>JBAIZL010000005.1:249528322-250078322 GCA_036971475.1 Prosapia bicincta | reverse complement strand
TAGTTATTACTATTTTAGTATTTTATTACTAGGAATACTAATAACTACCACAAATAAGGAATACTTATAGTAAAGTAATAATACTAACGTATTACTACTTCCTTATTTAAGTATTTGTTATTACCATTTTAGTATTTTATTACTAGGAATACTAATAACTACCACTATTAAGGAATACTTATAGTAAAGTAATAATACTAACTTATTACTACTTACTTATTTAGGTATTAGTTATTACTATTTTAGTATTTTATTACTAGGAATACTAATAACTATTACTATTAAGGAATACTTATAGCAAAGTATTAATACTAACTTATTTCTACTTACTTATTTAGGTATTAGTTATTACTATTTTAGTATTTTATTACTAGGAATACTAATAACTACTACTATTAAGGAATACTTATAGTAAAGTAATAATACTAACTTATTACTACTTACTTATTTAAGTATTAGTTATTACTATTTTAGTATTTTATAACTAGGAATACTAATAACTACTACTATTAAGGCATACTTATAGTAAAGTAATAATACTAACTTATTACTACTTACTTATTTAAGTATTAGTTGTTACTATTTTAGTATTTTATTACTAGGAATACTAATAACTACTACTATTAAGGAATACTTATAGTAAAGTAATAATACTAACTTATTACTACTTACTTATTTAAGTATTAGTTATTACTATTTTAGTATTTTATTACTAGGAATACTAATAACTAATACTATTAAGGAATACTTATAGTAAAGTAATAATACTAACTTATTACTACTTACTTATTTAAGTATTAGTTATTACTATTTTAGTATTTTATTACTAGGAATACTAATAACTACTACTATTAAGGAATACTTATAGTAAAGTAATAATACTAACTTATTACTACTTACTTATTTAAGTATTAGTTGTTACTATTTTAGTATATTATTACTAGGAATACTAATAACTACTACTATTAAGGAATACTTATAGTAAAGTAATAATACTAACTTATTACTACTTACTTATTTAAGTATTAGTGATTACTATTTTAGTATTTTATTACTAGGAATACTAATAACTACTACTATTAAGGAATACTTATAGTAAAATAATAATAATACTAACTTATTACTACTTACTTATTTAAGTATTAGTTGTTACTATTTTAGTATTTTATTACTAGGAATACTAATAACTACTACTATTAAGGAATACTTATAGTAAAGTAATAATACTAACTTATTACTACTTACTTATTTAGGTATTAGTTGTTACTATTTTAGTATTTTATAACTAGGAATACTAATAACTACTAGTATTAGGGAATACTTATAGTAAAGTATTAATACTAACTTATTACTACTTACTTATGTAGGTATTAGTTGTTACTATTTTAGTATTTTATTACTAGGAATACTAATAACTACTACTATTTAGGAATACTTATAGTAAAGTAATAATACTAACTTATTACTACTTACTTATTTAGGTATTAGTTGTTACTATTTTAGTATTTTATAACTAGGAATACTAATAACTACTACTATTAAGGAATACTTATAGCAAAGTAATAATACTAACTTATTACTACTTACTTATTTAGGTATTAGTTATAAATATTTTAGTATTTTATTACTATGAATACTAATAACTACTACTATTAAGGAATACTTATAGTAAAGTAATAATACTAACTTATTACTACTTACTTATTTAAGTATTAGTTATTACTATTTTAGTATTTTATTACTAGGAATACTAATAACTACTACTATTAAGGAATACTTATAGTAAAGTAATATTACTAACTTATTACTACTTACTTATTTAAGTATTAGTTATTACTATTTTAGTATTTTATTACTATGAATACTAATAACTACTATTATTAAGGAATACTTATAGTAAAGTAATAATACTAACTTATTACTACTTACTTATTTAAGTATTAGTTATTACTATTTTAGTATTTTATTACTATGAATACTAATAACTACTACTATTAAGGAATACTTATAGTAAAGTAATAATACTAACTTATTACTACTTACTTATTTAAGTATTAGTTATTACTATTTTAGTATTTTATTACTAGGAATACTAATAACTACTACTATTAAGGAATACTTATAGTAAAGTAAAAATACTAACCTATTACTACTTACTTATTTAAGTATTAGTTATTACTATTTTAGTATTTTATTACTAGGAATACTAATAACTACCACAATTAAGGAATACTTATAGTAAAGTAATAATACTAACGTATTACTACTTCCTTATTTAAGTATTTGTTATTACCATTTTAGTATTTTATTACTAGGAATACTAATAACTACCACTATTAAGGAATACTTATAGTAAAGTAATAATACTAACTTATTACTACTTACTTATTTAGGTATTAGTTATTACTATTTTAGTATTTTATTACTAGGAATACTAATAACTATTACTATTAAGGAATACTTATAGGAAAGTATTAATACTAACTTATTTCTACTTACTTATTTAGGTATTAGTTATTACTATTTTAGTATTTTATTACTAGGAATACTAATAACTACTACTATTAAGGAATACTTATAGTAAAGTAATAATACTAACTTATTACTACTTACTTTTTTAAGTATTAGTTATTACTATTTTAGTATTTTATAACTAGGAATACTAATAACTACTACTATTAAGGAATACTTATAGTAAAGTAATAATACTAACTTATTACTACTTATTTATTTAAGTATTAGTTGTTACTATTTTAGTATTTTATTACTAGGAATACTAATAACTACTACTATTAAGGAATACTTATAGTAAAGTAATAATACTAACTTATTACTACTTACTTATTTAGGTATTAGTTATTACTATTTTAGTATTTTATTACTAGGACTACTAATAACTACTACTATTAAGGAACACTTATAGTAAAGTAATAATACTAACTTATTACTACTTACTTATTTAAGTATTAGTTATTACTATTTTAGTATTTTATTACTAGGAATACTAATAACTAATACTATTAAGGAATACTTATAGTAAAGTAATAATACTAACTTATTACTACTTACTTATTTAAGTATTAGTTATTACTATTTTAGTATTTTATTACTAAGAATACTAATAACTACTACTATTAAGGAATACTTATAGTAAAGTAATAATACTAACTTATTACTACTTACTTATTTAAGTATTAGTTGTTACTATTTTAGTATATTATTACTAGGAATACTAATAACTACTACTATTAAGGAATACTTATAGTAAAGTAATAATACTAACTTATTACTACTTACTTATTTAAGTATTAGTGATTACTATTTTAGTATTTTATTACTAGGAATACTAATAACTACTACTATTAAGGAATACTTATAGTAAAATAATAATAATACTAACTTATTACTACTTACTTATTTAAGTATTAGTTGTTACTATTTTAGTATTTTATTACTAGGAATACTAATAACTACTACTATTAAGGAATACTTATAGTAAAGTAATAATACTAACTTATTACTACTTACTTATTTAGATATTAGTTATTACTATCTTAGTATTTTAATACTAGGAATACTAATAGCTACTACTATTAAGGAATACTTATAGTAAAGTAATAATACTAACTTCATACTACTTACTTATTTAGGTATTAGTTGTTACTATTTTAGTATTTTATTACTAGGAATACTAATAACTACTACTATTAAGGAATACTTATAGTAAAGTAATAATACTAACTTATTACTACTTACTTATTTAGGTATTAGTGGTTACTATTTTAGTATTTTATTACTAGGAATACTAATAACTACTACTATTAAGGAATACTTATAGTATAGTAATAATACTAACTTATTACTACTTACTTATTTAAGTATTAGTTATTACTATTTTAGTATTTTATTACTAGGAATACTAATAACTACTACTATTAAGGAATACTTATAGTACAGTAATAATACTAACTTATTACTACTTACTTATTTAGGTATTAGTTATAAATATTTTAGTATTTTATTACTAGGAATACTAATAACTACTACTATTAAGGAATACTTATAGTAAAGTAATAATACTAACTTATTACTACTTACTTATTTAGGTATTAGTTATTACTATTTTAGTATCTTATTACTAGGAATACTAATAACTACCACTATTAGGGAATACTTATAGTAAAGTAATAATACTAACTTATTACTACTTCCTTATTTAAGTATTAGTTATTACTAATTTAGTATTTTATTACTAGGAATACTAATAACTACTACTATTTAGGAATACTTATAGTAAAGTAATAATAATAACTTATTACTACTTACTTATTTAGGTATTAGTTGTTACTATTTTAGTATTTTATTACTAGGAATACTAATAACTACTACTATTAAGGAATACTTATAGTAAAGTAATAATACTAACTTATTACTACTTACTTATTTAGATATTAGTTATTACTATCTTAGTATTTTAATACTAGGAATACTAATAGCTACTACTATTAAGGAATACTTATAGTAAAGTAATAATACTAACTTCATACTACTTACTTATTTAGGTATTAGTTGTTACTATTTTAGTATTTTATTACTAGGAATACTAATAACTACTACTATTAAGGAATACTTATAGTAAAGTAATAATACTAACTTATTACTACTTACTTATTTAGGTATTAGTGGTTACTATTTTAGTATTTTATTACTAGGAATACTAATAACTACTACTATTAAGGAATACTTATAGTATAGTAATAATACTAACTTATTACTACTTACTTATTTAAGTATTAGTTATTACTATTTTAGTATTTTATTACTAGGAATACTAATAACTACTACTATTAAGGAATACTTATAGTACAGTAATAATACTAACTTATTACTACTTACTTATTTAGGTATTAGTTATAAATATTTTAGTATTTTATTACTAGGAATACTAATAACTACTACTATTAAGGAATACTTATAGTAAAGTAATAATACTAACTTATTAGTTCTTACTTATTTAGGTATTAGTTATTACTATTTTAGTATCTTATTACTAGGAATACTAATAACTACCACTATTAGGGAATACTTATAGTAAAGTAATAATACTAACTTATTACTACTTCCTTATTTAAGTATTAGTTATTACTAATTTAGTATTTTATTACTAGGAATACTAATAACTACTACTATTTAGGAATACTTATAGTAAAGTAATAATAATAACTTATTACTACTTACTTATTTAGGTATTAGTTGTTACTATTTTAGTATTTTATAACTAGGAATACTAATAACTACTACTATTAAGGAATACTTACAGCAAAGTAATAATACTAACTTATTACTACTTACTTATTTAGGTATTAGTGATTACTATTTTAGTATTTTATTACTATGAATACTAATAACTACTACTATTAAGGAATACTTATAGTAAAGTAATAATACTAACTTATTACTACATACTTATTTAAGTATAAGTTATTACTATTTTAGTATTTTATTACTAGGAATACTAATAACTACTACTATTAAGGAATACTTATAGTAAAGTAATAATACTAACCTATTACTACTTACTTATTTAAGTATTAGTTATTACTATTTTAGTATTTTATAACTAGGAATACTAATAACTACTACTATTAAGGAATACTTACAGCAAAGTAATAATACTAACTTATTACTACTTACTTATTTAGGTATTAGTGATTACTATTTTAGTATTTTATTACTATGAATACTAATAACTACTACTATTAAGGAATACTTATAGTAAAGTAATAATACTAACTTATTACTACATACTTATTTAAGTATAAGTTATTACTATTTTAGTATTTTATTACTAGGAATACTAATAACTACTACTATTAAGGAATACTTATAGTAAAGTAATAATACTAACCTATTACTACTTACTTATTTAAGTATTAGTTATTACTATTTTAGTATTTTATTACTAGGAATACTAATAACTACCACAATTAAGGAATACTTATAGTAAAGTAATAATACTAACGTATTACTACTTCCTTATTTAAGTATTAGTTATTACCATTTTAGTATTTTATTACTAGGAATACTAATAACTACCACTATTAAGGAATACTTATAGTAAAGTAATAATACTAACTTATTACTACTTACTTATTTAGGTATTAGTTATTAGTTATTACTATTTTAGTATTTTATTACTAGGAATGCTAATAACTATTACTATTAAGGAATACTTATAGTAAAGTATTAATACTAACTTATTACTACTTACTTATTTAGGTATTAGTTATTACTATTTTAGTATTTTATTACTAGGAATACTAATAACTACTACTATTAAGGAATACTTATAGTAAAGTAATAATACTAACTTATTACTACTTACTTATTTAAGTATTAGTTATTACTATTTTAGTATTTTATAACTAGGAATACTAATAACTACTACTATTAAGGAATACTTATAGTAAAATAATAATACTAACTTATTACTACTTACTTATTTAGATATTAGTTATTACTATTTTAGTATTTTATAACTAGGAATACTAATAACTACTACTATTAAGGAATACTTATAGTAAAGTAATAATACTAACTTATTACTACTTACTTATTTAAGTATTAGTTATTACTATTTTAGTATTTTATTACTAGGAATACTAATAACTACTACTATTAAGGAATACTTATAGTAAAGTAATAATACTAACTTATTACTACTTACTTATTTAGGTATTAGTTATTACTATTTTAGTATTTTATTACTAGGAATACTAATAACTACTACTATTAAGGAATACTTATAGTATAGTAATAATACTAACTTATTACTACTTACTTATTTAAGTATTAGTTATTACTATTTTAGTATTTTATTACTAGGAATACTAATAACTACTACTATTAAGGAATACTTATAGTACAGTAATAATACTAACTTATTACTACTTACTTATTTAGGTATTAGTTATAAATATTTTAGTATTTTATTACTAGGAATACTAATAACTACTACTATTAAGGAATACTTATAGTAAAGTAATAATACTAACTTATTAGTACTTACTTATTTAGGTATTAGTTATTACTATTTTAGTATCTTATTACTAGGAATACTAATAACTACCACTATTAAGGAATACTTATAGTAAAGTAATAATACTAACTTATTACTACTTCCTTATTTAAGTATTAGTTATTACTATTTTAGTATTTTATTACTAGGAATACTAATAACTACTACTATTAAGGAATACTTATAGTAAAGTAATAATACTAACTTATTACTACTTACTTATTTAGGTATTAGTTATTACTATTTTAGTATTTTATTGCTAGGAATACTAATAACTACTACTATTAAGGAATACTTATAGTAAAGTAATAATACTAAGTTATTACTACTTACTTATTTAAGTATTAGTGATTACTATTTTAGTATTTTATTACTAGGAATACTAATAACTACTACTATTAAGGAATACTTATAGTAAAATAATAATAATACTAACTTATTACTACTTACTTATTTAAGTATTAGTTGTTACTATTTTAGTATTTTATTACTAGGAATACTAATAACTAATACTATTAAGGAATACTTATAGTAAAGTAATAATACTAACTTCATACTACTTACTTATTTAGGTATTAGTTGTTACTATTTTAGTATTTTATTACTAGGAATACTAATAACTACTACTATTAAGGAATACTTATAGTAAAGTAATAATACTAACTTATTACTACTTACTTATTTAGGTATTAGTGGTTACTATTTTAGTATTTTATTACTAGGAATACTAATAACTAAAACTATTAAGGAATACTTATAGTATAGTAATAATACTAACTTATTACTACTTACTTATTTAAGTATTAGTTATTACTATTTTAGTATTTTATTACTAGGAATACTAATAACTACTACTATTAAGGAATACTTATAGTACAGTAATAATACTAACTTATTACTACTTACTTATTTAGGTATTAGTTATAAATATTTTAGTATTTTATTACTAGGAATACTAATAACTACTACTATTAAGGAATACTTATAGTAAAGTAATAATACTAACTTATTAGTACTTACTTATTTAGGTATTAGTTATTACTATTTTAGTATCTTATTACTAGGAATACTAATAACTACCACTATTAAGGAATACTTATAGTAAAGTAATAATACTAACTTATTACTACTTCCTTATTTAAGTATTAGTTATTACTATCTTAGTATTTTATTACTAGGAATACTAATAACTACTACTATTAAGGAATACTTATAGTAAAGTAATAATACTAACTTATTACTACTTACTTATTTAGGTATTAGTTATTACTATTTTAGTATTTTATTGCTAGGAATACTAATAACTACTACTATTAAGGAATACTTATAGTAAGTTACCATTTTAGTATTTTATTACTAGGAATACTAATAACTACTACTATTAAGGAATACTTATAGTAAAGTAATAATACTAACTTATTACTACTTACTTATTTAGGTATTAGTTATTACTATTTTAGTATTTTATTACTAGGAATACTAATAATTACTACTATTAAGGAATACTTATAGTAAAGTAATAAGACTAACTTATTACTACTTACTTATTTAGGTATTAGTTATTACTACTTTAGTATTTTATTACTACTTAGTGGAACGTCTACAGTTTTCTGATTTTGGCAAAATTTATTAATAAGCTGTCATTTCTCAGTTTATCCTAGTTTTTCAATAAAATGTTACTAAAAATTTAAAACTTTTATTAACAATTGTGTGAACAATTATGTGGAAGAACCCAGATGAAATCATCCCTGGAAATAATGTGGCCAAATCTGACATGTCATATCTGAACACACGTTTATTTAGGCTGAGATTTTTGTAATATTACGGATAATTCATTTGTAAATAATAGTTCTCACCTTCTTCAAATAACCATAAGGTAGATGGTAGGTGGGAAAATAATTTGAGGGATAACTTCCGATTCTAAAATAACACTTTTCTCTATGATTACCCACGTGTTTACAACAACGAACATAGCTTTGATAGAGGCTACACAGACTACTTGAAACTGTTGTTTAAAATCTCGGTTCTCAATGCGCGGTTGCCGGGTTTTCAACACCACCCCCTTCTACTAAAATCGGATCTGGTTCTACTATATTTTAAATACTTTAATATACTATAATAAAGATTAAAATTTCAAAATATATAAAAAGTATCTTTTAGAGTCAAAATAAAATGCAATTAGTTAATAATAAAACTGGCAATAAAAAAAAATAACCAGATTGTATACTCAAGTATTATACGGAGGCCACTATTATACAGCGCGCTGAGGTTGTTAGGTTAGGTTAGGTTATCATAAATATGTCACTTTCACTTTCTCTATTACATTATGAATCGGACGATACCCGATGAGCTTTACTTTCTGAAAAAATATCAGTAAAACGGAAAGGTAATGCCAGGAGAGTGTTGCCACAACATTGAGTATTCGGCGGTTTGTGGCGTGAAACAGGGCAGTGGTTTCTAGTCAAAGTTCTGAGCCGTGACGCAAAAACTTGACCACTTTAATTAAAAAACGTATTGAACCCGAAACAACAATTATAAATAGTAACATAATTATGATAACCTAACCTAAACTAACCTAACCACCACTGCGCGCTGTATAGTAGTGGACTCCGTATAATACTTAATCACCTAATATTTTAATAACTCAATAAAAATATTTGCTTCGTGAACACATGTCAACAACTAAACCACAGTTAATAAATGAAAGCTGTTCAACATTCCTTGTAGATATTGGAATAAATAACAATGAAATAATTTTATAATATAAAACTTCCTAATTCTACCACAATATAATTTATAAATACCAACTATTATAATCATAAAATATCAGTAATTTACGTAAGCAAAGCTTTAGAAATCAAGAAAAGTCAACTCTACACATTCTTTAATTATTCAATACAACTTAACGGTATCTCTGATATCGATTAAATCTGTGACATGTTATAGAAAAATTGTATTTTGTAGTTAATACTCTAGGCAAATTAGTTTAGGAACCCGGTTAGTTACATTAACGCGCTTGTCTGGTACTTTCTGACAATGGTTTATCAATTTTAGTTTCATATTAACTGCTTAGCTTCATATGGTAGATTTAGTTTTGGTTCTTTAACTTGAGCTACTCCGTGATTACCCCACTTATTTACCCTTACAACCCTTAGCCCACTACTAGGAATATAAGATCCTGAGGTTACGTAGAGTAATAATCATCAAGTATAACAATATCGCATTATCTTCCTACAACACATCAGCAGCCGGCGTATAGTGATGGATATCGATTGTTGACTATTATTATTGCAAGATATATCCGTCACTTAAAGTTGAATGATGATATAATTACAAGAGCCTCGAGTTACATAGAATCATCATCAAGTGCTACAGTACCTTACAGCTCCCAGACCACAGATCAGTAACCATCTGGTCGCATACGAGATTGTATGTTGAGTATTATTATTACATACAACTCGTATCGCCCCAAGTGGATGCTGGTGCAACTACAATAACGAAATTGTTATTAAGTTTTCATAGCCATTCAAATTTCTATATAAATTGATTCAATAAATGAGTGCAAATTTTGAGATAATCTATAAACATCATTAAAAACGAAGTGCTAAAAACTTTATACAGTAAAATATCAAACATAAGGTATGAGAATTACTGTAGCAATTATGCTGCAGGTGATAAATAAAAATCGTTTACTTTGAATTTCTTTATTCATCATGTAACATGTATAGATATGTTAAACTCTATGCGTATATTAATATATGTTAAACTAAAATTTGTAATAGGCCAATACAAAGTGAAATTATTAATTTATTATCCAGGGGCTGTATAGAAAATGTGCTTCACTTATAGCAAATTCATTTGTACCCTACAGTATTTAAGCAATGATTATGGGAGAGCACCATAGCGTCCTAGAAAATCTTCGGTTTCAAACAGATGTCAGTTAGAATCGCTTTTAATTCAATAATTATTTCTCTCATCCTCCATCACGCCGAGTTAGACTCTATCTCCCTGTAAAAACAGCCCCTCCCTTCTGTTCCCAAAACTGAATTGCTCTATCTCCAGCTTCCCGGAATTCAATTCCTGGCTCCCCAATCTCAATTCTTTGACTCTTCAAAGCATACTAGTCTTCCCTTTTCGAATATTTGATGCTCTTCTACTAAATCGCCGCAGCCTTCCTCATGCCTTGCCTACCAATGGCCGCCCTTTTCCTATTTCAGCCAATCTTGGCCTGTCTTCCATTTGTTGTCTCGGTAAACGAGACTTAGATGGTTCAGGAAATTACAACTAAATCCAAGAAAATAAGGCTTAACCCTAATTAGTATCTTTCCGTCAGTCCAATGTTCTAGTTTAAATTTTAAACGTAGCTATAAATTATAATACTTTTTGTATGAATTTGAATACTGTTTTTTGTTTTAATAACGGCAAACAGGGCTTAGAGTAAACCTGTAACAGTACATTGTTCCAGTTTATATTTTAAATGTTTTAATGAGTTTGAATACGGTTTTTTGTAATAATAACGGCACACAGGGCTTAGAGTAATGCTGTAAAAGTTCATTGTTCCAGTTTACAATTCAAATGTTTTTATGAATTTGAATATTGTTTTGTTGTTTTGTTTTAATAGCAGCACTCAAGGCTTAGAGTGACCCTGTAACAGCACATTGTTCCAGTTTATATTTTAAATGTTTCTATTAATTTTAAAACTGTTTTTTGTATAAATAACGGCACACAGGGTTTACAGTAATCCTTTAACAGTTCGTTGTTCCAGTTTGCATTTTAAATGTTTCTATTATTTTCAATACTATTATTAGATTTAATAACGGCACACACGGCTTAGAGTAACCCTTTAACAGTTCATTGAGCCAGATTACATTTTATATGATTCTAGGAATTTAGTAATTTTTTTGGTTTTAATAAAGGCACACGGGTTTTAGGCTAATCCTGTAACAGTATATTGTTTCAGTTTACATATTAAATGTTTCTATTGATTTTAAAATTCTTTTTTGTATAAATAACGGCACACACGGCTTAGAGTAACCCTTTAACAGTTCATTGAGCCAGATTACATTTTACATGATTCTAGGAATTTAGTAATGTTTTTGGTTTTAATAAAGACACACGGGGTTTAGACTAATCCTGTAACAGTATATTGTTCCAGTTTATATTTTAAATGTTTCTATGAATTAATACTGTTTTTAGTTTTATTAACGGCACACAGGCAATAGTGTAACTCTGTAACAGATCGTTATTCCACTTTACAATTTAAATGTTTCTATGAATTAATACTGTTTTTAGTTTTATTAACAGCACACAGGGCATAGTGTAACTCTGTAACTCTGTTCCACTTTACAATTTAAATGTTTCTATGAATTAATACTGTTTTTAGTTTTATTAACGGCACACAGGGCATAGTGTAACTCTGTAACAGTTCGTTGTTCCACTTTACAATTTAAATGTTTCTATGAATTAATACTGTTTTTAGTTTTATTAACGGCACACAGGAGTAGTTAATGGCGATACTTGGGCAAAAACCAACCCTAACTGGCCTGTACGTCACCGGTGAGTATAGGGGTAGTTATGAATGATGTAGGAGGTCGGTCCGGCCATGATCCTAGACTTTGGGGTGGGTTTGACTACGCTTAGAGGGGTAGGGGTAGTTTTTCGAAAAAAATATATTCTAACCCACTAACCTAAGGTATGTAAATTGCATCTAACCTAACCTACCCCTAGGTGAAGGGGTGTCCTCAGCTACGTTCAGGTTCTTCCCCGGGGGATGCTCCGGGGGTGGAATCGGGGGGGGGCAGTTTTCGAAAAAATTTTGGAAAAATGTGTCTTGATTGATAGGGTGAGTTTAGAGTGTATTATCGCTATGGTTGGGGGTTGTTTCACCTGGGGGTAGTTTTTAAATAAAATATGAAATTGCCAAAAATTGATCGGTTGGATCAAATGACCGTATGGGTTATGTCTAGAGTTCAGTATGGACTGTTGCGGAGGCGGGTTCACCAGGGGGTTGTTTTCAGATTGCCAAAAAATGATCGGGGTCCTAGGTAAAAGTCACCCAGGAGTCGTGCTCGAGGTAAGGCACCCAGGAGCCAGGCCTTAGGTAAAGCTACCACAGAGGCAGACCTTAGGTAAAGCCACCCAGGTGTCAGACCTTCGGTAAAGTCACCCTGGAGTCGTGCTCGAGGTAAAGCCACCCAGGACGTAGGTATAGTCTATACGGAGCATGGCCTCAGGTAAAGCCTTCCCGAGGCCGGTCCTTAAGTAAAGCCGCGCTCAAGAAAGGCCTTAGGTAAATTCACACTAGAGTAAGGCTTTAGATGGGGGGGGGTTGTTTTTAATAATATATGAAATTGCCAAAAATTGATCGGTTAGATCAAATGACCGTATGGGCTATGTTTAAAGTCCATTTTGGCAAGCTGTGGGGGGAGGGTTCACCTGGGGTAATGTTCAGATTGCCAAAAAATGATCGGGGTCCTAGGTAAAAGTCACCCAGGAGCAAGGGATATGATTGCCAAACTCAAAATTTGTCTAAGCTACTTAATTAATAAACAATGCAACAAAGCCTTATCGCTTGAGGGAATACGTTTGGCCTACATAACCGGTGACCGTGTGTTAGACATGTGCAAACCTGCAGAGATAACACATTATCTTGGAGGTAGACCCACCCAAACCTCAGGTATAGCATCTCTGCAGCGTGGATTTAGGTAAAGCCAACCCAAAGCCGGCCCTTAAGTAAAACCACCTGGAGAAAAGGCCTAAGCTAAAGCTACCTTGGAGCCTGGGCTTAGGTAAAGCCTCTTTGGAGGTAGACGTTAAGTAAAGCTACCCAAGAGTCTGGCCTTAGGTTCAAGTATGTTGCTATATCAATTACAGCCTCTTGACCAAGACAAATACCTCCAACAATTCTTAGGTAAAGTTACCTTGGAGTAGGGTCTCAGGTAAAGTCATACTGGAGTCGAGCCTGAGGTTAAGCCACCCAGGAGCTAGGCCTTAGGTTCAGGATGGTTGCTATATCTATTTCAGCCTCTCGACAAAGACAAATACCTCCATTAAATCTTGGGTAAAGCTACACAGGAGCCTGGTCTTAGGTAAAGTCATCTTAGAGTTAGGCCTCAGGTAAAGCCACCCAGGAGCTAGGCCTTAGGTATAGCCTCCAAGGAGTGTGGACTTAGGTAAGGTCATCCCTAGGCCAGACCCTAGCTAGAGCTACCCTGGAGAAAGGCCTTAGGTAAATTCAAACTAGAGTCAGTAAAGACACCATGGAGTCAGGCCTTATTTAAATCCTCTCTGGAGCTAGACATTAGGTAAAGCTACCCAATAGTCGGACCATAGGTTAATCCACCCGGTAGTCAGACCTTAGGTAACGTCATGCCTGAGGCCTGGTATCAGGTAAAGCCTTTCAGGAATCAGACCTTATTTAAAGTTACCTTGAAGCATGACCTCAGGTAAAGCCATCCCGAAGCCTACCCTTAAGTAAAGCCACGCTGGACAGTGGCCTTAGGTAAATTCGCACTAGAGTCAGGCTTTAAGTGAGGCTGTTTTTAATAATATACGAAATTGCCAAAAAATGATCGGTTAGATCAAATGACCAACGTTCCCACTAAACGCTAAGTTTAACCGACCAGCATACACGAAGTTCAAACGAACAATATTTACACCAAGTTCAAATAGTCAACAGTCTTTGAGGGGAATCGGCCTATCACAGTGCAGGGGCTTGGTAGGCCTACGTGACACAACGCATACGGTCGCCGTAAGACGTGCATGCATATATACCATGTTAAACCAGCATGCAATATAACCCACATACTGTGTTAAACAAATATGCATGTAAGCCTACATACATACTATGCTAAGCCTACATACATGAATCCATACATGGGCCTGCTAGGTCGGTAAACCGATGGCCAAACCTTTATGATCTGAGCCAGACACACATTTACACCTCGTCTATCAGGTAGAGCCTCAGGCAGGCAACCGTATAGTTCATATGGGAAGTACTATATGGTATAGCTACCTATGCATAACATATCACGCCCACGTAGATGACGGTCAACAAATATTAAAATATAATTTTAAAAAAGTCACGCAACCTATATACATACCGTGATAAGCCAACATTCATGTTAACCTATATATGCTTATATACTGTGTTAAGCCAGCATGCAATATACTCTAAATACCCCCATATACTGTGTTAAACAAATATGCAGGTTAACCTATATACATCCTGCATTAAACCAATATCCCACATAGGCCTATATAATATGTTAAGCCTACATACATATTAGAATACATAATGTGTTAAACAAATATGTGTGTAAGCCTGCATACATATTATGCTAAGCCGACAAGGGCCTACAAATTACAACACATTACATCCAATGCATAGTTTAGCTAATGGTTATCACACAGTATCCTACGAGTTGTCCACAAATTACCACATATTACCTGATACATGTGGTTGACTAATCATTAACATTTAGTATCCGATGCATTGTCTGACGATGGGTTAACATATAGTATCCGATAAGTAGCTTGAGTATGCCCCAACACATAATATCCAGTGCATAGCCTCGCTAATGGTTAACGCACATCGTATCCGATAAGAAGTTTAAATACAAGTTAACACATAATATCCAGTGCATAGCCTGGCTAATGACCAACATATAGTATCCGATGCAGAGCTTGACTAATGGTTATCACATATTATCCGATGTGTAGCTTGACTAGTGGTTAACACATCCACTGAATAGGCTGGCTAATGACCAACATATAGTATCCGATGCATAACTAGGCTAGTGGTTAACTAATAGTAACCTTGACTACGGGTTAACACATAATATCCAATGTGTAGCCTGACTAGGGCTAACACATAGTATCCGATGAATGGCCTGACTATGGTTTAACACATCGTATCCGATGAGAAGTTTGAATACAAGTTAACACATAGTAGCCGATGAGTAGAATGACTACAAGTTAACACATAATATAAAGTGCATAGCTAGGCTAATGGTTAACACATAGTAGCCGTTGTGTAGCCCTACTAATCGTTAACACATAATATCCAATGCATATCTTGAGTATGGTTTAACAAATAGTATCCGTTGAGTAGGTTGAATACAAACTAACACATCGTATCCAATGCATAGCTTGGCTATTAATGTTCAACATATAGTATCCGATGCATAGCAGGGCTAATGGTTAACATATAGTATCTGATAAATAGCTAGGCTAATGGTTAACACATAGTAGCCGATGCATAGCCTGACTAGGGCTAACACATAGTATCCGAGGCATAGATTGACTAATGGTTAACACATGGTATCAAAAACATAGATTGACTACAAGTTGACACATAATATCCAACGCATGGCCTGACTATGGGTTAACACATCGTATCCGATGAGACGTTTGGGTACAAGTTAACACAAAATATCCAATGCAAAGCGTGACTATGGGTTAACACATCGTATCCGATGAGAAGTTTGGATACAAGGTAACACATAATATCCAATGCATAGCTTGGCTAATGTTCACCAAATAGTACCCGATGTATAGCTTGACTATGGGTTAACACATAGTATCTGATGCCTAGCTAGGCTAATGGTTAACACATAGTAACCGATGCATAGCCTGACTAGGGCTAACACATAGTATCCGATACATAGATTAAATATGGGTTATCACATAGTAACCGATGAGAGACCTGAATACAGGTTAACACATAATATCCAATGCATGGCTTGGGTAATACATATAGTTAGCCTACATTCTGTGTTATGTATGTAAACCCACATACTGTGCTAAGCCGGTTACCCATAGACAGGGATCTATGGTAATGCAAGAGTAAGCCTAAGTGTAACCCACACCCTGACAACAGATACCTAGCCTGACCATAGGCTACATAGCTAAACAACTTATACATAGCTAGACAATAGATACCTAGCCTGACAACAGAGCTAGATCAAATGACCAACGTTTCAACTAAACAACATTACGCTAAGTTTAACCGACCAACATACACGAAGTTCAAACGAACAACATTTACACCAAGTTCAAATAGGCTACGGCTGGTGAAGGGTATATCAACGATTCAACTAATCAACGTTGAAAAACTTGCGCTAATCAACCAACAAACTTACACCTGGTTCAAATAGGTTATGGTGGGTGAAGGCACCGGCAAAAGCCTTTATGATCTGACCTTAGACAATATATAGATAGCTACCAACGCTTACCAAAATATCTATTTAGAAACTGTTATCCTCTGGCCAAGGCCTTTACACATATTGTCTTCTATTCCAGGTATAGTGTATCATTTACAGCATACTAACTAAGGTAAAGTTACCTTGGAGGTAGGCCCTAGGTAAAGCCAGCCTGTAGTAGGGCTTTAGGCAAAGTCGTGCTTGAGGTAGGTCGTCAGACCTTAGGTAAAGCTACCTTGGAGTCAGCCTTAACAATAGTCACTGTAAAGCGGCTATCAATGCCCACCGTATCATAATAGTTACTTAAGGTGTAAAATAACAACAGTAAACTCTGAATATACAGGTAAGACTTTATTAACGAATATTTAAACTATGATATTTTGAACAATTACTCCAGGTTCAGAAATATCCGGTAGCGTCTGTCTACGCGTTTTCTACATATAAGGCACATCTGCACCTTTTCAGCACATTCGTTGCAATAAACTTGACCGCAGAGTATGATGACAGTGCATGGTGGTCTTCCCAAGCAGACAGAGCAGTCCGCTATACGATAGCCGCCTCCTTCAATCTGCACTCATGAACTTCTCTGTTTCAACATACGTACAAAGTGGATAATTTATATTATTGTACACGAATAGTATAAATATAGGTATCGCTACAAATTGTAACACTTACGACCGTGTATGGAGCGTCTCGCTCGACCATTACCGCCTTCGCTTCAGCGACAGCCACTCTTCTTCGGCCTTCTTTAAGTAGCTTGTCCAGATCGCTAATCATAATCCTCCATACGCCGACGGCGTAGAAGCTATCCTCTAAGGTGTCTTTACGTAACGCCACTTCTAGGTCCGATACAAGTCGTCTTAGTATAGGTAGTCCATCAGTCGATACGCTACGAGCTGCAGCTGCACGTGCATATTCCACAACAGTCTAGAAAGGATTAAATAGAAATTAAAAAATCATTTATAACCCTTTACTACTTTTATCACCGTACAATAAAACTTACCGCATATTGAGGAGGATATCGTATCCTGCGTCCTAAACAAAGTAAACAGTCAATCCGGGGGGCTCGACTCCTTGTATGTGCTACAGTTCCTCCTCTAATACACTTGAATGAAAAACTCGATCTCCGACCCTAATTATAGCGTGATTTATTGGTCCAGCCCATGAAATACAATTTATTAGTAATGAAAAATACAAAGATAACAGTAATAATGCATTAGGAATACAATAATCACCAGTGTTGGATGGTTGGTAGACTCATTGCTACGATCAGGTCCTTTGGCTCTAGAAGGAGTGTTTGTTCCCTGAAAGAAACATATCCTTATTAGATATGAAAATGAGCCTCTGATAATAGTCTAAATTGTTTATAATTATCTGTGATGGTCTAAATTGTTTATAATTATCTGTGATGTAGTACCAGAGGTCTCCCGAATTGGTTCGGCTTCCATCGAATGGCGGCTATAGTACGGTGTCCTTCGTAGTATCGATGGGGTACGTCTGTTACCTAAATCGTCCCAAATACTCGTTTCATCATGGCCTGAATCGTCGTTGTTTGTTCTGTCATTAACCTGGAAAACCAATGATACAAATTGGAAAACCGAAAAATAGAGAATTTTTTCAAGAAAAAGAACACACTATTTCATACTCACCTCTGACTGAATACTTCTATCGGTCATCGTTAATCTTAACACACCTAATTGCAAAAGCGTTGAAGACTGGTGCTCTCTGTATGAAATTACCGGCATATATACCGTGCGCCTATTACTTCACCCCTCCTCGCCGTGACGTAATTGCTCATCACAAGCCGAAAAACGGTGACCAAAGTATATAATTACCTCTATCAATGCATGACCAACGGCAATAGAGTATACTGGTACTATTAAACATACTAGATGCCAGGATGATCCTATACTGTACCTTAGACATGCTAGAGGCCGTGATGATCGTCCTCTTTATCATAGTATGCCCTGTAGATGCGATACTCCACTTCGGCGTAAAAGATAAATCCTGTTTGAAATCAGAACCACATGAATAACGTCATATGACATACCACAAGTATGTAACAGGCCTAAGGCTTTGCCTGGGGTTATCATGCAGATGGACTAATGTTAAAGTAAGTATGGGTGGCATTCCTATACAAGCAACAGTTAATCCTATACAGATGACCTACCGATGGTTAGGACGCCACCTTGACCGACATTTTGTTTGACGAGTTTTGCTGCGGTTGTGCTGATAAAATCAGAGTGTGCTATCGCGGTCGGGTGCTGGCGATTAACAATATTACGGTAAAGGTTTTTTTAAAAATTCATTTTATTTGTCGAACTCTGTGTGTGTGAACCCACCTACAACTGTAATGAAACGTAATAATAACATTGCATATTGACTTAACACAATCTGTAGGATCATATAAGGTAACGTGCATATCGGCTTAATAGAGGATGTAGGCCTATTTAGGCGTACATGCATATTGGCTTAACACAGTATGTAGGCCTATGTAGGGTAACATACATATTGGATTAATACAGAAAGAATGTAGGTTTAGATGCTTATTAGCTTAACACAGTATGTTGGGTAACATACATAATGGCTTAATACAGGATGTATACTATTGTGTTAGGTTATTGATTGGTAGCTATTTTACCACTGCAGGTCGGCTTTACCTATGGTCTTGCTTTACCTAAGGGCTGACTCCAAGGTAGCTTTACCTAAGGTCTGACGACCTACCTCAAGCACGACTTTGCCTAAGGCCCTACTAAAGGCTGGCTTTACCTAGGGCCTACCTCCAAGGTAGCTTTACCTTAGTTAGTATGCTGTAATTGATACACTATACCTGGAATAGAAGACAATACGTGTAAAGGCCTTGGCCAGAGGATAACAGTTTTTAAATAGATATTTTGGTAAGCGTTGGTAGCTATCTATATATTGCCTAAGGTCAGATCATAAAGGCTTTTGTCGGTGCCTTCACCCACCATAACCTATTTGAACCAGGTGTAAGTTTGTTGGTTGATTAGCGTAAGTTTTTCAACGTTGATTAGTTGAATCGTTCATATACTCTTCACCAGCCGTAGCCTATTTGAACTTGGTGTAAATGTTGTTCGTTTGAACTTCGTGTATGTTGGTCGGTTAAACTTAGCGTAATGTTGTTTAGTTGAAACGTTGGTCACTTGATCTAGCTCTGTTGTCAGGCTAGGTATCTATTGTCTAGCTATGTATAAATTGTCTAGCTATGTAGCCTATGGTCAGGCTAGATATCTGTTGTCAGGGTGTGGGTTACACTTAGGCTTACTCTTGCATTACCATAGATCCGTGTCTATGGGTAACCGGCTTAGCATAGTATGTGGGTTTACATACATAATACAGAATGTAGGCTAACTATATGTATTACCCAAGCCATGCATTGGATATTATGTGTTAACCTGTATTCAGGCCTCTCATCGGATACTATGTGATAAACCATATTCAATCTATGTATCGGATACTATGTGTTAGCCCTAGTCAGGCTATGCATCGGCTACTATGTGTTAACCATTAGCCTAGCTAGGCATCAGATACTATGTGTTAACCCATAGTCAAGCTATACATCGGGTACTATATGGTGAACATTAGCCAAGCTATGCATTGGATAATATGTGTTACCTTGTATCCAAACTTCTCATCGGATACGATGTGTTAACCCATAGTCACGCTATGCATTGGATATTTTGTGTTAACTTGTACCCAAACGTCTCATCGGATACGATGTGTTAACCCATAGTCAGGCCATGCGTTGTATATTATGTGTCAACTTGTAGTCAATCTATGTTTTTGATACCATGTGTTAACCATTAGTCAATCTATGCCTCGGATACTATGTGTTAGCCCTAGTCAGGCTATGCATCGGCTACTATGTGTTAACCATTAGCCTAGCTATTTATCAGATACTATGTGTTAACCATTAGCCCTGCTATGCATCGGATACTATATGTTGAACATTAATAGCCAAGCTATGCATTGGATACGATGTGTTAGTTTGTATTCAACCTACTCAACGGATACTATTTGTTAAACCATACTCAAGATATGCATTGGATATTATGTGTTAACGATTAGTAGGGCTACACAACGGCTACTATGTGTTAACCATTAGCATAGCTATGCACTTTATATTATGTGTTAACTTTTATTCAAACTTCTCATCGGATACGATGTGTTAAACCATAGTCAGGCCATTCATCGTATACTATGTGTTAGCCCTAGTCAGGCTACACATCGGATATTATGTGTTAACCCGTAGTCAAGCTAACTATTAGTTAACCACTAGCCTAGTTATGCATCGGATACTACATGTTGGTCATTAGCCAGCCTATGCAGTGGATGTGTTAACCACTAGTCAAGCTACACATCGGATAATATGTGATAACCCATAGTCAAGCCTTGCATCGGATACTATGTGTTAACCATTAGCCTAGCTATGCAATGGATACTATATGTTAGTTTGTAATCAACCTACACATCGGATATTATGTGTTAACCATTAGTCAAGCTCTGCATCGGATACTGTATGTTGGTCATTAGCCAGGCTATGCACTGGATATTATGTGTTAACTTGTATTTAAACTTCTCATCGGATACGATGTGTGTTAACCATTAGCGAGGCTATGCACTGGATATTATGTGTTGGGGCATACTCAAGCTACTTATCGGATACTATTTGTTAACCCATCGTCAGACAATGCATCGGATACTAAATGTTAATGATTAGTCAAGCTATGTATCAGGTAATATGTGGTAATTTGTGCTGCAACTCGTAGGATAGTGTGTGATAACCATTAGCTAAACTATGCATTGGATATAATGTGGTATAATTTGTAGGCCTTTGTCGGCTTAGCATAATATGTATGCAGGCTTACACACATATTTGTTTAACACATTATGTATTCTAATATGTATGTAGGCTTAACATATTATATAGGCCTATGTGGGATATTGGCTTAATGCAGGATGTATATAGGTTAACCTGCATATTTGTTTAACACAGTATATGGGGTATTTAGAGTATATTGCATGCTGGCTTAACACAGTATATAAGCATATATAGGTTACCATGAATGTTGGCTTATCACTGTATGTATATAGGTTGCGTGACTTTTTTAAAATTATATTTTAATATTTGTTGACCGTCATCTACGTGGGCGTGATATGTTATGCATAGGTAGCTATACCATATAGTACTTCCCATATGAACTATACGGTTGCCTGCCTGAGGCTCTACCTGATAGACGAGGTGTAAATGTGTGTCTGGCTCAGATCATAGAGGCTTTGGCCATCGGTTTACCGACCTAGCAGGCCCATGTATGGATTCATGTATGTAGGCTTAGCATAGTATGTATGTAGGCTTACATGCATATTTGTTTAACACAGTATGTGGGTTATATTGCATGTTGGTTTAACATAGTATATATGCATGCACGTCTTACGGCGACTACTCCCCCAGGTGAACCTTCCCCAGGTGAAACTACCCCCAGGTGAAACAACCCCCAACCATAGCGATAATACACTCTAAACTCACCCTATCAATAAAGACACATTTTTCCAAAATTTTTTCGAAAACTACCCCCCCCCCCTTGATTCCACCCCCGGAGCATCCCCCGGGGAAGGTCCTGAACGTAGCTGAGGACACCCCTTCACCTAGGGGTAGGTTAGGTTAGATGCAATTTACATACCTTAGGTTAGTGGGTTAGAATATATTTTTTCGAAAAACTACCCCCTACCTCTCTAAACGTAGTCAAACCCACCCCAAAGTCTAGGATCAAGGCCGGACCGACCTCCTACATCATCCAAAACTACCCCTATACTCATCGGTGACGTACAGGCCAGTTAGGGGTGGTTTTTTCCTAAGTATCGCCATTAACTACTCACAGGGCATTGTGTAACTCTGTAACAGTTCGTTGTTCCACTTTACAATTTAAATGTTTCTATGAACTAATACTGTTTTTAGTTTTATTAACGGCACACAGGGCATTGTGTAACTCTGTAACAGTTCGTTGTTCCACTTTACAATTTAAATATTTCTATGAATTAATACTGTTTTTAGTTTTATTAACGGTACACAGGACATTGTGTAACTCTGTAACAGTTCGTGGTAACACTTTACAATTTAAATCTTTCTATGAATTAATACTGTTTTTAGTTTTATTAACGGCACACAGGGCATTGTGTAACTCTGTAACAGTTCGTTGTTCCACTTTACAATTTAAATGTTTCTATGAATTAATACTGTTTTTAGTTTTATTAACGGCACACAGGGCATAGTGTAACTCTGTAACAGTTCGTTGTTCCACTTTACAATTTAAATGTTTCTATGAATTAATACTGTTTTTAGTTTTATTAACGGCACACGGGGCATAGTGTAACTCTCTAACTCTGTCCCACTTTACATTTTAAATGTTTCTATGAATTTTAATGCTATTTTTTTCTTTTAATAGCGGCAGACATGGCTTAGAGTAATCATGTGACAATTAATTGTTCTAGTTTACATTTTAAATGTTTCTATTAATTATAATACTGTTTTTAGTTTTATTAACGGCACACACTGCTTAGAGTAATCCTGTAACTGAGCATTGTTGCAGTTTATATTTTAAATGTTTCTATGAATTTTATACCTGTTTTTGTTTCGATAACGGAACAAGGGATTTAGAGTAGTCTTAAAGAGTTCATTGTTCCAGTTCACGTTTTAAATCTTTCTATGAATTTAAAGTTTTAATAACGGCAGACAGAGCTTGGAGTAATCCTGTAACAGTTTTTTGTTCAAGTTTACATTTTAAATGTTTCTATAAATTTGAATACTGTTTTTGTTTTAATAACGGCACACAGGGCTTAGAGTAATCCTATAACAGTTCGATGTTCCAGTCTACATTTTCAATGTTTCTATGATTTTGAATACTGTTTTAACAACGGCACACATGGCTTAGAGTAACCCTGTAACAGTTCATAGTTCCAGTTTATATTTTAAATATTTTTATGAGTTTGAATACTATTTTTTTTTTATTAATAACACACAGGGCTTAAAGTAATCTTGTAACAGTTCATTTTTCCAGTCTACATTTTCAATTTTTCTATGATTTTGAATACTATTTAATAACGGCACACAAGGCTTAGAGGAACCCTGTAACAGATCATAGTTCCAGTTTATATTTTATATGTTTATATGAATTTGAATACTAAATTTTGTTTTAATAACGACACACATTGCTTATGTAAAATCACCGTGTGAGCTATCGAACCCTTACCATAAAACCACCTGTGACCCATACATGTATAGAAATAGTTTTATCACGAGGCCTTATCCATGTTCACACTTGCGCTTCTTAATAGAACCTGTTACTGCATTTACCTTCAGACTTGATTTTATTTAAAAATACTTTAGAGTTTCGATAATTCGAGGTAGATCGAACCGGGACACCCTCGCAAAAACGAAAACTCGGATTACACGGAATTAAGTTAGCAAAAATAGCGGTTCTAATGAACCATATTATTTTAATTAAGAATTCACAAAATAGCTATATTTATTAAAGTACTTACATAAATAAATGTTGCTTTGGAATACATTGTTCATCACGGTTACTACACTTTTTTGAAAAACTTATAAAGTGTCTTCTGCGTCTGCTCAACAAAACGTTTTTGTTCTTCGTCGCGTAGTACCACATCTTTTGGTGTGGGTCTACCTGTTACTCAATAGAGCGTAGTGCAGTTTCCAAGGGAGCCGTTCCTTCACCGTGATTAATTTTTCCTTTTTTGTACTGTCTCGGTTGAACCATTATCTTTATTCTC
Organism: Prosapia bicincta; assembly: GCA_036971475.1. Taxonomy (NCBI): domain Eukaryota; kingdom Metazoa; phylum Arthropoda; class Insecta; order Hemiptera; family Cercopidae; genus Prosapia; species Prosapia bicincta. Next base: position 250,053,233 of record JBAIZL010000005.1, on the reverse strand, counting down.
ACCCTCACTGCCTTCAGTTGTTTCTTCTACTATTTTAATACGCACATGTGTTATTGTTACTTACTTACGTTCATCTTTACTCATCCATTAGCTTTCCTCCGTATCATCGTCATTTTCGTACCTGGAAGTTTTTTGATAAGAAATATTCAATGTCTTTCTTCTTGAAGATCAATGACACAGTCAAGTTTTATTATGATTCAGGGTTTTACTCCATGACTTACCTAATGTTTCTTCTTTTATTTCTTTCCATGACTCAGCTACCCTAACTGTAATTTTTTAGAAATCCCTAAATGCTTTTTTCCCCTTCGGTCGCTTCCAAAACGGATTGTTAAAGGTAACGAGTGTATTTTTTCATAAATTCCAGAACACACTGATCCATCGGCTGGATGAGACTCGTAACATTTGTGGTAAGATATAAAGCACGAATATCATCAGACCACAGTTAATCTTCATCGAGACGCGACGGTCCGTTGTCTTGAATTTTCTTTATAGTCTGAAATAGTCTGAAATAGAAACCCGATTGAAATTTAACGGAAGCTCGAAAAATTGGGACTTGGAATTTCGAGACTCTACTGTAGCAGTAAAGACACTGAACTCACCGAGGATAAGTTGGAGATGTTATCCTTGAAGAGTGTTTAAACAAGTAAGCTCAAATATTAGTTATGTATTTCAATTAATAAAATTTATATTTAACTGAACAATATATATCAACTTTTATTACTGTTGAATTAACAATAAGAATTTCAACAAAAAAAAAGGATTTTTATATTTTCCTACAAATAAGAAACTATAACGTTATAGAAAAATAGTCATTATATTTTAGCATTTCGGAAAATTATTTATATATTAATCTTAAACACCGTAATTAACTAATTTAATCCACTATTTATATCTAAGTATGAGAGATATAGAATAATTTTTACTAAAATTAATATGCAGTTATTAATTTTATTATTGTGAAAATTTGATATCAACAAGTATTTTGCTTATTATTAATTCTATAACTATAAATTAATTTATATAATGTCTAAATGAATTTGAAATTTTATGTAGAAAATAATTTTAATTCAATAGTTTTTTGTACTAAAATAGCATTTTCTCATTTATTAATGAAATTTTGAATTTAATTAAAAATTAACTCTTTTTGAACTTATAATGACCAAACGTTTCCTTGCGAGCTGCAACCTTATTTTCATTTTTTTTTTTTTTAGATTTCAGTTTACTGTCTAAGTTATTTATTGAAGAGGATTTCTATTAGTTAAATTATTAAATTATCAATTTTTATATTTATACAAGTATTATAACCAAATGATCTAAGAAGTTTGATAAAACAAGATTTTACTAATGAAATTAATAAATATAGAGTAAATTATTTCAAGATTAATTTATATTTTAATTATGATAAAAAGTTTCATTAGTTTTGAAAAAAAAGAATGAATAAGAAAAAATATGATAATAAATTTTCACAACGATGAAAATCATAGACATTAAATACACTATGAAGGACTAATAGTTGTCACTTTGGAAGGTTAAAATTACTTGGATAAATTCCCAATGGGTAGGGAGAATACTCTGGACCGCCCTGTTCCATCATGGTGACGAAAATCAGGCGCTTGGTAGGCCAACTCGCGACAAAATAAGTCATAGAACGAAACCGGAAAAAGTTTTTAAAAAACATTAAATCCTTCATAGTAAGAAAAACCATTCTTAAAAGTTATATTTTAATACTTTACACCGTCTCCCAAACATCTTACTTATACTATTTCAAGAACTAAATTGGTTTTGTCCTTGATACAGATATGTAGCTAGATAGAATGATGACAGCGAGATAGGTAGGTAGGGTGAAATATAAGGGCGAGATGTGAAGATAGATGGAATGATGACAGCGAGATATGTAGCTAGATGGAATAATGTGAGGGAGATATATAGCTAAAGGGATAGATGATATTGAGATACATGTATGTCCTCAGTAGGAATAATAAACGCGAGATATGTAGCCAGTTGGAATGATGACAGCGAGATAAATAGCCAGCTGCAATGATGACAGGGAGATATGTATCTAGTTAGAATGATGACAGCGAGATATGTATCCAATTGGAATGATGAAAGCCAGATATGTAGCTAGACGTTATGATAACATGATGTTATACAGATATGTCATCAGTTGGAATAATACTGCAAGTTATGTAGCCAGAGGGATAGATGACAGCTAGATATATGTACCTAGATGGAATTAACAAGTACGACTAACTTAGTCAGATACGATGATAATGAGGGTCATGTAGCCAGTTGCAATAACTGATATTGCATGATATTTATTATTATTACATACAATACTATATCTTAAAGCTACAATATCTTACAGCTGTATCCTATTATACATGACTACACCTTTCTGAGATAAGTTGCTATAGGATTTGCAACTCGTGGTTGTTGAGAGGGTTGTCTAGTTCAGGTCAAAATAAACATAGGTTTTATGTGAAAGATAGAACATAACACTTTTTTAATAAAAGCCATACGATTTTTTTATATAAACATTTATCTTATATAAGGATATAGAAATAAAAATGGAATGTTCAGGTTTGTATCTCTTTATGTTCTAACTCTGTGTAAATATATAGTTGGCTAAATTAGAGTTAGTTATCTACGGTTTGATGTACATAGTCAATTTGGTAAAATAACTTTCAGGACAGCACCCAAGCCTTACCGCCCTGAAGATAAGTCAGTAGCCAATGAGTCATCTTGTTTGTTTAATGGTTTGTGTTTTATCCATAAAGTGTTCAAGGTAACTAGTTGGACGCTGATAGAACTACAAGAAACCCGATCTCCACAGTATACAGGAATAAAGAAATATTTTTCTTGAAATATAGTTTAAAAAGTTACACTTGTTACCAAATAAACCGAAAAATGTATTATAAATAATGTTAGAGATTTTATAACTAAAATTTAGCATTTTATTTAACTTCCTCCGAATATAATTGCTTTACATTCGAAATGTACATAGAAATCGAAATAGTGACAAGGTTGTCATTACCGGATCAAACTAATTTTAGTCGAAAGTATATAACTTGAGAATTTTTCTGTACAAGGTTACCGCAAATTACCCCATCAGAACATATTTAAAATAACGAAAGTTTTCATTTTTTATGTTTTCTAAATTTAGTGAAATTTTAAATTTAACTCGTCATATCTCGGCTGTTTTTGGGTATATTAGTTTGAAATGTTGACTGGAAAATTTTTATAATGTACTAAATGGCGGTATAAATTAGAAATAAAAATATTCAACCACAACAAAATGGCGGATTTGTTTGTAATTTTCAGTAATTTATAGGCTTTTTTTTAAAATTAAAAAGTTGTGTAACAACCTTTAGAATTTTAATACGTTATAAATTGTACATTATTGCTGATAACCTAAAGTTATATTTTGGAACGTTTTGCGTTTTTATATAATTTCGATAAAAAGTTGTAACGATATATATTTTGTGCGCGCGTAAGCGACAGAATCCGCCTGTCTGATACGGTCACAAAAGCAGAGCATTTTATAACATCTTTCTGGCTTACATTATTATTATATTAAAACATTAAATATAATATATGTATTAATTAAAGAAAATTAAGTTGAATAAATCATGATAAAGTTAATGTTGTCATCTTTATTCATTTTATTTCTTAATACAATTTAATTTTATTTAAATCTTTTAAACCAGTAATACGCACGCGACACTCGCCGCACGCGCTGACATCCACCAATAAGTTTGCTCTATGTATGATAATATTTACTTTAAAATCATCACCTGAAAATGCTTTATTGCAAAAAAAACACAGTTCACAGATAACCTCCATATTATTTAATTACTAATCTGTATGAAAGAAAAATTCCCAATCACAATATAAAATTATATATTCTTAAATATTCTGGAGAGACGTTGCCCGTGTTTTATATAACGCCCTAATCTCATACGCATAATAACACTACAAATTTTCGCGATTTAATCGTCAACGGTTCATACAAGAGCAAACTAGTTTGTGCATGTCAGCGAGAGAGGCTACTGTCGCGTGGGTATTACTGGTTTCAAAAATTTAAATAAAATTAAATTGTATTAAGAAATAAATTGAATGAAGATTACAACATTAACTTTATCATGATTTATTCAACTTAATTTTCTTAATTAATAAATATATTTAAAGTTTTAATATAATAATAATGTAAGCCAGAAAGATGTTATAAAATGCTCTGCTTTTGTGACCGTATCAGACAGGCGGATTCCGTCACTTACGCGCGCACAAAATATAAATCGTTACAACTTTTTAACAAAAATTATATATAAACGCAAAACTTTCCAAAAAATAACTTTAGGTTATCAGCTATAATGTACAATTTATAAAGTATTAAAATTCTAAAGTTTGTAACACAACTTTTTAATTTAAAAAAAAGTGCCTATAAATTACTGAAAATTACAAACAAATCCGCCATTTTGTTGTGGTTGAATATTGTTATTTCTAATTTATACCATCATTTAGTACATTATCAAAAGATGTTCCAGTCAAAATTTCAAACTAATATACTCAAAAACGGCCGAGATATAACGAGTTAAACTTAAAATTTCACTAAATTTAGAAAATATAAAAAATGACAACTTTCGTTATTTTAAATATGTTCCGATGGGGTAATTTGCGGTAACTGTACAAAAAAATTCTCAAGTCATATAATTAGTTTGATTCGGTAATGAAGACCTTGCCACTTCGACGCTAAAATCGGGGGTGAGCTGCACGCCTATATCTCTTAAATTAATAATAATGATTTATGACACTTGACATCCACATATTCTAGCTATAAAACAACTTCTAAGTCAACTAACAATAGTTCCATATCATACAGCATCTATTAAGTGTTTTTAAAACAAAAAGAAACTTTCTGGTAATGAAAATTATGAATACAGTGTTCGGTAATGTAACTCCAGAAAAAATGTCAGTAGCCAATAAGTTATCTTGTTGTTTTATCCTAAAGGCACCCAAGGTAAATAATTGTTGATGATAGAACTACAAGAATGCCGAGCTGCACAGAATTCCGGAATAAATATTTTTTTTTGCAATATAGTTTCATATATATTGTATTAAATTAGTATAGTTTTTCCTAAAGTAATATACAATAGCAGTGCATTGTGGGACATCTTTGCAATACTAACAAGTGAATAAACCATAAGCGATATTAAAGCTGTTTAATAACATATGTTTGTCATCATAAAATGTTCTCTAATGAACACTTCATTCACAACTATTATTAGCACTACAAGATCTTGGAAAAGGTATTGGAGTTGCAGGAAATATTTGTATTATTATATAAATTATTATATTTATATTATTAACATAGCCTATGTTCAGTGACTATAGCTATATGTCTTTAGGCTCATTAAAAGAACTTATTTTAATTTAAAAAATAACTTATGTGTGGAGTTTATTCTAGGTTCTTCATAAAACAAAAAGAAACTTGCTGCCAGTATAAGCTTAGAAATGTTGTGTTCAGAAATAAATCTCTTTAGTTTCCTAATTCTTTGTAATTGTTTACTTAGTGAAATTATAGTTAGTTATCTATCGTTCAGTGTGCATAGTCAGTGGATTTCGTTAAATTAGTTTCAGTGCAGGACTCAAGCCTTATCGTCCAGAAGAAAAGTCAGTAGCCAATTAGTTATCTTGATTGCTGTATGGCTTGTGTTTTATCCATTAGCTAACCAAGATAACTAGTTGGACGCTGATAGAACTATAAGATACACGAACTGTGCAGAATACACGACAAAAAATATTTGTTTTTGGAATATAGTTTTTATAAGGTTACACTTATTACTAAATAAACGAAAGTAATGTATTATAAAATAGGTTTGAGGTATTATAACCAAAATTTAGCATTGTAATCACTTCCTCAGAATATGATTGCTTTAAATTCGAAAATTAAATCAGGATTTAAATTGTTTTTTTTTATATATATAATAAATAAATATATATTATTTTTAAATTATATATAAATAATATTATTTGATCCCTGTTTATTATTTTATTCTTTCTTATATTAATTATTATTGTAGATAAGATTTATGTGTCAACAACTGAAATTGCATCGATAAAATCCATTATATTTTTGTAAAAACATTACTTATTTCTGAAAATAATAATTATAATAGATTATATATTTATATGTTTAGTAACGGAGACTTAAAATGAAGTGCGAAGTTGAAAATATGCAAACAAAACTGTGTATTAAAGAACGTTGATTTAAAATTTGTTATTATTTATATGTTAATATTACTACACAATTGTATATGTTGATATTATTCCTATTATGTATAGTTCATAATATAGTCAGTCTGGTTATTTGGATAATTTCCCACTGGCAGTAGATTTTCACATTGTATTTCAAGACATAAGTTAAAAGCCAATTGGGTATCTAGATGGCGTATGGTTGTTAATTCGTTTCCAGTATCTCTCTTAGATATCTAGCTGGATGCAGATAGATACAACAAAATGTAAGAACTGCGCAGGTCATATAGGGAATGTTAATTATTTTTAGTATTACACTATTGTGTTATTAAGGTAAACTTGTTATCATATAAACAAACATGACGTAGCTTTGTAATGCAACATTTAATCATAGTGCATTATTGTGATACTTTTGCGTTTCCATGAGGTAACTCTTGTAAGATCTGCTTATTAATATAGCATGTTTTTTATGTAATTTTGTTTTTTCATTGTATTTTTTGTGACATTATTAAAAGATCGTGAGGTTTCCTGGAACTATTGGAAGTTTTTTTGGTAAATTTTATTAATAAAATAAAACAAAACTACTATTCTCATTATAGGTAGCCTTGTACTCTACGGTTTGGGCGTTGTATAATAAATGCAGAATCTTTTACTTTTGCCAATTTGTGTTGATATATAAAAATAATTTCGATTATTTAATGATAAATTAGGATAAAATTTCTTAAACATTTTTTAGAAATAATTTACTTTATTCTGTTTGCCGATTACTAACAAAAATATGTATAACAGGTGACTACTAATGTGATGAGGTGCTCCAGGCGCCTCTTCGGTTTCTTGGTTGGATGGTTTGGATTAAGCCAAAACTAAAACCCCGCTTAGATATCTCTATAGTCGCACAATAACCTAGCGCAGAACTGCTTGCTAACTTCCCTTTACAATAACTTAAACCCAACTTTACTTTGGAATTCCTTTGTAAAACTGTCTGTAACGCCTTCCTTATGATATTCCAATTTTCACCTAATACTTCACAATTATGTAATGGATATTCTTCCTTTTGCTTCACAATTATGTAATGGATATTCTTCCTTTTGCTTCACAATTACTTTAATAACATATTTCTCTTTCTACTTCACAATTTTCGTTTAATAACCAGAATTGTTACAAAAGCCGACTTCTAACGATACCACCCGAGTACTTTCTCGATACTTAAAATACTTTTCCACGTTCAATACTTAGTCACATTTGCCATTTTCTTCTTTGACTTTCTCAGCATCCGATTCAATTGACATAGAATTGGCTGAAGCCAATTAGAATTCAATCTTTAAACTTTGCGCCAAACGTTTTCCAACATATTCTCTATTTGAATTTTGTCAGTTCTTGGAAAGTTATCATCCTAATTTAACGAGCTTCCATGTCACTAACATTTAGATTTATAGATGGTCATCCTTCTCGTATAAACAGTTCCGCCTCTATAAACAAATATGATGCCTTTACGTCGCCAGTGCATCTCTAACTGACATCGCTAGTTCTATTTCCAATGTTAAGGTTAAGCTGGCATCCAATTAATTATGGAAATAACTATTTCATTATTATGGCATTATTTATAGACAATATCTTACTTAACGTTAATTTGTAAATAGTAACCATATTTGGGTATACAGCTTTCTATTTATTCTAAATATGGACTAAATCATAATATTACATTGAGTAACATTGTTTCTAAACGTATTGTAAACATTATTTGTAAATACTTTTACTTAAATATTTAGATTGCTTATTAAATTATAAAACCAATAAAATATAATTATTAAATTATTTCGAAACCATTAGATGTCGTATATTTATGAGTATATGTATCTCATTTATCAATATCACTTATGAGATTTCCAAAAAGACTTTCTAATATAGCATTTTTATAACTATATTTGATAAACGTTTATTACTAAATTTCTGTATTATATCCTACCATGTAACTTGGAGACAGCAAATAATTAATGAATTCGTTTTGAAATATTACCTTGTGTATTGTGTAACAATTGTGTATTTTTGTTATTATCTGAGTAAGTTACAGTTGGCGTTTTGCAAAGTGAGTGGAGAAGTATATGCGTTTGATTTTGTATGGTTTGTTTCCACTTCCACACGTCACCTTACACTTCTATTTGCAGGTTAACACTACGAAAGGATGCACATGTTGACCTGCATTATGATCGCGTACAGGATTTTCACATTATTTTCCAGAGAATAAATCAGTAGCCAGTTAGATGCTTAGATATCTTTTGGTGTATATTTATCTTTCATCAAATACCTATAGCATCTATATGGATTCTGATACAACTCTTACTTGGACATAATTATCACACACGCGTATTAGATTATCTTCCACAGAAAACAACAGTAGCCGATTAAAAAGCGTAGATATCGTTTTGTGAGTAATTTCTTTCACCAGATATCAACTTCTAATTATGCACTAGATATGTAGTTCTAAGATTTCATTTTCCTTTGTGTTCTGTAGACTACAACAATTAGTTACAAGACCTAAAAGGACTACAAGGTTTACAAGGTCTACAACATTCTCAAGTACTCCCAAACATCTTACTTATACTAATTCCAGAACTAAATTGGTTTTGTCCTTACTACAGACATGTAGCTAGATAGAATGCCGACAGCGAGATAGGTAGCTAGGGTGAAATATACCGGCGAGATATGTAGATAGATGGAATGATAACAGCGAGATATATAGCTAGATGAAATAATGTGTAGAGAGGTATGTAGCTAAATGGATAGATGATAACGAGATGTCCCTTGTTGGAACGATAACAGCGAGTTATGTAGCCAGCTGTAATAATGATAGCGAGATATGTACCGGCACATGCCCTAGAGCAATGCTTAGCCTGTATAATTTAGTAAGTACCAGCACCAACATATCCATTCCCTGCTGCAGCAGCACAGGATAGGTCCCATCTGGACCTGGAGATTTGTAGGGTTTAAATGTGTCAATAGCCCATATTACCCTTTGTGGAGTTACTATCCTCTTTGCCACTTCCCAGTAATCCCTCTTACCACGTCTTGTGGAGAGTTTGACAACTGGTTCAGTGTCTGCTCCTCCAAGTTTCCTCAGAGTACTGGAAAGGAAATGTGTTCTGATTAATTCTTCCACAGTTTCCCCTGCAGTTTTTGTTATATTTCCCAGTGGGGTTCTTAGCATCCCCACCGGGTTAACTGGGTCCTTAGAGAGCACTTTATGCAGTCGTGCCCCTTCCCGGGTTTTGTCAATCTCTTGACAAAACTCCTTCCAGGACTTCCTGCGTGCTTTTCTATTTGCCCTGTTGTATTCGGTTAGTGTTTTCCTATACTGGACCCACTCCCCGTTCTTTTTTGCTCTATTAAAAAGTCTCCTGGTGGTCTTCCGAAGTTTGGCTAGCTTCTTGTTCCACCATGACGGATCCCCTACTTTTCTCCCCTCACTGAGAGGGCAGTTATCAGTAAAGGATTCTACTATAGCCTCGCCAACTAATGCGGCAGAGTCTTCTAGCTCTCTCCTCCCACCATACTCCAATCCAGCCTCCTCAAACCGAACACACAGGTCCCTCCTGTAGGAGTCCCAGTCTGTTCTTCTTGGATCCCTGGTTGGCCAAATCATGGCTGGATTTAGAGAGATATCATACCTAATATGTCTGTGGTCAGACGATGATGGTTCATCCGACACATGCCAGTTTAGTACATACCTAGCCATCTGGTTCGATGCCACCGTAATGTCCAGGACCTCCTATCTGGTCCTAGTGACAAACGTCGGCTCTTCCCCCTGGTTTAAGACTAGTAAATTCTTAGAGCTAAGATAAGCTAAAAGTTACTCACCTCTAGTGTTGATACCTGTACTTCCCCACGAAGTGTGATGGGAGTTAGCATCCATCCCCACCAGCAGCTCCTCATCCACAGCCCCGCAGTGCTCGACCAGCCTCCTCAGCTGTTGTGTTGGTAGAGCCCCCGCGTAGTCAAAGGGGAGATATGCCGTGGCAAGGTTCAGCCTCTTCATCCTCCCCTCCGCCCGCAGCTCCACCGTCACTGCTATCAAGTCCCTGCAGCAGAAGTCCGTTAATACAAAAGCACTCAACCCCCTCCTAACCAGGATACACGTCCTGGGAACACCGGAGTCCTTATCGTACAAAAACTTACCTCCAGATGTCGCCATACCGCATATTCGTCCTCCAGAAATCCTTGGCTCCTGGATGAGAACCAAGTCCACCTCTCCCCTGTCCAGCATCCTACACACGACAGCACTAGCCGCCCTGCTATGCTGTAGGTTCACTTGGAGGATCTTGATCATTGTTCTGCTTAATTCGCAGTTGCCCGTGTCCGCAGAGCAGCCCCAGGACTAGACAGCGTGCTCAACTCTACAGCCACTTCACCGGTTTCTGCAGTCGGCAGCTTGACAGCCGCCCCCGCACCCCCAGTGATGGTTGCCGTTGACACATCTGCTACAGACTCACGGTTTGCCGTCTCATTGGCTCCCGCTGTCTGTGCAGTCTCGAAATCAATTCTTTTACTTACTTGGTCCATTAACGTCCCACGAGTATGAGGGAAATAACGGTCGACCAGAGCAGATCTCCCACTGCCCTGGCAAGACAACATACAATGAGGTTTTGTCTGGTTCCTCAAGGGGATCGTGTGCAACTGCATTTTATACCCTGCAGCCATTCATCCTTCGGCATGATGCCTTCCACGTTGGATTGGGTATTCAGTCACTGACCTTGAAGCACACCCCAAGTTCAGGACATTATTAACTGTTGCTCATGGAGCGAACAGCCTGCTTTACTCTCTTTTTTACAACTGTGTCGTTAGGGTAGTTTCCCGCCCATACTTCACTGTCGCATTGCCCTTGGTTCACCTGGGAGGTGAGAGTAGCATTGTGAGGACTTAATTCCCAACTACCCCAGTCTTCCCAGTCAGAGCAGTTATTTCTACCACACCCAACCGGTTGACTGACGAGGAGGGATAATTCCTCACCTTTTAACCATTGCTTTGGTCCATATGCAGGCCTGCATATTCAGAAACCTTCCGGAATCCTTATTCACAGGTAACCTACATTTCTGTAGGCCGTCCCACTATCCGCCACCTGTGGACCCGCCCGGTTGCTCCGGCCAGCTAGCCGGGTAAAATGTGTTACATCATACGTTATTTTCTAATGAACACTACATTTAATACTATTAATAGCACTAGATGAACGTGGCCAAAGGATAGAGGTTAAAGGGAATAATTATATTATTATTTACTTACAATATGTTCTATGTTCAGTGACTATAGCTATATGTCTTTGGGTTCATTTAAAGAACTTTTTAAAATTTTTAGAATAACTTACGTGTGGAGTTTATTCTATCAATAACAGTAGTTAAAATCCCCTATCACTGTAATTAGTATAATTGTTATGTAGAAATAAATAATGTAAATTATATATAAATAATGTTATTTGATCCCTATTTATTATTTTATTCTTTCTTATATTAATTATTGTTGTAGATAAGATTTATGTGTCAACGACTGAAATTGCCTCAATAAAATCCATTATATTTTCGTAAAAACGTTAATTATTTCTGAAAATAATAATTATAATAGATTATATATTTATATGTTTAGTAACGGAGACTTAAAATGAAGTGCGAAGTTGAAAATATGCAAACAAAACTGTGTATTAAAGAACGTTGATTTAAAATTTGTTATTATTTATATGTTAATATTACTACACAATTGTATATGTTGATATTATTCCTATTATGTATAGTTCATAATATAGTCAGTCTGGTTATTTGGACAATTTCCCACTGGCAGTGGATTTTCACAATGTATTCCAAGACTTAAGTTAGAAGCCAATTGGGTATCTAGATGCCGTGTGGTTGTTATTTCTTTTCCAGTATCTCTCTTAGATACCTAGTTGGATGCTGATAGATACAACAAAATGTAAGAACTGCGCAGGTCATATAAGGAATGTTAATTTTTTTTAATATTGCACTATTGTGTTATTAAGGTAAACTTGTTATCATATAAACAAACATGGCGTAGCTTTGTAATGCAATATTTAATCATAGTGCATTATTATGATACTTTTGCGTTTCCATGAGGTAACTCTTATAAGATCTGCTTATTAATATAGCATGTTTTTATGTAGTTTTGTTTTTTATTTGTATTTCTTGTGACATTATTAAAAAATTGTGAGGTTTCCTGGAACTATTGGAAGTTTTTTTGGTAAATTTTATTAATAAAATAAAACAAAACTACTATTCTCATTATAGGTAACCTTGTACTCTACGGTTTGGGCGTTGTATAATAAATGTAGAATCTTTTACTTTTGCCAATTTGTGTTGATATATAAAAATAATTTCGATTATTTAATGATAAATTAGGATAAAATTTCTTAAACATTTTTTAGAAATAATTTACTTTATTCTGTTTGCCGATTACTAACAAAAATATGTATAACAGGTGACTACTAATGTGATGAGGTGCTCCAGGCGCCTCTTCGGTTTCTTGGTTGGATGGTTTGGATTAAGCCAAAACTAAAACCCCGCTTAGATATCTCTATAGTCGCACAATAACCTAGCGCAGAACTGCTTGCTAACTTCCCTTTACAATAACTTAAACCCAACTTTACTTTGGAATTCCTTTGTAAAACTGTCTGTAACGCCTTCCTTATGATATTCCAATTTTCACCTAATACTTCACAATTATGTAATGGATATTCTTCCTTTTGCTTCACAATTACTTTAATAACATATTTCTCTTTCTACTTCACAATTTTCGTTTAATAACCAGAATTGTTACAAAAGCCGACTTCTAACGATACCACCCGAGTACTTTCTCGATACTTCCAATACTTTTCCACGTTCAATACTTAGTCACATTTGCCATTTTCTTCTTTGACTTTCTCAGCGTCCGATTCAATTGACATAGAATTGGCTGAAGCCAATTAGAATTCAATCTTTAAACTTTGCGCCAAACGTTTTCCAACATATTCTCTATTTGAATTTTGTCAGTTCTTGGAAAGTTATCATCCTAATTTAACGAGCTTCCATGTCACTAACATTTAGATTTATAGATGGTGATCCTTCTCGTCTAAACAGTTCCACCTCTATAAACAAATATGGTGCCCTTACGTCGCCAGTGCATCTCTAACTGACATCGCTAGTTCTATTTCCAATGTTAAGGTTAAGCTGGCATCCAATTAATTAAGGAAATAACTATTGCATTATTATGGCATTATTTATTGACAATATCGTACTTAACGTTAATTTGTAAATAGTAACCATATTTGGGTATACAGCTTACTATTTATTCTAAATATGGACTAAATCATAATATTACATTGAGTAACATTGATTCTAAACGTATTGTAAACATTATTTGTAAAAACTTTTACTTAAATATTGAGATTGCTTATTAAATTATAAAACCAATAAAATATAATTATTAAATTATTTCGAAACCATTAGATGTCGTATATTTATGAGTATATGTATCTCATTTATCAATATCATTTATGAGATTTCCAAAAAGACTTTCTAATATAGCCTTTTTATAACTATATTTGATAAACGTTTATTACTACATTTCTGTATTATATCCTACCATGTAACTTGGAGACAGCAAATAATTAATGAATTCGTTTTGAAATATTACCTTGTGTATTGTGTAACAATTGTGTATTTTTGTTATTATCTGAGTAAGTTACAGTTGGCGTTTTGCAAAGTCAGTGGAAAAGTATATGCATTTGATTTTGTATGGTTTGTTTCCACTTCCACACGTCACCTTACACTTCTATTTGCAGGTTAACACTACGAAAGGATGCACATGTTGACCTGCATTATGATCGCGTACAGGATTTTCACATTACTTACCAGAGAATAAATCAGTAGCCAGTTAGATGCTTAGATATCTTTTGGTGTATATTTATCTTTCATCAAATACCTATAGCATCTATATGGATTCTGATACAACTCTTACTTGGACATAATTATCACACACGCGTATTAGATTATCTTCCACAGAAAACAACAGTAGCCGATTAAAAAGCGTAGATATCGTTTTGTGAGTAATTTCTTTCACCAGATATCAACTTCTAATTATGCACTAGATACGTAGTTCTAAGATTTCATTTTCCTTTGTGTTCTGTAGACTACAACAATTAGTTACAAGACCTAAAAGGACTACAAGGTTTACAAGGTCTACAACATTCTCAAGTACTCTCAAACATCTTACTTATACTAATTCCAGAACTAAATTGGTTTTGTCCTTACTACAGACATGTAGCTAGATAGAATGCCGACAGCGAGATAGGTAGCTAGGGTGAAATATACCGGCGAGATATGTAGATAGATGGAATGATAACAGCGAGATATATAGCTAGATGAAATAATGTGAAGAGAGGTATGTAGCTAAATGGATAGATGATAACGAGATGTCCCTTGTTGGAACGATAACAGCGAGTTATGTAGCCAGCTGTAATAATGATAGCGAGATATTTACCCAGTTGGAATGATGCCAGCGGGATATGTAGAGTGTTGGAATGATGACAGCGAGATATGTAGCTAGACGTTATGATAACACGATGTTAGACAGATATGTCGCCAGTTGGAATGATACCGCGAGATATGAGAGTGTTGGAATGATAGCAGGGAGATATGTAGCCAGTTGGAGTGATGGAAGCGAGAATTGTAAAGTGTTGGAATGATCACAGCGAGATATGTATTCAGTTGGAATGATGAGAGCCACATATATAGCTAGACGTTATGATGACACGATGTTAGACAGATATGTAGCTAGACGTTATGATGACACGATGATAGACAGATATGTAGCTAGACGTTATGATCACACGATGTTAGACAGATATGTAGCTAGACGGCGTGATGACACGATGATAGACAGATATGTAGCTAGACGTTATGATGGCACGATGTTAGACAGATATGTAGCTAGACGTTATGATCACACGATGTTAGACAGATATGTAGCTAGACGTTATGATCACACGATGTTAGACAGATATGTAGCTAGACGTTATGATCACACGATGTTAGACAGATATGTAGCTAGACGGCGTGATGACACGATGATAGACAGATATGTAGCTAGACGTTATGATGGCACGATGTTAGACAGATATGTAGCTAGACGTTATGATGACACGATGTTAGACAGATATGTAGCTAGACGTTATGATGACACGATGATAGACAGATATGTAGCTAGACGTTATGATGGCACGATGTTAGACAGATATGTAGCTAGACGTTATGATTACACGATGTTAGACAGATATGTAGCTAGACGGCGTGATGACACGATGTTAGACAGATATGTAGCTAGACGTTATGATGACACGATGTTAGACAGATATATCGCCAGTTGGAATGATACCGCGAGATATGTAGCCAGAGTGAATCTACTTGTACGACTTACTTAGTCAGATACCATGATAGAGCGGGTCATGTAGCCAGATGCAATAACTGATGTTGCGTGATATTTATTATTATTACATACAATACTATATCTTACGAGCTACAATATCTTACAACTGTAACCTATTATACATGACTACACCTTTCTGAGAAAAGTTGTTATAGGTTTTGCAACTCGGGGTTCTTGAGAGGGATCTCTAGTTTATGTCAAAATAAACATAGGTTTTATGTGAAAGATAGAACATAACACTTTTTTTAATACAAGCCATACGATTGTTTTATATAAACATTTATCTTATATAAGGATATAGACATAAAAATGGAATGTTCATATTTGTATCTCTTTATGTTCTACTTCAGTTTAAATATTTATTTGGCTAAATTAGAGCTAATTATCTACTGTTTAATGTGCATAATCAGTTTATTTGGTAAGATAACTTTCAGGACAGCACACAAGCCTTACCGTTGTGAAGAAAAGTCAGTAGCCAATGAGTTATCTTGTTTGCTTAATGGTTTGTATTTTATCCATAGAGCACACAAGGTAGCTAGTTGGACGCTGATAGAACTACAAGAAACACGAATAAATAATATTTTTCTTGCTCTATTGCTTTATACGGTTAAAATTGTTACCGTATAGTTGTAATTTTATCTACTATATTATAAAAAAACAGATTGCACATTTCTGCAATGACATGAAATAAGTTTTCAATAAGCAATATTACAGCTGTTTGATAACACATGTATGTTATCACAAGTGGTTTCTACTAACCACGTTATTTACAACTATATATACCACTAAGATAAAGTGCCCAACTTATTGAAGTTACAGGAAATATGTATATTATTATTTATTTACAATATCTCCTATGTTAACTAACTATTATTATATGTCTTTCGGCTCATTTAAAGTAGTTTTTTAATTAAAAGTAACTTAAATGTATCTTTTATTTCATCGGTACAATAGTGAATACACATTGCCACTAATATTATTATTTGCGACATTATTCAGAAACATCGTGAACTATCTTGTTAACTGTTAGACATGTCTCCATACATAACTGTAATCTGTTTTTATGTTAAATATATGTAAAAATAATAACCTAAATTTATATTATTTACTATTCACACGTACCCCATGACACTTGACATCCCCATATCGTATATATAAAACGTGTTCAATATAGAGTAACTATAGCCCCGTATCCTCAACCCTCTATTAAATTGTTTTTAAAACAGAAAGAAGTTTGCTGGTATTAAAACAATTATAAATGAAGTTATGCATCTCTTTGATTTTCTAATTCTGTGTGTAGATTTTATCTACAATAATTTAAAGTCGTCGTACATTGTGGAACATTTCTGTAATTCCATGACGTGAATAACCCCTAAGTGATATTACAGCTGTTTAATGACATATGTTTGTTATCATAGGTTGTTTTCTAATAAACACTTCATTTTTAACTCATTATAACCCTAGGAGAAAGTGGCACACGTAATGAAGTTACAGGAAATATATCATTATGTCTTAAGTTCAGTTACTTTAGCTATATGTCTCTCCGCTCATTTAAAGTAATTTTTTAAATTAAGAGTAACTTAACCTTATAGTTATTTTATCAATAATAGTAAATACACATTACCTCTATTATTATTCTTTGTTATATTATTCTTAAGCATCGTGAGCTATCTTGTTAACAGATAGATATGTCTCCATGTATAACTGTAATCTGTTTTTATGTTAAATATATGTAAAAATAATCTCCTAAATTTATACTATTTACTATTCACACGTACCCCATGACACTTGACATCCTCATATTGTATATATAAAACGTGTTTAATGTGAAGTAACTATAGCTCCGTATCCTAAACCCTCTGATAAGTAGTTTTTAAAACAAAAAGAAATTTACTTGTATTAAACATATTATTAATGCAATGTTAGGTTATGCATCTCTTTGATTTTTAATATTGACTGTAGTCTAGATAGTGAAATTAGAGTAATTTATATATTGGTAAATATATATATTAATATTCAGTGTATTTCATGAAATAACATTTACAGCAGGACCTTCAGATCGTCCAGAAGATAAGTCAGTAGCCAATGAGTTACCTTGTTTCCTTAATGGTTTGTGTTTTATCCATATTGTATCCAAGGTAGCTAATTGGACGCTAATAGAATTACAAGAAGCCCAATCTGCACAGAATACAGAAATAAATAATATTTTACTAGCGTTATAGTTTAAAATGTTACACTTATGACCAAATAAACGAAAAAAAGTATTTTAAATAAGGTTAGAGATATTATAAACAAAATTAATCATTGTATTTAACTTCCTCCGAATATGATTGTTTTACGATCGAAATGTACATCATGACTAATATGAGCATTTTTTGTGAATAAGAGGTTTTACTTATTCATAATTAAAAAAACCACCATAGTTACTTCATTTTTTCTTAAAAAATGTATAAAATCGCAGTGAATTGTGGAACATTTCTGCAATGCCATCCAGTTAAAAAACCCCTTAGCGATAATACAGCTGTTTATAAACATATCGTTGTCATCATAGGTTGTTTTCTAAAAATCACTTCATTTACAACTATTAATAGCACTAGATGAACGTGACCAAAGGTTAGAGGTTACAGGAAATATTTATATTATTATTTATTTACATATCTCCTATGTTCAGTGACTATAGCTATATGTCTTCGGGCACATATAAAAACATATAGTATATTTTATCAATAACAGTAGTTAAAAACCCCCATCTCTATAATTAATATTATTGTTAGGAATAAATATATATTTTAAATTATATATAAAAATATTATTAGATATGTATGATTATATTATTTCTTATATTTATAATTATCGTAAAAAAATCAAAGTGTCGACGATTAATTTTTATGTTAAAATAATACGCTACTATGTATAGTTTATAATATACTCAGTCTGGTTATTTAGAAAAATAGCCACTCGCACTGGAGTTTCCTATTTTGTAAAAATAAGAAAGATAGTTTCTAAAAAAAGTTTAAGATTGCGTTTGACGACCGCTCTAGCTACTACACGTACGATTTGTGACATTCTTTCTAAAAGTATTTCTATTATTACTAATTATTTATTATTATCAGTGTAATTGTATGTAATATGCATAAAATATATGTTTAAATGCCTGACTTTCTCTTGACAAACTGTAATGTATTAGGTTACAAATAATCATTAGATTAAAAATTGTTCTTATTATTAAATTGCATCGTCAACCCGAGTTAATTTGAAATAAAATAAAAAATTGATGCTAATAAACTTCATAAACGATTTGTTACGACTGTACTATACGTCACTACACAGTTCGTATTATCATTACAATCATTATCATTATCATACAATACGTCACGAACAAGCTAGAGAAACCAAAATTACATTTTGCCCATAGCTTACATTATTGTAATTTTCATTCCTGATGATGTTGGTACTGTTTGCCAACGAAAAGCTTTGGATATAAATTAATAAATATTCTTGTATTTGAATAACCTATGTTGTTTTAAAATATATATATATATATATATATATATATATATATATATATATATATTACATGCAATACCTAGCTCTTCCAGTCGGATGTTGAAACATGATAGTACGAGATATTTAATTGTAAGTCGTTGAGAGGTCTACTTTAATTGTAATTAAACAAATAGTTAGAGAGGGAAGAACATTTTATGTATTTTGTTATGTTTTATTTTATACCAATAATAACAATTATTCAGTAAGAAAACACTACTATAATAATTTTAATAATAGGTATAAATGTAGTTTTATAAATATATATTTATATACAAATCAGTGTTAGTTAATTATGTAATTTACAACATACAAAGTCTTGTTAATTGGTAAAATGAATACTGGAATAGGATTTGTGTTCCCAGACAGAAGTCAGAGTCCTATTAGGTATCTAGATGGTGTATGGTTTCCATTTTTTCCATGGACCCCCTTAGATATCTAATTGGATACTGGTGAGCTACAGGATATTATAATTCCACAGGATTTGTAAATAAAATTTATTATAATATTGCTGTTATTATTATTCCTAATACTACTATTACAATATTGTGTTGTCAAACTAAACTTGTTATCAAATAAAAAAATCGTAATTTAATGCTGTAATACAAAGACAACGAATCAAGGAGTAATTTGTGATACTTTAGCATATTCATTACGTGACATAAGAAATATATAATAGCGTGGCATGTTTATTCCGTTATACTTTGCATTTTTTGTAACATTATTCAACAAAATCGTGAACAGTTCTGTTAGTTGTTTCAATAGAATTAGAAACGTTAAATTAGATGTTCGACGACATGTAACATGAATCCCATAAACTAGCAATATATTTATATAGCGTAACTACACTTAGATGTATATTGTTTATTGTACATTTACAGTGTAGTTTGGTAAAATAACATTCACAGCAGGACATTCAGGTCTTCCAGGAAAAAGGCCAGTAGCCAAAGAGTTGACTTGATTGTTGTATGGTTAGTGTTTTATCCATCCCCAATCAGAGGCAACTAGTTGGACGCTGATAGAACTACAATATACCAAAGCAACGCAGAACACACGATTAAATAAATCTTTGAATTGCGATATTGTTATATAAGGTTACATTTGCTACCAAATAAACGAATGTAATGTAGTTTTACGTAAGTTCATATAAAAAGTTCATTGTGGGAAACCTCTGCAGTCGTCTCAAAAATCCCTATCCTATGAAACCTTTTAATAACATATGCTTGTTATTGTAATTTACATTCTAATGAACACTTCGTTTTTTAACTCCTAACATTAGAAGAACTTGGCTTTGCAACGTATTGAAGATAATGGAAATGTTTATATTATTATTTATTTACAAAATACGTTCTATGTTGTGAAACTATAGTTATATGTCTTCAGGCTTCTATATAAAGTTGTTTAAAAAAATGATACATTTACAGTGTAATCTGTTAATAACATTAGTTAATAAGTATTACATATAATTATATTATTAGTTTTATATGTGTTTTAAAATTACATATAAATTATATTATTACATAATTATGGGTATATGATTTCTAATATATTTTATATAAACAATATGTATCTAAAACTATAGATGTTTCCATAATCTGTACTAACTTTTCTTAAAATTATAATTACTTTTGTAAAAAATACCTACAATAGATTTTCTATGTTTTTATGTTTAGTCATGTATAATTGAAATCTAAAAACTAATTAGAAAACATGAAAGCAAAACTGTAGAGTAAAGAAAAATTTATTAAAACCTGCTCATTTTAAAGCTAAAAGTTAATGTAAAAGCACACTTAAAAGCTAATTTGTGTGTGTTCTGTGTATTTTATAATATTCTCATTCTTATTATTTGGTAAAATAGCCACTGTAGCTGAATTTCCAAGACAAAAATATCAGAAGCCAATTGGTTATCTAGATGGACTGTGGCTTCTATTTCATTTCCATGGGCCATCTGAGATAGCTAAGGATGCTGGTAGGCTACAAGCTATTGGAGTTGCACAGGATCTATAAATATAATTAATTATTATTATTATTATTACTATTATTATTGTTACATTATTCTTATCAAGTTAAACTTGTTAACAAATAAACAAACATGAAGTAGCTTTGTAAAACATCGTCAGTAAATCAAGGGTCATATTGTTGTACTTTGCAATTACATAAAGTGATTCCGTTATAAGAAAGGTTTGATTTTACGAAATGTTTGTTACGAAATTTAGTTATTTAGCATACCTTGTGACATCGTTCAAATAAAAACCGTGAGCTATCCTGTTAACTGTTGCATTTTTATTTCATTTCGTCTCCATGGTTTCTTGTTTATTTATTTAAACAGTGTCCCATGGTAAACATCATAATTCCGGAATAGTTGGTGTCACAAATTCACGTGCCTTACATATTTTACAACATAACTTTTTTAGAAAGGACGTTATTGACTTATAGGTAAAAAAAAAAAATTCAAGTTAACTTGAAGGTTTATTTGTAACCTAGTGTTACCGTGACTGGTGTTGGCTTTATATTTATTTATACTAATGGAGGTGACTCTGAATTATTGGTAATTTTCTATGGGCAAACATGCGCCCTTATGTCGCCGGTGCGTCTCTGACAACACCAGTTCGATTTCTAATATTATGCAAGCATGCAGTTAATTATGTCTTACTTATCACATATTCCCAATTACCTACTTATTGTAAATAAGTAAGCATATTTAGCTATACAGCTTACTATTTATTATAAATATGGATCATATCGGTTGTTACAATATATTATGTAATATTGTTTCTAAATAGATTTTAAACATTGTTATAAAAAAATGTTTTACTTATTTGATAAGATCGTTTGTTCTTTGACAAGATCATTTGGAATGATGACATGATGACAGACCCATATTTAGCCAGTTGGAACTGTAATATAATGACTTGATGACAGATATGTAGCCAGTTGGAATAATAACACGATTAATGATAGGTATAAAGCCAGTTGAAATGATTTCATGATGTCAGACTCATATTTAGCCGGTTGCAATGATTACACGATTGCAGACAGATATATAGCCAGTTGGATTGATGACACAATTGCAGACAGATATGTGCACATTTGGAATCATGACACGATTGCAGAGAGATATCTAACCATTTGAAATATTGACATGATGACATACTTATGTGTAAATAATTGGAAGGATATTATATTAACACAATGACGGACTGATATGTCCAGCTAGATAAAATGATGACACGATTGCAGGCACAACATGTAGCCCATTGTAATGATGACACGATTGCAGACAGATATGTAGCCAGTTGGAATCACGACATGATAACTTACTCATGTGTAGCCAGTTGGAATGATTGAATAATGACATGATGACAGCCAGATATGTAGCAAGTTGATTTGATGTCATACTCGTGTGTAGCCAGTTGGAATGATATTATTGTGAAATAATGACAGACAAATATGTAGGTAGTTGGAATGTTGACACGATTGCAGTCAGATATGTATCCAGTTGGAATCACGACATGACAATTTACTCATGTGTTGCCAGTTGGAATGATAGAATAATTACATGATGACAGACAGATATGTAGATAGTTGGAATGATGACTGGATTGAAGACATATAAATATATATATATATATATCCAGTTGGAATGATGAAATGATGACATACTCGTGTGTAGGCAGTTGGAATGATATAATATTGACATGATGAGAGACAGATATGTAGCCAGTAGGAATGAACAAATTCCAGCTATGTAGCCACAAATGATGATAAATTGTGGGACGTGTGATGGGAAGAAATAAATGATACTGTGTGATTTCTAATGATCCTAACGCTTGTGAACTGGAATGAGTTACGACTGTACTATACATCACTACAAAGTGCGTATTATCATTCCATACCATACGTCACGAGCAAGCTAGAGAAACAGGTGTACTAATATACATTACACACACACACGCAAATATATATATATTTCACAATATGTATTCTTTTGTATTAATAAAGAACTAAGTCAAAATACAAATACAAGAATTATAATTGAATTTACAATTATAATTGTAATAAATAATAATTGTAAATTCAATTATAATTCTTGTATTTGTATTTTGACTTAGTTCTTTATATATATATATATATATATATATATATATATATATATATATATATATATATATATATATATATATATATATGTGTGTGTGTATATTTATTTATTTATATTAATATATATTTATATATATATATATATATATATATATATATATATATATATATATATATATATACATATATATATATATATGTGTATATATACAATGTGTATTGTGTACTATTATTACACGCAATACCTAACTCTTCCAGTCGGAAGCTGATATATTTAATTGTAGGTCGTTGAAAGGTCTACTTTAATAGTAATTAAACAAATAGTTAGAGAGGGAAGAACATTTTCTGTATTTTGTTATGTTTTATTTTATTCCAATAATAACAATTATTCAGTAAGAAAACACTACTACAATAATTTTAATAATAGGTATAAATGTAGTTTTGTAAATATATATATATATACAAATCAGTGTTAGTTAATTATGTAATTTACAACATACAAAGTCTTGTTAATTGGTAAAATGAATACTGGAATAGGATTTGTGTCCCCAGACAGATGTCAGAGTCCTATTGGGTATCTAGATGGTGTATGGTTTCCATTTTTTCCATGGACCCTCTTAGATATCTCACTGGTGAGTTACAGGATATTATAATTAAACAAGATTTGTAAATAAAATTTATTATAATATTGCTGTTATTATTATTCATAATACTACTATTACAATATTGTGTTGTCAAACTAAACTTGTTATCAAATAAAAAATCGTAATTTAATGCTGTAATACAAAGACAACAAATCAAGGAGTAATTTGTGATACTTTAGCATATTCATTACGTGACATAAGAAATATATAATTGCGGGACATGTTTATTCCGTTATACTTTGCATTTTTTGTAACATTATTCAACAAAATCGTGAACAATTCTGTTAGTTGATTCAATAAACGATTAATTTATTATTTCGACGACATGTAACATGTATCCCATAAACTAGCAATATATTTATATAGCGTAACTACACTTAGATGTATATTGTTTATTTTACATTTTCAGTGTAGTTTGGTAAAATAACATTCACAGCAGGACCTTCAGATCTTCCAGGAGAAAGGTCAGTAGCCAAAGAGTTGACTTGATTGTTGTATGGTTAGTGTTTTATCCATCCCCAATCAGAGGCAACTAGTTGGACGCTGATAGAACTACAATATACCAAAGCAACGCAGAACACACAATTAAATAAATCTTCGAATTGCGATATTGTTTTATAAGGTTATATTTGCTACCAAATCAACGAATATAATGCAGTTTTACGTAAATTGATATAAAAAGTTCATTGTGGGAAATCTCTGAAGTCGTCTCAAATATCACTAACCTCTAAAACTTTTTAATAACATAAGCTTGTTATTGTAATTTACATTTTAATGAACACCTCATTTTTTAACTCCTAACATTAGAAGAACTTGGCTTTGCAACGTATAAAGATACTAGAAATGTTTATATTATTATTTATTTACAAAATATGTTCTATGTTGTGAAACTATAGTTATATGTCTTCAGGCGTCTATATAAAGTTCTTTAAAAAAAATGATACATTTACAGTGTAATCTATTAATAACATTAGTTAATAAGTATTACATATAATTACATTATTAGTTTTATATGTGTTTTAAAATTACATATAAATTATATTATTACATAATTATGGGTATATGATTTCTAATATATTTTATATAAACAATATGTATCTAAAACTATAGATGTTTCCATAATCTGTACTAACTTTTCTTAAAATTATAATTACTTTTGTAAAAAATACCTACAATAGATTTTCTATGTTTTTATGTTTAGTCATGTATAATTGAAATCTAAAAACTAATTAGAAAAAATGAAAGCAAAACTGCAGAGTAAAGAAAAATTTATTAAAACCTGCTCATTTTAAAGCTAAAAGTTAATGTAAAAGCACACTTAAAAGCTAATTTGTGTGTGTTCTGTGTATTTTATAATATTCTCATTCTTATTATTTGGTAAAATAGCCACGGTAGCTGAATTTCCGCGATGTGTTCCAAGACAAAAATATCAGAAGCCAATTGGTTATCTAGATGGACTGTGGCTTCTATTTCATTTCCATGGGCCATCTGAGATAGCTAAGGATGCTGGTAGGCTACAAGCTATTGGAGTTGCACAGGATCTATAAATATAATTAATTATTATTATTATTATTATTACTATTATTATTGTTACATTATTCTTATCAAGTTAAACTTGTTAACAAATAAACAAACATGAAGTAGCTTTGTAAAACATCGTCAGTAAATCAAGGGTCATATTGTTGTACTTTGCAATTACATAAAGTGATTCCGTTATAAGAAAGGTTTGATTTTACGAAATGTTTGTTACGAAATTTAGTTATTTAGCATACCTTGTGACATCGTTCAAATAAAAACCGTGAGCTATCCTGTTAACTGTTGCATTTTTATTTCATTTCGTCTCCATGGTTTCTTGTTTATTTATTTAAACAGTGTCCCATGGTAAACATCATAATTCCGGAATAGTTGGTGTCACAAATTCACGTGCCTTACATATTTTACAACATAACTTTTTTAGAAAGGACGTTATTGACTTATAGGTAAAAAAAAAAAATTCAAGTTAACTTGAAGGTTTATTTGTAACCTAGTGTTACCGTGACTGGTGTTGGCTTTATATTTATTTATACTAATGGAGGTGACTCTGAATTATTGGTAATTTTCTATGGGCAAACATGCGCCCTTATGTCGGGGGTGCGTCTCTGACAACGCCAGTTCGATTTCTAATATTATGCAAGCATGCAGTTAATTATGTCTTACTTATCACATATTCCCAATTACCTACTTATTGTAAATAAGTAAGCATATTTAGCTATACAGCTTACTATTTATTATAAATATGGATCATATCGGTTGTTACAATATATTATGTAATATTGTTTCTAAATAGATTTTAAACATTGTTATAAAAAAATGTTTTACTTATTTGATAAGATCGTTTGTTCTTTGACAAGATCATTTGGAATGATGACATGATGACAGACCCATATTTAGCCAGTTGGAACTGTAATATAATGACTTGATGACAGATATGTAGCCAGTTGGAATAATAACACGATTAATGATAGGTATAAAGCCAGTTGAAATGATTTCATGATGTCAGACTCATATTTAGCCGGTTGCAATGATTACACGATTGCAGACAGATATATAGCCAGTTGGATTGATGACATACTCTTCTGTAGCCATTTGTAATGATATTAAAATGAAATAATGACAGACAAATATGTAGCCAGTTGGAATGATGACACAATTGCAGACAGATATGTGCACATTTGGAATCATGACACGATTGCAGAGAGATATCTAACCATTTGAAATATTGACATGATGACATACTTATGTGTAAATAATTGGAAGGATATTATATTAACACAATGACGGACTGATATGTCCAGCTAGATAAAATGATGACACGATTGCAGGCACAACATGTAGCCCATTGTAATGATGACACGATTGCAGACAGATATGTAGCCAGTTGGAATCACGACATGATAACTTACTCATGTGTAGCCAGTTGGAATGATTGAATAATGACATGATGACAGCCAGATATGTAGCAAGTTGATTTGATGTCATACTCGTGTGTAGCCAGTTGGAATGATATTATTGTGAAATAATGACAGACAAATATGTAGGTAGTTGGAATGTTGACACGATTGCAGTCAGATATGTATCCAGTTGGAATCACGACATGACAATTTACTCATGTGTTGCCAGTTGGAATGATAGAATAATTACATGATGACAGACAGATATGTAGATAGTTGGAATGATGACTGGATTGAAGACATATAAATATATATATATATATCCAGTTGGAATGATGAAATGATGACATACTCGTGTGTAGGCAGTTGGAATGATATAATATTGACATGATGAGAGACAGATATGTAGCCAGTAGGAATGAACAAATTCCAGCTATGTAGCCACAAATGATGATAAATTGTGGGACGTGTGATGGGAAGAAATAAATGATACTGTGTGATTTCTAATGATCCTAACGCTTGTGAACTGGAATGAGTTACGACTGTACTATACATCACTACAAAGTGCGTATTATCATTCCATACCATACGTCACGAGCAAGCTAGAGAAACAGGTGTACTAATATACATTACACACACACACGCAAATATATATATATTTCACAATATGTATTCTTTTGTATTAATAAAGAACTAAGTCAAAATACAAATACAAGAATTATAATTGAATTTACAATTATAATTGTAATAAATAATAATTGTAAATTCAATTATAATTCTTGTATTTGTATTTTGACTTAGTTCTTTATATATATATATATATATATATATATATATATATATATATATATATATGTGTATATTTATTTATTTATATTAATATATATTTATATATATATATATATATATATATATATATATATACATATATATATATATATGTATATATACAATGTGTATTGTGTACTATTATTACACGCAATACCTAACTCTTCCAGTCGGAAGCTGATATATTTAATTGTAGGTCGTTGAAAGGTCTACTTTAATAGTAATTAAACAAATAGTTAGAGAGGGAAGAACATTTTCTGTATTTTGTTATGTTTTATTTTATTCCAATAATAACAATTATTCAGTAAGAAAACACTACTACAATAATTTTAATAATAGGTATAAATGTAGTTTTGTAAATATATATATATATACAAATCAGTGTTAGTTAATTATGTAATTTACAACATACAAAGTCTTGTTAATTGTTAAAATGAATACTGGAATAGGATTTGTGTCCCCAGACAGATGTCAGAGTCCTATTGGGTATCTAGATGGTGTATGGTTTCCATTTTTTCCATGGACCCTCTTAGATATCTCACTGGTGAGTTACAGGATATTATAATTCCACAAGATTTGTAAATAAAATTTATTATAATATTGCTGTTATTATTATTCATAATACTACTATTACAATATTGTGTTGTCAAACTAAACTTGTTATCAAATAAAAAATCGTAATTTAATGCTGTAATACAAAGACAACAAATCAAGGAGTAATTTGTGATACTTTAGCATATTCATTACGTGACATAAGAAATATATAATTGCGGGACATGTTTATTCCGTTATACTTTGCATTTTTTGTAACATTATTCAACAAAATCGTGAACAATTCTGTTAGTTGATTCAATAAACGATTAATTTATTATTTCGACGACATGTAACATGTATCCCATAAACTAGCAATATATTTATATAGCGTAACTACACTTAGATGTATATTGTTTATTTTACATTTTCAGTGTAGTTTGGTAAAATAACATTCACAGCAGGACCTTCAGATCTTCCAGGAGAAAGGTCAGTAGCCAAAGAGTTGACTTGATTGTTGTATGGTTAGTGTTTTATCCATCCCCAATCAGAGGCAACTAGTTGGACGCTGATAGAACTACAATATACCAAAGCAACGCAGAACACACAATTAAATAAATCTTCGAATTGCGATATTGTTTTATAAGGTTATATTTGCTACCAAATCAACGAATATAATGCAGTTTTACGTAAATTGATATAAAAAGTTCATTGTGGGAAATCTCTGAAGTCGTCTCAAATATCACTAACCTCTAAAACTTTTTAATAACATAAGCTTGTTATTGTAATTTACATTTTAATGAACACCTCATTTTTTAACTCCTAACATTAGAAGAACTTGGCTTTGCAACGTATAAAGATACTAGAAATGTTTATATTATTATTTATTTACAAAATATGTTCTATGTTGTGAAACTATAGTTATATGTCTTCAGGCGTCTATATAAAGTTCTTTAAAAAAAATGATACATTTACAGTGTAATCTATTAATAACATTAGTTAATAAGTATTACATATAATTACATTATTAGTTTTATATGTGTTTTAAAATTACATATAAATTATATTATTACATAATTATGGGTATATGATTTCTAATATATTTTATATAAACAATATGTATCTAAAACTATAGATGTTTCCATAATCTGTACTAACTTTTCTTAAAATTATAATTACTTTTGTAAAAAATACCTACAATAGATTTTCTATGTTTTTATGTTTAGTCATGTATAATTGAAATCTAAAAACTAATTAGAAAAAATGAAAGCAAAACTGCAGAGTAAAGAAAAATTTATTAAAACCTGCTCATTTTAAAGCTAAAAGTTAATGTAAAAGCACACTTAAAAGCTAATTTGTGTGTGTTCTGTGTATTTTATAATATTCTCATTCTTATTATTTGGTAAAATAGCCACTGTAGCTGAATTTCCGCGATGTGTTCCAAGACAAAAATATCAGAAGCCAATTGGTTATCTAGATGGACTGTGGCTTCTATTTCATTTCCATGGGCCATCTGAGATAGCTAAGGATGCTGGTAGGCTACAAGCTATTGGAGTTGCACAGGATCTATAAATATAATTAATTATTATTATTATTATTACTATTATTATTGTTACATTATTCTTATCAAGTTAAACTTGTTAACAAATAAACAAACATGAAGTAGCTTTGTAAAACATCGTCAGTAAATCAAGGGTCATATTGTTGTACTTTGCAATTACATAAAGTGATTCCGTTATAAGAAAGGTTTGATTTTACGAAATGTTTGTTACGAAATTTAGTTATTTAGCATACCTTGTGACATCGTTCAAATAAAAACCGTGAGCTATCCTGTTAACTGTTGCATTTTTATTTCATTTCGTCTCCATGGTTTCTTGTTTATTTATTTAAACAGTGTCCCATGGTAAACATCATAATTCCGGAATAGTTGGTGTCACAAATTCACGTGCCTTACATATTTTACAACATAACTTTTTTAGAAAGGACGTTATTGACTTATAGGTAAAAAAAAAAAATTCAAGTTAACTTGAAGGTTTATTTGTAACCTAGTGTTACCGTGACTGGTGTTGGCTTTATATTTATTTATACTAATGGAGGTGACTCTGAATTATTGGTAATTTTCTATGGGCAAACATGCGCCCTTATGTCGCCGGTGCGTCTCTGACAACACCAGTTCGATTTCTAATATTATGCAAGCATGCAGTTAATTATGTCTTACTTATCACATATTCCCAATTACCTACTTATTGTAAATAAGTAAGCATATTTAGCTATACAGCTTACTATTTATTATAAATATGGATCATATCGGTTGTTACAATATATTATGTAATATTGTTTCTAAATAGATTTTAAACATTGTTATAAAAAAATGTTTTACTTATTTGATAAGATCGTTTGTTCTTTGACAAGATCATTTGGAATGATGACATGATGACAGACCCATATTTAGCCAGTTGGAACTGTAATATAATGACTTGATGACAGATATGTAGCCAGTTGGAATAATAACACGATTAATGATAGGTATAAAGCCAGTTGAAATGATTTCATGATGTCAGACTCATATTTAGCCGGTTGCAATGATTACACGATTGCAGACAGATATATAGCCAGTTGGATTGATGACACAATTGCAGACAGATATGTGCACATTTGGAATCATGACACGATTGCAGAGAGATATCTAACCATTTGAAATATTGACATGATGACATACTTATGTGTAAATAATTGGAAGGATATTATATTAACACAATGACGGACTGATATGTCCAGCTAGATAAAATGATGACACGATTGCAGGCACAACATGTAGCCCATTGTAATGATGAAACGATTGCAGACAGATATGTAGCCAGTTGGAATCACGACATGATAACTTACTCATGTGTAGCCAGTTGGAATGATAGAATAATGACATGATGACAGCCAGATATGTAGCAAGTTGATTTGATGTCATACTCGTGTGTAGCCAGTTGGAATGATATTATTGTGAAATAATGACAGACAAATATGTAGGTAGTTGGAATGTTGACACGATTGCAGTCAGATATGTATCCAGTTGGAATCACGACATGACAATTTACTCATGTGTTGCCAGTTGGAATGATAGAATAATTACATGATGACAGACAGATATGTAGATAGTTGGAATGATAACTGGATTGAAGACATATAAATATATATATATATAGCCAGTTCGAATGATGAAATGATGACATACTCGTGTGTAGGCAGTTGGAATGATATAATATTGACATGATGAGAGACAGATATGTAGCCAGTAGGAATGAACAAATTCCAGCTATGTAGCCACAAATGATGATAAATTGTGGGACGTGTGAGGGGAAGAAATAAATGATACTGTGTGATTTCTAATGATCCTGACGCTTGTGAACTGGAATGAGTTACGACTGTACTATACATCACTACAAAGTGCGTATTATCATTCCATACCATACGTCACGAGCAAGCTAGAGAAACAGGTGTACTAATATACATTACACACACACACGCAAATATATATATATTTCACAATATGTATTCTTGTGTATTAATAAAGAACTAAGTCAAAATACAAATACAAGAATTATAATTGAATTTACAATTATAATTGTAATAAATAATAATTGTAAATTCAATTATAATTCTTGTATTTGTATTTTGACTTAGTTCTTTATATATATATATATATGTGTGTGTGTGTATATTTATTTATTTATATTAATATATATATATATATATATATATATATATATATATATATATATACATATATATATATATATGTATATATACAATGTGTATTGTGTACTATTATTACACGCAATACCTAACTCTTCCAGTCGGAAGCTGATATATTTAATTGTAGGTCGTTGAAAGGTCTACTTGCATTTCCATAAAGTGATTCCGTTATGAGAAAAGGTTGGAAATATCTGGCGAAATAAAAAGTTGGAATGATGACACGAGGACAGACAGATAAATCGCCAGTCCAATTATTATGATGACAACATGATATGTAGCCAGTTGGAATGCTGGCAGAGACATAGGTAGCCAGTTGGAATGATGACACCAAGATATGTAGCTAGTTGGAATCATGGGCAAGGTGACAGAGAGGTATATCGCCAGTTGGAATGATGACAGCGAAAAAAATGTCCAAATAAGACTACAAGATCAGCAAGTACTACAAGACCTACAAGGACAACAAGGTTTGCAACATCTACATCATCCTCAAGTACTCCCAAAAATCTTACTTACACTAATTCCAGAACTAAATTGGTTTGGTCCTTAATACAGATATGTAGCTAGATAGAATGATGACAGCAAGATAGGTAGCTAGGGTGACATTGTACCAGCGAGATATGTAGATAGATGGAATGATAACAGCGAGATATGTAGCTATATGAAATAATGTGAAGGGAGATATGTAGCTAAATGGGTAGATGATAACGATATATGTCAAGTTGGAGTGATATCAGCGAGATATGTAGCTAACTGCAATAAGGACAGCGAGATATGTACCCAGTTGGAATGATGCCAACGGGATGTGTAGCCAGTTGGAATGATGTACAGGTACAAACTGTAATGTATTAGGTTACAAATAACCATTAGATTAAAAATTGTATATATTATTAAATTGCATTTTTAACTTAAGATATGTTGAAATGAAAAGAATCTTGGTGCTATTAAACTTCATAAATGGTTTGTTCAAAACCATATCTCTTGAATTTTCTAATTGTGTGTAAAGGTTTCGTTAGTGAAATTAGAGTTAGTTATCTATATTTTAAAATATATATGTTTAGTTTATTTAGTAAAATAGCATTCGCAGCACGACCTTCAGAGCGTTCAGGAGAAAATTCAATGAGCAGCCATTGAGTTATCTTGTTTGTAATGGTTTGTGTTTTATCCATAAGATACCCAAGTTAGCTAGTTAGTTAATGATAGATTTGTAAGAAACTCGGGCTGCGCATAATACACGAATAAATAATATTTTTCTTCCACTATTGCTTTAAACTTGTTGCCAAATAAACGAAAGTAATGTAGCTTTACCTAAAATATTATAAAGTAACACATTCCACATTTCGGCACTGCCATGAAGTGAGTTTTGAATAAGCATTATTACAGCTTTTTGATAACATATGTATGCTATCACAAGTAGTTTCTATTGACACTTCATTTACAACTATAAATACCACTAAGTAAAAATGCCCAGATTATTGAAGTTACAGGAAATATTTATATAATTATTTATTTACAATATGTCCTATGTTAACTAACTATTATTATATGTCTTTCGGCTCATTTAAAGTAGTTTTTTATTTAAAAGTAACTTAAATGTATCGTTTATTTCATCAATACAATAGTGAATACACATTGCCAATAATATTATTCTTTGTGACATTATTCATAAACACCTTATCTATCTTGTTAACTGTTACATATGTCTCCATACATAACTGTAATCTGTTTTTATGTTAAATATATGTAAAAGTATTCTCCTGAATTTATATTATTTACTATTCACACGTACCCCATGACACTTGACATCCCCATATCGTATATATAAAACGTGTTCAATATAGAGTAACTATAGCCCCGTATCCTAAACCCTCTATTAAAATGTTTTTAAAACAGAAAACGATTTACTGGTATTAAAACAAATATAAATGGAGTTATGCAGCTCTTTGATTTTCTAATTCTGTGTGTAGTCTACATAGTGAAATTAGAGTAATTATTATACAGTGCTGTTTTAATAGACGTTTAATTAAATGTTCGACGAACTGTAATTGAAAACATGTATCCCATGAACACGCAATATATCTAGTTCTATATCCAGCTCTTCCAGTCGGAAGATGATATATTTAATTGTAGATCGTTCAAAGGTCTACTATAATTGTCATTACACAAATAGTTAGAGAGGAAAGAACAATTTTTGTATTTTTTTAAAATTTATTTTATTCCAATAATAACAATTATTCAGTAAGAAAACACTACTACAATAATTATAATAATAGTTATAAATGTAGTTTTATAAATATATATATATATATATATATATATATATATATATATATATATATATATATATACAAATCAGTGTTAGTTACGTATGTAATTTACAACATACAAAGTCTTGTTATTTGGTAAAATGAATACTGGAATAGGATTTGTGTCCCCAGACAGAAGACAGAGTCCTATTGGGTATCTAGATGGTGAATGGTTTAAAGTTTTTCCATGGACGCTCTTAGATATCTAATTGGATACTGGTGAGCTACAGAATATTATTATTCCACAGAATTTGTAAATAAAATTTATTATAATTTTCTGTTATTATTATTCCTAATACTACTATTACAATATTGTGTTATCAAACTAAACTTGTTATCAAATAAAAAATCGTAATTTAATACTGTAATACAAAGACAATGAATAAAGGAGTAATTTGTGATACTTCAGTATATCCATAACGTGACATAAGAAATATATAATAGCGTGACATGCTTATTCCGTTATACTTACATTCTGTGTAACATTATTCAACAAAATCGTGAACAATTCTGTTAGCTGTTTCAATAAACGTTTAATGAGATGTTCAACGACTTGTAACATGCATACCATAAACTAGCAATATATTTAGATGGCGTAACTAAACTTAGATGTATATTGTTTATTGTACATTTTCAGTGTATTTGGTAAAATAACATTCACAGCAGGACCTTCAGATCTTCCAGGAGAAAGGTCAGTAGCCAAAGAGTTGACTTGATTGTTGTATGGTTTGTGTTTTATCCATTCCCAATCAGAGGCAACTAGTTGGACGCTGATATAACTACAATATACTAAAGCAGCTCAGAATACACGATTAAATAAATATTTGAATTGCGATATTGTTTTATAAGCTTACATTTGTTACCAAATAAACCAAAACTGTAGAGTAAAGAAAATTGAATTAATACTTGTTAATTTATATGTGTTCTGTGTTCTGTGTATTTTATAATAATCTCAGTCTCGTTATATGATAAAATAGTCACTGGGGTTGAATTTCCGCGATGTGTTCCAAAACAAAAATATCAGAAGCCAATTGGTTATCTAGATGGACTGGGGTTTCTATTTCATTTCCGTAGGCTACCAGAGATAGCTAATTGGATGATGGTAGGCTACAAGCTGTTGGGGTTGCACAGGATCTATAAATATAATTAATTATTATTAATAATAATATTGTTACATTATTCTGTTATCAAGCTAAACTTGTTAACACATAAACAAATATGATGTAGCTTAGAAAAACAACGTCAGTAAATAAGGGTATTACTATGCTACTTTTGTATTTCCATGAAGTGATTCCATTATGAGAAAGGTTGGAAATATCTAGCGAAAATATCAAAACGTTGGATTGATGACACGAGGACAGACAGAAAAATCGTCAGTTGAGTGATGACAACGACAGATGTGTCCAATTAGGATGATGACACCAAGATATGTAGCTGAGTACATGACCCGTGGTACCATTTTTGGCAATGAAGCCCCGAAGCCCTGAATGGTCGCGGGCCCGTGATCCCAAGCCACTTGCTAGGGATCGCTACAGCTTGTCTAGCCCTCCAGACGCCGGCTGGGACTTACCGTGCTTTCCAGGCTAGGCGGTGAAATATTTTTGCAATGACATCGAGTGAACAATCGCTTAGTGACATTACAGCTGTTTAATAACATATGTTTATCATAGGTTTTCTACTTAGCATTAATACCTTTAGGAGAATGTCGCCAACGTATTGAAGTTACAGGAAATATTTATATCATTATTTATTTACATTATGTTCTATGTTCAATGACTGTAGCTATATGTATTTGAGTTCGTTTAAAGTAGTTGTATCAATAAAGAAAAACTTATCTGTACAATTTATTCTATCAATATCTGTAGTTTTAACCCCTATCACTATGATTAGTATAATACATATAATAGTATATAAATATATATTTGGAATTATATATAATTAATATTGTTAGATAATTATGATTATATTATTATCATTGTAGATAAAATTTATTTATATACTTATATTTATAGTACTTACTATATACTTATATTTACTTATAATAATATAAAATCGCCGTGCATTGTGGAATATTTTTGCAATGACATCACGTGAATAATCCCCAAGTGACATTACAGCTGTTTAGTAACATATGTTTATCATAGATTTTGTACCTAGCATTACTTTTACAAATATTAATGCCTCTAGGAGAACGAGGCCAACGTTTTATTCAAGAAAAAACCTTTGTGTACAGTTTCTTATATCGATAACAGTAGTTAGTAGCCAATTGGGTCTCTATATGGCGTAAAAGATTATTTGCTAAAAGATTATTATTACAATTGTAAAGAATTATTATTCTACTTACAGTGTAACATGAGCATCAGCAACTAACTAAAGAATTAGAGTTGAAATGTTACCTTGTTTAATGTGAAACGGTTGTGTATTTTGGTTATTATGTAGATATATTAAAGTTGGCGTTTTACGTATATGGAGATTTTATATATTAAACGACAAGAAATTTTTGATCCTGATAAAGACCAAAGATTTCGACAAAATCAGCAACCTAATTTGTTTTGTTTGAGATTTCAAATCCCTTTATGTTTGCTATTTATTTGCGATATTTTCTATAAACTTAATCGATTAAATAATCATTTACTTGTCTACAATAATAATTATTGAATATGATCTATTGAGTTTGAGAAACGAAAATAAACCAGTGAATATGTTCAAGACTATTTGTATTTTTGTCTTGTTGACCTTCTTTCATTTTGAAAAATAAAGTATGACTGAGAAAAAATATCAAATTTCAAAGTGGCTCACAATGGTTACAACCCCTGATTTTCCAGTAACTATTTTCCAAGTTTTCATTTTAGAAGGAATTGGACGAAATTCCGCTAC
The DNA here is from genome assembly GCA_036971475.1 of Prosapia bicincta. Lineage (NCBI taxonomy): Eukaryota > Metazoa > Arthropoda > Insecta > Hemiptera > Cercopidae > Prosapia > Prosapia bicincta. The sequence continues at coordinate 250,016,018 of JBAIZL010000005.1, read as the reverse complement.
ATAGGCAGAACGCTCGGTAACGTCCGGTTTCATGATAGGCGAATAGGTAAAGATGTAGTTTTGTAGTAAGGATAGGAAACTGCCTTCGTGGTCGGAAAATCCCTTGATTTACCATGAGTCTGATGTTGAAGTATAAATTCAAAGTCGCCTTCAATGTTTACCTTATTTTTACTCGACACCTGCTACCGTCGCTTCTTCTACTGACTTTTTATCCAATTACTGCTCAATTAGCTTGTTTTCCATTGGCTCTAAATCTCCGCTGACCCGTTCATTCGAGATTGATGGACGTTTTGGTCATTCACGATGTCAGACAGACAGATGTGTAGCCGGTTCAAATGATAACATGACAACATACTCATGTGTTACCAGCTGGAATGATATTATAATGATATGATGAAAGACGGATAGGTTGTCAGTCTGGAATTATAACATCATTGCAGACAGATATTTAGAAAGTTTGAATGATGACAAAGTAACATATTCATGTGTAACCAGTTGGAATGATATTATAATGACATTATGACAGACAGATAGGTAGACATTTTGGAACGATGACACGATTGCAGTTCGAATGGTGACATGATAACTAACTCATCTGTAACCAGTTGGAATGATATTATAATGATATGATGACAGATAGGTAGCCAGTCTGGAATTATAACACCATTGCAGACAGATATTTAGAAAGTTTGAATGATGACAAAGTAACATATTCATGTGTAACCAGTTGGAATGATATTATAATGACATTATGACAGACAGATAGGTAGACATTTTGGAACGATGACACGATTGCAATTCGAATGGTGGCATGATAACTAACTCATCTGTAACCAGTTGGAATGATATTATAATGATATGATGACAGATAGGTAGCCAGTCTGGAATTATGACACGAATGCAGACAGATATAGATGCTGAAACATGATAGTTCGAGAAATTTAATTATAGGTCGTTGAAAGGTCTACATTATTGTAATTAAACCAATAGTTAGAGAGGGAAGAGCATTTTTTGTATTTTGTTTTAATTCTGTTTTGTCATTTATTTTATTCCAATAATACAACTATTCAGTAAGAAAACAGTAATAACACCATTACGGTAACATTATAAATATACTTGTATAAATATATATCAACAATTAGAGTTTGTTACGTATGTAATTTACAACATACAAAGTCTTGTTAATTGTAAAAATGAATACTGGAATAGGATTTGTGTTCCCAGACAGAAGTCAGAATTTTATTGGGTATCGATATGGTGTGTGGTTTATGTTTTTTCCATTGACCATCTTAGATATCTAGTTGGATACTGGTGAGCTGAAAGATGTTAGAGCTGCACAGGATTTGTAAAATGAATGTATTATTAATATTATTATTATTATTATTATTATTATTATTGCTGTTACTATTATTGCTAATACTACTATTACGATATTCTGTTATCAAGCTAAACGTGTTATCACGTAAACATACATGATGTAATGCTATAATACAAAGACAGAGAATAAAGGAGTATTTTGTGATACTTTATCATATCCATAAGAACAATTGTATAGCGTGACATGTGTGTTGCTTTCTTATTTGCATTTCTTTGTAATATTATTCAAAAAAATCGTGAAATGTGCTGTTTTAATAGGCGTTTAATTAAATGTTCGACGAACTGTAATTGGAAACATGTAGTATTTAAAGTTAGATATGTATTGTTTATTGTACATTTTCAGTGTATTTGGTAACCTAACCTTCACAGCAGGACCTTCAGATCTTCCAGGCTTGATTGCTGTGTGGTTTGTGTGTTATCCATTTGCGATCTCAGACAACTAGTTAGATGCTGATAGAACTACAATATACCAAAGAGGCGCAAATTACACAAATAAATAAATGTTTGTATGGTAATATTATTTTGTAATGTTACATTTGTTACTAAATAAACGATAGGAATGCAGCTTTGTAAAACTACTTTGTACTACAACGTCATTTAATCAGGGGACATTTTGAGATACTTTTGCATTTCCATAAAGTGATTCCGTTATAAGAAAGGTTGATTTTACGACATGTTTGTTATAAAATGTAGCTTTCCACTTTGCATACCTTGTGACATTATTCAAAAAAAACAAACACACTTGCATTTTTAATTTATTTCCATAGTTTCATGTTTATTTATTAAACAGTATCCTATAGTAATCATCAACCTCACAAATTCACATGCCTTACAAATTTTACAACATAACCATTATTAGAAAGGACGTCTTTGACTTATAGCTCCAAAGTTATCACAACTTGAATTAAACGATGTACAAAAACAAAATTTCATATTAACTTGAAAGTTTATTTGTGACCTAGTGTTACCGTGACAGGTGGTGGCTTTATATTTATTTATACTTATGGAGGTGACTCTGAGTTATAGGTATTTTCTATGAGAAAACATGAGCTCTTATGTCGCCAATGCGTCTCCGACAAAGCCAGTTCCATTTCCAATATCATGCTAGAATGGAGTTAATTATGTCTTACTTATTACTTATTCCCATTCCCAGTTGGTTATCAAACTAAACTTGTTATCAATTATAACACACATACTGTAATGCTGTAATACAAAGACAACGAATCAAGGAGCAATTTGTGATTTTTTAACATATCCATAACGTGATATAAAAAAATATATAACAGCGTGACATGTTTATTCCGTTATACTTTGCATTTTTTGTAACATTATTCAACAAAACCGTGAACAATTCTGTTAGCTGTTTCAATAAACGTTTAATTATATGTTCAATGGCATGTCACGTGTATCCCATTAACTCCGTTAATCCCATTACAATATATTTAGATAGCGTAATTAAACTTAGATGTATATTGTTTATTGTACATTTTCAGTGTGTTTGTATAAAATAACATTAACAGGAGGACCTTCAGATCTTCCAGGAGAAAGGTCAGTAGCCAATGAGTTGACTTGATTGTTGTATGGTTAGTGTTTTATCCATTCACAATCAGAGGCAACTAGTTGGACGCTGATAGAACTACAATATACCAAAGCAACGCAGAACACACGATTAATCTTTGAATTGCGATATTGTTTTATAAGGTTACATTTACTACCAAATAAACGAATATAATGTAGTTTTACGTAAATTGATATAAAAGGTTCATTATGGGAAATCTCTGAAGTCGTCTCAAAAATCCCTAACCTATAAAACGTTTTAATAACATAAGCTTGTTATTGTAATTTACATTCTAATGAACACTTCATTTTAACTCCTGACATTAGAAGAACTTGGCTTTGCAACGTATTGAAGATACTGGAAATGTTTATATTATTATTTATTTACAAAATACGTTCTATGTTGTGAAACTATAGTTATATGTCTTCAGGCTTCTATATAAAGTGTTTTAAAAAAATGTTACATTTACAGTGTATTCTGATAATAACATTAGTTAAAAAGTATTACATATAATTACATTATTAGTTTTATATGTGTTTTAAAATTACATATAAATTATATTATTACATAAATATGGGTATATGATTTCTAATATTTTTTATATAAACTATATGAATCTAAAACTATAGACGTTTCCACAAACTGTACAAACTTTTCTTAAAATTATAATTACTTTTGTAAAAAATACCTACAATAGATTTTCTATATTTTTATGTTACCTCTCAAGTGAAAAATCCCTAACCTATATAACTCTTTAATAACTTATGCTTGTAATTGTATGTTACATTTTAATGAACACTTCATTGTTTAACTCCTAACATTAGAAGAACTTGGCTTTGCAACGTATTAAAGATACTGGAAATGTTTATATTATTATTTATTTATAAAATATGTTCTATGTTGTGAAACTATAGTTATATTTCTTCAGGCGTCTATATAAAGTTGTTTAAAAAAAATGATACATTTAAAGTGTAATCTGTTAATAACATTAGTTCATAAATATTACATATAATTACATTATTAGTTCTATATGTGTTTAAAAATTATATATAAATTATATTACTACATAATTATAGGTATATGATTTCCTATTTTTTATATAAACTATATGTAACTAAAACTATTGTTGTTTCCATAAACTGTACTAACTTTTCATACAATTATAATTACTTTTTTAAATAATACCTACAATAGATTTTCTATGTTTTTATGTTTAGTCGCGTATACTTGAAATCTAAAAACTAATTAGAAAACATGAAAGCAAAACTATAGAGTAAAGAAAATTGAATTTAAACTTGCTCATTTAAAAGCTAAAAGCTAATTTAAAAACACACTTAAAAGTTAATTTATGTGTGTTCTGTGTTCTTCTGAATATTTTATAATATTCTCATTCTTATTATTTGGTAAAATAGCCACTGTAGTTGAATTTCCGCGATGTGTTCCAAGTCAAAAATATCAGAAGCCAATTGGTTATCTAGATGGACTGTGGCTTCTATTTCATTTCCATGGGCCATCTGAGATAGCTAAGGATGCTGGTAGGCTACAAGCTATTGGAGTTGCACAGGATCTATAAATATAATTAATTATTATTATTATTATTATTATTATTACTATTATTATTGTTACATTATTCTTATCAAGTTAAACTTGTTAACAAATAAACAAACATGAAGTAGCTTTGTAAACCAACGTCAGTAAATCAAGGGTCATATTGTTGTACTTTTCAATTACATAAAGTGAATCCGTTATAAGAAAGGTTTGATTTTACGAAATGTTTGTTACGAAATTTAGTTATTTAGCATACCTTGTGACATTGTTCAAATAAAAACCGTGAGCTATCCTGTTAACTGTTGCATTTTTATTTCATTTCGTCTCCATGGTTTCTTGTTTATTTATTTAAACAGTGTCCCATGGTAATCATCATAATTCCGGAATAGTTGGTGTCACAAATTCACATGCCTTACATATTTTACAACATAACTTTTTTAGAAAGGACGTCTTTGACTTATAGGTAAAAAAAAAAAATTCAAGTTAAATTGAAGGTTTATTTGTAACTTAGTGTTACCGTGACTGGTGTTGGCTTTATATTTATTTATACTAATGGAGGTGACTCTGAATTATTGGTAATTTTCTATTGGCAAACATGCGCCCTTATGTCGCCAGTGCGTCTCTGACAACGCCAGTTCGATTTCTAATATTATGCAAGCATGCAGTTAATTATGTCTTACTTATCACTTATTCCAATTACCTACTTATTGTAAATAAGTAAGCATATTTAGCTATACAGCTTACTATTTATTATAAATATGGATCATATCGGTTGTTACAATATATTATGTAATATTGTTTCTAAATAGATTTTAAACATTGTTATAAAAAAATGTTTTACTTATTTGATAAGATAGTTTGTTCTTTGATAAGAACATTTGGAATGATGACATGAAGACAGACCCATATTTAGCCAGTTGGAACGGTAATATAATGACTTGATGACAGATATGTAGCCAGTTGGAATGATGACAAGTTTGCTGATAGGTATAAAGCCAGTTGAAATGATTTCATGATGTCAGACTCATATTTAGCCGGTTGCAATGATTACACGATTGCAGACAGATATATAGCCAGTTGGATTGATGACATACTCTTGTGTAGCCATTTGTAATGATATTAAAATGAAATAATGACAGACAAATATGTAGCCAGTTGGAATAATGACACAATTGCAGACAGATATGTGCATATTTGGAATCATGACACGATTCTAACCATTTGAAATATTGACATGATGACATACTTATGTGTAAATAATTGGAATGATATTATATTAACACAATGACGAACTGATATGTCCAGCTAGATAAAATGACGACACGATTGCAGACAAACATGTAGCCCATTGGAATGATGACACGATTGTAGACAGATATGTAGCCAGTTGGAATCACGACATGATAACTTACTCATGTGTAGCCAGTTGGAATGACAGAATAATGACATGATGACAGCCAGATATGTAGCCAGTTGATTTGATGTCATACTTGTGTGTAGCCTGTTGGAATGATATTATTGTGAAATAATGACAGAAAAATATGTAGGTAGTTGGAATGTTGACACAATTGCAGTCAGATATGTATCCAGTTGGAATCACGACATGATAATTTACTCATGTGTTGCCAGTTGGAATGATAGAATAATTACATGATGACAGCCAGACATGTAGACAGTTGAAATGATGATAGAATTGCAGACGGATGTGTTTCCAGTGGGAATCAGGACATGATGACTTACTCAGGTTTAGCCAGTTGGAATGATAGAATAGATATGATGACAGACAGATATGTAGATAGTTGTCATGATGACTGGATCGAAGACATATATATATATGTTATGTAGCCACTCCATTCCAGTTATGTAGCCACAAATGATGATAAATTGTGGGACGTGTGATGGGAAAAAAATGATAAAGATTTCTAATGATCCTGACGCTTGTGAACTGGACTGAGTTACGACTATACTATACATCACTACAAAGTTCGTATTAGCATTCCATACAATACGTCACGAGCAGGCTAGAGAAACAGGTGTACTAATATACATTAAATACACACACACGCAAATATATATATATATATATATATAAATTTCACATAATGTATTCTTGTGTATTAATAAAGAATTAAGTCAAAATACAAATACAAGAATTATAATCGAATTTACAATTATAATTGTAATAAATTATAATTGTAAATTCAATTATAATTCTTGTATTTGTATTTTTAACTTAGTTCTTTATATATAAATAAATAAATAAATATATATATATATATATATATATATATGTATATTTATTTATATTGATATATATATATATATATATATATATATATATATATACATATATGTGTGTGTGTGTGTGTATATATATATATATATATATATATATATATATATATATATATATATATATATACATTGTGAATTGTGTACTATTATTACATGCAATACCTAACTCTTCCCGTCGGAAGCTGATATATTTAATAGTAGGTAGTTGAATGACCTACTTTAATTGTAATTAAACAAATAGTTAGAGAGGGAAGAACATTTTCTGTATTTTGTTATGTTTTATTTTATTCCAATAATAACAATTATTCAGTAAGAACACACTTCTACAATAATTTTAATAATAAGTATAAATGTAGTTTAATAAATATATATATATATATATATATATATATATATATATATATATAATATATATATACATATAAGTGTTAGTTACTTATGTAATTTACAACATACAAAGTCTTGTTAATTGGTAAAATGAATACTGGAATAGGATTTGTGTTCCCAGACAGAAGTCAGAGTCCTATTAGGTATCTAGATGGTGAATGGTTTAAAATTTTTCAACGGACCCTCTTAGATATCTAATTGGATACTGGTGAGCTACAGGATATTATAATTCCACAGGACTTGTAAATAAAATTTATTATAATTTTTCTGTTATTATTATTCCTAATACTACTATTACAATATTGTGTTGTCAAACTAAACTTGTTATCAAATAAAAAATCATAATTTAATGCTGTAATACAAAGACAATGAATCAAGGAGTAATTTGTGATACTTTAGCATATCCATAACGTGATTTAAGAAATATATAATAGCGGGACATGTTTATTCCGTTATATTTTGCATTTTGTGTAATAATGATTCAACAAAATCGTGAAAAATTCTGTTAGTTGTTTCAATAAACATTTAATAAGATGTTCGACGACATGTAACATGTTTCCCATAAACTAGCAATATATTTATATAGCGTAACTACACTTAGATGTATATTGTTTATTGTACATTTTCAGTGTAGTTTGGTAAAATAACATTCACAGCAGGACCTTCAAATCTTCCAGGAGATAGGTCAGTAGCCAATGAGTTGACTTGATTGTTGTATGGTTAGTGTTTTATCCATTTACAATCTGAGTCAACTAGTTGGACGCTGATAGAACTACAATATACCAAAGCAACGCTGAACACAGGATTAAATAAATATTTGAATTGCGATATTCTTTTATAAGGTTACATTTGCTACCAAATAAACGAATATAATATAGTTTTACGTAAATTGATATAAAAAGATTATTGTGGTAAATATCTGCAGTCGTAAAAAATGTTTTACTTATTTGATAACATCGTTTGTTATTTAATTTTGAAACATACGTAGCCTGTTGAAATGATGATAGACTCATATACAGCTTCTTTGAATGATGACATGATGACAGTCTCATATGTAGCCATTTGGAACGATAATATTTTGATATAATAACAGACAGATATGTAGCCAGTTGGAATGATGAAACTATGTCGGGACGATATGAAGACAGTTGGAGTAATGACATGATGTAAGACAGATATGAAGCAATTTGGAATACTGACACGATGACCGATATATATGTAGACATTTGGAATGATATCATGATGACAGGACCATATTTATCCAGTTGGAACGGTAATATAATGACGTGGTTACAATCAGATATTTGGTAAAAATATCATTCACAGCAGAAACTTCAGATCTTCCAGGCGAAAGGTCAGTAGCCAAAGAGTTGACTTGATTGTTTTATGGTTAGTGTTTTATCCATTCCCAATCAGAGGCAACTAGTTGGACGCTGATAGAACTACAATATACCAAAGCAACGCAGAACACACCATTAAATAAATCTTCGAATTGCAATATTGTTTTATAACGTTACTTTTGCTACCAAATAAACGAATATAATGTAGTTTTACGTTAGAATGGTATAAAACGTTCATTGTGGGAAATCTCTGCAGCGTCTCAAAAATCCCTAACATCTAAAACTATTTAATAACATTTGCTTGTTATTGTAATTTACATTTTAATGAACACCTCATTTTTTAACTCCTAACATTAGAAGAACTTGGCTTTGAAACGTATAAAGATACTGGAAATGTTTATATTATTATTTATTTACAAAATATGTTCTATGTTGTGAAACTATAGTTATATGTCTTCAGGCGTCTATATACAGTTCTTTAAAAAAAATGATACATTTACAGTGTAATCTATTATTAACATTAGTTAATAAGTATTACATATAATTACATTATTAGTTTTATATGTGTTTTAAAATTATATATAAATTATATTATTAAATAATTATAGGTATATGATTTCTACTATTTTTTATATAAACTATATGTAACTAAACTATTGTTGTTTCCATATACTGTACTAACTTTTCTTACAATTATAATTACTTTTGTAAATAATACCTACAATAGATTTTCTATGTTTTTATGTTTTTAGTCATGTATACTTGAAATCTAAAAACTAATTAGAAAACATGAAAGCAAAACTGTAGAGTAAAGAAAATTGAATTAAAACTTGTTAATTTATATGTGTTCTGTATTCCTCTGTGTATTTTATAATATTCTCAGTCTAGTTATTGGCTACCTAGATGGTCTGTGGTTTCTATTTCATTTCCGTGGGCTACCTGAGATAGCTAATTGGATGCTGGTAGGCTACAAGCTATTGGAGCTGAACAGGATCTATAAATATAATTTAGTATTATTATTATTATTAATATTGTTACATTATTCTGTTATCAAGCTAAACTTGTTAACACATAAATAAACATATTGCTTTGTAAAACAATGTCAGTAAATCAAGGGTCATATTGTGGTACTTTTGCATTTCCATAAAGTGATTCCGTTATGAGAAAGGTTGGAAATATCTGGCGAAAATATCGAAAGTTGGAATGGTGACACGAGGACAGACAGATATATCGCCAGTCCAATTAGGATGATGACAACATGATATAAAGCCAGTTGGAATGCTGGCAGAGACATAGGTAGCCAGTTGGAATGATGACACCAAGATATGTAGCTAGTTGGAATCATGGGCAAGGTGACAGAGAGGTATATCGCCAGTTAGAATGATGACAGCGAAAAAAATGTCCAAATAAGACTACAAGATCAGCAAGTACTACAAGACCTACAAGGACAACAAGGTTTGCAACATCTACATCATCCTCAAGTACTCCCAAAAATCTTACTTATACTAATTCCAGAACTAAATTGGTATGGTCCTTAATACAGATATGTAGCTAGATAGAATGATGACAGCGAGATAGGTAGCTAGGGTGAAATATACCAGCGAGATATGTAGATAGATGGAATGATAAAAGCGAGATATGTACCTAGATTAAATAATGTGAAGAAAGGTGTGTAGTTAAAGGGATAGATGATAACGAGATATGTTCCCAGTTGGAACGATAACAGCTAAATATGTAGCCAGCTACAAATATGATAGCGAGATATGTTCCCAGTTGGAATGATGCCAACGGGATGTGTAGCCAGTTGGAATGATGTACAGGTACAAACTGTAATGTATTAGGTTACAAATAAACATTAGATTAAAAATTGTAAATATTATTAAATTGCATTTTTATCTTGAGTTATTTTGAAATGAAAAGAATCTTGGTGCTATTAAACTTCATGAATGGTTTATTCAAAACCATATCTCTTGAATTTTCTAATTGTGTGTAAAGGTTTCGTTAGTGAAATTAGAGTTAGTTATCTATATTTTAAAATATATATGTTTAGTTTATTTAGTAAAATAACATTCGCAGCACGACCTTCAGAGCGTTCAGGAGAAAATTCAATGAGAAGCCAATGAGTTATCTTGTTTGTTATGGTTTGTGTTTCATCCATAAGATACCCAAGTTAGCTAGTTAGTTAATGATAGATTTGTAAGAAACTCGGGCTGCGCATAATACAGGAATAAATAATATTTTTCTTCCACTATTGCTTTAAACTTGTTGCCAAATAAACGAAAGTAATGTAGCTTTACCTAAAATATTATAAAGTAACACATTCCACATTTCGGCACTGCCATGAAGTGAGTTTTGAATAAGCATTATTACAGCTTTTTGATAACATATGTATGCTATCACAAGTAGTTTCTATTGACACTTCATTTACAACTATAAATACCACTAAGTAAAAATGCCCAGATTATTGAAGTTACAGGAAATATTTATATAATTATTTATTTACAATATGTCCTATGTTAACTAACTATTATTATATGTCTTTCGGCTCATTTAAAGTAGTTTTTTATTTAAAAGTAACTTAAATGTATCGTTTATTTCATCAATACAATAGTGAATACACATTGCCAATAATATTATTCTTTGTGACATTATTCATAAACACCTTATCTATCTTGTTAACTGTTAGATATGTCTCCATACATAACTGTAATCTGTTTTTATGTTAAATATATGTAAACATAACCCCTAAATTTATATTATTTACTATTCACACGTACCCTATGACACTTGACATCCCCATATCGTATATATAAAACGTGTTCAATATCAAGTAACTATAGCCCCGTATCCTAAACCCTCTATTAAAATGTTTTTAAAACAGAAAACGATTTACTCTTTGATTTTCTAATTCTGTGTGTAGTCTACATAGTGAAATTAGAGTAATTATTATACAGTGCTGTTTTAATAGACGTTTAATTAAATGTTCGACGAACTGTAATTGAAAACATGTATCCCATGAACACGCAATATATCTAGTTCTATATCCAGCTCTTCCAGTCGGAAGCTGATATATTTAATTGCAGATCGTTGAAAGGTCTACTATAATTGTCATTACACAAATAGTTAGAGAGGAAAGAACATTTTTTGTATTTTTTTATAATTTATTTTATTCCAATAATAACAATTATTCAGTAAGAAAACACTACTACAATAATTATAATAATAGTTATAAATGTAGTTTTATAAATATATATATATATATATATATATATATATACAAATCAGTGTTAGTTACGTATGTAATTTACAACATACAAAGTCTTGTTATTTGGTAAAATGAATACTGGAATAGGATTTGTGTTCCCAGACAGAAGACAGAGTCCTATTGGGTATCTAGATGGTGAATGGTTTAAAGTTTTTCCATGGACGCTCTTAGATATCTAATTGGATACTGGTGAGCTACAGAATATTATTATTCCACAGGATTTGTAAATAAATTTTATTATAATTTTCTGTTATTATTATTCCTAATACTACTATTACAATATTGTGTTATCAAACTAAACTTGTTATCAAATAAAAAATCGTAATTTAATACTGTAATACAAAGACAATGAATCAAGGAGTAATTTGTGATACTTCAGTATATCCATAACGTGACATAAAAAATATATGATAGCATGACATGCTTATTCCGTTACACTTACATTCTGTGTAACATTATTCAACAAAATCTGTTAGCTGTTTCAATAAACGTTTAATTAGATGTTCGACGACTTGTAACATGTATCCCATAAACTAGCAATATATTTAGATGGCGTAACTAAACTTAGATGTATATTGTTTATTGTACATTTTCAGTGTATTTGGTAAAATAACGTTCACAGCAGGACCTTCAGATCTTCCAGGAGAAAGATCAGTAGAAAATTAGTTGACTTGATTGTTGTATGGTTTGTGTTTTATCCATTCATGATTTGAGTCAACTAGTTGGACGCTGATATAACTACAATATACTAAAGCAGCTCAGAATACACGATTAAATAAATATTTTAATTGCGATATTGTTTTATAAGCTTACATTTGTTACCAAATAAACCAAAACTGTAGAGTAAAGAAAATTGAATTAATACTTGTTAATTTATATGTGTTCTGTGTTCTGTGTATTTTATAATAATCTCAGTCTCGTTATATGATAAAATAGTCACTGGGGTTGAATTTCCGCGATGTGTTCCAAAACAAAAATATCAGAAGCCAATTGGTTATCTAGATGGACTGGGGTTTCTATTTCATTTCCGTAGGCTACCAGAGATTGGATGGCAATTAGATGCTGGTAGGCTACAAGCTGTTGGAGCTGCACAGGATCTATAAATATAATTTATTATTATTATTAATAATATTGTTACATTATTCTGTTATCAAGCTAAACTTGTTAACACATAAACAAATATGATGTAGCTTTGAAAAACAACGTCAGTAAATAAGGGTATTACTATGCTACTTTTGTATTTCCATGAAGTGATTCCATTATGAAAAAGGTTGGAAATATATAGCGAAAATATCAAAACGTTGGATTGATGACACGAGGACAGACAGAAAAATCGTCAGTTGAGTGATGACAACGACAGATGTGTCCAATTAGGATGATGACACCAAGATATGTAGCTAGTTGGAATCATGGCAGAGAGATAGGTAGTAAGTTGTAATGATAGCAGTAAGATATGTAGCCAGTTGGAATCATGACATGATGACAGAGAGATTTATCGCCCGTTGGATTGATGACAGCGAGAAATATGTCCAAATGGGCCTACAAGATCAGCAAGTACTACAAGACCTACAAGGACTACAAGGTTTACAAGGTCTACATCATCCTCAAGTACTCCCAAACAATGGAGTACTCTTACTTATACTATCTCAAGAACTAAATTGGTTTTGTCCTTGATACAGAAATCTAGCTAGACAGAATGATGACTGCGAGATATTTAGCTAGGGTGAAATTGTACCAGCGAGATATGTAGATAGATGGAATGATAACAGCGAGATATGTAGCTATATCAAATAATGTGAAGGGAGATATGTAGCTAAATGTCTAGATGATAACGATATATGTCAAGTTGGAGTGATAACAGCGAGATATGTAGCTAACTGCAATAAGGACAGCGAGATATGTACCCAGTTGGAATGATGACAGCTGGATATAGAATTGTGTCTCATTTATTTTTTAATTCTGAGTAATAGTTTAGATGGCGAAATTAGAGTTATTTATCAAATCTTTAATGTATATATTCAGTGTGTTTGGTAAAATAACATTCACGGCAGGACCTTCAGTTCGTCCAAAAAAATATCAGTAGCAATGAGTTATCTTGTTTGCTGTATGGTTTGTGTTTTATGCATAGTGCTCCCAAGGTAACTAGTTGGACGCTGATAGAACTACAAGAAACCCGACCTGCACAGAATACACGGATAAACAATATTGTTCTTGCAATATAGTTTTATAAGGCCACGCTTGTTATAAAATAAACTAAAGTAATGTTTTATGAATAATTTAAGGATATTATAACCAAAATTTAATATTGTAATAACCTCCTCAGAATATGATTTCTTTACAATCGAAATGTACATCATGATTATCATGAGAATGTTTTAGTCAATAAGAAAATGTATCTATTTATAATTAAAAAATACATAACAATAGCTTGAAAATTAAGGTAGAATTTTACTTATAATACTGTAAAATCGCCGTGTATTGTGAAATATTTTTGCAATGACATCGAGTGAACAATCGCTTAGTGACATTACAGCTGTTTAATAACATATGTTTATCATAGGTTTTCTACTTAGCATTAATACCTTTAGGAGAATGTCGCCAACGTATTGAAGTTACAGGAAATATTTATATCATTATTTATTTACATTATGTTCTATGTTCAATGACTGTAGCTATATGTATTTGAGTTCGTTTAAAGTAGTTGTATCAATAAAGAAAAACTTATCTGTACAATTTATTCTATCAATATCTGTAGTTTTAACCCCTATCACTATGATTAGTATAATAGTTATAATAGTATATAAATATATATTTGGAATTATATATAATTAATATTGTTAGATAATTATTATTATATTATTATCATTGTAGATAAAATTTATTTATATACTTATATTTATAGTACTTACTATATACTTATATTTACTTATAATAATATAAAATCGCCGTGCATTGTGGAATATTTTTGCAATGACATCACGTGAATAATCCCCAAGTGACATTACAGCTGTTTAGTAACATATGTTTATCATAGATTTTGTACCTAGCATTACTTTTACAAATATTAATGCCTCTAGGAGAACGAGGCCAACGTTTTATTCAAGAAAAAACCTTTGTGTACAGTTTCTTATATCTATAACAGTAGTTAGTAGCCAATTGGGTCTCTATATGGCGTAAAAGATTATTTGCTAAAAGATTATTATTACAATTGTAAAGAGTTATTATTCTACTTACAGTGCAACATGAGCATCAGCAACTAACTAAAGAATTAGAGTTGAAATGTGACCTTGTGTAATGTGAAACGGTTGTGTATTTTGGTTATTATGTAGATATATTAAAGTTGGCGTTTTACGTAGTCAGTGGAAACCAATTGATTTTTTATGGTTTGTTTCCACTTCCACACGTCACCTTACACTTCTATTCGCAGGTTACCACTACGAAAGGATGCACAGGTTACATGAACATTATGATCGCGTACAGGAGTTTCACATTTCTTTCCGGAGAATAAATCAGTAGCCAGTTAGGTTCTTAGATATCTTTTGGTGTATATTTATTTTCCACCAGACACCTATAAAATCTACGTGGATTCTGATACAACTATATGACGTTACTTGGACATATTTATCACACACGGGATTATTAACTTCCACAGAATACAACAATAAACAGGTGAACAATATATCTAGAACATATATGGAGATTTTATATATTAAACGACAAGAAATTTTTGATCCTGATAAAGACCAAAGATTTCGACAAAATCAGCAACCTAATTTGTTTTGTTTGAGATTTCAAATCCCTTTATGTTTGCTATTTATTTACGATATTTTCGATAAACTTAATCGATTAAATAATCATTTACTTGTCTACAATAATAATTATTGAATATGATCTATTGAGTTTAAGAAACGAAAATAAACCAGTGAATATGTTCAAGACCATTTCTATTTTTGTCTTGTTGACCTTTCTTTCATTTTGAAAAAAAAGTATGACTGAAAAAAAATATCAAATTTCAAAGTGGCTCGAACAATAATTACAACCCCTTATTTTCCAGTAACTATTTTCCAAGTTTTCATTTTAGAAGGAATTAGACGAAATTCCGCTACATAGGCAGAATGCTCGGTAACGTCCGGTGTCATGATAGGCGAATAGGTAAAGATGTAGTTTTGTAGTAAGGATAAGAAGCCTTCGTGGTCGGAAAATCCCTTGATTTACCATGAGTCTGATGTTGAAGTCTAAATTCAAAGTCACCTTCAATGTGTACCATATTTTTACTCGACACCTGCTACCGTCGCTTCTTCTACTGAATTTTTATCCAATTGCTGCTCAATTAGCTTGTTTTCCATTGGCTCTAAATCTCCGCTGACCAGTTCATTCGAGATTGATGGACGTTTTGGTCATTCACGATGTCAGACAGACAGATATGTAGCCGGTTCAAATGATAACATGACAACATACTCATGTGTTACCAGCTGGAATGATATTATAATGATATGATGAAAGACAGATAGGTTGTCAGTCTGGAATTATAACACCATTGCAGACAGATATTTAGAAAGTTTGAATGATGGCATGGTAACATATTCATGTGTAACCAGTTGGAATGATATTATAATGACATTATGACAGACAGATAGGTAGACATTTTGGAACGATGACACGATTGCAGTTCGAATGGTGACATGATAACTAACTCATCTGTAACCAGTTGGAATGATATTATAATGATATGATGACAGATAGGTAGCCAGTCTGGAATTATGACACGAATGCAGACAGATATAGATGCTGAAACATGATAGTTCGAGAAATTTAATTATAGGTCGTTGAAAGGTCTACATTATTGTAATCAAACCAATAGTTAGAGAGGGAAGAACATTTTTTGTATTTTGTTTTAATTCTGTTTTGTCATTTATTTTATTCCAATAATACAACTATTCAGTAAGAAAACAGTAATAACACCATTACGGTAACATTATAAATATACTTGTATAAATATATATCAACAATTAGAGTTTGTTACGTATGTAATTTACAACATACAAAGTCTTGTTAATTGTAAAAATGAATACTGGAATAGGATTTGTGTTCCCAGACAGAAGTCAGAATGCTATTGGGTATCGATATGGTGTGTGGTTTATGTTTTTTCCATTGACCATCTTAGATATCTAGTTGGATACTGGTGAGCTGCAAGATGTTAGAGCTGCACAGGATTTGTAAAATGAATGTATTATTAATATTATTATTATTATTATTATTATTGCTGTTACTATTATTGCTAATACTACTATTACGATATTCTGTTATCAAGCTAAACGTGTTATCACGTAAACATACATGATGTAATGCTATAATACAAAGACAGAGAATAAAGGAGTGATACTTTATCATATCCATAAGAACAATTGTATAGCGTGACATGTGTGTTGCATTCTTATTTGCATTTCTTTGTAATATTATTCAAAAAAAATCGTGAACAGTGCTGTTTTAATAGGCGTTTAATTAAATGTTCGACGAACTGTAATTGGAAACATGTATCCCATGAACACGCAATATATCTAGTTAGCGTATTTAAAGTTGGATATGTATTGTTTATTGTACATTTTCAGTGTATTTGGTAACCTAACCTTCACAGCAGGACCTTCAGATCTTCCAGGCTTGATTGCTGTGTGGTTTGTGTTTTATCCATTTGCGATCACAGACAACTAGTTAGATGCTGATAAAACTACAATATACCAAAGAGGCGCAAATTACACAAATAAATAAATGTTTGTATGACAATATTATTTTGTAATGTTACATTTGTTACCAAATAAACGATAGGAATGCAGTTTTGTAAAACTACTTTGTACTACAACGTCATTTAATCAGGGGACATTTTGAGATACTTTTGCATTTCCATAAAGTGATTCCGTTATAAGAAAGTTTGATTTTACGACATGTTTGTTATGAAATGTAGCTTTCCACTTTGCATACCTTGTGACATTATTAAAAAAAAAAAACACATACTATTGCATTTTTAATTTATTTCGTGACCCATAGTTTCGTGTTTATTTATTAAACAGTATCCTATGGTAATCATCAAAACTCACAAATTCTCATGCCTTACAAATTTTACAACATAACGTTTATTAGAAAGGACGTCTTTGACTTATAGCTCCAAAGTTATCACAATTTGAATTAAACGAGGTATAAAAACAAAATTTCATATTAACTTGAAAGTTTATTTGTGACCTAGTGTTACCGTGACAGGTGGTGGCTTTATATTTATTCATACTTATGGAGGTGACTCTGAATTATAGGTATTTTCTATGAGAAAACATGCGCCCTTATGTCGCCAATGCGTCTCCGACAACGCCAGTTCCATTTCCAATATCATGCTAGAATGCAGTTAATTATGTCTTACTTATTACTTATTCCCATTCCCAGTTTGTTATCAAACAAAACTTGTTATCAATTATAACACACATACTGTAATGCTGTAATACAAAGACAACGAATCAAGGAGCAATTTGTGATTTTTTAACATATCCATAACGTGATATAAAAAAATATATAACAGCGTGACATGTTTATTCCGTTATACTTTGCATTTTTTGTAACATTATTCAACAAAACCGTGAACAATTCTGTTGGCTGTTTCAATAAACGTTTAATTAGATTTTCAATGGCATGTCACGTGTATCCCATTAACTCCGTTAATCCCATTACAATATATTTAGATAGCGTAATTAAACTTAGATGTATATTGTTTATTGTACATTTTCAGTGTATTTGTATAAAATAACATTAACAGCAGGACCTTCAGATCTTCCAGGAGAAAGGTCAGTAGCCAATGAGTTGACTTGATTGTTGTATGGTTAGTGTTTTATCCATTTACAATCTGAGTCAACTAGTTGGACGCTGATAGAACTACAATATACCAAAGCAACGCTGAACACAGGATTAAATAAATCTTTGAATGGCGATATTGTTTTATAAGGTTACATTTACTACCAAATAAACGAATATAATGTAGTTCTACGTAAATTGATATAAAAGGTTCATTGTGGGAAATCTCTGAAGACGTCTCAAAAATCCCTAACCTATAAAACGTTTTAATAACATAAGCTTGTTATTGTAATTTACATTCTAATGAACACTTCATTTTAACTCCTGACATTAGAAGAACTTGGCTTTGCAACGTATTGAAGATACTGGAAATGTTTATATTATTATTTATTTACAAAATACGTTCTATGTTGTGAAACTATAGTTATATGTCTTCAGGCTTCTATATAAAGTGTTTTAAAAAAATGTTACATTTACAGTGTATTCTGATAATAACATTAGTTAAAAAGTATTACATATAATTACATTATTAGTTTTATATGTATTTTAAAATTACATATAAATTATATTATTACATAAATATGGGTATATGATTTCTAATATTTTTTATATAAACTATATGAATCTAGAACTATAGACGTTTCCATAAACTGTACAAACTTTTCTTAAAATTATAATTACTTTTGTAAAAAATACCTACAATAGATTTTCTATATTTTTATGTTACCTCTCAAGTGAAAAATCCCTAACCTATATAACTCTTTAATAACTTATGCTTGTAATTGTATATTACATTTTAATGAACACTTCATTGTTTAACTCCTAACATTAGAAGAACATGGCTTTGCAACGTATTAAAGATACTGGAAATGTTTATATTATTATTTATTTACAAAATATGTTCTATGTTGTGAAACAATAGTTATATGTCTTCAGGCTTCTATATAAAGTGTTTTAAAAAAATGTTACATTTACAGTGTATTGTGATAATAACATTAGTTAAAAAGTATTACATATAATTACATTATTAGTTTTATATGTGTTTTAAAATTACATATAAATTATATTATTACATAAATATGGGTATATGATTTCTAATATTTTTTATATAAACTATATGAATCTAAAACTATAGACGTTTCCATAAACTGTACAAACTTTTCTTAAAATTATAATTACTTTTGTAAAAAATACCTACAATAGATTTTCTATATTTTTATGTTACCTCTCAAGTGAAAAATCCCTAACCTATATAACTCTTTAATAACTTATGCTTGTAATTGTATATTACATTTTAATGAACACTTCATTGTTTAACTCCTAACATTAGAAGAACATGGCTTGCAACGTATTAAAGATACTGGAAATGTTTATATTATTATTTATTTACAAAATATGTCCTATGTTGTGAAACTATAGTTATATTTCTTCAGGCGTCTATATAAAGTTGTTTAAAAAAAATGATACATTTACAGTGTAATCTGTTAATAACATTAGTTAATAAATATTACATATAATTACATTATTAGTTCTATATGTGTTTAAAAATTATATATAAATTACATTACTACATAATTATAGGTATATGATTTCCTATTTTTTATATAAACTATATGTAACTAAAACTATTGTTGTTTCCATAAACTGTACTAACTTTTCTTACAATTATAATTACTTTTGTAAATAATACCTACAATAGATTTTCTATGTTTTTATGTTTAGTCGTGTATACTTGAAATCTAAAAACTAATTAGAAAACATGAAAGCAAAACTGTAGAGTAAAGAAAATTGAATTTAAACTTGCTGATTTAAAAGCTAAAAGCTAATTTAAAAACACACTTAAAAGTTAATTTATGTGTGTTCTGTGTTCTGTGTTCTTCTGAATATTTTATAATATTCTCATTCTTATTATTTGGTAAAATAGCCACTGTAGTTGAATTTCCGCGATGTGTTCCAAGTCAAAAATATCAGAAGCCAATTGGTTATCTAGATGGACTGTGGCTTCTATTTCATTTCCATGGGCCATCTGAGATAGCTAAGGATGCTGGTAGGCTACAAGCTATTGGAGTTGCACAGGATCTATAGATATAATTAATTATTATTATTATTATTACTATTATTATTGTTACATTATTCTTATCAAGTTAAACTTGTTAACAAATAAGCAAACATGAAGTAGCTTTGTAAAACAACGTCAGTAAATCAAGGGTCATATTGTTGTACTTTGCAATTACATAAAGTGATTCCGTTATAAGAAAGGTTTGATTTTACGAAATGTTTGTTACGAAATTTAGTTATTTAGCATACCTTGTGACATTGTTCAAATAAAAACCGTGAGCTATCCTGTTAACTGTTGCATTTTTATTTCATTTCGTTTCCATGGTTTCTTGTTTACTTATTTAAACAGTGTCCCATGGTAATCATCATAATTCCGGAATAGTTGGTGTCACAAATTCACATGCCTTACATATTTTACAACATAATTTTTTTAGAAAGGACGTCTTTGACTTATTGGTAAAAAAAAAAATTCAAGTTAAATTGAAGGTTTATTTGTAACCTAGTGTTACCGTGACTGGTGTTGGCTTTATATTTATTTATACTAATGGAGGTGACTCTGAATTATTGGTAATTTTCTATGGGCAAACATGCGCCCTTATGTCGCCGGTGCGTCTCTGACAACGCCAGTTCGATTTCTAATATTATGCAAGCATGCAGTTAATTATGTCTTACTTATCACTTATTCCAATTACCTACTTATTGTAAATAAGTAAGCATATTTAGCTATACAGCTTACTATTTATTATAAATATGGATCATATCGGTTGTTGCAATATATTATGTAATATTGTTTCTAAATAGATTTTAAACATTGTTATAAAAAAATGTTTTACTTATTTGATAAGATAGTTTGTTCTTTGATAAGAACATATGGAATGATGACATGAAGACAGACCCATATTTAGCCAGTTGGAACGGTAATATAATGACTTGATGACAGATATGTAGCCAGTTGGAATGATGACAAGTTTGCTGATAGGTATAAAGCCAGTTGAAATGATTTCATGATGTCAGACTCATATTTAGCCGGTTGCAATGATTACACGATTGCAGGCAGATATATAGCCAGTTGGATTGATGACATACTGATGCCATTTGTAATGATATTAAAATGAAATAATGACAGACAAATATGTAGCCAGTTGGAATAATGACACAATTGCAGACAGATATGTGCATATTTGGAATCATGACACGATTCTAACCATTTGAAATATTGACATGATGACATACTTATGTGTAAATAATAGGAATGATATTATATTAACACAATGACGAACTGATATGTCCAGCTAGATAAAATGACGACACGATTGCAGACAAACATGTAGCCCATTGGAATGATGACACGATTGCAGACAGATATGTAGCCAGTTGGAATCACGACATGATAACTTACTCATGTGTAGCCAGTTGGAATGACAGAATAATGACATGATGACAGCCAGACATGTAGACAGTTGAAATGATGATAGAATTGCAGACGGATGTGTTTCCAGTGGGAATCAGGACATGATGACTTACTCAGGTTTAGCCAGTTGGAATGATAGAATAGATATGATGACAGACAGATATGTAGATAGTTGTCATGATGACTGGATCGAAGACATATATATAGCCAGTTGGAATGATGAAATGATGACATACTCGTGTGTAGGCAGTTGGAATGATATAATAATGACATGATGAGAGACAGATATGTAGCTAGTAGGAATGAACCCATTCCAGTTATGTAGCCACAAATGATGATAAATTGTGGGACGTGTGATGGGGGAAAAAATGATAAAGATTTCTAATGATCCTGACGCTTGTGAACTGGACTGAGTTACGACTATACTATACATCACTACAAAGTTCGTATTAGCATTCCATACAATACGTCACGATCAGGCTAGAGAAACAGGTGTACTAATATACATTAAATACACACACACGCAAATATATATATATATATATATATATATATATATATAAATTTCACAATATGTATTCTTGTGTATTAATAAAGAATTAAGTCAAAATACAAATACAAGAATTAAAATCGAATTTACAATTATAATTGTAATAAATTATAATTGTAAATTCAATTATAATTCTTGTATTTGTATTTTTAAATTAGTTCTTTATATATATAGGCCTATATATATATATATATATATATATATATATATATATATATATATATATATATGTGTGTGTGTATACCTATACATGCAATACCTAACTCTTCTCGTCGGAAGCTGATATATTTAATAGTAGGTAGTTGAATGACCTACTTTAATTGTAATTAAACAAATAGTTAGAGAGGGAAGAACATTTTCTGTATTTTGTTATGTTTTATTTTATTCCAATAATAACAATTATTCAGTAAGAACACACTTCTACAATAATTTTAATAATAAGTATAAATGTAGTTTATTAAATATATATATATATATATATATATATATATATATATATATATGCATATAAGTGTTAGTTACTTATGTAATTTACAACATATAAAGTCTTGTTAATTGGTAAAATGAATACTGGAATAGGATTTGTGTTCCCAGACAGAAGTCAGAGTCCTATTAGGTATCTAGATGGTGAATGGTTTAAAATTTTTCAATGGACCCTCTTAGATATCTAATTGGATACTGGTGAGCTACAGGATATTATAATTCCACAGGACTTGTAAATAAAATTTATTATAATTTTTCTGTTATTATTATTCCTAATACTACTATTACAATATTGTGTTGTCAAACTAAATTTGCTATCAAATAAAAAATCATAATTTAATGCTGTAATACAAAGACAATGAATCAAGGAGTAATTTGTGATACTTTAGCATATCCATAACGTGATTTAAGAAATATATAATAGCGGGACATGTTTATTCCGTTATATTTTGCATTTTGTGTAATAATGATTCAACAAAATCGTGAAAAATTCTGTTAGTTGTTTCAATAAACATTTAATAAGATGTTCGACGACATGTAACATGTTTCCCATAAACTAGCAATATATTTATATAGCGTAACTACACTTAGATGTATATTGTTTATTGTACATTTTCAGTGTAGTTTGGTAAAATAACATTCACAGCAGGACCTTCAAATCTTCCAGGAGAAAGGTCAGTAGCCAATGAGTTGACTTGATTGTTGTATGGTAAGTGTTTTATCCATTTACAATCTGAGTCAACTAGTTGGACGCTGATAGAACTACAATATACCAAAGCAACGCTGAACACAGGATTAAATAAATCTTTGAATTGCGATATTCTTTTATAAGGTTACATTTGCTACCAAATAAACGAATATAATATAGTTTTACGTAAATTGATATAAAAAGATTATTGTGGTAAATATCTGCAGTCGTAAAAAATGTTTTTCTTATTTGATAACATCGTTTGTTATTTAATTTTGAAACATACGTAGCCTGTTGAAATGATGATAGACTCATATACAGCTTGTTTGAATGATGACATGATGACAGTCTCATATGTAGCCATTTGGAACGATAATATTTTGATATAATAACAGACAGATATGTAGCCAGTTGGAATGATGAAACTATGTCGGGACGATATGAAGACAGTTTATAGTAATGACATGATGTAAGACAGATATGAAGCAATTTGGAATACTGACACGATGACCGATATATATGTAGACATTTGGAATGATATCATGATAACACGACCATATTTATCCAGTTGGAACGGTAATATAATGACGTGGTTACAATCAGATATTTGGTAAAATATCATTCACAGCAGAAACTTCAGATCTTCCAGGCGAAAGGTCAGTAGCCAAAGAGTTGACTTGATTGTTTTATGGTTAGTGTTTTATCCATTCCCAATCAGAGGCAACTAGTTGGACGCTGATAGAACTACAATATACCAAAGCAACGCAGAACACACAATTAAATAAATCTTCGAATTGCAATATTGTTTTATAACGTTACTTTTGCTACCAAATAAACGAATATAATGTAGTTTTACGTTAGAATGGTATAAAACGTTCATTGTGGGAAATCTCTGCAGCGTCTCAAAAATCCCTAACATCTAAAACTATTTAATAACATTTGCTTGTTATTGTAATTTACATTTTAATGAACACCTCATTTTTTAACTCCTAACATTAGAAGAACTTGGCTTTGAAACGTATAAAGATAATGGAAATGTTTATATTATTATTTATTTACAAAATATGTTTTATGTTGTGAAACTATAGTTATATGTCTTAAGGCGTCTATATAAAAATCTTTTAAAAAAATGATACATTTACAGTGTAATCTATTAATAACATTAGTTAATAAGTATTACATATAATTACATTGTTAGTTTTATATGTGTTTTAAAATTATATATAAATTATATTATTACATAATTATAGGTATATGATTTCTACTATTTTTTATATAAACTATATGTAACTAAACTATTGTTGTTTCCATATACTGTACTAACTTTTCTTACAATTATAATTACTTTTGTAAATAATACCTACAATAGATTTTCTATGTTTTTATGTTTTTAGTCATGTATACTTGATATCTAAAAACTAATTAGAAAACATGAAAGCAAAACTGTAGAGTAAAGAAAATTGAATTAAAACTTGTTAATTTATATGTGTTCTGTATTCCTCTGTGTATTTTATAATATTCTCAGTCTAGTTATTGGCTATCTAGATGGTCTGTGGTTTCTATTTCATTTCCGTGGGCTACCTGAGATAGCTAATTGGATGCTGGTAGGCTACAAGCTATTGGGGCTGAACAGGATCTATAAATATAATTTAGTATTATTATTATTATTAATATTGTTACATTATTCTGTTATCAAGCTAAACTTGTTAACACATAAATAAACATATTGCTTTGTAAAACAATGTCAGTAAATCAAGGGTCATATTGTGGTACTTTTGCATTTCCATAAAGTGATTCCGTTATGAGAAAGGTTGGAAATATCTGGCGAAAATATCGAAAGTTGGAATGGTGACACGAGGACAGACAGATATATCGCCAGTCCAATTAGGATGATGACAACATGATATGTAGCCAGTTGGAATGCTGGCAGAGACATAGGTAGCCAGTTGGAATGATGACACCAAGATATGTAGCTAGTTGGAATCATGGGCAAGGTGACAGAGAGGTATATCGCCAGTTGGAATGATGACAGCGAAAAAAATGTCCAAATAAGACTACAAGATCAGCAAGTACTACAAGACGTACAAGGACAACAAGGTTTGCAACATCTACATCATCCTCAAGTACTCCCAAAAATCTTACTTATACTAATTCCAGAACTAGATTGGTATGGTCCTTAATACAGATATGTAGCTAGATAGAATGATGACAGCGAGATAGGTAGCTAGGGTGAAATATACCAGCGAGATATGTAGATAGATGGAATGATAAAAGCGAGATATGTAGCTAGATTAAATAATGTGAAAAAAGGTGTGTAGTTAAATGGATAGAATAACGAGATATGTTCCCAGTTGGAACGATAACAGCTAAATATGTAGCCAGCTACAAATATGATAGCGAGATATGTACCCAGTTGGAATGATGCCAACGGGATGTGTAGCCAGTTGGAATGATGTACAGGTACAAACTGTAATGTATTAGGTTACAAATAAACATTAGATTAAAAATTGTAAATATTATTAAATTGCATTTTTAACTTGAGTTATTTTGAAATGAAAAGAATCATGGTGCTATTAAACTTCATGAATGGTTTGTTCAAAACCATATCTCTTGAATTTTCTAATTGTGTGTAAAGGTTTCGTTAGTGACATTAGAGTTAGTTATCTATATTTTAAAATATATATGTTTAATTTATTTAGTAAAATAGCATTCGCAGCACGACCTTCAGAGCGTTCAGGAGAAAATTCAATGAGCAGCCATTGAGTTATCTTGTTTGTAATGGTTTGTGTTTTATCCATAAGATACCCAAGTTAGCTAGTTAGTTAATGATAGATTTGTAAGAAACTCGGGCTGCGCATAATACACGAATAAATAATATTTTTCTTCCACTATTGCTTTAAACTTGTTGCCAAATAAACGAAAGTAATGTAGCTTTACCTAAAATATTATAAAGTAACACATTCCACATTTCGGCACTGCCATGAAGTGAGTTTTGAATAAGCATTATTACAGCTTTTTGATAACATATGTATGCTATCACAAGTAGTTTCTATTGACACTTCATTCACAACTATAAATACCACTAAGTAAAAATGCCCAGATTATTGAAGTTACAGGAAATATTTATATAATTATTTATTTACAATATGTCCTATGTTAACTAACTATTATTATATGTCTTTCGGCTCATTTAAAGTAGTTTTTTAATTAAAAGTAACTTAAATGTATCGTTTATTTCATCAATACAATAGTGAATACACATTGCCACTAATATTATTCTTTGTGACATTATTCATAAACACCTTATCTATCTTGTTAACTGTTACATATGTCTCCATACATAACTGTAATCTGTTTTTATGTTAAATATATGTAAAATTATTCTCCTGAATTTATATTATTTACTATTCACACGTACCCCATGACACTTGACATCCCCATATCGTATATATAAAACGTGTTCAATATAGAGTAACTATAGCCCCGTATCCTAAACCCTCTATTAAAATATTTTTAAAACAGAAAACGATTTACTGGTATTAAAACAAATATAAATGGAGTTATGCAGCTCTTTGATTTTCTAATTCTGTGTGTAGTCTACATAGTGAAATTAGAGTAATTATTATACAGTGCTGTTTTAATAGACGTTTAATTAAATGTTCGACGAACTGTAATTGAAAACATGTATCCCATGAACACGCAATATATCTAGTTCTATATCCAGCTCTTCCAGTCGGAAGATGATATATTTAATTGTAGATCGTTCAAAGGTCTACTATAATTGTCATTACACAAATAGTTAGAGAGGAAAGAACATTTTTTGTATTTTTTTAAAATTTATTTTATTCCAATAATAACAATTATTCAGTAAGAAAACACTACTACAATAATTATAATAATAGTTATAAATGTAGTTTTATAAATATATATATATATATATATATATATATATATATATATATACAAATCAGTGTTAGTTACGTATGTAATTTACAACATACAAAGTCTTGTTATTTGGTAAAATGAATACTGGAGAAGGATTTGTGTTCCCAGACAGAAGACAGAGTCCTATTGGGTATCTAGATGGTGAATGGTTTAAAGTTTTTCCATGGACGCTCTTAGATATCTAATTGGATACTGGTGAGCTACAGAATATTATTATTCCACAGGATTTGTAAATAAAATTTATTATAATTTTCTGTTATTATTATTCCTAACACTACTATTACAATATTGTGTTATCAAACTAAACTTGTTATCAAATAAAAAATCGTAATTTAATGCTGTAATACAAAGACAATGAATAAAGGAGTAATTTGTGATACTTCAGTATATCCATAACGTGACATAAGAAATATATAATAGCATGACATGCTTATTCCGTTATACTTACATTCTGTGTAACATTATTCAACAAAATCGTGAACAATTCTGTTAGCTATTTCAATAAACGTTTAATTAGATGGCGTAACTAAACTTAGATGTATATTGTTTATTGTACATTTTCAGTGTATTTGGTAAAATAACGTTCACAGCAGGACCTTCAGATCTTCCAGGAGAAAGATCAGTGGCCAATTAGTTGACTTGAATGTTGTATGGTTTGTGTTTTATCCATTCATGATTTGAGTCAACTAGTTGGACGCTGATATAACTACAATATACTAAAGCAGCTCAGAATACACGATTAAATAAATATTTGAATTGCGATATTGTTTTATAAGCTTACATTTGTTACCAAATAAACCAAAACTGTAGAGTAAAGAAAATTGAATTAATACTTGTTAATTTATATGTGTTCTGTGTTCTGTGTATTTTATAATAATCTCAGTCTCGTTATTTGATAAAATAGTCACTGGGGTTGAATTTCCGCGATGTGTTCCAAAACAAAAATATCAGAAGCCAATTGGTTATCTAGATGGACTGGGGTTTCTATTTCATTTCCGTAGGCTACCAGAGATTGGATGGCAATTAGATGCTGGTAGGCTACAAGCTGTTGGAGCTGCACAGGATCTATAAATATAATTTATTATTATTATTAATAATATTGTTACATTATTCTGTTATCAAGCTAAACTTGTTAACACATAAACAAATATGATGTAGCTTTGAAAAACAACGTCAGTAAATAAGGGTATTACTATGCTACTTTTGTATTTCCATGAAGTGATTCCATTATGAAAAAGGTTGGAAATATCTAGCGAAAATATCAAAAAGTTGGATTGATGACACGAGGACAGACAGAAAAATCGTCAGTTGAGTGATGACAACGACAGATGTGTCCAATTAGGATGATGACACCAAGATATGTAGCTAGTTAGAATCATGGCAGAGAGATAGGTAGTAAGTTGTAATGATAGCAGTAAGATATGTAGCCAGTTGGAATCATGACACGATGACAGAGAGATTTATCGCCCGTTGGATTGATGACAGCGAGAAATATGTCCAAATGGGCCTACAAGATCAGAAGTACTACAAGACCTACAAGGACTACAAGGTTTACAAGGTCTACATCATCCTCAAGTACTCCCAAACATCTTACTTATACTATCTCAAGAACTAAATTGGTTTTGTCCTTGATACAGATATCTAGCTAGACTGAATGATGACTGCGAGATAGGTAGCTAGGGTGACATTGTACCAGCGAGATATGTAGATAGATGGAATGATAACAGCGAGATATGTAGCTATATGAAATAATGTGAAGGGAGATATGTAGCTAAATGGGTAGATGATAACGATATATGTCAAGTTGGAGTGATATCAGCGAGATATGTAGCTAACTGAAATAAGGACAGCGAGATATGTACCCAGTTGGAATGATGACAGCGGGATATAGAATTGTGTCTCATTTATTTTTTAATTCTGAGTAATAGTTTAGATGGCGAAATTAGAGTTATTTATCAAATCTTTAATGTATATATTCAGTGTGTTTGGTAAAATAACATTCACGGCAGGACCTTCAGTTCGTCCAAAAAAATATCAGTAGCCAATGAGTTATCATGTTTGCTGTATGGTTTGTGTTTTATGCATAGTGCTCCCAAGGTAACTAGTTGGACGCTGATAGAACTACAAGAAACCCGACCTGCACAGAATACACGGATAAACAATATTGTTCTTGCAATATAGTTTTATAAGGCCACGCTTGTTATAAAATAAACTAAAGTAATGTTTTATGAATAATTTAAGGATATTATAACCAAAATCTAATATTGTAATAACCTCCTCAGAATATGATTTCTTTACAATCGAAATGTACATCATGATTATCATGAGAATGTTTTAGTCAATAAGAAAATGTATCTATTTATAATTAAAAAATACATAACAATAGCTTGAAAATTAAGGTAGACTTTTACTTATAATACTGTAAAATCGCCCTGTATTGTGAAATATTTTTGCAATGACATCGAGTGAACAATCGCTTAGTGACATTACAGATGTTTAATAACATATGTTTATCATAGGTTTTCTACTTAGCATTAATACCTTTAGGAGAATGTCGCCAACGTATTGAAGTTACAGGAAATATTTATATCATTATTTATTTACATTATGTTCTATGTTCAATGACTGTAGCTATATGTCTTTGAGTTCGATTAAAGTAGTTTTATCAATAAAGAAAAACTTATCTGTACAATTTATTCTATCAATATCTGTAGTTTTAACCCCTATCACTATGATTAGTATAATAGTTATAATAGTATATAAATATATATTTGGAATTATATATAATTAATATTGTTAGATAATTATTATTATATTATTATCATTGTAGATAAAATTTATATATATACTTATACTTATAGTACTTACTATATACTTATATTTACTTATAATAATATAAAATCGCCGTGCATTGTGGAATATTTTTGCAATGACATCACGTGAATAATCCCCAAGTGACATTACAGCTGTTTAGTAACATATGTTTATCATAGATTTTGTACCTAGCATTACTATTACAAATATTAATGCCTCTAGGAGAACGAGTCCAACGTTTTATTCAAGAAAAAACCTTTGTGTACAGTTTCTTATATCTATAACAGTAGTTAGTAGCCCATTGGGTCTCTTATGGCGTAAAAGATTATGTGCTAAAAGATTATTATTACAATTGTAAAGAGTAATTATTCTACTTACAGTGTAACATGAGGATCAGCAACTAACTAAAGAATTAGAGTTGAAATGTTACCTTGTGTAATGTGAAACGGTTGTGTATTTTGGTTATTATGTAGATATATTAAAGTTGGCGTTTTACGTAGTCAGTGGAAAACAATTGATTTTTTATGGTTTGTTTCCACTTCCACACGTCACCTTACACTTCTATTCGCAGGTTAACACTACGAAAGGATGCACAGGTTACATGAACATTATGATCGCGTACAGGAGTTTCACATTTCTATCCGGAGAATAAATCAGTAGCCAGTTAGGTTCTTAGATATCTTTTGGTGTATATTTATTTTCCACCAGACACCTATAAAATCTACGTGGATTCTGATACAACTATATGACGTTACTTGGACATATTTATCACACACGGGATTATTAACTTCCACAGAATACAACAATAAACAGGTGAATAATATATCTAGAACATATATGGAGATTTTATATATTAAACGACAAGAAATTTTTGATCCTGATAAAGACCAAAGATTTCGACAAAATCAGCAACCTAATTTGTTTTGTTTGAGATTTCAAATCCCTTAATGTTTGCTATTTATTTACGATATTTTCTATAAACTTAATCGATTAAATAATTATTTACTTGTCTACAATAATAATTATTGAATATGATCTATTGAGTTTGAGAAACGAAAATAAACCAGTGAATATATTCAAGACTATTTGTATTTTTGTCTTGTTGAACTTTCTTTCATTTTGAAAAAAAAAGTATGACTGAGAAAAAATATCAAATTACAAAGTGGCTCACAATAGTTACAACCCCTGATTTTCCAGTAACTATTTTCCAAGTTTTCATTTTAGAAGGAATTGGACGAAATTCCGCTACATAGGCAGAACGCTCGGTAACGTCCGGTTTCATGATAGGCGAATAGGTAAAAATGTAGTTTTGTAGTAAGGATAGGAAACTGCCTTCGTGGTCGGAAAATCCCTTGATTTACCATTAGTCTGATGTTGAAGTATAAATTCAAAGTCGCCTTCAATGTTTACCTTATTTTTACTCGACACCTACTACCGTCGCTTCTTCTACTGAATTTTTATCCAATTACTGCTCAATTAGCTTGTTTTCCATTGGCTCTAAATCTCCGCTGACCAGTTCATTCAAGATTACTGGACGTTTTGGTCATTCACGATGTCAGACAGACAGATATGTAGCCAGTTTAAATGATAACATGACAACATACTCATGTGTTACCAGCTGGAATGATATTATAATGATATGATGAAAGACAGATAGGTTGTCAGTCTGGAATTATAACACCATTGCAGACAGATATTTAGAAAATTTGAATGATGACATGGTAACATATTCATGTGTAACCAGTTGGAATGATATTATAATGACATTATGACAGACAGATAAGTAGACATTTTGGAACGATGACACGATTGCAGACAGACATGTAGCCAGTTCGAATGGTGACATGATAACTAATTCATCTGTAACCAGTTGGAATGATATTATAATGATATGATGACAGATAGGTAGCCAGTCTGGAATTATGACACGATTGCAGACAGATATGGATGCTGAAACATGATAGTTCGAGAAATTTAATTATAGGTCGTTGAAAGGTCTACATTATTGTAATTAAACCAATAGTTAGAGAGGGAAGAACATTTTTTGTATTTTGTTTTAATTCTGTTTTGTCATTTATTTTATTCCAATAATACAACTATTCAGTAAAAAAACAGTAACAACACATAACGGTAACATTATAAATATACTTGTATAAATATATATCAACAATTAGAGTTTGTTACGTATGTTATTTACAACATACAAAGTCTTGTTAATTGGTAAAATGAATACTGGAATAGGATTTGTGTTCCCAGACAGAAGTCAGAATCCTATTGGGTATCGATATGGTGTGTGGTTTATGTTTTTTTCCATTGACCATCTTAGATATCTAGTTGGATACTGTTGAGCTACAAGATGTTACAGCTGCACAGGATTTGTAAAGTGAATGTATTATTAATGTTATTATTATTATTATTATTATTATTATTGCTGTTACTATGATTGCTGATACTACTATTACGATATTGTGTTATCAAGCTAAACTTGGTATCACGTAAACATACATGATGTAATGCTATAATACAAAGACAGAGAATAAAGGAGTGATACTTTATCATATCCATAAGAACAATTGTATAGCGTGACATGTGTGTTGCTTTCTTATTTGCATTTCTTTGTAATATTATTCAAAAAAATCGTGAACAGTGCTGTTTTAATAGACGTTTAATTAAATGTTCGACGAACTGTAATTGAAAACATGTATCCCATGAACACGCAATATATCTAGTTAGCGTATTTAAAGTTAGATATGTATTGTTTATTGTACATTTTCAATGTATTTGGTAACATAACCTACACACCAGGACCTTCAGATCTTCCAGGTGACATGTCAGTAGCCAATGAGTTGACTTGATTGCTGTGTGGTTTGTGTTTTTTAAATTTGCAATCACATACAACTAGTTAGATGCTGATAGAACTACAATATAACAAAGAGGCGCAAAATACACAAATAAATAAATGTTTGTATGGCAATATTATTTTGTAATGTTACATTTGTTACCTAATAAACGAAAGGAATGTAGTTTTGTAAAACTACTTTGTACAACAAAGTCATTTAATCAGGGGACATTTTAAGATACTTTTGCATTTCCATAAAGTGATTCCGTTATAAGAAAGGTTTCATTTTACGACATGATTGTTATTAAATGTAGCTTTCCACTATGCATACCTTGTGATATTGTTCAAAAAAAACACTATTGCATTTTTAATTCATTTCATGACCCGTAGATTCGTGTTTATTTATTTAAACAGTATACTATGCTAATCATCAAAACTCTTGAAGTGTAGGTGTCACAAATTCACATGCCTTACAAATTTTACAACAAACCCTTTTTTAGAAAGTACGTCTTTGACTTATAGCTCCAAAGTTATAACAACTTGAATTAAACGAGGTACAAAAACAAAATTACAAATTAACTAGCATGTTTATTTGTAACATAGTGTTACCGTGACAGGTGGTGGCTCTATATTTATTTACACTTATGGAGGTGACTCTGAATTATTGGTAATTTTCTATTACACGCGCTCTATTACACACTGGCAAACACACGCTCTTATGTCCCCAGTGCGTCACCGAAACGCCAGTTCCATTTCCAATATCATGCT
Organism: Prosapia bicincta; assembly: GCA_036971475.1. Classification (NCBI taxonomy): domain Eukaryota; kingdom Metazoa; phylum Arthropoda; class Insecta; order Hemiptera; family Cercopidae; genus Prosapia; species Prosapia bicincta. Next base: position 249,981,861 of record JBAIZL010000005.1, on the reverse strand, counting down.
AGAATGGAGTTAATTATGTCTTACTTATTACTTATTCCCATTCCCAGTTGGTTATCAAACTAAACTTGTTAACAATTATAAAACACATACTGTAATGCTGTAATACAAAGACAACGAATCAAGGAGCAACTTGTGATTTTTTAACATATCCATAACGGGATATAAAAAAATATATAACAGCGTGACATGTTTATTCCGTTATACTTTGCATTTTTTGTAACATTATTCAACAAAACCGTGAACAATTCTGTTCCAGGAGAAAGATCAGTAGCCAATGAGTTGACTTGATTGTTGTATGGTTAGTGTTTTATCCATTCACAATCAGAGGTAACTAGTTGGACGAAATAAACACACACACAAATATATATATATATATATATATATATATATATATATATATATATTTATTTATTTATTTATTTATTTATTTATTTATTTATATTTTAATTATTATATATATATATATATATATATATATATACATTTTGTATTGTGTACAATTATTACATGCAATACATAGCTCTTCCAGTCGGATGCTGAAACATGATAGTACGAGATATTTAATTGTAGGTCGTTGAAAGATCTACTTTAATTGTAATTAAACAAATAGTTAGAGAGAAAAGAACATTTTTTGTATTTTGTTATAATTCATTTTATTCCAATAATAACAATTATTCTGTAAGAAAACACTACTACAATAATTTTAATAATAGGTATAAATGTAGTTTTATTAATATATATACAAATCAGTGTTAGTTACTTATGTAATTTACAACATACAAAGTCTTGTTAATTGGTAAAATGAATACTGGAATAGGATTTGTGTTCCCAGAAAGAAGTCAGAGTCCTATTGGGTATCTAGATGGTGAATGGTTTCCATTTTTTTCATGGACCCTCTTAGATATCTAACTGGTAATCTACAGGATATAATAACTCCTCAGGATTTGTAAATAAAATATATTATAATATTGCTGTTATTATTATTCATAATACTACTATTACAATATTGTGTTGTCAAACTAAAATTGTTATCAAATAAAAAATCGTAATGTAATGCTGTAATACAAAGACAACGAATCAAGGAGCAACGTGATATTTTAGCACATTCATAACGTGATATAAGAAATATATAGGTATAATAGCAGGACATGTTTATTCCGTTATACTTTGCATTTCTTGTAACATTATTCAACAAAATTGTGAATAATTCTGTTAGCTGTTTCAATAAACTTTTAATTAGATGTTCGATGGCATGTAACATGTACCCCATCAACTAGCAATATACCTAAATACCGTAATTAAACTTAGTGTATTTAGAAAATAACATTCACAACAGGACCTTCAGATCTTCCAGGAGAAAGGTCAGTAGCCAATGAGTTGACTTCATTGTTCTATGGTTAGTGTTTTATCCATTCCCAATCAGAGGCAACTAGTTGGACGCTGATAGAACTACAATATACCAAAGCAACGCAGAACACACCATTAAATAAATCTTCGAATTGCGATATTGTTTTATAAGGTTACATTTGCTACCAAATAAACGAATATAATGTAGTTCTACGTAAATTGATATAAAAGGTTCATTGTGGGAAATCTCTGAAGACGTCTCAAAAATCCCTAACCTATAAAACGTTTTAATAACATAAGCTTGTTATTGTAATTTACATTCTAATGAACACTTCATTTTAACTCCTGACATTAGAAGAACTTGGCTTTGCAACGTATTGAAGATACTGGAAATGTTTATATTATTATTTATTTACAGAATCCGTTCTATGTCGTGAAACTATAGTTATATGTCTTCAGGCTTCTATATAAAGTTGTTTTAAAAACATTATACATTTACAGTGTAGCCTGTTAATAAAATTAGTTAATAAGTATTACATATAATTACTTTATTAATTCTATATGTGTTTAAGAATTATATATAAATTATATGGGTATATGATTTCTAATATTTGTTATATAAACTATATGTATCTAAAACTATTGTTGTTTCCATAAACTGTACTAACTTTTCTTACAATTATAATTACTTTTGTAAATAATACCTACAAAAGATATTCTATGTTTTTATATTTAGCCATGTATACTCGAAATCTAAAAACTAATTAGAAAACATGAAAGCAAAACTGTAGAGTAAAGAAACGTGAATTTAAACTTGTTAATTTATATATGTTCTGTGTTCTTCTGTGTATTTTATAATATTCTCAGTTTTGCTATTTGATAAAATAGTCACTGGAGCTGAATTTCCGCGATGTGTTCCAAGACAAAAATATCAGAAGTCAATTGGTTATCTAGATGGACTGTGGCTTCTATTTCATCGAGCTGAACAGGTTCTATTAATATAATTTATTATTATTATTATTAATATTGTTACATTATACTGTTATCAAGCTAAACTTGTTAACACATAAATAAACATAATGTAGCTTTATAAAACAATGTCAGTAAATCAAGGGTCATATTGTGGTACTTTTACATTTCCATAAAGTGATTCCTTTATGAGAAAGGTTGGAAATATCTGGCGAAAATATCGAAAGTTGGAATGATGACACGAGGACAGACAGATAAATAGCCAGTTGAATGATGACACGAGGACAGACAGATAAATCGTCAGTTGAGTGATGACAATGACAGATGTGTCCAATTAGGATGATGACAACATGATATATAGCTAGTTGAAATCATGGGCAAGGTGACAGATAGGTATATCGCCAGTTGGAATGATGACAGCTAGAAAAATGTCCAAATGGGACTACAAGATCAGCAAGTACTACAAGACCTACAAGGACAACAAGGTTTGCAACATCTACATCATCCTCAAGTACTCCCAAAAATCTTACTTATACTAATTCCAGAACTAAATTGGTATGGTCCTTAATACAGATATGTAGCTAGATAGAATGATGACAGCGAGATAGGTAGCTAGGGTGAAATATACCAGCGAGATATGTAGATAGATGGAATGATAAAAGCGAGATATGTACCTAGATTAAATAATGTGAAGAAAGGTGTGTAGTTAAAGGGATAGATGATAACGAGATATGTTACCAGTTGGAACGATAACAGCTAAATATGTAGCCAGCTACAAATATGATAGCGAGATATGTTCCCAGTTGGAACGATAACAGCTAAATATGTAGCCAGCTACAAATATGATAGCGAGATATGTACCCAGTTGGAATGATGCCAACGGGAATGATGTATAGTTACAAACTGTTATGTATTAGGTTACAAATAACCATTAGATTAAAAATTGTATATATTATTAAATTGCATTTTCAACCTGAGTTATTTTGAAATGAAAAGAATCTTGGTGCTATTAAACTTCATAAATGGTTTATTCAAAACCATTTCTATTGAATTTTCTAATTGTGTGTAAAGGTTTAGTTAGTGAAATTAGAGTTAGTTATCTATATTTTAAAATATATATGTTTAGTTTATTTAGTAAAATAACATTCGCAGCACGACCTCCAGAGCGTTCAGGAGAAAATTCAATGAGAAGCCAATGAGTTATCTTGTTTGTTATGGTTTGTGTTTCATCCATAAGATACCCAAGTTAGCTAGTTAGTGATAGATTAGTAAGAAACTCGGGCTGCACGTAATACTCGAATAAATAATATTTCTCTTGCACTATTGCTTTATACGGTTAAACTTGCTGCCAAATAAACGAAAGTAATGTAGCTTTACCTAAAATATTATAAAGTAACACATTCCACATTTCTGCAATGCCATGAAATAAGTTTTCAATAAGCAATATTACAGCTGTTTGATAACACATGTATGTTATCACAAGTGGTTTCTATTAACCACGTTATTTACAACTATATATATCACTAAGATAAAGTGCCCAACTTATTGAAGTTACGGGAAATATTTATATTATTATTTATTTACAATATGTCCTATGATAACTAACTATTATTATATGTCTTTCGGCTCATTTAAAGTAGTATTTTAATTAAAAGTAACTTAAATGTATCGTTTATTTCATCAATACAATAGTGAATACACATTGCCACTAATATTATTATTTGCGACATTATTCAGAAACATCGTGAACTATCTTGTTAACTGTTAGACATGTCTCCATACATAACTGTAATCTGTTTTTATGTTAAATATATGTAAAAATAATAACCTAAATTTATATTATTTACTATTCACACGTACCCCATGACACTTGACATCCCTATATCGTATATATAAAACGTATTCAATATCAAGTAAATATAGATCCGTATCCTAAACCTTCTATTAAATTGTTTTTAAAACAGATAGAAGTTTGCTTGTATTAAAACAATTATAAATGGAGTTATGCAACTCTTTGATTTTCTAATTCTGTTTGTAGTCTAGATAGTGAAATTAGAGTAATTATTATATTGTTAAATATACAAATATATATATATGTGTGTGTGTGTGTGTGTGTGTGTGTGTGTGTGTGTGTGTGTGTGTGTGTGTGTGTGTGTGTGTGTGTGTGTGTGTGTGTGTGTGTGTGTGTGTGTGTATGTGTGTGTGTGTGTGTGTGTGTGTGTGTTTGTGTATGTGTGTGTGTGTGTGTGTGTGTGTGTGTGTGTGTGTGTGTGTGTGTGTATTTAGTGTATTTGGTAAAATAACACTCATGGCAGGACCTTCAATTCGTCCAAAAAAATAACAGTAGCAATGAGTTATCTTGTTTGCTGTATGGTTTGTGTTTTATGCATAGTGCTCCCAAGGTAACTAGTTGGACGCTGATAGAACTACAAGAAACCCGACCTGCACAGAATACACGGATAAACAATATTGTTCTTGCAATATAGTTTCATAAGGCCACGCTTGTTACAAAAAAACGAAAGTAATGTTTTATGAATAAGTTTAAGGTATTACAACCAAAATGTATGCTAATTTGTGCGTGCTTTGGCCATTGTTATCAGCTCTGCTGTTAGTATCAAGGGTCTATATTTTGCGGTATCAATCAGTACCTAAACTAACAGAATGACAGTGTTTATGTGTATTATGTGTATGTAGTGCCCTATTAGTGTAAAGTACAGTCAGCCAGCTAAACCTTCTAATTAATGATAACTTGAATAAAATAAAAATGTTGTCTTGTAAGCTTGAGGGTGTCTTTTTCACCAAAACCCGCAATATCCTCTTTGCAGCCATCCTCTGTCTCTTATACGTCTCCTAACCCAATCCCTGCCATTGGATACTCTCTAAATTATATGGATTTATTAATTTATTATTAAAATACCTGAAATTACAATGGAAATGAAATCGTATTGTTGATTTGTAAAAATTTAATTATAATTTTAATATTCTATATTAAATTTTCAATATTTATTTTCCTTTATGATTTATGATAGAAAACATATACACACATAAAGTTATTTCGACGCCCACAAAAACTTTGTTTTTTTTCTCATTCAAAACACAGAAGGATTGAATATAAAACAATGATTTTATTTCATATTGTTCGTTCATAAAATTTGCAACATGATTAGTGCCAAGTTTAAAGCACATTGACATTAAAGCTGTTTAGTAACATATGTTTATCATGGGTTTTGTACCTAGCATTACTTTTACAACTATTAATGCCTCTAGGAGAACGTGGCCAACGTTTTATAAATCAAGAAAAAACGTATGTGTACAGCTTCTTATATCTAAAACAGTAGTTTAAACCCCTACCACTATAATTAGTATTATAGTTATGTATAAATATATATTTAAAATTATATATAAATAATATTGTTAGATAATTATGATTATATAATTTTTTTATATTTATTATCATTGTAGATAAAATTAATTTATTAACGACTTAATGATAAAATCATTAATTCATTCTAAAATTAGAGTTATGTTGGATTTAATATTTTTATGTTTAGTAATGCTCACTATGTTTAGTAAAATCCAGTAATAATTTCAAAATTTGCAAATTTGTAAATTAAAGAGCTTTGATTTAAAATTTGTTATTAATTTACATATTTAAATTACTACACAACTGTATATGTTTATATGTTGATATTATTCGCTATTATGTATAGTTTATAATATAGTCAGTCTGGTAATTTGGAAAAATACCTACTGGTAGTGGAATTAATAGCGTGACATAAGTGTTGCTTTCTTCTTTGCATTTCTTTGTAATATTATTTAACAAAATCGTCAACAGTGCTGTTTTAATAGACGTTTAATTAAATGTTCGACGAACTGTAATTGAAAACATATATCCCATGAACACGCAATATATCTAGTAGGGTATTTAAAGTTAGATATGTATTGTTTATTGTACATTTTCAATGTATTTGGTAACATAACCTTCACATCAGGACCTTCGGATCTTCCAGGAGAAAAGTCAGCAGCCAATTAGTTGACTTGAATGTTGTATGGTTTGTGTTTTATCCATTCACAATCTGAGCCAACTAGTTGGACGCTGATAGAATTACAATATACCAAAGCAGCTCAGAATACACGGTTAAATAAATCTTTGAATTGCAATATTGTTTTATAAGGTTACATTTGCTACCAAATAAACGAATATAATGTAGTTTTACGTAAATTGATATAAAAAGTTCATTGTGGGAAATCTCTGCAGTCCTCTCAAGTGAAAAATCCCTAACCTATATAACTCTTTAATAACTTATGCTTGTTATTGTAATTTACATTCTAATGAACACTTCATTTTTAACTCCTAACATTAGAAAAACTTGGCTTTACAATTTATTGAAGATACTGGAAATGTTTATATTATTATTTATTTACAAAATACGTTCTATGTTGTTTAACTGTAGTTATATGTCTTCAGGCTTCTATATAAAGTGGTTTTAAAAAAATGATAAATTTACAGTGTATTCTGTTAATAACTATAAATAATAGGTATTACATATAATTACATTATTAGTTTTTTATGTATACAATTACACATAAATTATATTATTACATAATTATGGGTATATGATTTCTAATATTTGGTATATAAACTATATGTATCTAAAACTCTAGATGTTTCATTAAACTGTACTAACGTTTCTTAAAATTGTAATTACTTTTGTAAATAATATCTACAATAGATTTTCTATGTTTTTATGTTTAGTCATGTACACTTGAAATCTAAAAACGAATTAGAAAACGTGAAAGCAAAACTAAAGAGTAAAGAAAACTGAATTAAAACTTGTTGATAATTTATATGTGTTCTGTGTTCTTGTAATTTTTTACGTCTTCTGTGTATTTTATAATATTCTCTGTCTCGTTATTTGGTAAAATAGCCACTGGAGCTGAATTTCCGCTGTATTCCAAGACCTGTTGGCGTTGTGTCTTTCCAATATAGCGCAGTATACTTTTCCAGGCGGTCGACTTCACGTGACTAATTTACCCTCTGGTACAGTCTCGGTCAGAGGATTATCTTTACTCTTGTCATTACTGCATTTAGTAGTTTTATATATCATTTCTTTACTCGTTATAAATTGTTCGTTCTTGTTGGAAATATCTGGCGAAAATATCGAAAGTTGGAATGATGACACGAGGTCAGACAGAGTTATAATAGATTTTATATTTTTATGTTTAGTAATGGTCACTTAAAATCAAGTACGAATTTGAAAATATGCATTCATAACTGTGAATTAAATAACATTAATTTAAAATTTGTTATTAATTTACATGTTAAAATTACTACACAATTGTATATGTTTATATGTTGATATTATTCGCTATTATGTATAGTTTATAATCATAAACGCTATTAATGTAGTCAGTCTGGTAATTTGGAAAAATTCCCACTTTTAGTGGATTTCCTCCTTGTGTTCCAAGACAGACGTTAGTAGCCAATTGGGTCTCTATATGGCGTGTGAATGTTATTTCCTTTCCATATTCCATCCTAGATACCTAGTTGGATGCTGACAGATACAACAAAATATAAGAACTGCCCAGGTCACATAAAGAATCATAATTCATGGCGTAGCTTTGTAATACAACTATTAATCATGTTGCATTTTTTGTGATAATTTTGTGTTTCCAAGAAGCAACTGTTTATTAATATGGCACGTTTATATGACATTTTCCTTTCTAATTTGTTTTTCATCGTGCGATAATTTAAAAAATTGTTAGCTATCTTGTTACTTGTTGGAAGGTTTTATTATTTAATTTAGAAAACAATAAGACACGATTTTCCTCAAAACCTTGGAAATAAACCCGACTGTACTCAATATTGTATTTTTTGACTTTCTTATAAAATTCTCAATTTTCACTTTTTCGTTCACAATTATCAAATAAATATAGCGTTGTTGTAAATATTTGCTAAAAGATTATTATTACAATTGTAAAGAGTTATTATTCTACTTACAGTGTAACATGAGCACCAGCAAATAACTAAAGAATTAGAGTTGAAATGTTACCTTGTGTAATGTGAAACGGTTGTGTATTTTGGTTATTATGTAGATATATTGAAGTTGGCGTTTTACGTAGTCAGTGGAAACCAATTGATTTTTTTATGGTTTGTTTCCACTTCCACACGTCACCTTACACTTCTATTCGCAGGTTAACACTATGAAAGGATGCACAGGTTGCATGGACGTTATGATCGCGTACAGGATTTTTACATTACTTTCCGGAGAATTAATCAGTAGCCAGTTAGGTTGGTTCTCAGATATCTTTTGGTGTATATTTATTTTTCACCAAACACCTATAAAATCTACGTGGATTCTGATACAACTATATGACGTTACTTGGACATATTTATCACACACGGAATTATTAACTTCAACAGAATACAAAAATAAATAGGTAAATAATTGAATATGATCTATTGAGTTTGAGAAACAAAAACAAGTGAATACGTTCACGGCTATTTGTTTTTTTATCTTGTTGACTTTTCTTTCATTTTGAAAAAAAAGTATGACTGAGAAAAAATATCAAATTTCAAAGTGGCTCACAATAATTACAACCCCTGATTTTCCAGTAACTATTTTCCAAGTTTTCATTTTAGAAGGAATTTGACGAATTTCCACTACATAAGCAGAATGCTCGGTAAAGTCCTGTTTCATGATAAGCGAATAGGTAAAGATGTAGTTTTGTAGTAAGGATAGGAAACGGCCTTCGTGGTCGGAAAATCCCTTGATTTACCATGAGTCTAATGTTGAAGTCTAAATTCAAAGTCACCTTCAATGTTTACCTTATTTTTACTCGACACCTGATACCGTCGCTTCTTCTACTGAATTTTTATCCAATTACTGCTCAATTAGCTTGTTTTCCATTAGCTCTAAATCTCCGCTGACCAGTTCATTCGAGATTGATGGACGTTTTGGTCATTCACGATGTCAGACAGACAGATATGTAGCCAGTTCGAATGATAACATGACAACATACTCATGTGTTACCAGCTGGAATGATATTATAATGATATAATGAAAGACAGATAGGTTGTCAGTCTGGAATTATAACACCATTGCAGACAGATATTTAGAAAGTTTGAGTGATGACATGGTAACATATTCATGTGTAACCAGTTGGAATGATATTATAATGACATTATGACAGACAGATAGGTAGACATTTTTGGAACGATGACACGATTGCAGACAGATATGTAGCCAGTTCGAATGGTGACATGATAACTAACTCATCTGTAACCACTTGGAATATTATAATGACATTATGACAGATAGGTAGTCAGTCTGGAATTATAACACCATTGCAGACAGATATTTAGCAAGTTCGTATCATGATATATATATATATATATTGTATATTGTATATTGTGTACTATTATTACATGCAATAAATAGCTCTTCCATGCGGATGCTGAAACATGATAGTTCGACAAATTTAATTATAGGTCGTTGAAAGGTCTACATTATTGTAATTAAACAAATAGTTAGAGAAGGAAGAACATTTTTTGTATTTTGTTTTAATTCCTTTTTGTCACTTATTTTATTCCAATAATACAATTATTCAGTAAGAAAACAGTAATAACACCATTACGGTAACAATATAAATATACTTGTATAAATATATATAAACAATTAGAGTTAGTTACGTATGTAATTTACAACATACAAAGTCTTGTTAATTGGTAAAATGAATACTGGAATAGGATTTGTGTTCCCAGACAGAAGTCAGAATCCTATTGGGTATCGAGATGGTGTGTGGTTACTGTTTTTTTCTATTGGCCATCTTAGATATCTAGTTGGATACTGGTGAGCTACAAGATGTTAGAGCTGCACAGGATTTGTAAAATGAATGTATTATTATTAATATTATTATTATTATTACAACAAAATTTCATATTAACTTGAAAGTTTATTTGTGACCTAGTGTTACCGTGACAGGTGGTGGCTTTATATTTATTTATACTTATGGAGGTGACTCTGAGTTATAGGTATTTTCTATGAGCAAACATGAGCTCTTATGTCGCCAGTGCGTCTCCGACAAAGCCAGTTCCATTTCCAATATCATGCTAGAATGGAGTTAATTATGTCTTACTTATTACTTATTCCCATTCCCAGTTGGTTATCAAACTAAACTTGTTATCAATTATAAAACACATACTGTAATGCTGTAATACAAAGACAACGAATCAAAGAGCAATTTGTTATATTTTAACATATCCATAACGTGATATAAGAAATATATAACAGCGTGACATGTTTATTCCGTTATACTTTGCATTTTTTGTAACATTATTCAACAAAATCGTGAACAATTCTGTTAGCTGTTTCAATAAACTTTTAATTAGATGTACGATGGCATGTCACATGTATCCCATTAACTAGCAATATATTTAGATGGCGTAATTAAACTTAGATGTATATTGTTTATTGTACATTTTCAGTGTATTTGTATAAAATAACATTCACAGCAGGACCTTCAGATCTTCCAATGAGTTGACTTGATTGTTGTATGGTTTGTGTTTTATCCATTCACAATCAGAGGCAACTAGTTGGACGCTGATAGAACTACAATATACCAAAGCAAAGCAGAACACACGATTAAATAAATCTTCGAATTGCAATATTGTTTTATAAGGTTACATTTGCTACCAAATAAACGAATATAATGTAGTTTTACGTAAATTGATATAAAAAGTTCATTGTGGGAAATCTCTGAAGTCGTCTCAAAAATCCCTAACCTATAAAACTGTTTAATAACTTATGCTTGTTATTGTAATTTACATTCTCTTGAACACTTCATTTTAACTCCTAACATTAGAAGAACTTGGTTTTGCAACGTATTGAAGATACTGGAAATGTTTATATTATTATTTATTTACAAAATACGTTCTATGTTGTGAAACTATAGTTATATGTCTTCAGGCTTCTATATAAAGTGGTTTAAAAAAATGTTACATTTACAGTTCGATTTCAAATATTATGCTAGCATGCAGTTAATTATGTCTTACTTATTATTTATTCCCAATTACCTACTTATTGTAAATTAGTAAGCATATTTAGCTATACAGCTTACTATTTATTATAAATATGGATCATATTGGTATGTTATAATATATTGTGTAATATTGTTCCTAAATAGATTTTAAACTATGTTATAAAAAAAATGTTTTACTTATTTGATAAGATCGTTTGTTCTTTTATAAGATCCTTTGGAATGATGACATGATGACAGTCTCATATGTAGCCATTTGGAACGATAATATATTAACATGATAACAGACAGATATGTAGCCAGTTGGAATGATGACACGATTGCTGATAGGTATAAAGCCAGTTGAAATGATGACAGTCTCATATGTAGCCATTTGGAAGGATAATATATTGACATGATAACAGACAGATATGTAGCCAGTTGGAATGATGACACGATGGCGGGAAGATATGTAGACGGTTGGAATAATGACATGTTGTAAGACAGATATGAAGCAATTTGAAATAATGACACGATGGCAGATATATATATATATATATATATATATATATATATATATATATATATATATATATATAGACATTTGGAATGATATCAAGATGACAGGCCTATATTTAGCCAGTTGGAGTGATATTATAATGACTTAGCGACAGACAAATATGTAGCCAGTTGGAATGTTGACACGATTGCAGACAGATATGTGTCCAGTTGGAATGATGACATGATAACATACCCATGTGCAGTCATTTGTGATGATAGTGTAATGACATGATGGCAGACAGATATGTAGACAATTGAAATGATGACAGGATTGCAGTCAGATATGTCGCCAGTTGGAATGATGACAAGATGACATATTCGTGTGTAGCCAGTTGGAATGATATAATAATGACAAGATGACAGACAGATATGTAGCCAGTTGGAATGAACCCATTAAAGTTATGTATCCAAAAATGATGATAAATTGTGGGATGTGTGACAGGACGAAATAATTGTTACTGTGTGATTTTTACTGATCCTGAAGCTTGTGAGCTAGAATGTGTTACGACTGTACTATACGTCGCTACACAGTTCATATTATCATTTCATACAATACGTCAAGAGCAAGCTAGAGAAACAGGTGTACTATTATACATTACATATATGTATATATATATATATATATATATCCATATTTATTACATGCAATACCCAGCCTTTCCAGTCGGATGCTGAAACATGATAGTACGAGATATTTAATTGTAAGTCGTTGAGAGGTCTACATTAATTGTAATTAATCAAATAGTTAGAGAGGGAAGAACATATTCTTCATTTTGTTATGTTTTATTTTATTCCAATAATAACAATTATTCAGTAAGAAAACTCAACTACAACAATTATAATAATAGGTATAAATGTAGTTTTGTAAATATATATATATATAAATATAAGTGTTAGTTACTTATGTAATTTACAACATACAAAGTCTTGTTAATTCGTAAAATGAATACTGGAATAGGATTTGTGTTCCCAGACAGAAGTCAGAATCCTATTGGGTATCTAGATGGTGTATGGTTTATGTTTTTTCCATGGACCCTCTTAGATATCTAATTGGATACTGGTGAGCTACAGGATATTAGAACTCCACAGGATTTGTAAATAACATTTATTATAATATTGCTGTTATTATTCCTAATACTACTATTACAATATTGTGTTGTCAAACTAAACTTGTTATCAAATAAAAAAACATAATGTAATCCTGTAATACAAAGACAATAAATCAAGGAGTAATTTGTGATACTTTAGCATAACCATAACGTGATATAAGAACCATATGTTCTTAAGACATGTTAAGACGTGTTTATTCCGTTCTACTTTGCATTTTGTGTAACATTATTCAACAAAATCGTGAACAATTCTGTTACCTGTTTCAATAAACGTTTAATTAGATGTTCGACGACATGTAACATGTATCCCATAAACTGGCAATAATTTAGATGGCGTAATTAAACTTAGATATATATTGTTTATTGTACATTTTCAGTGTATTTGGTAACATAACCTTCACAGCAGGACCTTCAGGTCTTCCAGGAGAAAGGTCAGTAGCCAATGAGTTGACTTGATTGTTGTATGGTTTGTGTTTTATCCATTCACAATCTGAGCCAACTAGTTGGACGCTGATAGAACTACAATATACTAAAGCAGCTCAGAATACACGATTAAATAAATATTTTAATTGCGATATTGTTTTATAAGGTTACATTTGCTACCAAATAAACGAATGTAATGTAGTTTTACGTAAATGATATACAAATTTCATTGTGGGAAATCTCTGCAGTCCTCTCAAGTGAAAAATCCCTAACCTATAAAACTCTTTAATAACTTATGTTTGTTACTGTAATTTACTTTCTAATGAACACTTCATTTTTACCTCCTAACATTAGAAAAACTTGGCTTTGCAACGTATTGAAGATACTGGAAATGTTTATATTATTATTTATTTACAAAATGAATTCTATGTTGTGTAACTATAGTTATATGTCTTCAGGCTTCTATATAAAGTGTTTTAAAAAAATGATACAGCTACAGTGTATTCTGTTAATAACATTAGTTAATAAGTATTACATATAGCTAAAAAAAAAATTTTCAAATTAACTAGAAAGTTTATTTGTAACCTAGTGTTACCGTGACTTGTGGTGCTTTTATATTTATTTATACTAATGGAGGTGACTCTGAATTAATGGTAATTTTCAATAAGCAAACATGCGCCCTTATGTCGCCAGTGCGTCTCTGACGCTCGATTTCCAATATTATTACTTATTGGCAATGTCCTACTTATTTTATATAAGTAAATAGTAAACATAATTCACTATACAATTTATTATTTATTATAAATATGAATCATATCGGTATGTTATAATATATTGTGTAACATTGTTTTTAAATTGTATTATAACATTATTATACCAAAATATTTTACTTATATAATAAGATTGTTTGTTATATAATTTGGCAAAACAAACTATAAAACCATATAAAAATTTTGACATAATTATTAAATTTAATGTCGTATATTCATGTGTGTATATATCACATTTATTATTATTATTTATAAGAATTCCAAAACATTTTGTAATGTAGCATCGCTATTGATGTATTTGTTAAAGGATTCTTACTACATGACGTGTTGTAATTATACAACAATTTTACAAAAACCAGTGTTACAATGTTACCTTGTAAAATATGGAACAATTGTGTATTTTGGTTATTATGTAGATATATTACAGTTGGAGTTTTACGTAGTCAGTGGAGAAGTATATGCAATTGATTTTATATGGTTCATTTCCACTTCCATACCTCATCTTACACTTCTATTTGCAGGTCATCAAGATGCACATGTTGCATGAACATTCTGATCGCGTACAGGATTATGACTATATTTTATTTTAATAAAATTATTTTAAACCAGTTTATCCGAAAAATGTGTTAGTTAAATTCTAACTTTGATTTGGATATGGCTTTTTTACAGGTAAGTGGGAGAGAGAAGGTTATTCTAATCTAAGTTTTATAATAATTAATAAATTTTACATTGCTTTTTACATTGCTTTTTACATTGCTTTTTACATTGCTTTTTACATTGCTTTTTACATTGCGTTTTACATTACATTGCTTATAATATTGACATTGGGTGACCACTTTACTAAATTTATTTTACAAGATTATTACTTCTGAAGTTTCTTAGCTCAGTCCAAACTGAAAATTAAGCACAAGTTTAGAATATGCAGCTTTGGAAATCCAGCATTATCAGTTTAAATAATCACATTATTATTTTACAGGTTTCTTTACTTTTAATCTGCTAATCGTTTTGTATCACCTTTTCGTCGATTTACTCCCTGCTGTCGATCCACTCTAAACCTTATTTCAACCCTTTCTAAAACAACGATTTTTACCAACACCTATGCACTAAAATTCTTCTAATGATTGTATGGGATATATCAAGTCTCTAACCGTAATAAGTTTAACATATGTCTTAATTATTACAACTATTACTCGTTTAATAACATCGTCACTTAAATATTTAAGTTTTTAATTAATGCGATAGTTTAATTTATTTAACTCTATTACCATTTAGGTTATATTTTATATAGCAAAGTGACATGAAGTTTAGTATTTTTTTATCAGTTTTGTAACAATTATAGGAGGGAATTTCATACTTATTAAAATTTATAGCATGTACGTACATAGAGATATATGTAAAATTGCTCTTATATATTTACGTATATGTACTTGAATGACAAAATAACTATTGTTTTGTGTTTTATTAAACTTTAATAAACATTGAATGAGGTTAATTTTTTAATAAAATTACAACTTCAAAAGAGTACTTGATTTTTATTTCCATTTTTATATCATTTATTCTCCACAGACATACAAAATTACCAAATATTCATTACGACAAATGTTTGCGCAGTTACTTGCTGATGCAGCTAACCCTTGTTACGAGTAAATTTAAACGACTGGTATTGTACTGTTGCCCCTCGCTCAATGTCTACCGTCTAGGTAAATAAAGTGGAATTTCAGGAGCGACCTGTAACAAGAGACAAATATCTCTTTAGTTTTCAATTTTCATTTTTCTCGCGTGCTCCTCGATACCAGGCATTGCCGTATTTTCTTTCGTGTATTTTAGTTTTCCATGACGAAACATTTTCATTTCAGTTAAACAAATTAATTACTTTCGATGGTTTAAAGTAAATTTATGAAAACAATACTGAGAAAAAAGTTTCTGAAATAACTAATCGATCATTGTCTATGAATAGGAATAGATATAGGCTACTTAAATTTATAAATGGAGCAAATCTATAATCTATTTAATTGTATTATCCCTATTCTAGCATTGAAGTCTCTGAATTCCAAATATGAGTCATACCATATGTTCATTCATTATAACTATATTCAATATACATATTTCTTGAATGTTATATTGCTCGTTTTTGTGAAATAAAGCTTATTTCATTTATTCAACATTTATAAATATTGTTATAAAATTCTTCTGTTTATATTTTATTCAGTTGAATAAACTCTTTAGTTAATAAAACTAAAGCTAGAAATTTACTGATCGTTGATAAATAATCAAGTTATTTGATGAAATAATTCACCTTCAGTGTCTTCCACAAAATAAATCCGTAACAAGTAGATGCACGATATTTTTTTCTTAAACTATCTAGGGCACCTAAATGGATCTAGATATAACCAGAGCATACTCAATTTATAGAGGGCACACGAAAGCTTAATTATTTTCTTACAAGGTTTTTTTAATAACATAAATTGCTATAACAAATTCGGAGCATTTTGCATATATCAAGTAAGAAAAAAAATAATACAGTAGAGTCTCGGTAATTCAAGGTGGATGGGACCGAAACCTCTCGGATTACCAAAAACTCGTACTACACGGAAATAAGACCCTATACATTAGAAAATTATGGGTTCTAATGAACCCTAATACTATATATAAGAATGCGCAAGATATCTTTATAGGCTTTTATTGATTACAGTACTTACATAGGTTAATGTTGCTTTGGAATACATTGTTCATCACGGATGCTGCATTTTTTAGGAAAAGGTTATAGTGCTTTCTGCATCTGCTTATTAGATCGTTTTGCTTGTTATCGCGCAGACGTCTTGGCAGAAGCACATCTGTTGGCGTGGTGTCTGTTCAATATAGCGCAGTATATTTTAAAGGCGGTCGTTCTTTCACGTGACTAATTTCCCTTCTGGTACTGTCTCGGTCGAAGCTTCATCTTTACTCTTGTCATTACTGCATTTAGTAGTTTTTTATAACATTTCAATACTCGTAACATCTGTTTTTTTTTTTCAAATTGTTCGTCCTTACATCATCCATTCCTCCCGTATCAATGGAATTTTCACAACCTGGAAGTTTCTTGATAGGAATTATCAGATCTAACAATTCTTAACATAATGTTGTCATAAGCCTACAATGCGCTCTTCCCATTCAGTCCCTTCCAAGAGGGATTGTTAAAGGTAACGTTGTATTTTATCCTTACACACTGATCCATCGGCTGGATTAACCTCGTAACATTTGAGGGTAGACATAAACCACGGAAGATCACGGTTGATCATTGAGATGTGAAGGCGAATTGTCAAGCAGTAAACAGTTTTAATTTCCTTTGAAATAGATATATCCCCTTGAAATATATAGCCTTTAAAATAGTCTCAAATAGAAATAGGCTCTAATTTAACGGAAGCTCCGAAAATCGTGACTCGGAATTTCGACTATGTATAATCCATATATATAATTTTATAAGCCGAATTTCAAGGGAAAAATTATGGAAGCTTGAAAGGTAGTACAGAGCTGAGAGATGGCTCATAGGTATTACCACGAAGGAGGGGGGAGATATAGGTTTTTCTCAATTTGCAACATTTATAGGGTTTTAAGCAACTTAAAATTTCCATAAGAAATTCATTGCAATGAAAAACAGCTGAGTATGATTTTCAAATATTTCAACTCAAAAACAACTGTACAAATATTATATTAAATACAGCTGAGTACAAATATTGTAACAGTATTAAAGATTAATGAGGCATATGAGCTTGGGATCAGGTTTAGTTAATGGAGTACGTCTTATCGTACTAGATACGTTTCACAAGTATATTAAATTAGAAATAATCACTGGTTCAAGAAAAAATATATATTTTTACCAAGAAATAAAGTAATATCAACAGATCGATGCCATTTCAAACGAAATGAAACCAATTTCGTTTAAGACTTACATTTTCTATAACTATAAAAACTCCTCAGGGTCAAACATTCTCAAAAGGAGGGCTTTAATTAACCAAACCTGTTTTTACAGATGGTCAACCTTATGTGTGTCACTAAGTAGAGTAAAATATAAAAGGTGGATTAAAAATAATATTGAAAATAGAATTGGTCAAAAAAAAGCAAATTGAAAACTCATTTACAAAGAATATAGTTTATAAGGGAATTTTGTTATGAAAAACTTTAATTATATTAAATTTAATTTTGTATAAAAAAATAAAATTACGACCAGATAAATAGTGACCAAATAAATAGTGACCAAAAAACCAGTGACCAAATAAATAGTGAACAGATAAATCGTGACCAAATAAATAGTGAGCAAATAAACAGTGACCAAATAAATATTGACCAGATAAATAGTGGCCACATAAATATTGACCAAATAAATAGTGACCAAATAAATAGTAACCACATAAATAGTGACTAAATAAAAAGTGACCAAATAAATAATGAAACTATTCATAATCTAATCTTTCCATATATTTTCAACTTGAGAAATTTGAGATTCCCACAGTGACTATTAGAATCTTTCAAAATTTCAATATATAATTGAAATATCTTGAATATTCTTACCAGGAAATCATGACTATATTTATATTATACACGATATTCGAATACAAAGCAGTCGCTAGCCCTCGCAATGGTCAGACACCAGCAAATGTTTCAGACGCTGGAGAAATTGCGTGTTTAGAAAAACTCATCTGTTTGCAATTACTTTTTTCCTCCTTCAAATTAGTCTTTAATAATTAGGTAAAGGAATTTGACGCCAAGTTTTACGTTGCACAATTTTCCGCCTGCTGTAGAACATTAATGTACTTTTTGCCCAGGTTAGAACGTACCCGTATTGAAGGGATATTTTACTAAGCGCAAGGAAGTCACGGGTTGTCGTTCTTAGTAATAGCATTGTAATGCGTTCATTTTACAATTTTTAAATCCGCTAACTGCAAAAACCGAGCTCTCTCTCCCTCTTTCCCTTTCTAAATACCGTATAATTAATAAGAGTTTTAGATGGAGGGAAATTAATACAGTAACTCCTTACGTTTACACTTTTCCATCTGGAACACAGATTATCCCTTGGTTGGTGCAGCACTCTGTGTAGTAAAAAGAACACCAACTAAATTATTAATTTCAAATTACATTGATTCTAGCGAACATTTTAATATATCAGAGATATTTAAATTAATGTTATTCGTACAAAAACCAATTTATCACACTGGTGTATGTATTACAATTGTTAGATTGTTACTTTTTATACCGATCAGATAGGACTTGGTTTAGGTAAATAAAACATGTAAGAGCTGAAACTATCAGATGCGGCGTACGGAGTGCAAATACATTTACCTGTACATAAACTTAGTGCGTAATCTAAGTATATTTATAGCATCAGATTTTTTGTTCATTTTGTTTTAGTAAATCTTATATTTGCTAGTTTTGTAGAAATAGAAGATTAATTGTTTAAATTTTATATGGCAATTTATTATTTTTTTCTAAATAGTTGGATAAGATCAGTACTTTAAAATATCCGGAAGTGTGAATTTGTTACAGTAATTAGTAAAATACTAAGTTTTCTTTTTATCTAACTTTATGGCGGTTTTGTACTATGTTTTTTTTTTTAACTGGATAGTAAACTGTGAATTACGCAAAAACTACAAAAATGATACCTCCCCAATATAAAATCCGCCTTATTTAAAATGAAACTAGAACATATTGTTCTATTTTTGAACAGCGTTTAGGGTACTAAAACGAAGTTTTTACCTCCCACCAGAAGGATTTAATCTTTCAAACGAACCGTAAGTTTGTTTTAATCTTTCATGTGTTAAAATATTATTTTAAATTCACTTACAAATACGTTTTCCTAG
This sequence comes from Prosapia bicincta, assembly GCA_036971475.1. Classification (NCBI taxonomy): domain Eukaryota; kingdom Metazoa; phylum Arthropoda; class Insecta; order Hemiptera; family Cercopidae; genus Prosapia; species Prosapia bicincta. The sequence continues at coordinate 249,961,830 of JBAIZL010000005.1, read as the reverse complement.
AAATATAAAGGTGTTTTCCAACATTAGTATCCTAACAAAATATAATTTTTTTCGAAGGAATTGCTTGTAAGTTTCACACTCTCTCAAGAAAATTCAAATATAATTCCACAATTTCAAGACAGGTTACTTATAAAAACAACTTGACATACAACACTGAAGTCTAATAATAAACACTTGTTTGCAAAGTTTCTAAAACACTTTAATGTACGTAGCTTCAAATATGTCAATCATACGTTTGGCGATGGCCACATATTAAACCTCACGAGTTCGCCTAATTGGACAATCCATAGGTTTCTATCAATGACACAACCCCTATCACAGACGGAGGCATACTCAATTCATCTTTCAATTAGAAAGAAGTCTTTGTAGAATTGTAGGTTTTTTAGAATATCCTTTGCAGCTTTTGAAAATGAAAATTCAGAGTTTGCTTTCAAGACCTTATTTCTTAAACAGCTCTGATGTCTGAAATAAATGACATCCTGAGTATGTTCCTAAAATTATTATTCCTTAAATTTAGAATCTATTTAAATTATGACCACGCTATTTTGTGATCTGTCTAATTTTCGGCGTAAAAAACGTGAAATTTTTAATTTTTTCCCTCAAGGAGTAAATTATACTCCATACAGACTCGTAAACGTACTAGATGTTTAGACATCCCACACACACACACACACACTCGCACTGAGCCCGGTAGTCTACCTGCCTCCGATAAATCACCTACTACCTCGTGATCTACAATTTTTTTAAAATAAATTCTAGATACATTTTTCTTGGAGAAAAAATATTATCAGGATCTAAAGCAATGATAAAGATTAGAACTAGTTCCGAAAGCTACGATAGAGCGCAGCACCTCGCGGGATGACTAATTCAGTCCAAATTAGAGATATTAGTTTCAGAAATAAAAAGGCAAGACCGAAGGAGCAGGATGCGAGCCATGTACCCATGTACTTTTTTATAGCAAGGTTTGTATTACGCAGTGTATAAAGTATGAAGATATATCCCAGTTAAAGCATTATGTTAAGCATTATGTTAGTCTACCTGCCGCCGATAAATCACCTACTACCTCGTGGTCTACAATTTTTTTAAAATAAATTCTAGATACATTTTTTTGGAGAAAAAATATTATCAGGATCTAAAGAAATGATAAAGATTAGAACTAGTTCCGAAAGCTACGATAGAGCGCAGCACCTCGCGGGATGACTAAGTCAGTCCAAATTAGAGATATTAGTTTCAGAAATAAACCGGCAAGACCGAAGGAGCAGGATGCGAGCCATGTACCCATGTACTTTGTATAAAGTATGAAGATATATCCCAGTTAAAGCATTATGTTAAGCCGCTAGTTAGGCCTATCCGTAGTTACGGCCCTTTAAAAACGGCCCGGGTAATTTTCTTCTGCTTCATTAAAATTTTTGTGGTAATTCACGGTTTATTTTTAATCGCATTGGTTAAAATTGTTATATTTTAATATAGCACGGCAGTGTAGTAGCTTCATGTGAAAATCTAGGCTGTTTCTTTAGGCTGTCTTTTAAAATATTTTAATTATTTCATTTTGGATTGCTTCGAGAGCCCAACTCACAGCCCCTTATTGACCAGTTATGGTCACATAGTTTCCACAAACTGTTCCTTCTGGATTGTACTTCACCTTTTTTAACACCATATTTCTTAAAATATCTATAACTTTTCTTTCTGTGGAAATACTGATTCCGTAATCATTTAAAAGGACCGTATGGATTTTCCTTCATTTTTACAAACGTTGTTCATTCATATACGTTAATTTTAAAGTCTTATTTTATTGGTTGAGCACTATACTGATTTTAATCCCTTTCTTGTGTCTTATTTTCCTATTAAAATTTGTTTTTATTACTGTGTAATATTTCGAATTTATTGATTTAATTTACTTGATATTAAATGGCATGGCGTTTGCAAATTTTCTCCCATCACACTTATATACACCTAATGCTCTTATATGTGTATATTTAATTATATGTATATTTATTTACAAAATTATTTTAATATAAATCTAATAAGTTTTCATTTCCTTCTATTATTAGACACTACCACTACACACAGACACACACAACACACACACACACACACACACACACTCACACACACAGCAACTCACACACGCGCGCGCGCGCGATTTGCGAATGACTAAAATAATTCATTTAGTATGAATATCTGCTCATTTCGTTTGCAAAATTTATTTGAAGAAACAAATTTTATAGCACTAATGCCACGATTTTTATATGAATTTAACAAAATACAATTCTGTTATTTAAAAAGAGAACTATTTTTTTAAACAAAATGCTGTTTGTTTTGCATTATTTTATTTACAACTCTCAAAATAAAACAATTTTTAGTACCCAAACAAACGCTTCTAAATTTAATATTTAATTATATGTATAATAAACATATGCTAACATTTTAATTTTCACTCGACCAAACAAAAGCGTGACACCTTTCAGATAGTTCTTAGAACAACTTTATTCGTAGACGGCTTTTATAAACGATGAGTATAAATACTAGATAGAACGGTAAAAAATATTTCATGTTACATCTGTGTATCTGAGATGTAAAAACAAGTTGAAACATTTCGCGGAATTTACTTTATTCTCGATTTTAACGTCTCTAGAGACGAATTATTTTTCCAGGTGTTTACGAAACCCCGGTATAACTAATTGAGCCAAATGAAAAAAACGTTTTCCCCAAGAAACATCACTTTATTCACTTTTAAGATTACATTTTAATTAACTATTAACAAGGGCAAAGGATATTCAGCTCAAGGGTTGCTTTAATAATCGCTTCGTGGGATTATTGGAGGGGAAATAGTTAGGCCTACCTTTTGAGCAAATAAAACCTTAATAAAATTGTAGATTTAAAATATTTTAAATAAAAACTATTATAATTAAAATAATTTTAACGTAATTTAATATTTAAATTAATTATTTACATGTCGCCTATAGATATAGAAAATGTAAGCAAAAAGCTTCAAATAAATAACAATCGAATTTTTCTAATAATCTGTTGCTTGTTTTTATTCATTATAAAACACAAATTACATCGGTTACTTCTAAGCGTAGAGCTTTAAGAAGTGACGTCACTTAAAGTAGCCCCTAAGAAGAGCTTCTCACACGCTTGTTTTTACCACGGTGTTATTAGTTCAGTTTCAGTCATATACGTCTGTCTGTCCGGGTGGAACTAACTTTCCGATGAGCTAAAGACCTGTAATTTTAAACACAGATCAGAATTAGACGACAATGGAATATTCACTTAGTTTCTTGTCTCTACATTTGTCGAAACAATAGTTGTTTAAACAAATCGAATTTGGATGATAAGCTATAGACCTGGGATTTTAAACACAGATCAGAATTATACGACAATGCAATATTCACTTAGTTTCTTGTCTCTACATTTGTCGAAACAATAGTTGTTTAAACAAATCGAATTTGAATGATGAGCTAGAGACCTGGGATTTTTTTCAAATATATGTCAGAACTGAATATTAACCTGATATTCCCTCTGTTCTTTGTCCGCAATATTGTTCAACAATATTTGATTTTAAAATATTAAATTTGATTGTCGAGGTACAGACTTGAAATTATACGTATAGGTCATTACTTGATGGCAATGCAACATTCACTCGCTTTAGGTTTGTTTGATCATTATTTTTTTAATCAAATTAGATTCGCTTGTGTACGCGTGTGCTATATACAGATATGTCCCTATCAGTCTCATCAATATATAGAAAGTGGATTGAAATTTTTGACCCGGACATAACACTAAAATACAGAAAATAATAAATTAAATATTTTTTTTAATATACTACGTTTTTAAAACGGACTTAAAAGTATAAAGTAATTTTTCATGGTCCTTCTACAATTTTGAGGGAGAATCGTTAGAGGCTATGGATATATTTGTAGTACTTTGAGAGAAAAACGTCGCACCCAGTAAATAATACAAATAGACAACCGGACGAATTCTCCAAGTATTACAAAGTTTAATATATCCATAGCCACTAACAATTCCCCTCAAAATTGTAGAATGACTATAAAAAATGAGTTTATACTTTTTAGTCCGTTTTAAAAACGCGGTATATATTTTTAAAAAAATATTTCTTTTATTATTTTCTGAAATGGGAAAGAAAATGATTTATAGTTTCGATTTAATTTAATAATGATCCATTTATCTAATACCATGGGAGTATTGTCCTATTTCTCATATTTTTATAACAAATTTTTGATAATATTAGACTATATTATGAATTTCACATTTCATAATTATAATAAAATTGAAATAATATTTGTAACACTAATGGTATTTTTTTTTTAATTTCAAAATATTTATTTATTCTTTTATTTGTTCTAAACTAACTGTACCCATTCACACGTTGCTGTGGCAATGGTACAATGCTGTGACAAAAAAATTAAGACAAACTAAAAAAAATTAAAAAACAAAAATCTTTGTGCTTTTATTTATATATGTCAAATATAGATTTAAAATATTTATTGCTTCCATGATTTTAAGGAAAGCATGTTCTTACGTACCACAGAAGTGTAAACCACATCGAATAGGTGTACAAAAATCTAACCTTATTCAAATTGTCCACTTGTGTCTATATTTCAAAACAATAGGTAAACATCATTCTGATTTTTTCCAAACGAATATTTATACCTTTATTTAAATAGAATATTTCTTCCGTCTGTTTCTATTAATAATCATTTTACAAAATTATTAACTTATCCCTTATACTACATAATTATATAAATTCTATTGTTTATACGATTTTATATCTTTTTTTAACTCTATTTTACTTTCAAAAATTATTCAAACTTTTATTTCAAAAACTACAACTCATATACGGTATTTTACTATTCTATTAATAACAATTATTAAATTTTGATTTTTTTTTATAAAAACGTTGTTATATTAAAATATAATTCTATTACCGCCAGTTATTCTCTCTCCCGAAATAAAATTCTGTAACGCCACTTTCTTGCTAGGTGCCTCAACTGTTCTTCTGTTCCGATAGTGGGAAAGCTAGCCATGACCTTATTGAAGCCATCCTGAACTTATTGATGATAGAGTACTAACAAACACACTATTGAAAACGGAAACTTTTGAAAGTTCGAGGAGGATTGACTATTGACAGCGTCCAAGCGAGATATTAAATAATTTAACTTATAGTAGCCTAATTATTAATTTTACGAAGTGTGATTCCGAAATTTTTAAGACTATCCACCTTTATTTTACCTACATTCACTACACATAAGGCAATGATTGCGTTTTTAATTATAAATTAACAATTTGTCTCGTGTATTTGTGAAAAGCGATACACGTCACTGAAATGTGTTGAAATACGTCAATTTGACGACGAGAAAACTTAGATGCCGTATATTGTCAGTAAAAATCACAGGATTCGTACAAGCCTTTTTAAATTAAGTTACTTATTTGTGCCTTTAGAAAATCACAGGACTGAAATATCATTCCTGGGACAAGTTTTTTTTGCAAACTGAGACAAGTTGCACCATCTCCGTAACGAGGAAATAGGACTTACAAATGAAATTATATTTGCTTGAGATATCTCTCGTCCTAAGAGCCGCTTCGTATATTTGCTATGGTTCTTAATTGTATTTTACATCTTACCAAGCAGCGATAGATTAATTGCCTTCTAACCTCGAAATTAAAAACGTATAATTATTCCTTTCCAGTTTGCGGGAATGGTTGCTAAGGAAACGCAGATTTTAAAACAACCGCGCCTTTCTCAATTTCTTCTATTAGCGCTCTCTCTCTCTCTCTCTCTCTCTCTCTCTCTCTCTCCCTATGTATATAAAGTATATATATATATATATATATATATATATATATATATATATATATATAATATGTTTTCTTGTTTAATAATCTAAAACAACATAGGTTATTCAAATACAAGAATATGTGTATTAATTTATATTCAAAGCTTTTCGTTGGTAAACAGTACCAACATCATCAGGAATGAAAATTACAATAATAATAATAATTATTATTATTATTATAACATCATCATTATTGTAACTTTCATTCCTGATGATGTTGGTACTGTTTACCAACGAAAAGCTTTGAATATAAATTAATAAATATTCTTGAATAACCTATGTTGTTATATATATATATATATATATATATATATATATATATATATATCAAAAACAATTAAGGTTATTCAAATACAAGAACTATTTATTTATTTTATAAAGCTTTTCGTAGATAATCATTATATGAACATAAACAAGTAAACATATTTTGTATATATATATGACAATTGGTGTTAATACAGTTTTTCAAGTATTTATTCATTAATTAAATCTTTTGTTTTAATTATATCTCGTTCGAATTCGAACTGAATAAGTAAATGTTTGAAATCCAGTACTTTAGCACAGAGCCAACTTTCCCATATCTAAAAAACAATTTTTTAAAGATGTATATGAAATTATAAAAGAAAGGTTCCTTGCAATAACGAAGCCTTACAAGAAATTAATAGAATTAGGAATTATAAACAACCATCGCCCTCATAAATTAGAACATGAAATAGGAAAAAGAATAAATAGTAACAAACAAAAATAATAGACCGACACCAAATACTGTATAGAGAGGAAAATGGAAAAGAAATTCCCTTTTTATTTTGCCCCTTAATATTATGATTCTGTAATATGTATATACTTATTAAAAATATAAAAAGTAACTAAAATATTTATTTTTCTTTGGTGACAGTAGGAATTGTTTTTAAACAAAGCCTTTTTTATAATACGTCATATGTATTATTTTTTTAAAAAAATAGTTAGTGCTACGTTAATAAACTTAAAAAACCATATTAAATGTTATAGGTAGGGCCTAAGTAGGGCCTTTTAACAGGTTAAGACTCAAAGTTTTCCTAACATAGTCATGTTAAATCTTGCCTAACAATTTCATTGAATCTCTTTTAGCCTGAACTTTCTACTTTGCCTACAGTAGTGAGTACATAAAAGGTTTCGACTGATGGAGGTTCTTTAAAATAATAGCAGGATTTAATATGTCCAATACTATGAGCAAATACTAACAGCAGGATAGGCCAAATACTATGAGACCGGACATACAGGGTGCAGCAGCATAACTTCCTTTTTTAAAAACTCAATAAAAACTATTGTATGCATCTGAAAATATTTATTTATTTCTTATAATGTAGGTACATGTCTAAAGTTTTTATTTACATTGTTTTGAAGATCAAATCTGTTAGGTAACGTCCCTCATTCTCCTTCTGTATAAAGTAAACGATATTACTTTCATCGATAATCCTATGTCCTTCTTCATCACGACTGAAACTAAACACTGAAACTGCTTCATCGATACCGTGCTTTCCCATTTTAGAAGTACAAGAAAATCTGTATGCCTTTTCGTCAGTACTAATTCCAACTATAAGCGGTTCACACGTAAGCTGGCCCGTAACTTCGAAGAGCGAGCATAAGCGAGGGAAGTATAGAGAAAAAGACCGTTCCACAGACATTATAATATGAAGTATAATATTTATATTACAATAATGTAGATTTGACAAGTCCGAAAGGCCGCAATTAATATTAATTTATTTGATGTGTCATATTAACCAGATCATTTACATAAATTTTTGAACAAAATGTCTTATATCAGTTTTTAAAACTACCGCAACGCTTGCAATTTCTTAGCGATAACCTTTGATGCAACACGCACTAAAATAAAACAATGTTTTTGAATAGGGCTAGCTTTTTGTTATCTATCGATCGATTGATCGAACACTTATCTTACGAATGAACAGCTATAACCTACAGGCTGTTTTCTCCTTTCGGAAATTAACTTTAACATAATTTCAGTGTAAGAGATCTATACAAAGGTTTGGACGTTTTATCAGGCAAACAGCTTTTCACACTACGCTCATCCAATGGAATTATATGGGCCTAAACAAATGCAGCTACATAATTTTAAAAAATCAATTAAAATCAACATAAACTTAGCACACCTTTGGCTAGAGAATATAATTCACATAAAAATTCTTCAATTTTAATGTCTACTTTGTCACGCGAAAACAAAATTATGAACAAAAACCAAATTATATAAAATTATATTTTATAATCAATAAGTAATGGTCAAAAGAATTTTAATTCAATATTTATATTAAATACAAACCAGAGCAAACGTTTTTTTTTATTAAATTAGTCAAACTAGGGTAAATGGTTATTCAAAAAATTATGATAACAAGGTTTTGGTGGTCTGGACACACACTGTGAGCGCACTTACACGATGCCTTTCACAGTAGAAAAGATAACGACTAGAAAATTTAATTTAATCGTAAAAATGCATAATTGAGTAAAAACTAAAAACACCTATAAATATGTTACACTTGCCTATAGTAGCACTTACTTTTATGATTGTTGAGGACAGCCGTTTCATGTGATGAGTCAACTCAGACCGTAACTGCCTCATAGTTATTATAGGTTAGAGTGGGGATGGGATATTAGAGTAGGGATATAGGTTACTTAAGAGAGTATTGACGGTTTAACGTCAAAAAGTGTGTGATACACCCCCAAATGCTCTTCAAGTAATCTAGTGGTAATAAATTAAGTGACCTGTTGGAAACTCAATAGCTTCTCTTCCTCCTATCCAGCAATTGAAAAATGTATTGTTTAAATACATGCAGACCATAGGCTGGAGCCAGACTTGATCGTAAAGCAGTCTTTGTTACTAATTGAACAGTCGAAATAATTTGGTGTTGGAACATTTCCAGGTAAATTTAGAAGTTAAGGTTACTTCAATAAAGATGTTTCCAAAAAATTTACTTCCTACAATACCAAGAACAATTAATTTTTCAGGGTACTACTAACATAGCTCTCTCATCTGGCGAGGATTAAAATCGGGCCAATACCGACAAATGTGAGTCTATATTGTCATTTAAGGTTAACGAGTCTGAGAAAACCATGTTACCTAGTGAGTGTGTCATTACAAATGCTCATTACCTAGAAAAATTTGACTCGGGCATCGAAGTTGTCCTAAAAAAAAAACATGAGCTTGGTATATTTAATAACTATTTTGAATTATAAAAACAACATGATAAACATTTTTTAACTTTGTGAACACGAGCTAAAAATTGATCCTTGTTTGTAAGAGCAGCTCAGAGAATCTATATTTGTGTAGACCAACAAGTTTTTTAAAAATTAAATTAAGGAGGAAGTCGTAAGACGAAAACGTTTCCTGCAAGTGTAACTTAACAATTTAACAACTTATAGTTAACAGAATGTCTGGTCGCAAGTAATTTCAAAGTGTAATAAGTGATTTTTAAAAGGTTCAAGTTGGATTGCTTCTCACATATTGTTCCCTCAAATTCACTAAACCGCCAATAACATTATGCAAACTACTGATAAATTATAGTTGATTCTATAAATTGAATGTAAGAATATATAAATAAGTAAAAACAAAAAAGCGACTGAACTTATTAATTTAACCTATAACTAATACGCAAGCCCATCAACTGTTGTTTATACTTGACAGTTTTGACACTACTATATTACGAATTAACAACAGTACCAACTTAACAACACGTATCTTGTTACTAAACATCTGATTACTGTGTTAATTCCTTAAAATTGGTTTGAGATTTAAATTTTGTCTTGGTTGTAATTTAACCAAGCTGCAACAAATTTCCTAGAAAATGTCACGACAGGGAACAAGATTGGATGCCAAAAAAGTAGTAAGAATCATGATTCCTTAATAATTATATCTTGCATGAAGTAAAATTAACCTCAAAAAAGTATCATATTGAAAACATTAAATCTTTTTCTGAGAATTTCAAACTAGTGTTAAGATTATTATGAGTGATAATTTTATTTACAATTACTTATTTTTTTTATAATCCAATTATCTTGCGTAGTTAGGTTTTCATAACAAGGCATAAAGTTTGTAATTGAAGATAAAATAAAGACACGACTAAATGTAACTTTAATGAAGACATTAAATTTGATATATTTTAATCTTAACTCATTAATGTTTTGTTCTTTATATAAACAACGTTTATAAATTTGTACTGTGTTTCTACTCAGCAACCTAAAACCCATATTTTGTTACAAAATTATGATATAATTGGTTATATTTCAATGCATTCTAATATGGAAGCTGTTAGAATATAATGCAATTTTAGTATCGTAAAATCGTGTTTAGTACAATTCAAAAACATCTATAATCCAAAAATAAGAAAATTGTAGTTTTTGCATAAAATTTTTCTACACAAAATACTCTAAGCAACTTTGTATTTCTTTTCTTTCCTGCAACTTAATGGTAAAGATTTACCTAGGCATAGTCACCCTATTTCAGATTTTTAGACTGTCAGTTGATTTCTTGTATTTTATGTTCTAATGGGGAAAATAATTTAAAAATGTGGTAATTATTAAGATCAGTGACTACTGCTTCAATCGACAAAATATTTTTTTCCTGATCAATTTAACCTTACTGAACACGAATCTGAAGTTTTTTATTGCAAACACATATTTACATTTAAAAAAATAACCTGACCTGACTTAGGCGTTTACTAACGTTCCGATCGGCAAAAAAAAATTTTTCTCGATAGATTTCACCTTGCTGGACACGAATCTGAAGTTATTTTTAACGGCAAACACATAATTACCTAAGAAAACCAGGTCAAGTCAGGTTAGGTTATATATTTTTTTAGAATGTGTTTGCAGTAAAAAAAACTTCAGATTCGTGTTCAGCAAGGTCAAATTGATCAGGAAAAAAATTTCGCTGATTGGAGCAGTAGTCGTTGATCTTAATAATTACCATAAATGTATTTATCATCTTTGTTTTTAATGTAAACTTTTACATTTTATTCCCCAAGAAATATATAGTTTGTGATATTGATTAATTTCAATTTCTTAAACAGAATTCTGAATTGTTCGTCCTTACATATGGATCACTTGTGGCTCAGTTAATGAAAGACTATGAAAATGTTGATGACGTTAATAAACAACTTGAAAGAATGGGTTACAACATTGGTATTCGTCTCATAGAAGACTTCTTGGCCAGAACAAATTCTGGAAGATGTTATGACTTCAGAGACACAGCAGAAAAGATCCAGGTATTTTTTTTATTTAATTACTATAATATATAGTATTATTATTAAACATGTTTAATATAATTTCCTATTTATTATAGAACAGACACTGATGAAGATCGGCACATAGCGATCGAAAACGTTCTGTCTCAGTAAGTTTTAACAAATTTACTAAATTTAAAGTTCGGATAGTCATAAATTATTGTTTAAGTGATTAATAAGATTCACCAAACGTAATGGACTATAAAATTCAAGAACGTTGAAGAACAAAATTCAAATTCAAGAAGCAGCAGAACACCAACTCAACATTTTACAATCACATAAAAGAAACAGGACACAAAAACACAGACATTTACCATAACCTAGAAACCATACACATCAACAAAAAAAGACCACATCTCAACACACTAGAACAATATGAAATTAACAGACACACAAAGTACAAACATATTAAACTAACAAACACAATACAAATTACACATACTGTTTGATACTATCGAAAACCTACCTTTAAAACCGTCACCACTTGACCCAACATCTCCAAGCAGAAGACACCGATGTAGATCAGCACATAGCAATCGAAAACGTTCTGTCTCAGTAAGTTTTAACAAATTTACTAAATTTAAAGTTCGGACAGTCATAAACTATTGTTTAAGTGATTAATATTTATTATAGTTTTTTGTTTTAGCAATAAGTAAGAACAGTAAATTTGTGGAAAATCAAGAAATTTCTGTTAGTCAAGGACATTAAATGTCAAGTTTGACTTATTAACTTTTATTTGTGTGATAATAATTATGACATTTGTATATTATTATGAAATATTTACATAATACATTGATTGGTAAACCAAGGAAAAATTATAAGAATTAAGTAGAAATAACACCAAGTGACGTATGAAAAAAAACTAGTCTTGAAATTGTTTAAAGTTTGAAATTACTGCTTAATTGGTCATTTTACTAGAATGATTAGTTGAAAACAAAAAATTGTCAAAAACACATTTGATGTTTTTTATGATATTGATACAGCTTTTCATTAACAGTCTGCACATTTCCCAACTTTACCAATGCCAATCAAGTGAATCCTCATTTACAAGTCTCTTATTTAGCTTTTGTGGTATCCATTTTCAGTAATGCTATGCTGCACTGAGTAAAACTCACTGAGTGAAAAGAGGTTATCTATCATAAACAATGTTGGAGTGAAAGACATTTTTACTTCATTATATCCTAACTAATCTGGATTCCAGAGCAAACTCTGGATGTTAATTAAGTGAAGAATTTTATTCTATTGTAGATGGGATTCCGTCTGTACCTGGGAGTACAGCCTGTTATTACTAACTGGAGTTCAGCAGGAGATGAGTTCTCCTTACAGTTTGAATCAAACCCATTAACAGAATTTGTTGAACTGCCAGACCATTGTCTTGGGCTAAAGTACATTAATATACTTCCAGGTGCCTTACGGGGAGCTTGTGAAATGGTATGTATATCTTTCGAAGTATTTTTAAGTATATAGTGTTTACCTCAATAAAAGTCTAGTTGTAATTTATCTTTATCCTTTGGTTAGCGATATCATCAGCAGTGATTCTCTGCAAGTATCATTTATCAGTATTTATTTTTCTTACATTTTACAAAAATGGATTATGGTGTCCTTATATGACTTGTTTTTTTGTGTCTACTTTTTCAGTACAATCTACAAGCTGAAGTTATTTGCAAAAATTCCTAACCTAACAGAAAATAATATAGGTTGAAAAACTGGCCATGGTGTAATGGTTTTAGTAAATGAATAGATATGAAAATGAAATAATAAGATATCACATGCTAAATAATTTTTTGTTATAGTTCAGCATGTTGCATAAATATTTGTTTTATTTTAGCTAATGTAAAATCGGCATAGTTTGAAAGAAAATGTTGTTTCTAAAAATGTTATAAGACGACTTTAGGAAAAAGTATGCAATGATGATTACCGTGGACCAAATGAATTTTTTTAATGTTCAAGGGCGGGGGTTTTGTAACCTACGGTGAGCATCCTTATGCTTCTGATCTGTGATCCTTATGCTTCTGATTTCTCCAGCTATGGTAGAGGAAATATCGCCATGAGGCAGCAAATGTTAATGTTTTTGTTTGTGTTAGAACCTTGATTAAAATTTTTAATAAACTGTGTTTCAAAATTTAATAACAAGTGAAATTTTAATAAGTAGCTGTTGTGTTTCTTTTATATTTTCCAAAATTTTACTCTGTGTAAAGCCGTGTAATGTGCCAAATGTGCAAACAGTTGAAGCTAATAAAATCTGTAAATAGACCTAAGATTGATTTAACAATGGACCAAACAAGAATAGAGCAATAAAATAGAGCAAATAAATCATAAAAATCCTTCTAAAATTTTAAAATTTATTAGACTTGAAAAGTGTTTCCCTAGTAAAGTAAATGGGACAAAAATTCTGTAAAAGCCACATGGACAGGTGTAAACAGATTGAAAATAAACAATAGTAACAACAAAGTAAAGTCAATATCAAAGTAAATTAAATATCAAAGTAAAGTAAATATCAAAGTTAAATAAATATCAAAGTAAATTAAATATCAAAGTAAAGTAAATATCAATGAAAAGTAAAGATGAGGAAAGACTAAAAAGCTTTACAAATGGTTTTATGGATCTTTGGCCATTCAATTTTACACTATTATTCAACAACTAATTTTTTTTGCCCATTTACTTCTTTCTCTTCACTCTATTGTTCTCAGTGTAACATTTAATTTTCATTAGTCATTTCACTAATAGGCAGAAACATCCAACAGATCAAAGGTATGACTCAGCGAATTTAGTGATAAACAGTAACTAGAAAAATCGAATCGATCTAATGACAACCACAATCAGTTAGCAACTACAAAGAAGATTAAGGTAGTGACTAGCATACCACAAAAGCTACTACGATTGCAAAAAACTGCTGCCTTTAATAGTATTTCAGTTGGTCAATGTTTGAGTTTTCATTTGTAAATACGCCAATTTATTGCTATTTAAATGCTATGTTTTCAGACTTCTGGATGACGGAGTACATGAATTATCAGTGGTCAATTATCTTCCTGCAATGAAAGTGGCAATTCATAATAATTTTTAGGCAATGTAAAAATTCAAATCTAATCAATTATTAAACAAATTTTATTTGTCCTTTATCTTTGGCAACTCTTTTCAAAATGTTTTTATTATTACTAAGATAAAACATTTCAAACTGTATCTTCATCAACATTATTGTCAAAGTTGTAAATACAATACTGAAATTCAACTATAATAAGACATTCAGTTATAATAGGATCTATTATAGTAATTATATTTATTTCATTCATTATGTTTCGGTAGTTTATAAATAAATGTGTCCATAATCTAAAGGAAATTATACCGTACTCATGATAAAATGTGATGTAAACTTTTACAGTATCCATAAAACCCCAAAATTCGTTAACTGCCAAATTACACCACCATTTGAAGGAAAGAACTGTGTTTGGACATGAGATCGTTAAAAATAGTACTGAACTAAAATGCATAATGCATTATATTCATATATACAAATTCCATTTCTTTCACTTCTAGCTCATGAGAGATGTAAGTACTAATAAAACTATAAAATAAACCAAATTATATTTTTAACAAGTTTTATAGTACAATAATATGTATAAATTTGTTTTATTAAAGAGATCAATTCTATTAATATATCCGTTGACCATTCTGTCATTGAAATGTACCACTTAATTTTAAATGAATGTTCCTTGTAAAGTTGATAAGTCTTACTGAGTCATTAAAAAAATGCTCATGTATTCTTTACTCCTTTACATTCTAATTATAAACATTTAAAAATAAGCTTTATCAGGCCAATCAAGTAACATACCAAATATTGTAGAATGTAGTCACATTAACTGCATTGTAGACACAACAAATCACCTGTGTTCAAGTATGCTAAGAGCAAGGTCAGGAGGGGAATCTCCATGCCTGGCAGCATTGGTTTTAATGGATGCTAAAGAGGATGGAAATCAGCCACAAAGAGACAACCCTAGCTTCATTACGGTTTATCTTTTCAAACTATGATATTCTCTCACCTTTTCATATGAGCCTGGATCTGTATTATTGTATTTTACATGGATAGATGAATTATTGATAAAAGATATTTATATAAATATTTAAAATCAATTCTACATTATTGTTTTTGTATAGTAAAGGCAAAATAACGTAAAAAAAATAATTAATTTTATTTAAAACCATAACTAAAATCTTAAGAACTTTAGATTTTTTTACCTACATTCATACATTTTTAAAACACATAATTCTGAAATCTCAAGCTTGTGAATAACTATGTATTTTGTATGATTTGATAACATTGTTTAATGTATTTGTTTCAAATCGAGGTTTTGTGTTATTTAGGTGCAAATGGATATCAGCTGTTGGTTTGTCCTCGATCAGTTGAAAGGAGATAATGTGACAGAGCTAAGAGTGAAATTTATCAAACGTCTTGAAGATGCTATACCAGCTGGAGAAGATTAGGGTTAAGCTTATTCCTAGTTAATGCATTCCTTTATCATTTATATATAAATATTCCTTGTATAATTAAAAACCTATTAAACAAAATTAAAATCATGTTCTTTATGTTTCTTAAATAGTTATGAACTTTCTCCATTATAAACTAATTAAAGTACACTTGTTTTAATTCAACCACATCCTGACAGACCATAGGGCAGACCAAAAAAAGTGTGGGATGCAGAGACAATAATACGTTATAATTACTGATATTTAGCCTAAATGAAGTACAGTACAATACAAAAAATTATATGATATTATTAAAACTTTCAAGCTTACATTCGAGCATAGATCGAGCCATTTAGTTAACGGTAGTTTTCTAAGTCCGTGTATAGCTCGGGTTACTGTATTTATTTCTACAGCAATATAATTCCCGCATATTCTCAGTTTTGGTGATATCGTTCTTTATATTACATATTCTACTTTACATATCTTTACCTTTAGGCCATTCAGAGTTTATTTTACAAAAACAACTTATTTGGTTAAGTGGCAACAGAGCTCTATCAGACATTTGTTTGATAGATGATGGTGTGGTCAGAAAATGAGCGTTTTATTCAGACGTGTTCTTTACGTTTCAAGTTTGTTGTTACTTACTCTAAATTTTATCTATCAGCAATTTTGTTTATTTAATTTGTAGTTTGTGTAATTTTTGTTTAGGCTTTCAGTTTATTGTTTTTCACATTAAATTTATTTTTCAGTTATTTAGTTTATTTAATTTTTATTCTTAGAGATATTACATTATAGATAAAATAGCTAAAGACACTTTGGGAACCGATTCAATATGAGACATATTAATTTTAGACAGTAACAGTGACAGGTTAATCTATCTAGGCCGAGGTACAATCGATATATTTTTCGTTGATAAAATGAATAAAAATATGACCCGATTTTACAGTTTTCTAAATTAAAAAAAAAATATTTCTAAATTTCATTTTCATTAAGCTTTAAAGTGATATACATGTAATAACATGTAACAGTTATTATGTATTATTATTATTTATTATTGCTTATTTATTATAATAATTGCTTGAAGGAAACAAATCATGGTAAAAAAGGAATATTTTATATGGTTGTAGATTTAAAGTATCGAACACAAAGAAGGTTACACACACACGCACCCACGCTTCTTTGTGTTCGATACTTCAATTCTTCAACCATATAAAATTTTCCTTTTTTACCATGATTTGTTTCCTCCAAGCGAAACTTTAAGCAATTATTATAATAAATGAGCATTATTTATTACATATTATGTATATTATACATGTGATAACATGTAATATTTATTTTCATTGCAATGTAAAATATGTGCAGTGATGTACAGTATTGATATTTTATTTGTTTAACTTTTTTATACATTTTTCAAAGGAGCATAACACCATCTACATGTAAGTAATCAATTCATATATGTATATATTTCCTGAAAGCTTGTTTCATTCCCTTTACAAAAATGTATAATTTGTTGTAAATATGGTTTTAATTATATGTCCGGAAGTTTTTATATTTTACCTAAAAACCTCTAGGCATTTACTATCAAAGTTCAAAATAAAAACTACATTAATCTTCATGTAATATTTTAGGTTTAAAAAGTTTCTTAGTTTAAGCTTAAATATTTTAGTGGCAAGTCGTATTTTATCGTTTCCCGACCTAGCCGATGATACTAAATTCAATACTTTATCATTTAAATACATTAGTTAATCATTTTTTATAATTTAACAATCTTAAACATTACAAAAACTGTACCAATAAAAATATAAAAATCCAAACCTTCAATTTTATGTATAATACATTTATTTGGGAATTTTTTACCTTATATTAAGTCCTGAAATATGGTATGTTACGTGGTTGGATTTGTATGTTTCAACAGCTGGAAGTAGACAATTTAAATGTTTTTAAAATTCTCTATAGAGATAAATTTCAATTGTACGAAGATTCTGTTGATAGTTTTTTATTCATCGACTCTTGCTCCACATTTGGCTTTTGGATATTTCTTTCTTTCAGCTGTTGTTTTCTGACAATTAATTTTTAAAAACTTGTATTTTAGTTGGTGAACATGCTGAGATGGGTTTACAAAAGATATTGCTTGCTTGTACTGCTAACTTTCAAAGGAAAAATACATTAGAATTATGATGCAAGTGGGATAAAGAGGAGATGCATATCATAAAAACACAAATTTAAGCAAAACCAAACCAAGACTTCTATAAAAACTCTTAATGTATATAAAAATATATATTATAATGTAGTCTTTTATAATATTCTATATCTCGAATGTTCTACAAAAAGTTTTTAAAAATATTCGTACAAAGCATAATTTTTTCCCAGTTTATGATGGGGGGAAACCTAATTGAGAACAACTCAAACTAATTAATGTTATGTTGTTTCTGGTGCTGAATGTTTCACGTCATCCTGGTCTCATGCTTACCTTGTCAAAATAAACCTGTCAAATAAAGAAGAACAATCCAGCTGCAATTTAAGTGTTTACAGGTAACAAACAATTTTCAAATGGTTTCGGTGCTTTAAAATAGATGTCATGAAGCATGAAGTAAGTATTATATGGCTAAATAATAGCATCCATTTGGTTCAACTCTTCATGATTCTTACTTCCCAGTCAAAAATCTTGTTTATCCATGTTTCGCACTAACTGAGGTATAGGGCACATATTAGCTCTCATTTTATCCCTATTTCAAACTGTGTAAGATATAGACCGTTAGAACCAGTTGAAAATCAAGATATTGGTGAATTTTCTTCCAATAAAAACTTCTTCCTGATGATCCCAACTGGTTTAGTAAAATATAACTAAAGACTTTGGAACTGAGTAAATTGTTTGTAACAATTTTTATTATTAATACTAAACAACTTACTATGTACTTTACTTTATCCAATGCCAGATCTTGGCATTTCTGCTATTCTCCTAGTAGCCTCCCAGTAGAGACAGTGCTGACTTCGGTCTTCCACATCTTGCGATGCTGTGCAATTCTGAAGATGTGGAGCATTTAATACTAAACTTTCATTATATATATATATAAGGTTAATTCTAGTAGAGCTTAAAGCTTATTTAGGAATTTTTTGACTAGATAGGAGACTGACAGACTTACCTAGTGGCAATAGTCCAAAACTGCAATCTCATGGAAATAAATAAATAGACACATATAAAAACTTATCACACTCAGTGTACGAATATATATCGTGATATTTCACGTCGTTCATTATATTTTATTGCACTGACTTTATAAACTTATTATTGTTAATTGTAAACAATTCTTCCACCACTAAGTGCAATAATTTTATTTTATGTGATGAGGCACATTTCAGTCACTTGACCGTTGTCGAATCACTGAATTAATTCTGTGATTTAACAATGGCCAAGTGACCGAAGGTAAGGCCATCATGTAAGGTAAAATTATTGCACTTAGTGGTGGAAAAATTGTTTACAATTAACAATAATAACTATATATATATCAAAATTATATTGTGCATCAAAATTTTTTAGAAGTAAATAGAATTAGTTGGGAAATTTTGTTAAGTTAAAATGAGAATAATGATTTACTTTATTTTATACAAATTAATAGAAAAATTATACATGTCGCTAAATTATCATTAAACTGATTTTTTGCTATAAAATCTCAGACCTTGTCTCCATTCACTTAATTTGAATTATGCTCCAAAAGTTTCAGTATGCTAAATTCACTTGATTTCTACTCACAAAAAACTTTAATAAGTTTTTTAACTCTTTTTTAAAACTGATACTACAATGTTTCGAGATAAAAAGAAACTTGGTATAACCATATAAAAGAGAAGACTGAATTACCAAAGAGATACTTCTTACCAAATGGGTAAAAAGAAGAAAAATTTACCTAGGGCATTGAAGGATGAAAAAGATGATATAAAGGAATGTAAAATAATAAAGGAAAAGACAAAGTGGAATGAACAAACAAAAGTACTAAAGATGAAATTTTTAATCTGGAATAAGTGCTTGTCATCATCAGGACTGAGGAACTGAAAAAATGTATGTACTTCCTCTTATATATTTACTCTTTATCTATTTTATTGATATTCTCAACATCATTAATTTCCTCGTCGGTCAATTCCTGACTGTCAATACTACTTCTTGTTTCATTATCTGAATCTAACATATCATTTTCATCAGAAGGTTTGGCATTTTCACCTAAAATAACTTTTTCAACGTTATCAACATTTGGCTCATTTTCCTTTGTATTTTTTTCTGATTCTAAAAACTTTGTCCAACCCTCCAATCTCTTATTTATTTCTTCCTCTGTTTCAGCAACTCTGAAAGAAAGATATATAATGTTTATAAATTGAATATATAATATTATATACATAAGAAATAGATAAGAGTTTATATATATATATATATATATGCACAATATGTATTCTTGTGTATTAATAAAGAACTAAGTCAAAATACAAATACAAGAACTATAATTGAATTTTAAATTCAATTATAATTCTTTTTATTTGTATTTTGACTTAGTTCTTTATATATATATATATATATATATATATATATATATATATATATATATATATATATATATATATATATATATAAAATACGTTTTCTTGTTAACCTATCTTGTTAAACTATCCTATATATATATATATATATATATATATATATATATATATATGCACAATATGTATTCTTGTGTATTAATAAAGAACTAAGTCAAAATACAAATACAAGAACTATAATTGAATTTTAAATTCAATTATAATTCTTTTTATTTGTATTTTGACTTAGTTCTTTATATATATATATATATATATATATATATATATATATATATATATATATATATATATATAAAATACGTTTTCTTGTTTAATAATTTAAAACAACACAGGTTATTCAAATACAAGAATATTTATTATTTTACAAATAATAAATATTCTTGTATTTGAATAACCTGTGTTGTTTTAAAATATATATATTAATATATTAAATATGGTGATATGTTTTCTTGTAATATAGTTAATAAATTAAAAATATTTCAAAAACAAGAATACTTTTAATGAATATATTTATTCTGGAATAAATATATTCATTAAAAGTATTCTTGTTTTTGAAATATTTTTAATTTATTATATATATATATATATATATATATATATATATATATATATATATATATATATAATTAGATCATATTTAAAACGACCAGGTGTGACCATACTTCAAGAGACCATTTGAAATTAATGGCAACAGTGTGAGGCCAAGCTGTATAGCTATCTAAGATTTAATTTACTTTTGTACAAATTTAATAACAAGTTGTCAAATTCTAATACACAAGACACTAGATTATCCAAAGTAATGAAGCGGGAGAGGTAGGTTAAACAGATAAATGAAAACAACACTTAGTCAAGAATCTTTTTGTTAAATAAATTTCATAGATAGTAAAACATTAATAAAATTTTTCTATTTGAGTTTTTTTTTTTGTTCCTTTAAACTATCCTATTACAACTTGTATAAAAATATACACTTGATAATATCTCATTCTAGACATTTTCTTAAATACAGCGTTTATATTTCACCACTTAACTCAAAACAATTATCTATATTTCTACCAAACTGCCATCTAAGCCAAACCTATCACAATGGGACTGTTGTTATATCTTTATTAGAAAGAGCACCTGTCAATAACAAGTGGCTATCAGGAAAACTCCACAAGAAAACTATTTCTTTATATATTTTTTTGCTGCTTTAGACAGAGTATGGTAGCAAAAAATAAATACACTTACATAAAAGGCTGGTGTTTCTAGCTTTAATTTTAAATAACGAATTTCTGATTAAGACAGAAATTTACTTTCAGTAAAAGTTAAAAGGACTAAAAAAATTAATAAACTATGATGTCGGCTTCCAAAAGGCTCTATGCATAATCTAATTCACGGCTTTTTGTTTTATACTTTTATTATATTTTCATATTGGCAGCGGCTGATATATATAATTTTGCTTCTCAAGATACAGGCTGTGCCAATTATATACCAATATATACACACACTTTAATAGAACACCTTACAGGAAGCTCTTGTCTTTTAAAAATGTTGGTGAAAACATTACACATAAAAACAAATTTCACAACTAACAAAATAACAAATTTTTATTATCTACTCAGAAATATATGTAGCTCTACTATAAATTAGATTACACATTTTAAGTTTTTAGATAATACTCGGGTCACTGACATGAGGTTCTTTTGGTATCTTGATCAGATTTGAAATACCTCAACTGCTAAAGAGATTATTTAGTAATACAGTAAAAACTCAACAATCTTCGGGACTGTGATTGTGATGGTTGAGCGGATAGACGGATAACAGAAACAATGTATTATTACTACTTTTGGTATCACTTGGCAAAAAACCACTACTTACTGATATTTTTCAGCAGATGGGTTTTGTACTAGGCCAGTGCATTGTTCAATCCTGTGAGTCACAGACAATACTGTTCATCAGGTGTGTTGTGTTGGTGTGAGTATATGATGTGTTGATGTTCTGTGGTATATTATCACTTATAGAGTAGTTGTTATTTATGTTTTCAAAAATAGTATTTGAATGTGACTGTGGTTTATCGTTTAGAATTTATTGTGGATAATTTTTGTGGTGTTTTTATATCTCGTAGTTTTCTGTTGTGTTTGGCTTGTTGCTTCTTTAGATTAGTCTATGTGTATGTGGTGTGGTGTGTATGTGTATAGTGGTTTTGTATGTGTATGCCTAAGTTTATTTTTTATGTGTTCTTTGTATCCAATGGTAAAGTTTCTCCTTGTTTAACCTATATAAAAGCTGAGGCAGTTGTTGCAAGTAATCTTGAATACTCCTGCCCTGTTGTGTTTGTTTTGGTGTGTTTTTGTACTGTGTCGGTGCTTTTTAGTTGTGCTAGATGTTTTAAATGCTACTTTGTATTTAAGTTTGGGGAAAGAGGAAGCTATTTTTTGTATGTTTGTTGAAATATGTTAATATTGTGTATTTTTGTGTTCGTGTGTTAATGTTGTGTTATGTCTGTGTTGTTTTTTGCGCATTATGTTGTCTCTCAAGGTGTGTTTGTATACATTTTATAGACTTTGTGTTTTATTGTGTTGAGTTTATTTACTTTGTCCTCATTGTTCATGGGTGTATTGATTAGGAAGTGTATCATGGAAGAGAAGGCATGATATTATTCCTCCAAAACATAACATCAATCAATTATATTATAAACCGTATCACTTTCACAGGACTGCAATATATTTCAGAGCGAAAAGAAGTGAAACAGCATTGTAATAGCAATTAAAACTATTTATTACATGAAAATAACATCTGCACAGTAGCTACAAATGTGCCAAAATAATGTACAGTAATATAAACTTACAGGTGGAATAGTTCATGTAGCTTAACAAACAAAGTGAATGCGTCACTACACCTTAAAGCACTTTGTTGTTATAGTATTATTTTACTGTAACAGAAACTGACCGTTTAAAGAGTGACGGTTAAATGAAGTTTTACCGTTGTATACTAAATCTTTTTGAGTTCTGTACAATGAGAAGCCAGAAAATATAATCCAGAGGAAATGCATACAGACTGAAACGAAATACACAAAACAAAATTAATGATTCATTTAACTTTACTCGTAGTATAAAAAAGTGATGTGCTGAATATACCTCATTCATCTAAAATAAGTAGAACTTCACAAATTAAAAACTGGAAAGAGAGTTTCAAAATAATATTGGGAACTAACAGCTACTGCTCAAAACCAATCCATAGCTCAGAGGTCATCACAAAACTTTACTAATGATATCACTAAAAGTATTAATGAAATCATGGGAAACAACAAAACCTATATTACTCACTGAATCCTATCCTGTTGTTCACCTACTCTATAAAAACACACATTCCCGACTAAGAAAATGGTAAATAAAACACATAAGATAATACCAGATGGACATTCTCTCACTAAGAAGAGATTCAGCTTCCTCAAGATATTCTCAACTCTACAAACCAAGCATTTTTGCATTAACATAAATCCGGAATAACTTCTCTGCACTAAAAATATAGATATAGTAAGCTCATATATTAGTTAGTGGACTAACATACATTACTTCTGTTATTCATATAGGCAAGATAAATTATTATTCTTATTGAATACATTGAAAATTACATATGTAGAATTTAATACCAACCCCATCAATCTTTGACTCATATTAAAATGCCTTAAAGCCTTCATTACTTAAGGCTTTAAGTAGTCCCCTGTGGATGAATTTAAGAGAGCCTGGAGGACAGCAAATGAGTCAGTAAATATGCATATTTTCTCCTTCTGTTTCAAAGCAACTTGCCAAGCTCTGTGTTCAAACTAGAGTGCGAGTTTGTAGGGATTTAAAAGCAGATATCAATAGATTGGTTAAAAAAACTTGCTCCGGATGTTCTCTTTTGTTGGTCAAGTGAACCATTAGTGTAGTAGATTCTAATATGTTCATTGTAGCTGGTATGTATCATTTCCAACGTTTCAGTTTTCAGAACTAGTAGGTGGTCCTGCTTACTCCTTCTGCTTGTCAGGTTCAAAGTAATTTTTATTCCTGACCAGGTACTGGACGACTTGTGATAAAAAGCAGGTATATGCTTGGTAACAGAATTTGGCAACATAGCAGACAAATCAATTGTTTTGTAACTGAAAGATTGTTTACTTTGGTTAATACCATTTCCTGCATTGAGAGTCTTTATAGCCAGGAACTTCGACCAGATCCGTTTTGGGGGTAAGCTGGTTGGTCCTCCTCCTACTCCTGGATAGCTGTATTACCAGTCATAGCAGAGATATATAGCATCCATAGCTTTTACAGTGAACTGAACGCCAGGATTAGCTTTCATATAGAAAGTCCCACGTGGAAAAACAAAACAAAAGCAAATGTTGATATGTTAACGATGAATTACAGCCACCCTTTGGTGAAAGTGCACGACAGTTTATTCATGTCGTCAATAGTCAACTGGTTGAATAGAGGAGACAATATTGTTTTTTACATTTGAACTTAACAAATTAACAACCTGGCAAACTCATTACTTAAGTAAATTCATGAAAAACTGAGACAAAATTTTTCAAGGATTCTTATGAAGATTGATTAGTAGAATTAAAACATGTTCTATCTAGATAAGATTTTCACAAATTAACTCTCTATCTGGTAATTTTTTTCTGTCATAAAGGGATTTTTCTTTCTTTGTGCATAGGTTTTTTCTAATAAATGTTTTATCAAAAGTAAAAATATCATATTATATGCTCTTTTTTCAATAAACAAAAAGAAATCATGTAATAACAACTGTTCCAGAACTATAATTTCTATATGCAAATTTTCATTTATATTAATATTTACCATAAAGCATGAAAATTAAAATTAACTTCCATATATGGTAGAGCTCTGAATCAATTGGGACCAGACCCCATTCAGATAAACAAATATTCGTATAATTGGATTTTTTCGAAAAAAAATTGATTTTAATTTATTACTGTATGTATTTTGCAAAAGGCAAAAAACTATATTTTTTATAGTTTTATCTTTTTTGTCTAAGCTTCTGAACCAAGATCGTAACTTTTCCACAAAGAATCGAACCCGAAATGGGTTTCCTATTGAATGTTGTTGCAAAAACCACTTGAAATGGGATATTTCTAATTCTTTGTTTTTTGCTGGCTTCAATGATTTTCTAGAACTTTCATCTTCATTTTGAAACATTGAGACAAAGTTTAAAAATGTAGAACTGCTCTTTTTAAAGTCTGAAATTATTGATTGTCTAACACCATATATCTTAGCCAACTGTTTCCTGTAACTCGTTTATCTGATTATTAGTTTATTTTCTAACGTAAGAGACCTAGTTTTCAAAATGAGTGAATGGCGAAACGTATTCACACAAAAAAAAAACAGAATTAATGCAAAAACGTATTAATGCGAAACAGAATCAGGACTGGCCACTTGGTGACAACCAACTATACAGAATTGCACTTAGACAATAACTCAGCATCCAAATAATGTTTGCTCTGCGCCTACACTAGCTTCACGGAGAAAAAACCAATAGCACATGTAGATAGGTTAATTGAGTGTCTGAGAAAGAGAAGGGGCTATGCCACAAACACATAGTTTTAATAAAAATTAAGTTTTATTTGACTAAGTATAAAATACATAAAAGTTGTTTATTTTAATTTGGCAATGGCATATTTGCTTTTTCTATTAAGAACAGGGTAGTTTGAAAAATTAAAGAAAAAACATTATTAGGTCTATATATTTTTTTACTCACATTAATATTCCAACAAAAGTTAGTTTTCATAGACGATACAAGCACTGTAACAAAACTATTCATTTTTATGTTTAAATGAAAAAAAAATTATTTAAAGACAATGGAACAGTCATTATGTTTTACAGGTTAAGAGTCCTTAAACACCTTCTTCTTCTTCCTCCACATGTCCTCCTGCCTTTGCTGGTTTCAAGTTCTTGTACAGATCATGGTACACAGGTGGTATATAGGGTAGGAGCGATAGCAGGTCTCGGTGTTTCAGGGCATTGATTTCTCTACCTTGTGGATAAAGTTTTGGCACATTTTCTAAAAGTTCTCTCAACATTGTTGTGGTAAGGGATTCTTTCATTTGATTTTTTCTGCGGCGTCCTTCCTGTTTTTTGAATATTCTGACTTTAGTCCATTTTTCAAGTTCTGAGTAGGAATACTTTAAAAAAATGTATCCTGGACTGTTTTTAGTTACTTTTACTGATGTGGCACCTCTGATACCAACTTTTTTTTTGTCAACATTTTTTGGTTCCTTCGCTACTGAATCTAACAGTGTTTTTAGGTTTAGAAAGTCTGAACTGTCCATGTCGACGACTGTAAAAGGATCTTTCACCCTACATTCTGTGACTACTTTTTTCCAGTCATCAATACAAAAAAAGTAATCTTGTTTCCGTGCCTTTTTCTCTATCACACCAAAGTCGCTGTCACTAGGCATGAAAGTGTGGCCAGGAACAAGAAAAGAATGAAGTATCTCATCAAATTTCCCTATGTGAACCAAAATGTAGTACAAAGTAAAAACCACCATGTTTTTATTTTGCCCACTGCAAGAGTCTGAAAAGAACCACAACTTTCTTTTGTTTTCCGTCATTTCAGTGTTCAATAGGACTTTGTACAAACAACATCCAATTTCACAAGCACCACGAGAAGCAGTATTTTCTGTCCACATACACATGAAACCTTTGTTGCTGTTACAAACATGAAAACCCAAGTTATAAACCCATAATTGCCTTAGATAGAATATTTTTTCAGTAGGAATTTTAGGCAGTGGCATTGCTTGTTGCAAGTCATAAGTTATGACACAATATTCATAAGTAGGACTTTCAGAGTTCTTTTTAGCATCTGATAGCAACTTATATCCCTGTTCTGCTTTAAGCTGATGAAGTCATAAGGAATAAGGTCTTTGTCCGTAAATTTCCATTCGTCACACACTGCACAAGAGTCCGTAATGGGCAGTTTAAATCCAATGTTAAACTTTGTATTGAAAATAGACAGGTATTTTTCATATTTAACAGGTGGCCATATATCATCACCAGATCGGTTTTCGTAATCTTTTAGATAAAGCTCGTACATTTCACTGACAGACGACACACTTCTTATAAAGCTTGTGTTGGGATTTTTTTCCTACTGTAATGGCTTGTATAATGAGGAAACTTTTTTATGTGGTTAACAACAAAATCAGTTTGAGAGTCTGAAAGCTTTTTTATATTGCCGTGTTTTCTACGTTTGTCCGTATGAGGTAAAATAGGCCTACTCGATTTAACTGACAGGTTTTGATCTTCATCTTCTTCTTCATCACTTAGGCCTAAGGGACTAGGCTCAGTTTCTTTAGGCGTATTTCCAGCTCTTACAACTGCTACTCTTTTTTTAGAGATAGAAAAAGTGTCCAAAAAAGATTTTAAGCATACCCTAACATCTTTTCCATCTCCATTTTTCAGAAAATAAGTTAATGTTTGTTTTCTCCTTGACTTATTCATATCAGAGCGTTTGTTTTTGTATGCACGTTTACAATCACTTTGCTTGATAAGTCCCCACAAAAAGGAATTTTGCAAGTTATAGTCACCTAACCTATAAAATCCTGTAAAAAGGTTGTCCTTGTCAAAATCTGTCAATGTATGAAACTCACACCAACTTTGTTTGGCTTTTTCATTCTTTATAACACAGTCACATCCTTCTCTCCGTCTTTTTGCTGCAACGTGTTTATTTGTTTATCACTAACATAACTTTCACCACTGTTCCTCAGTCTTTTAGCGACATTCCTCTTCCAATCACCACTGTTTTGTGACCTTTTTTTAGGTTTAACTACACAAACATCTTTATTATCATCAGCATTCTCCATTTTAAGGTTAGAAAATAAAATCACTAATGTTAGCTGAGTGAGCAGATTGCAGAACAAAACAAAACAGATGAGGCTCCCCCACCACTGACCGAGTGACGTAGCCCCTTCTCTGTCTCACAGAACAGCTGGTGCTGGAACCTCTCTACTTTCAACTGTCTGTAAAAAAAAGGGACTATGCCACTTGTCCAAATAGTTCAGCATTACACCGGTAGATAGGAGCACTAACCGGTATTGTAACAAATCAAAATTTTAGGTTTTGTGGCATAGCCCCTTCTCTTTCTCAGACACTCAATTATTTTGGAAATTGGAGTATGTTTCTGTCTTAATTTTTTTCCTGAAAATTTGAAAGCATTCGGATAGTTAGAGTTTTGCCATATAAAACTTAATAACAAGAGGTACAGGGAGCGGCAGAAATACCTGACGATTTTCAATCACATACAGTCGAGCAGTTGTGTGGAAGGGGGTGGTGGGGAGCGGCGCGTTGACAAGGCCATTCGACACCATTTCAGTAGCCATGGAGCAGTGGTCCGGTGTACATCGTGCATTTGTCATTGAGACGTATTTTAAAAGTGGTGATTCGGTTGTTGCTACACGTCAAACTCATAGGTATTTTAATGTGAGTCATAATAGAGGACGCATCCCATTCCGAAACACATTCAAACTATGGGTGGATAGTTTTAGAACAACTGGTTCATCTTTAAAATAAAGGCTTACAGGCCGTCCAAGGTCAGTGAGAACACCGGACAACATTGACCAAGTGAGACAAGCTGTGCTAACAAGCCCCCATAGACCGGCGCGTAGACAAGCTGCCGCTTTTCAAATGTCTTGATTAAAATATCTCGTCAAATACTTGAATAAAACCAATTAGGTACTAATAAAACTTTTAAACTTTTATCAGGATCACAGATTCATTGAGACATTTTGACTTAAAGACTCATTTAAGGTTATACATTAATGAAACTTACTTTATATAAATGAAATGCTAATTGGAAAATTAGATTTTTTAAAAATATTTATCAATTTTAGAACTAATTTTTAATTACATATTTTTACGTTATATATTACATTTAGTTTTTATTTACATATAATAATTATTAGTTTAATTTACAGTTACAATATTTGGGCTAGTTTTAAACAAACAAATTTAGTATGTGTTTTAAAACTGATGAAGGTATCGTCAAGTTTACTTTTCTAGCCTAACCTAACTTGATTTGCTTTTCTAAATTCATTATTGCATAGTTATTATCAATATTATTTATTTTAGAGTTCATACAACCAAGTATCTATCTATATATAATCACAATTATTATGCCTATAAAATAATATAATTATCAAATTATAGTCCATGATAAAACAAAATCAAAATTATCAGAATTACGCTTCATTACAAAATACAATTATTTAATTATGTTTCATCCAAAATTTTCATTTATCATATCATTCATATTAAATATAATTATTAAATTTATCAGTCATAAGTCAAAATACATAATTATTAAAATTAGTTCTCCTTTTACTATAAAATTATTAAATTTATTATTTTAGGTTAAATCTTTTTTTTAGACATAATAATTAAGTTAAAACATATTTATCCATTACACAATTATTATTCATTGTAACCCACAAATAACTAAATGATTATTCATTATTAATTTGTTTAGTAAACCATATTTGAATTTATAGTCTGGTATAATTATTCACTCTCCATTACAGGCAAATGGTTGTAGCAATTGGTTGTGGAAAGACAATTTTGAAAAGCAATAATATTACTCTATTAGCTTAGAGCAGTGTTTTTCAACCGGGGAGGGGGGGGCTCGCGACGCCTCTGTAGGGGGCCGCCAGGAAGTCGAGAGAACTAGGTATTTCAGTAACAAAAAATCAATAAATTTTAACAAGATAGATATACTAAGAAAAAGTTGACAAAATGATACCCATTATACTATTTTACTTTATAAAGTTTATGTTTATCTCTATATATGCTTTTATACAAACAAATTTTAAAAAATAATTCTTCGACTACTCGTATATTTTAAGGTGAAGGTTGCGCTTGATTTTGTTCAATCAATTTCTCTCATCGTGGATCCGTTTTTGCAACTTTAAGTATTAAATCGTTTTCCAA
The DNA here is from genome assembly GCA_036971475.1 of Prosapia bicincta. Classification (NCBI taxonomy): domain Eukaryota; kingdom Metazoa; phylum Arthropoda; class Insecta; order Hemiptera; family Cercopidae; genus Prosapia; species Prosapia bicincta. The sequence goes on along the minus strand of JBAIZL010000005.1, from coordinate 249,931,707 downwards.
ATTTAAGCGATTTCTTGCTTTACTTTTTATGTGGGCCGTTAATGAAAATGTCAACTCGCACAAGTACGAGGTAGAAAATGGAATCAGACACTTCAAAGCCTTGATTGTTAATTCAGGGTATTCTGTTTTTCTTTTTAACTAAAAGGTATCAAAAACTTTGAGACTTGAATTCCAATTGTAACATCCCATCGGCAGAAAATTCCAGCGGATTCTCTTTGAGCTTAGTTGCTAAATTTGCCTCATTTATAGCTGCAGTTAAAAACGGATTTAAGATCCATTTTTGCCCAGTACTGACACAACTCTTTCTTCAAATTATCTAACACCATTTTCATACCAGATATATATGAATTGATGTTTATCTCGCTTCCGACTTCCTCAATGAAATACTAAGTTGACAAAAAGGAATCAAAGTTTTTTTTCATTTATAGATGATGACAACAATTCAATTTTTTTTATAAAGCCATGGAGTTTGTCTTTTGCTGTGATGACATTTTCATCCCGCCCTTGAAGACTGTTATTCAAGTTATTTAAATGCAGAAATAAGTCAGAAAGAAAAGCCAATTTCAAAAGGAATTCCGGGTCAGAAATGAATTCAGAGTAATCTGATTTGGCTTGCTGAAAATAGTTCAGTGTGAAGTTCCATAACTGTGGTCAGTGCTTTGCCTTTTGATAACCACCTAACCTCTGTATGGTAAAGCAGATGTTGGTGGACTGCCTCCATATCTTCACAAATGATTCGAAACAATCGAGTCTGCAACGCTTTTCCTTTAATAGAATTTACAATTTTAATAATAATATTTAGTAACTGTATTCTTGTGGCAAGATTTTGGCTGCAAGAGCTTGGCGATGGAGAAAGCAATGCATCCCGCTAGAAGTTGATGGTTCTGATGATCTTTTCAGGAATTTATCCATTTTCAATTATAACAAAATAACACACTTAAATTCACACACTAATTCCATATAATACTTTAGTTTCACTTCCGAATAGTTTTCACAGTCTTGCATCCGAGTTTAACGCGTGGCTTGCTTTAACTGGGGTGGCCACGGTAGACAACCCTATTTATAGGCCATCCGCCAGCACTTTCTAGCGACAGCGAGAATCATCTCGAAGCATAACGAAATGTCTCGAACCTTCTGCCTGGACCTTTCGTAATAGTTCCAAGTGTTACTAACAGATGGCGCTGGTAGTCTCAGCGGTAACAATATGTTTGTGAGTTATCAATTCTACGTATTCGATTTAAAATGATGTGTTTTACGTTCTTAATTATATATCTAGATCCGAATCCTAATAACGCAAACGTATACAACTTTTGTATGGATTACAATTTACATATTTCTAGCATATATGAAAAAAAGGGTTGGGGGTCGTGAAAAATGGTTTTGATACTAGGGGGTCCTGTCATGAAAAAGGTTGAAAAACACTGGCTTAGAGGAATATATCTCTCTTATACTATTAATCTTTTATAAATTTTGATTTTTAAATAATAATATTTTGAAATAATGTTAGAATTTAAAGTTTATAGAAAAACTTGTCAAACATTCCTTCTTTTTCATCTTCTAATTTGGTGTCATCCATTCTCTTAAAATATGCATTCAAGGACTGGAATTTGACTGGTCTTAAATTTTCACTGGATTTAATAAAATTGTTGATATCTTTTCTTTCTTCTTTGAATAAATTTTCCTTCTGAATATTTTAATAAATTTCAATAATTTTGAATTTAGAATCACTTTTCAAAAATTTGTTAGTTGATGGTGTCTTATAAGAGTTTGTAAAATGTGTAGGTTTTTGAAAGTTTACTACTACATCATCGAGATTTTTCGTTTTTCGTTTCTGATACTCTGACTTAATGCCCAAACCTTTCTTCAACACTTCCCAGATCACTTGTTGCACACAAAAATTCTCTCCACTACTACTAAAAATGTAATTAAAAATTACTTGACTAAGTGAATACATAGGGCTTACTTGCTTTCATGTTTCAAAGCAATCGTTCCTTTTATGAAGCAAAGCCTCTACTGGTGGCATACGTACTAGGTGCAAAGGATATTGGGATGGATTTATGACTGTGGAAGGATTGGGTTATTTTCGTTGTGCACTATGTAATGGAAAAGGGAGTTGGCCTCAAAATGTGTGGAGTCATTTAATATGTTTTCATTATCTGTTACGTAATGTTTGTATATCTCATATTTTCCTAAAGTTGTTAGTTTTTTACTTTGTTTTAATGCGTGGAGTATGTTTAAATTAGTATGTATGTCCATGTGTGTGTGTTGCGTGATTTTTCATCACATTACAAAACTACTTCACATACCAACATAAATTCTACACTCAGACAGAAGGTCCCCAAGGGCTCCCCCATTTCAGGCATCCTAGCAGAAATATTCCTACATCACATTGAACAACAATCCATTCTACAGAACAACAACCACACACAAAAAATAATTTATTACCATAGATATGTAGACGACATTTTAATACTATACATCTACAAAATTACATTAATACCATACACCAAAAGCTCACATTTGCCCTTGAATTAGAAGAAAACAATGAAATAAACTTCCTAGACCCTACCATCACCAAGCACAATTTCAAAATATACAGAAAACCAACAACTACCGATACTGTCATACATAATACATCTAATCACCCCATACAACACAAACATGATGCATTTATTCACATGTTACACTGTTGTGGTAGTAATATACCAATGCTACAGAAAGACTATGACGAAGAACTCAATACAATAAAATACATTGCTCAACAAAACGGCTACCAAAATACAATCATAGACAACATACTCATGAAAATTAACACAAATATCATCAAACAACAAATACATATCCCTCACCTACCACAACAAAAACACACACAAAATAGCATCCACATTCAAAAAACTTCACTACCAAATATCTTATAAAACAACAAACACTAAGACAGCATATACAACCCTTTCAAAAACAAACAGACAAATACAAACTATCCCATATTTACAAATTAACATGTAATTATTGTTCCAGCTATTATATCAGCCAAACTGGTAGGTCATTTTATTCACGCTTCGAAGAACACATTGCCCAAAGAAACCAAGCAAACCCAAAACCCAGCTATACAACACACTTAAGAAACACGCAACACACACACATGGACATACATACTAATTTAGACATACTCCACACATTAAAACAAAGCAAAAAAAAATAACAACTTTAGAAAAATACGAGATATACAAACATTACACAACAGATAAAGAAAACATATTAAATGACCACACACATTTTGAGGCCAACTCCTTTTTTCATTACATAGCGCACAACGAAAATAACCCACCCCTTCCACAATCATAAATCCATCCCGACATCCCTTTGTACCTAGTCAAGGCTTTGCTCCATAAACGGAACGATTATTTTGAAACGTGTCAGCTAGTAAGCCCTATGTATTCACTTAGTTCATTAATTTTTAATTATAGTTTAATCAATGAATTCAAGATGATTACATCAAGCAACTAAAAATATATTACTGGATCAACAGATGAAAGCATCTTACTCTTTCAAAGGCTTTCAAACTCTTTCAAAATATCTAAGTCCACATACAATTTCTTGTTGACCCCGTTTCTTCATTTTATCCAATCTCAGTAGTGATGTCATAGCAACAAATTTGTTTATTCATAGTCTCCAACCCCGTTCTCATTAATTTTCATTTAATTTTTGTTATCTGGACTTTTATACAGCGGGTAGTTTTACAAAATATACAGTCGAACCTCTATATAAAGAACCTCCAGATAATGAAATCCTCTATATAACGAATTTTTACCTTGTCCCATGACATTTTAGAAGTTATAATGCTTATTTACCTCTATGTAACGAATTTCGGACCTCTCAATAACGAAGTTTTTTTTTCACTTCAACCGAAGAATTGTAGTGTTATATAGGCAGCTCACAATCTCATTTCCAGGAAATTGTTTATTTTCAGCAGGAAGGTCAACAAAACCAAGAATGGTAGGCGAAATACATATCGGCAATTGACTGCATGTTATAGCTTGGTTGCAATGACTGCAGTTAAGAGTGAAATGACTCATCGGTTAGGAATTCTAAGAACTCAGCATTTATAGATAGGCCTACTGTACAGGCCTACAGTACATTCCCATCCTCCCACCATTTTCTTGTATCACTCATTTCAATGTTGCTAGCTCAGTTACTCAGTTTTATTCATGCCGTGAGTTTGTCGTACTGTGAAAAAATGTCAAAAAGAAAATGTTTAAGTGTAGCAGAAAAAGTGAGTGTTTTACGAGAGGTTGATGAAGGTGTAAAAAAGTTGGATGTTGCGAACAAATTCGGTATACCTTAGAGTTCGAGGTATCCACTATTCTAAAAAACTGGGATCAAACTCTATAACAAATGTTTCTTATGATTTGCAAGGAAAGAAAATGAAACTTTGTACATTCGACAATATCGATAACGCGATGATTAAATGGGTTACGGTAGTGCACGAAAAAAAATCTTCCATTGCTTATTAAAGAAAAGGCTTTGTAATTTGCAGTATTATTAGGACACAGTGGCTTTAACGCAAGTATTGGTTGAAGAGAAACATTCAAAAAACGCCATAACATTGTTCAAAAAGTCATTTCGGGAGAAAGTGCTAGTGTTGATATCCCCACTTGTGAATTTTGGAAAGGAAATATGTTGGAAAAAGTTTTAAATGATTATGAACGGAAAGACATTTTCAATTCTGATGAGACTGGTCTGTTTTTTAAATGTTTTCCCAACAAGACACTAACTTTTAAAACTGACCCTTGTTTTGGAGGAAAAGGAAGCAAAGAAAGGATCACCGTATTAGTGGCAGCTAACATGTTATGGACAGAAAAACTCAAATAGCTTGTGATTGGAAAAAGCAAATCTCCGCGATGTTTCCGATCTGTCAAGTCCTTAGAAGTTGATTACGCATTTAATAAAAAGGCGTGGATGACGAGCGAAATTTTCATTGAATGGATATTGAAGCTGGACAAGCAGATATCCAAAGAGAATAGGAAAATTGCACTTTTCATCGACAACTGCCCTGCACATCCACATGACATCAATTCCAAACTGAAGAGTGTCAATGTGTTTTTCTTTCCAACATATGTTACATCGATACTTCAACCACTCGATCAGGGAGTAATAAAAAATTTAAAGCTACACTACAGAAAAAGAATTTTTAAAAAAATTGTGACTAACATAGAGAACAATGAAATCGTACCCAAAAACATTGTTAATCTAAGGGACTGTATCGCTGAATTGGCAAAAGTTTGGACGAATGACGTGAAGCAAAACAACAGTTTTTAATTGTTTCTCCAAAGCTGGATTTAATTCGGTCACACATGAAGAGGACAGTGAGGACAACATGACTTTAAGTGAATGAAAAAAGCAATGGGATTTTCTGAAGAGTTCAGGAAACATAGCTGATGACGTTCCACTTGAAGATTTTGTTTGTCTGGATGAAGATTTGGCTGTTTCAAATTTTCCAGACGACGAAGACATACTCCAAAGCGTCCAGATGACAAACTCAAATGAAATTTTGAAAGATGATGACGACGACTATGACGATGATTGTGATGAATCTGAAGAGAAGAACCCTACAGATCATGAAGTTTTACAAGCTTTCAAAATCATCAGGCGAAGATTTCAACTGAAAGATGGTGTACCAGACAACATTTTTGATTGTCTGAATAAATGTGAAACATTCATTGAACGTGATGTTTTATTCAAACGCAAAGTGCAACAAAAAATTACTAACTTTTTCAAGTAAAACTTTGAAAACTAGAAACAATTTAAAAAGTACCTATACGAAGTTACTGTATTTACAGTACTGTATTACTGTATATCGTATTTTATGTGTAATTTAATACAGTATTTGTTTCTCTGGATACGGTCTGTGTAGTGTATAAAACAGTTTGTGTTGTTTGAAATTAAATTGTGTATATAAAAATAAAATACTGATAGATTGTGTGTATTCAAATAAAACCCGTATAGGCAGTTAATAAATGTAATACGGTTAATAAATAATACAGTTACTAAATTACGGCCTACTGTTTGCTTCGATTAAATTCCACTACGTTCATGTCATGCTTCCTGAAAATGAATTGGTGAGTGTACTTATTTACTAGTAAGTTTTCATAAGCATTAGATAACTTATCATGATAGCCTATACAGAGTAGTCCCTATGAAAAATATTGAATATGGATATCTAATACAATGAAGAAACATTCTGAAAACATCAATAAAACATTTTTAACAACTTGAATTTCAAATAAATTGAGATATTATAAAACATTATCTTATATTAACATTGGCCTATTACACTAACTACGCTCGTGATATTATACTGTATCCCTTTTATTACCGCATGTAGTGCGGTATGCGTAATGCGGTAAGATCAGTAAGATGGGGTGGGAGCATTCTTGACAACACAACCTCTCAAAAATGAATACCTCTCTACAACGAATTTTTTCTCTGGATAATCGACTTTGTTATACAGAGGTTCGACTGTATTTATTTTTTCAAGTTTTGTTCTACTTATTTCCTCGTTTTATATATCATTTACTTAATCTCATCTTCTATTTTTCTTAGTTCACTGCTAGTAGCGCTGTTGGCCTGTTTGGTTAGATTTCAGGAACTTTTTATACAGATGAATACTTAGTATATGATCTTTTGTTTTGATTTTAAAAGAAGAGGTTTTAGTACTACTTAGTAGACAGCAAAAATGACTAAATCTCATCGAATAAATTTTTTTTTTTTATGAATTCTATTTTTAGAATTTATTTTATAAAAGTTAAATGATAAGCATCTATTTAACATGGTTCTATATTTCATCACTCTGAATCTGTTATTGGAGACCAAGGTAAGGCTGTATAAAACATGGTAGGATTATAGTACAGTCATGCCTTACCTGGAATAACTGTGAAAGGTACCATTGAATAAATGTGAAAGGCTCCTTGGCTAAACAATCGGGATTTTAAACTATATTGTATAAGGTGATAATTTTAATATGTTTGCTTGTAAATATGAAGGTCTATGTGTACATTTATGAGCCTTAACTCAAAATGTTGTAAATATTTAAAAACTTGCCTATAGTAGCACTTACTTATATTTCTTGAGGACGGCCGTTTCGGGAGATGTGTCCTATTGTCAACTCAGTCCCTAGCATGTGAAAATGGGACACATCTACCGAAATGGCCGTCCTCAACAAATATAAGTAAGTGCTACTATAGGCAAGTTTTTAAATACTTATAAGTGTTTAGTGAAAACTAATAGATCACGTGAAAATGAAATCAACAAATATAAAAATGTTGATGAATTTTTAAAAAATCTAAAGGTATTCTGGAAATCTATAAAAAAATGTTAAAACTTTGTTATTTATTTATGAGAAATAATTTTTTTACTAACTTGTATTTAGTTTTTCCATCCCATGTCTCTGCAGTAATTTGCCTCTGACCAAACCAACGATTATTTAATAGTTGGACACACGCATCAGCTGCCTCTGCTTCCTTGAAGTTTATCTGTGCTACACCATCAGGATGTCTCTACACAAAAAAATGTAAACACACCCTCTACTATGCAAATCATAAAAGTAAACTGCTTATATAGAATTCATTCATAAATATGAAATAATTAATAACAAAGTCATCATTTGTTTAATTAACATTAACGTCGAAATCTTGTTGCTGTTCATGATGAGCTGGTTGTTAATTACTTATTACACTATTAATATTACTTGCGACCAGACGTTTTGTTAACGAAAGGTTGTTTCATTCATAAATATGAAATAATTAATAACAAAGTCATCATTTGTTTAATTAACAATAACGTCGAAATCTTGTTGCTGTTCATGATGAGCTGGTTGTTAATTACTTATTACACTGTTAATATTACTTGCGACCAGACGTTTTGTTAACGAAAGGTTGTTAAATTGTTAACTTACACTTGGAGGAAACGTTTTTGTCTTACGATTTCTTCAGCCTTGTATTTTTGCCGCTAGGATTGCTGCAGTTATACTTCTTTGGTATCAATTTTTGAAAGTTAGAAGTGATGTAATCGAAGAGTATGTGTGATCTGTGTTATGTTTGTTCATTTAGGATGTCATTTTTATGTGTGTTGCTATGTTTGTATTGTTAAAGTGATCAATAAGATTTGCCGAACGTAATTGACTACAAAATTCAAGAAAAATACAAGGCTGAAGAAGTTGTAAGAAAAAAACGTTTCCTGAAGTGTAAGTTACCAATATCATAACTTTTAGTTAACAAAAAGTCTGGTTACAAGTGATATCAAAATTGTAATAAGTAACATTAACAGTTTTACCAACCCGAAAAAAAACCTCATGTTAAATGACCTTATCATTTTGTTTTGCACATCTCTGTTTTTGTTATACTCCTCACTTTGCTCTTAGCTTCTATTTCTTTCACATAATCACTCTATTTTTTGCCTTCTTATTTCTTCACTTTAAATCTTTGTGCCGCAATCAATTGTGTTTATATACTGTTCACTTCACTCTTGACATCTGTGCCATTCCTCTTTTATTTCTATGGTAAACTTACTCATTCACTATCTATCTTACTGTACTCTTACAATTTGTGTTACCTATACAACCTTCTTTAAGTTTATTTTATTTCTCAAATCACTCTTATAAAGATGGTATTATAAAACTAATGAAACTGATTGTAATTCTCACCCACTTGTGATCAATTTATCTTGTATAATTTGTATTAAAATGTTCTTCAACAGCTTACTGTTTGGACCATACAATGAGTCTTATAGTGGGAGATTTGGTAGTAATTAATAGGCAAATCTGATCTGTGGTTAAATTCACTTCGGTCTGGATATGAGAAAGAATTAGATCTAATTACACTTTTGGTATCAACTTGGCAAAGAACCACTACATATTGATATTTTTCAGCAGACGAGTTTCGCACTAGATCAGTGCATTGTCCAATACTGTGAATCACGGACAAGACTCTAGTCTCTCTCTCTCTCTCTCTCTCTCTCACTCTCTCTTTCTCTCTCTCTCTCTTTCTCTCTCTCTCTTTCTCTCTCTCTCTTTCTAGAGTTTCGCACTAGATCAGTGCATTGTCCAATATTGTGAATCACGGACAAGACTCTAGTCTCTCTCTCTCTCTCACTCACTCTCTCTCTCGCTTTCTCTCTCTCTTTCTCGCTCTTTTTTAGTTCAGAGCTGGGTTCTTCTTGTTTTAGATATAGAAGAATCTTTCAGATATATAATTGGAGTATTCTATAAACTGCCATGGAAATGTAATTACAAGGTGTGATGCAAATCTCTGCGATGTTTCCGATCTGTCAAGTCCTTAGAAGTTGATTACTCGTTTAATAAAAAGGCTAGTGAAATTTTCATTGAATGGATATTGAAGCTGGACAAGCAGATATCCAAAGAGAAAAGGAAAATTGCACTTTTCATCGACAACTGCCCTGCACATCCACATGACATCAATTCCAAACTGAAGAGTGTCAATGTGGTTTTTCTTTCCACCAAATGTTACATCGATACTTCAACCACTCGATCAGGGAGTAATAAAAAATTTAAAGCTACACTACAGAAAAAGAATTTTAAAAAAGATTGTGACTAACATAGAGAACAATGAAATCATACCCAAAAACATTGTTAATCTAAGGGACTACATCGCTGAATTTTCAAAAGTTTGGATGAATGACGTGAAGAAAACAACAGTTTTTAATTGTTTCTCCAAAGCTGGATTTAATTCGGTTACACATGAAGAGGACAGTGAGGACAACATGACTTTAAGTGAATTAAAAAAGCAATGGGATTTTCTGAAGAGTTCATGAAACGTAGCTGATGATGTTCCACTTGAAGATTTTTTTTTGTCTGGAAGAAGATTTGGTTGTTTCCAATTTTCTAGACGATGAAGACATACTCCAAAGCATCCAGATGACAAACTCAAATGAACTTTTGAAAGATGATGACGACGACTATGACGATGATTGTGATGAACCTGAAGAGAAGATCCCTACAGATCATGAAGTTTTACAAACTTTAAAAATCATCAGGCGAGGATTTCAACTGAAAGATGGTGTACCAGACAACATTTTTGATTGTCTGAATAAATGTGAAACATTCATTGAACGTGATGTTTTATTCAAACGTAAAGTGCAACAAAAAATTACTAACTTTTTCAAGTAGAATTTTGAAAACTAGAAACGATTTAAAAAGTATCTATACGAAGTTACTGTATTTACAGTACTGTATTACTGTATATCGTATTTTATGTATAATTTAATACAGTATTTGTTTCTCCGGATACAGTCTGTGTAGTGTATAAAACAGTTTGTGTTGTTTGAAATTGAATTGTGTATATAAAAATAAAATACTGATAGATTGTCTATATTCAAATAAAATCAGTATAGGCAGTTAATAAATGTAATACGGTTAATAAATAATACAGTTTCTAAATTACGGCCTACTGTGCTTGCTTCGATTAAATTCTACTACGTTCAAATCATGCTTCCTGAAAATGAATTGGTGAGTGTACTCATTTACCAGTAAGTTTTCATAAGCATTAGATAACTTATCATAATAGCCTATACAGAGTAGACCCTATGAAAAATATTGAATGTGGATATCTAATACAATGAAGAAACATCAATAAAACATTTTTAACAACTTGAATTTCAAATAAATTGAGACTTTATAAAACATTATCCTATATTAACATTGGCCTATTACACTAACTATGCTCGCGATATTATACTGTATCCCTTTTTTACCGCAGGTAGTGCAATATGCGTAAGATTGGGTGGGAACCTCTCAATAACGAATACCTCTCTACAACGAATTTTTTCTCTGGATAATCCACTTTGTTATACAGAGGTTTGACTGTATATATATATATATATCATTTTAGTGCCATTACTAAACATTAATTTCTCTTTAAAAGTTTGTAGTAACTTTTCTTTTTATATATTTAGTATTTTCAAGTAATACCTGCAAATTTATCAGTTAATTTTGTATTGATATTGTTCTTTCTTTTGCACATTTTTTATTATTCAACTACCAAACAAATGTTCTTTATCATCTTCTCTTTTCTGTTCTTGTGCATTTTCAAGACTTGTTTTTCTTCTCCAGTTTGGTAGGCCTAAAATATAGCAAGTTTAAAATATTCACTGCAGGTGGTAAATGTGGTTATTGCCACCCACTTGACGCCAGGAGTGCACAGTAATCACAGTTACCCACAAGCCTTTTTTATCTAAATGGGTCAGTGTTAGCTAACAACCAACGTGGTGACGTATGTATTCTCGCTTCTTGGGAAGTACTTTTCCTTGGGGTTACTTTTACAAAGTAAACAAAAAGTAAACTATTTTTGAGTGGTAGTTTTTCAGTGCAGCTTTTAATTTTTTTTAGTGAATTTTTTCATTACAGTTTTTTTTGTAGTTGATGTGTCACAATGGATATTCCACCAGAGCCATGTGGTCTTAAAACACCATGGGATAACCATAGAACAGAATCAACATTAAATTCAGACGATGAAAATCAGAAGTGAAAGATCCAGACTATAAGACTCACCCACTCCATTGGAGTGCTAACAACTGGATTGATATGAAAAATCCACTTAGAAAAGAAGAAGGGTTTTTGGTAACTTTACCTGAGGAAAAGTCCCCCATTAGCTTTTATCAATGGAATTAGTGAATGGTAACAAATATTTAAATGGGTTTGCAGGAATGTAGGCTACATAAATTGTTATAATTTTTTTTAAATGTCTGTATATTAAAAGCATGTGTGTAAACTGAAAAAAAAAAACACTCCTATTGTAAAACATATATATTTTGGATAGTTATTTATGGTAAAGAAGAGCACCCTCAGGAGCACGCAGTAACCAGAGTTGACAATTGGCGAGGAAGACCATCCCCAAAATTGAGCGGTAACTACAGTTATCAGACTTTGAAAATGCCGGAATAAGACGATGGTCATCTCTAATGCTCTCTTTTCATCAATTTGCATCATACTACTTTAAAACATATGTAAACAAAATACTTTTTTTATGATATGCCGTATTTAATTTTTTTAGCAGTGCAATATGTTAAAAATATGAAAATCATGTAGGCTATAGCAAACATAACTTCAAGATCAATTCTTCTTGAGGAATGTTAACCAGAATACATCAGTTAAAGGAGGTATGACAGCTATGAAGTAATTCATACAATATTTGCATTTCAAGTCATAATAAAAGTCATACATTGACCATGAAAGTCAATGTTACAGTATTTTGAAAGGTAATATGACACATCGTTATCATTTTAATCCTTCCTCTACAACACTGGCAATGATTAAACCAAATTATTGTTTTTTTTTTCTTTAACCTTGGTCTGGGCCCCAAAACATGTCCAACCTTTATAATGGACAGTATCACTTGTTCCACCTCCATGTCACATATCTATGTGGTTTAGTCTCTCTCATATAAATGCAGCACCTATTCAGGCATAATTTCTGAATAGTAATCAACAATTGCTTGATTAACAGTAATCAAAATGTAAAAAAATGAAACAGAACAAAGTATTGTGAGAAAAGCAAGACGAAAACCTAAAAAGAAAGAAAAAACCTGGCCAGAAAAACCCCACAACAGATCATAGAGCCTACAGCTGACATTCTACAGCATAACATGAACTGACAAATTTTTGACTATCTTTTTAATTACAAAGTATATATTATTTTTAAAATTATTACTTACATCATATATAATGACCTTCTGTACTGCGCCACATTTAAGGCACTCTTCCCGCAAATCCTGCTGATATTCCAGTATCATACCAACATCCTTGTTGAAAGTTTCTATATCGAATAAGTTTTTAACTATGACTACTTTCTCATTTTTTCCCCGTTCATGCCGCAACTTATCTGGTCTCCAATCAAACAATCTACAACAAACAAATAGGTTAAAAATAATAGTATGTCAATGCTTATTGATAATAATTTTAAAAGTCCAGTAAATGAAATTTTACTCCAGATCCCAGTATCAAATTGTAAGGATGGGATATCATAATACAGGGTGTGGCAGCATAACTTCCTTTTTTCAAAACGCAATAGAGTCCCTCCTAAGAAACATAAATTTATAACTTTTCTTTATAATGTAGGTACATACCTGAAGTTTTGTTTCTCATAGTTTTAAAGATCAAATCATTTAGGTGACATCCACCATTGTCGATACACTGAGTAAACCGATTTCTAGCGTTTTTCATGACTTGCCAGCATAGCAGGCGTTATGTTGGCAATTTCTTCGTGGACGTTGGTCTTTGATGCAACAGGTTTGGTATCAGCCCATGTGCAATAGCGCATGTTTTGTTTGTTGACAGAGGCACACAAATGAAAATGGGCTACATCACTAAAAAAAAAAAACAATAGCGTTCTCAGTAATGACTTGGAGCATAACCTCACACCCGTTCCTCCGAGAATTAAAATCATGTTCAGAAAATTCCTGCACAATCACCATCTTTTAAAGATGGAAATGAAGATGGTCATGAAGAATTCTCCTCACAGAACTATCTGAAAGTACAAGGGCAGGCACATGTTTGCGCGCTGAAGGCCATGGTAAAGCTCACTGCCTCGGACTGTTGTCCGGTGATCTAGTGGGCCGAGGAACTGCAGTTCTTCGTCTTGTCGCACTTGCAGTTTATCTAAATGCAGCAACCTACGTAACGATTGAGTTTTGGTCCGGAACATGGGCTAACGAGGCTAAATTAAAGTGATTCCGAAAGGTACGCTGGCATCCGATTATAGAACATCCACTCGAAATGTAGGCCTTAACGGCAAAGCACGCTTCTCCCTGTTCCAACGCATAATGGTGACTAAACTGTGTCGGAGCAAAACTTTAAATTCCAGCCTATTGAACAAGACCATTAGCGCTTCCCTATGATGTCAACCGACTGAATAGCCTGCATTTGATAAAAGAAAGTTATGCTGCCTCATCCTGTATTTTCAATCAAATATTTAAATTATGAACATATGTACATATATGCTTGCATAGAGATAAACTTGTTCAAATGATGATATAATTAAACCATATTCATCAGTTATATTGTCATAATTAATACTGCAAACCATACATACCACTGAAAGGAATACATACCACTGCAAAGCAAACATATCACCGCATAATTACATACGTATATTTATAAGAAACTACCAATATAATACAATGGGTATTGAACTTATATATTTATCCAGCACAAAGTCACTGACATTGAAATAAAAGTATAATAGTTTTTTTAAATTACATTTTTTCATCATATTTTTTTCTCAGCCTCTGAAACCTGTGATTAACCCACGCATATGGTATTTTTCTCATTTTGTTAATCTCGTGTTGAAATAAAGTTGTCTATCTATAATCATCAAATACCAAGAATTTGATTGCAATGATGATTGTACACAAGGTGTAAAAAACTACCTCATACATTTAGCAAAAGAACAAGTATATTGCCTTCCAAAGTAAACTTATTGTCTTTCGTGTTTTAACTACATAATAAAATTACAAGGATTATTTTATATAGGATTTAAATATTCTTTATTGTTTCTCAACTTGGTGTATGCAGTATTTATTCTGATCTTTTAATCAAATATGCCCCACTTGATATTCAAAAGCACCCAAAATCACAAATTCAATTGGACATGCCTATAATCTATCACAATGTAACACAATGCAGGTAAAACAAGGCAAATAGTTTTATCTTTTAATTTAATGAAATAGTTACTTACTGAACTTTATAAGTTTAATAAATTGTAGATTTAATACCAAATGTAAATGTTTTGCTAACTTTGGAAGGTAAAAGCCGTGAATAGTTTTCTTTGAAAGTATAGTTAGTTGTTGCTACACCTTTCTACGGCCATATTCAGAACGCATGATCAGTTGTTAAAAACAACATGCTTTTGAATTGTTATATTTTGTTCTTTCATTACAATTTTTAATGTTTAAAAATTCTGTATAACTCTCTCAGAGTTTCTTTAAGCACTAAAGCTGAAATTCTTCAACAACTTGAGTTTAAAGTTGCTTGTTGTAATCTTGAATTCACTGATTAAACTAGAAGTAATAGTTTTGTTACTATTATTTAAAGTTTGGAAACCTCTGTTCTAAAGTCAGCTATGCAATAATTACTTATAACTTGGGTTATTTTTTATTAGACTAATATGAATGTTTAAAAAATAATGAATTATAATAAAAGAAATTATGTTACAAATTACACTTTTGCTATTACTTGCGACCAGACATTTGTTAACTAAAATTTGTTAATTGTTAACTTACACTTGGAGGAAACGTTTTCAGTAGGAGGCTGAAGAAGTCGTAAGACGAAAACGTTTCCTCCAAGTGTAAGGAGGCTGAAGAAGTCGTAAGACGAAAACGTTTCCTCCAAGTGTAAGTTAACAATTAACTTTTAGTTAACAAATGTCTGGTCGCAAGTAATAGCAAAAGTGTAATTTGTAATTTACAACCAGCTCATCATGAACAGCAACAAGATTTTGAAATTATGTTACTTTAAAATCCAAGTAACTTCACAGTTTCTCTAACTGTAACAGGTTTGAAATTTCTTCTAAGCTGTTTGAAGTTTTAAAATTTAATAATACCACAATTTTGTAATCCAATCACTACTATTAAAATCTCAATCAATAAGTATACTTTTAAATATATATTTAATTCTTAAACAGCACAGTTTTATTAATGGGTGATTACTTGTTCTTTTACTTAAATATGTTCTAACTACAATTACTAGGAATTAATATATACCTATTGAAATAGGCCAGAAATTAGATCAACCTCATATCAATTGGAACTGATTTGATCCTCCTCAAAGGATAAAAAAAGACATCATTATTTCCGCCAGGGCTTCAGTCCAATTCTTCATATAAATAAACCTAATTATAATTTATAATACAATTATTGACACTAAGGCCATCTTATTTTTAAAATTTCTTTAATATTAAATAAGTAATATAAAAAAAAATTAAGTAAATTCCAACTGAGATTAACAAAGAAAAATTTTATTTTAGTTACCCTAGAGCACTATTTATGATATTGAGTGGTAACCATGGCAACAGTTTAAAGTCATACAATGGAGGTTTTGATGATAACCAGATGGGGTTAATTCATACACATCTTTCAGAAATATTTCTAGGAATTGGAAAGTTGGTGCAGTGCTAAGACGGGCTAGACTTTCAAGATGAAGATTATCAGTTCGAATCCAGCTCGACCCCACAAATTTTATAATTTAATTATTGAATAAATATTTGAAAAAACTGTATTAACATCATTTGTCATCCACTATAGGTTAAAAAAAAATCTATTTGAGCTTTAATGGATAAATAAAAGCGTATTTTATTAACGATTGAAGATTTGTACAAAATATAAATCAGGAGAGTGTGAGTTGATAGAAAGAATTTAAAAAGATTAATATTATTTAAACACTGTAACTGAGACTGTGTATGTGTGTTTTTTTTAATTGAATTGTATAAATTGTAATGAAATAATTTACATTATATGTATATTCTCATTCACTTTGTTTCTTTAAAGCCTTTAAGAATCTAACCTCTCTTAATCTCATCCTCAACTTAACCTTTAACAAAAATGTATGGGACTTATCAGTCTCAGCTAGATCTGTAAATCCTTAGAAACAGTAAATCCTTGATCAGTAAATTATTTTTTGATATAGTAAGGGCTGCTATATATCAAACGTTATTTTATATTCACACATGTTTAAATTGTGTAGATTAATGTGGAAATATATATATATTAAACCTACCTATTTTTTATAATGATAAAAACTGGAAAACATTTACTTTTTAGGTTAATTAATTCAATATAAACAACTTATTTGTTTCAAGTTAAAAACTTGTAATATCACAACTTGCACAAATTGTAATCTAAGTAGTACATTTAAAAAAATTGAATATGTAAATAATCAAACGTCATTTGTTTGTCAGTTTAAAAAAATATACTTTAGTATAAATTTGTGCATGTTGTAATATTAAAAAAAAATATTCGATTTCATGGACAAGGAACACAGAAGTAATTTTTTTTGTAAAATTTAAAGAGAAATTATAAATATTATTTATTCTATAAAAACTCGTCCAGAACCAATCTGTTCCCATCAGTCCTACAAATACTAAGTCATATTTTTTTTTACTCCCTTGCCTTAATCCTATCCTAATTCACCACATCCCTACAATCCATTCAAAGATATGAACTATAGGCTCTATTTTTGTGTTACAATACCTAAATTGAAATTAGTTCTTACATTTTTAGATGATTTCACTTATTATTATACAATCTTACTTACAAACAATTTAAAAAATTATAAACATACTTCTCTTGAATCTTTTTCATTTTTTCTTTATCCTTCTTTTTCTTTTTCTTGGGTTTAAGCAAAGGATCGTAAGTATCTCCTTTCATAGTAAAACGTGCTCTTTCGACTCTGATTTTCTTATCTCGATAGATATAGCCATCAAGTAAATCCAAAGACAAATTTACTGATTCTTTCTGTAAACACCAAGAAATCAGAATTATATATGTTTAAATATAATGTATATATCTATATATAAAGTTGTTATTGTTGTAACAACAATAATAACTTTAAAAAGTCGGTGCAACGGAAAAATAATGGAATAATAATATCACGATATATGTATATAAATTTTAATAGTTTTCACTGTCAAGCTGAAATATAATAAACAGACTAAGGGAAAATTTATACATAATATATACAATATTAATAACTTTTTTAAAGTGTAAGTGATAATAATTATAATGTAGAAAAATAAATTTTTTTAAGAGCCAACATTCCTTATATTAAACCAGTTTAAGTAAATTTATAGTTTTCAACTCTATTAACATGTAAAAGTTTAATTGAAAAATTGAGGGCTTTTCAATTAAAAATATTTGAGTTGATATTTTTTGTAGACTTATTATGCAAAGACCTTCATTTTAGTATGAAAAACCAAAGGGGATTTAACAAGTTAAAAGAAAATGGATAATAGAAATACAAAAGGGTTAATAGGGTCAAAAGGTGGTAATAGAAATAAGGAATGGGTTGAATTAAGAGATGAAAGTTTTAAATTTTATAAATATATAAACACAAGAAATATATACAACTCACAATTATAAATACTTTAATGTCAAACACGTTTCAATGACATTATGTCATCATCTTCAGTGATGGTGTCATAAACAATAAACTTTAATTTGAAAAAATGAATTTTTTTAATTAAAGTTTTGTTTGTAATAGGATCACTGAAGATGATGGCATATTGTCTTTGAAATGCGGTTGAGGTTAAAGTTTTTATAATTGTGAGTTATATATATTTCTTGTGTTTATAACCTAAACTCACAAGCTAGCTCAAATATTATTTATATTATAAAATATATTTATATGATGTAAAAAGATTGAGGCCTCCCCCATAACAGTTAATAAGCACGACACCATCTTTGAACTACTTCAAATCATCCTCATCTATTATGAACATTATTGACCGCATCATAATCAAACAGCATAAGCTTGATTTTGATGGCAGCTTAAGCAAGTGCCAAACTTCATAACACACCAAATATCCATTAGTCAACACACAGTGGCAAATGCCTCTCCATGGGTCTCCAGATGGATCTCCCATGACTGCTCTTTGCTTGAAACTTATTTATAACTAATACAGTTCTTGTAAAACTAAAGATCAGTAATTATAAAAATAAGCAAGATCAAATAGGTAATATGTTCTACATGGATGATTGTTACCTACAGAGACTTTTGAGGTAATGCTTGCCCCTAACACACAGAAAGTAGTAAATAATATACTACTTCTTTCTAAAGAATATTCTTCGAAATATTTCTAAAATATCAATAAATTATGTTTACAAAAACTATTATAGCTTCTTAAATGAATAAACAATGAAGAATAGTTCAGTAATATACACCTCAGTGAAGAGACATCTACCTTGGTACTTCAGGTAAATGACTTTCCCACATGGTACCATAACTTTCCCCTAGTATAATAAAATTTTGTTTACCCTGCATTCTATCATCTGGACGTTTTATTAACCGGTACATTTATAAAACAAATCGGTACAGTACACTTCTTTGTTGGTACAGGATGTGACTCAACAGAAACAAAGTTGTTTGTTGAAAAATATTTTGCGTAGCAAGCAGTTGGACATCTGTGATTGTTTTAAAAATCATAAAAATATTATAAAATCATTAATCTTTGTATAATTAGATGTATTGATGCATGTTTTATTTTAATGTTGTATGAGCAAAGGTTTTTACAACATTGTTGTATCTTTCTACAATAGCAAAAGTTTGTATATTGTATTGCTAAAGTTTTTTTTGAAATAGTTTTCTTTTCATTCTTCAATTTTCTCTTATAAATACTGTGTGAGTGAGCATCTGTTTTTATTAAGGAAATACAATAATTAGATACAAAAAAATATAGAAGGCAAGGAAATCAAATTTCCTTGATAGGTAGCATAACATTATGCACAGTATGTACTTTATATAGTCTATACAGGTTAGGTTCTATTATCCGGAAATTTTTGATAACCAGCTAAATGCCGACTTTGAGGGTGCCGAATATTAGATCTTTTACTATGCCAAGGGATCATTATGTCCTTTCCCCTATACCCACTTCCATGACATCCCTACCGTTTACATGGCTACATCCTAAAGGAGGTTTTATGTCTTTACCTTAATCTACATATACTCACAATCCTTCCTTTATTCCCTCGCAAACATAATTGTCGTACTGGAATAACAAACTAATAATAATGAATAGCTATTACACTACGCAAACACTTGGTAATAAAATATCCACTTTAATGAAAGTAAACACTTTGAAAGCAAATCAGGCAGCCTCGCATGAGTAAGTCAGTAATGTCTTCACAATGGGAATATCTCTAAACGTAACTTCAATAGTACACAACTATATTTATTGTCTATTCAATGATAAAACCAGGTTACATCATCTAAATGCCTGTGGCAATGAGCATACCCGTAACTGTTTGATCACATGCATCCCTATAAGGTAAGAAAATTAAGTTGTGGCATGAAGAAATTATTGGTTTATTGTAAATACCACAATCAGAAAATTATGGCTGCAGAATATATAGCAGCATGATTTGAATAAAAACTGTTCGGCTCATAAATATAATGTAATATATTACCATATTATGATACATTCTACACAATGGGCAATTACCATATGAAAACGATTCAAGTACTCAACCCTAACTATCCCACTTAAGTGTTTATAAAATGTTTAGAATTTTACATGAGAGTGCAAACATTACTACCTCAATTTAACATTAAAAGAAAACTGGTACATTTAATTCATTTTTAATTTGTTAACTGGTTAATATATTTTTTAATTTGTATTGTGTTACAAAATGTTTTGGAAAAATTAAAACTATTTTTCCAAGGCTTATTCTACTTATAACATAAGGTTATCACTTGCCCTATTTCAATTAAGTAAGCCAATGACTAGAATCTGAAATTTGAATCAACTTCTACATTACTGATGGTACAGGTTATTTCAAAATAAATAATGTCAAATAAACATGTCAGAAAATGAACCAATATATATATATATATATATATATATATATATATATATATATATATATATATATATAAATATATATATATATATATATATATATATATATATATATATATTGATGTTTTACGTTATCCATTGTTTTTCCGTTGCATTGACTTTATGAAGTTAGTATATTACTATTGTAAGTAATTTTTGGGATCTAGAGCAGAACAGGTTGGGTCAACCAACAAGTTTCCAACAGGACTAAGACGAGCGACATTGGAATGTGGCCTGATGAGAGATCAAGAATTTCAGGTACATTTCAGCTGTGCATCCACCTTCAACAACCACGTACATATATCTTCTAAAAGTGTGTGTTGAGAGGGAGCGAGGAGAGAGAGACAGCAATTATAGTACAAGGCAAATACCTGGGTAAGCTATTTATCAATCAAGTAAATGTTTCCACGAGAGTGCCGCCTAAAGATTAGGGACCCAGAACAGGACAGGTTGGGTCAACCAACAAGTTTCCAACAGGACTAAGACGAGCGACATTGAAATGTGGCCTGATGAGAGATCAAGAATTTCAGGTACATTTCAGCTGTGCATCCACCTTCAACAACCACGTACATATATCTTCTAAAAGTGTGTGTTGAGAGGGAGTGAGGAGAGAGAGACAGCAATTATAGTACAAGGCAAATACCTGCCTTATTAATCGAGTAAATGTTTCCACGAGAGTGCTGCCTAAAGATTAGGGACCCAGAACAGGACAGGTTGGGTCAACCAACAAGTTTCCAACAGGACTAAGACGAGCGACATTGGAATGTGGCCTGATGAGAGATCGAGAATTTCAGGTACATTTCAGCTGTGCATCCACCTTCAACAACCACGTACATATATCTTCTAAAAGTGTGTGTTGAGAGGGAGTGAGGAGAGAGAGACAGCAATTATAGTACAAGGCAAATACCTGGGTAAGCTATTTATCAATCAAGTAAATGTTTCCACGAGAGTGCCGCCTAAAGATTAGGGACCCAGAACAGGACAGGTTGGGTCAACCAACAAGTTTCCAACAGGACTAAGACGAGCGACATTGGAATGTGGCCTGATGAGAGATCTAGAATTTCAGGTACATTTCAGCTGCGCATCCATCTTCAACAACCACGTACATTGTAACACCATCTAAAGTGTGTTATATATTTTTCCCCCTTTTGAAAAAAAATTGTGTTACTTCATTTTCCCTTTGATTAATTTTTTTTTTTTTATTAAACTTAAACAATATACGAACAACTCTTAAGTTATCAAACAAACTATTTTCTTTGGGAAAACATATCATAAACTCTTTTGATTCTATTCTTATAACAAACTTAATTTGACAGGAAACATTACATAAACAATATTTTTTTTGGATTTAATATCCTTTCCAAACAAAAAAATTAAACTTTTTATTAAATAAATCTATAATCATCTTTTCTTTTACAATCATAAAATATTTTATATCGACACATACTCTTACACCATTACACAATGTTCTTTAGTTACATTATTACATTAAAACACTTTCACTTATTAATCAAAAATAATATCTACTCACTTCAATAGTGTTCTTATTTATTCGATGCGCACCATTGTCTTGGGTTTATACCTAATTACATAATTTATCACTTGTGTACTTTTCATAAACATCATTTAGGTATTTGTTGCAAATTGTTCATTTTTGCTTGTTAAATTGTCATTAATTGTGTATCGTTTAATTCAAAGTAGTTTGTTTTGTAAAGTCAGTCCGTCTTGTAAGTGTGGTCCACGTCATAAGTCTGGGACCAAATAGTCTTTCCCCTTTGTGTAATCGTGTAGCCTAAGTCAAAATTAATAACCTTTTATTCGCATTACGAACAATTGCTGTGGAGGTTTCCTAGCCTCTTTTTAATTGCGAGATATGCACCTTGCGTATCTCATTTAAATTTTCTACCCCTTGTATTAAAACACTTACAGGGTTTAGGAAATATAATAATTTGTATGGACCTTTAAATTTTACATCTAGCTTAGCTTGATATTTATCTATCTTTTTTTATAATGACTGATGCTTTACATACACCTTATCTCCTACTTTGAAAGAATACACATTATCACATTTATAGATACCATACTTTTTATTTCTCTCAATTGACATTTTAATATTCTTTATAGCTTTGTTAAGTCTGCTTGCTATTTCTGTTTTGGAAATTTTATTTTCTACAATGTCATTTAAACTCCACAAATTGGTTAACAGATCATTTGGCTTAAAATTAAACATTAATTCAAAGGCTGAATGGCCAGTGGATTCATTGAAGGCTGAATTTCGACAAATTTGCAAATAATGAAGTCCTTCATCCCACATTGTTTGTTTATCATGAAAAAAGCTCCTTAACAAAACCTTAATATTTTTAATATATCTCTCAGCTATATTAGCTCTTGGTATATATGGTAGGGTTTTGATATGTTTTATCCCATTATTAAACATAAAATTTTTAAACTCAATGGCTTTAAAACATGCTCCATTATCAGACACCAAGAAACGAGGCATACCAAAATTAGCAAAAACTACATCTCTCAACTTGTTGATGACATTTACAGCTTTGGCATTTCTTAAAGGCATTATATAACAGAATCTACTTAAATCATCTACTGCAATTAACAAATGATTATAACCTTTCTTACTCCTTACTAATGGTCCCATTATATCTACATACAGCTTTTGCATAGGATTGTTTGATACAAAACTCACAAGTTTCCCATTATAAATTTTTGGTGCTTGTTTACAAGTAGCACATATTTGACAATCTTTAATTTTTTGTTTTATAAAATTACACAAATTAGGTCTATAGAAATATTGGTTAATCTTTGACATGGTTTTTAATTGACTAAGATGTCCGCCAAGAAATGAAGTATGATAATATTCGAACATCATGTCTTTCAAATTAACAGGCAAATAAATTTTTAATTTGTTTTTATCTTTAAACATTAATAGGCCTTTGCTCATACAAAAATTTTTATTGTTAGTTTTAGATTTAATACTTTCCACAATTCTCGTTATTTCAGGATCTGTTTTTTGATGTACTTTTAAATCTAGGTAACCTAAAGGTATTTGTGAAATCACATTAGTTTGAGGATTAGGACATTTGTTGTTGTTGATGGATTGGAATTTCTTCCCTTGTTTATCTTTTTTAAAGATTTCGTCCTTTGACTCTATCTCAACTATTTCTATATCAATACCTTCCCCATTATTGTGGATTCTACTAAGAGCATCGGCTACTACATTCTGTTGCCCTTTTATATGAAATATTTTAAAAGGTAGACTTACAATTCTTTCTAACTATCTTCCCAATTTGCCTAACTTTCGGAAATGTGTAAGAGACCATGATAATGCTTGATTATCTGTAAACAGGTAAAAGGGTTGTACCTCTAAGAATTTATAAAATTTTTCGATGCTAAGAACAATGGCTAAAGTTTCCTTTTCGTATACTGAAAGAGCTCTCTCTGAATCTGTGAATTTCTTTGAAAAGTAAGCTACTGGTTTCTTTTGATCTGCATCATTCTTCTGTAACAAACATGCACCAACGCCATATTCACTACAAGTCTATGTTTATCTTCCTTTGAAACTAAAAATGAAGGACTCAAATACGGGCTAGTGGAATCTTTAAAAGCAAGCAAGTGAAAAAAAAGCAAGCAAACTCGAGTACAGGTCCATTTTAATATGTAACACCATCTAAAGTGTGTTACAACATATGTCTTCTAAAAGTGTGTGTTAAGAGGGAGTGAGGAGAGAGACAGCAATTATAGTACAAGGCAAATACCTGGCTAAGCTATTTATTAATCGAGTAAATGTTTCCACGAGAGTGCTGCCTAAAGATTAGGGATCCAGAACAGGACAGATTGGGTCAACTAACAGGTTTCAGACGGACTGTAACAGTGCATATTGAGAGTGATTGAGGCGTAAAGAAACTTTTATAGCATACTAAAATATAAAAGAAACAGATCTGTGTATTTAAAAATGTCAAAAAAACTGTTTTTCATATCCACTACGTCATTTCGGCAGGGGCGTAACTAAGATGTTGGGGGCCCCGGGGCAAACGTGATCTGGGGCCCCCTACCGGGGTGTCTGGGGGGTTTACCCCCCAGCGGAAGGGGGGTCTTCCCCCTCCCCCGGAATATTTTTTATATTTAACCCTCTGAAAACGCATTTTAATGCATTCCATGACTGAAGTTTCTTGTACCTACATATTGCTATTTTAGTTGACTAATACAAAAAAATTTGAAATCACCTTTTTTAAGCTAAATCATTTTGCAAGTACCATCAATATAAAACCTTTACTGTTTTCATAAAAAAATGTACTATAATGTTAATTATATTGTTCGGCTACACTGAGACACTGTAGGTCTGTAATCGCGTTATATTGCTTATCGGCAGTATAAGGCGATTACAAACCTACAGTGTAACCGATGTTAAAGGTAATTTGTCTTTTTACAAATATGATGTTATTATCAAAAGATTTATATTATTAATAGTAATTTTATTTTACCGTTTCAATTTTAAAGTTTAGTTTTAAATCTCTTGAGACACAAAGTAAGAACGTAGCTTAACATACACTCTATACCTATACCACTTCACTTATTACATTTTGAAGATTTATTCAGTATGTTTAGAAGTGTTCTTAAATTATTAAAGTACAAAATTGGGAATAATTAGACGCAAAACTCAAAGAAGTAGCTTCTTTTATTTTAACAGATAGAAATCATGGTTGCATCCAACATAATATGTTTACAATAAAATTACAATATCCATTGACATTTTAGGGTTACTACAGTTTTCCCAGTTTCCCGATTAAAACTCCTTCCTTCTTACTTTCATCGCGGCAAACTCATCGATGACGTTGTCTAGGTTGATCCTCTTGGCACGTTCATTTTCAATAGAAAGTAGAGCTAAGCTGCTAAGTCGGTCTTCTCCCATTGAATTCCTAAGATAATTCTTGATTAATTTTAATTTTGAAAATGACCTCTCACCCGAGACTCTAAGCAACTGCAGTGTGTGCAATTGTATTTTAGTCGAAAAGACTAATTTCCCCATTAAAAAACTAAAAGTTTATGTTGAGGTCTAGGGTGCCGCTGTAAGATTTTTTTTTATTGTATCATTCGAAAATATTTTGTTGGGATCGGTTTTTAAAACACATATTTTTATTTTCATCGTTAAAATCTATAAACGGCGCACGGCCAACCAAACGGGGGCACCTGGGGGGCCCCCCTTAGTCGGGGGCACCGGGGCTCTGCCCCGGTTGCTCCAATGGTAGTTACGGCCCTGCATTTCGGTTGAAATGCAATAGCTCGGCACCATACGATATTTTGGGAAATTGTTCAACTCTAGAGTTAGCGTGACGTCACGATACATTTGTATCACTCCGCGCCTATTCACAATTTCTACCTCCGCGCAATATTTTTACCCTACTTTAAATTGAAAAAAAGTAACTTTCCAAGATTAAAAAAATTAATTTCTCGTGGATATCATCGAATTTGGTAATTTTTCAAAATTTCCAACAATAACCTATAGCGCCAAGCTTCAGCATTTTTACCATAATTTCTAAGAAACTAATGTTTGTCTAATAAAATTTAATTAATAATATAGTTTCCATAGGTGACAATAATTTCACACTTAAAAAAACCTTTCAATTCTATAATTTTTCGCAATTTAGTATCAAAAGTAGGGTTACAGTGGTCCTAGGACCTTGTAGGTAACAATCACCTGAGTTTTTTCAAAAATCTTTCCTAATCAGACACACACAAATTTTACATCTCTGTCTACAATAAATACATATATTTTTCCCAATTTACTACCAAAGGGAGGTAATTATTTCGCCATATGCAAACACATTCTCACAATTACTGCATCCACACCGACGCGACGTATAGAGGAAATGCTTGATGTCTGAACTACGCTGTTGCAACCTTGAACACTTCCCTCATGTGTTGGTAAGTCACCAACACCAAGATATCTTTTCTGAAAAGTCATTCTGAATTATCCTCGTGACCGGAAATGTGCATTTGGAAATCGCTTTGTGTTCTTACTCCAATTGGCCTTGAGGATTAAATTTTCCGGACAGTTTGCCTGTAGCATGGCCTTGCAAAATCATGTCAATGCAAAGATAATATGGAGTCATTATGAAATAAGTAAAAAGAAGTTACACAAAACTTTCAAGAAATAGTGTGAAAGGTAAAAAGTTTTAAGTTTCTTTTCCATAAAAAAATAATGAATTAGAATAGTATAAAGAACTAGTAGCAATATATATATATATATATATATATATATATATATATATATATATATATATATATATATATATAATACGTTTTCTTGTTTAATAATTTAAAACAACATAGGTCATTCAAATACAAGAATATTTATTAATTTATATCCAAAGCTTTTCGTTGGCAAACAGTACTAACATCATCAGGAATCATTTGATGAAAAGCTTTGGATATAAATTAATAAATATTCTTGTATTTGAATAACCTATGTTGTTTTAATATATATATATGCATATATATATATATATATATATATATATATATATATATCTTTTACATGTTTAAATTAAAGTAAACGAACACATTATGTCGCTTTTCTCACCAGTTTTAATATCTCATCTTCTTCCCACCAAAACATCGTCGGCTAATAAAATGACAACGGCAAAAGCGACAAAAACCTTCATGACCCCCTGCGCTATCGTTAATAGGCCTAACGATTTGTCCATAAATGTGGGTTGATTTATACCTAAACACTATTCGCTAAACGCTATCGATTAAAAACTACGACTTAAGAACAAAAAGATTATTAACGTGGGACAAATAAAACAAAAAATATGTAGCAGCTGTAGGAAAATGTAGTTAGTAGCTTTAAATAAAGTAAAATATTTACTGATTTAAAAACAATTACTTAATTTAATTGATCTACGTTTCAAAACAGTTTTAGACAACACGAAATACGTTTTTATTTGGAAAATTAAAATTATAATATGTAGTAAGATTATGTACCATTGTTGTTGTAGTAAGATTTATTGACATACAAATTAATATTTCTGTTTCTATATCTGATAATAAATATTGATTAATGACATTTGATAGCCTGCAATGGATAAACTACCCTAGTGTAGATAGAGCACGGACGCTAGAACTAGATGGTAGGTATCAATGGCTGGATGCGCAGTAGCGAACTGAGTTTGTGACGTCATTGACACTGTCTTCGTCTGCCAAGATTAGTTGCTCAGGCCTATTTGTTTTGTTAGTTGTGAACAACTGTACAATCTACGATAAAATCCTTGATACTCAGTCGAAGTGCATCTGATATTATAACTAACGGATGCTGCGAGGTCCAAACTTGTAAAACCTTCAGTGTCGACATGTTGAGCAATGATGACCTTGTACACCTCTAAGACAGTACTACAATTAAACAAGTTGGGACAATGAACAAGAGGATGAAGAGTTTAATGAGATCGTCACTTTACTAGTGAAACAGCTGTCATCAGTAGATAACTGCAAGAAAAACAAACAGTACTTCAAAATATTTAAAACAAAACATATTACAGAAGAGAGAATTCACTTGTTAAAAATGCTGGCGGGTTACGTGGCTTATCGGGTCAAGAAAAGGGGTCTAAACACAACATTTGATTACGGTCAACATACTGTAACTGAACAGAGAAACAATGACTGGGTCTCTACTATGTCTAGAGGAGCGCTCATAAACCCATCTAATGTATGGCTGGTAATTGTGATTAAACTAGAACAGGAGTTTCATATCTTCCATCGGGACGGTCTTAATAAATGAACAAACTTTTAGAAATTGTCAAACAAAAAGTTTCTTCTGTTGATGATTTTGCATTATCCTTCTGTTTAAGAACACGACCTTTCATAAGAATGAAGGAATTTAATCAGAATAAATTGCTTAAAAGATTGGAATCTACAAACCCTAACAGCGATATAAAGAAAAAAAACAAATATATATAATAAATTGAAAAACTAATCCTTAAAATGTGTTATATTACCCTAAATTGTTGTACTATTGTAAAGTATGAGAAGAAGAAAAGGAAATCAAAGTCTGCGGAAAATGACATGTAGAGTGCTGATAGACTTACACAGCTAAAATTATAAAACTAATAAAACTTTGACAAATTGGGTAAGTTTAAAAAATGTAAATATCTTTGTTTAACAATCTAACTTGAAATAATTACACTTTGTAAGAGAAAATTATATTAGAACGTAAAATGCTGGGTGGCAGTGACGTCACAGACTCAGAGCAACATGCGCGTGATCCCTACCGCCTTATTCTAGTAACCGTGGTGCAGAGTAATGAACAGCTGTTGAATGAAATCATCCGATGTAGCTTAACTTAATGCGTATACCTAAAGGTAGCTGAACTTCTACCGAAAATGATGACTCTGGCAGAGAGTTCTTTCTGCCCCAGAAAATGTCAGATCCCTCTAAAGAAAGTTTTCACTTCAAAAATATTACAAATATCTGATTAAAAATAGAATTTAAAATGGTAAAAAAAACGAAATTAAAAAAGACAGTTTAAGATTTACAAGACAAAAGAATAAAATGAAATGATTTTAATTAAGAAAAGCAAAGAATTCAATTTCATGAAACATGTCTAAATTGACGTTAAAGGCATGGGTGGAGTTAGAGGGGGGGGGGGTCAAGAAGGAACATCGCCACCCCAACTTTCTGGACAGATGTATTATTTTTAATAGTCAAAAGCTTATAATGAACTTATTAAAATACTACAAAAGTCAAAATAGTGCTGACAAGAATATTACTCGGCAGTTACAGTTGTTATTTTGAACATATGCGAGTAATTTTCTAAATATGACTAAATAAGTTTAAAGACAAATATGAATTTTATTTTTTCAAGTCATGGTGTTCAAAATGAAATTTGAGGAAATGTTTCAGCCGAAGTTTCGTATTCAACGTTGTTACTCATAGAAACAAAATGATGCTTAGTTTTTAACTTATGACTGCAAAATACGAAAAGAATTTTCAAATGTTGCAAAGCAATAAGTCTAAAAGCCCCTGATTTGCGTTCTATGAGAAACGTATCATTGAATAACATACCATAACTTTCCTTGAGAGGATTTCTGAGCCCTACAGGTTCTTATCAAACATCCCGATAGAAATAAAGTTCAAGGTAAAGTAACTTTATGACCCAAAGTTAGAATACATTTGTATAATAATGTGTTCAGCATAAAATGTTTAGAAGAAATTTATAGACATCACGAAAATAAAATTTATCAACGAACATTGTTAATTCAATGTTTACACCTCATATACTATAATTAATTATTAAAATTAAGAACAATTACTGCCAGTCTCAGTTTTGCGTTTACCGAAGGATTATTTCAAAACACTATGTCAAAAAAAATATTTGAAGACAAAATATCCAACTACAAAAAAGTATATCTGTCGGGTCTTTCTATAACTATAATCAAATATTCACAAATAATGAATTGTTTTCGTACAAAATCAAATTGTTTTCACTGTTTGCCAATCAAACTATACTCCATACAGACTAGGAAGCGCCTTAGAGGATCAGCGACCATCACACGCGTACATACACACATGCCCGTGCGCACGTACAAACACACACACACGCACACGCACAAACACACATACATGCGTACGCATACGCACACACGCCTCCCCACACACAACCTCACGCACGCAAACACACACGCGCGCGCGCCTGCCTGTCACCGCTGAGCTACCAACTAGGCCTTGGTATCTAATTTTAATATTTGTAAACTGTAACATTAAGGTAATTTTTACAGACTACATATTATTCCTTGGTAGTAGAGTCCAAAAATAACGTAATTATGTTATTTCTACCTATAACAGTAATTAAATATCCATTTCCGATATTTATTAAATTGCATTAAATATCTACATAACTACATCTTATTTGGTGTCTATTTCCAAACAAAAATAAGTAGAATTTAAAACTATACTTGAAATTAACCAAATGACAGTTTAAAAACTATTAGTTTTATAGACCGAGGCATAGTAGGTAATTTATGGAAAACCATCGCCACCGGCGCAGCGGCAGGTCAGCAGCTTCCAGGTGCAAGAATCATAGGCGCCGGCGTCGTGGCAGGTCAGCAACTTCGAGGTGCAAGAACCATCGCCACCGGAGCGGCGCCAGGTCAGCAACTTCGAGATGCAAGAATCACTGGCGCCGGCGCGGCGTTAGGTCAGCAACTTCGAGGTGCAAGAACCATCACTGCCGACGCGGCGTTAGGTCAGCAACTTCGAGATGTAAGAAACGCTTAATTCTCTGGGGCGCTTCGGTGGCATTAAGACGCAGAAAACATCGCTGACGCTAGGAAATGGGATTTAGAATAAAATCTGGCTTTATTGTAGATTACCGCCACCTCTGACGCAGGTATACTTCGCTGTAAAACACGAGATCGTAATAAATTCCTGAATGCTGGAAGCGGAGTCTGGCAACCTGCCAGCGAAGTCCTGCCAAGAACTATTACACGGACAGATGGACGGACATCCATCTGAATGGATTTGAAGCACTGTTAATTAAATGTGGCGATGAGCTGACTTTATACATCAATCGGCATTACTTTACTTCCACTTATTCCCGACGAACAAGGACTAAATCGAAAAGAAGCATTTTTACGTTCAAACGATAAATAAAATTTTTAATTAATTTCTATTTAACTCGTGCAGGATGCCCGTCCATGGACAGTGGATGTCTTTCAATATCGGAGACTCGTTTTTACCAAACTCCTGATAAAGTATAAGTTCTCAATTTGGCACGTAGATAGTTTGTCAATGACTATTCAACAATATGGAAGAATCCGATTATATCGAAATTAAGGTGCAGAAAATATAAAAGTTCGCTAACTATTTAAATTAATTAATGTATTTCATATCTTGTAATAGTCGATCCGTCCACTTCCCAATGCCCAAGTCAGAGAGCATTATTAATTGATTTGTAATAAAATAAAGTAAAAATAAATATATAGCTTTAAAAACAAGTACAGTAGAACCTCGATAATTCGGACTAATTGGGAACATTGCCTATCTGGGTTTGTCGGACACTAAGGAAACATGAAATGCAGACATTGTATTTACAGAAAAACTCCTTTATATTTATCAAACAAAGAGTATTATGCACAGTACATGAAGATACATGTATATACAGTTAAACCTCATTGCTATTTATTTCTCGACAATCAAATCTCTCAATTATTGTTGTTTAATTTTGTGAGCCGCTTTCATGCTGTGCGATCCCGTAGTCTTTTCAGCTTAAAACGCACAAAACTTTGCTTTCCTTATTTTGTTTATCTGTAGGTCTTGAACGTTTTATTGTTGTGTTGGACTTTTTATATACACGTACTGTATTTATTTGATTATTGTTATTTACGAGTGGTTTATTGTTCGAAATGCCGGTGTATTTCTACTTCAAAATCACTCCGAGTTAACGGAGTCCAACTTATCGATGTTATACTGTAGCTTAATTTCGTGACGTAAAAAAAATTTCTCTACTACACAACAACACTGGATTTTTTAGCAGAAAAACTTAATGCGTTGGACGCCCAGAATATATCTCCTATTAACAAGATGCAAGTACAGTAATTTTACAGTAAACATAGAATCCCAGCATATTATAATATCCAAGGTTAGTACAAAATCCTAGATTATAAAACCTTAGCTTATTAAAATCCTACGTAGTAAAAACTCCTCGGTTATTATAAAACCCAAACTATTAATATCCTACGTAATTATAAAATCCTAGTTTATTATTAAATATTAATTATTAAAATGCTAGTTTAATACAAAATCCTGGATTAATGTAAACTGAATTTTAATATAAAGTCCTAGATTAGAAAACAATCCTAGGTTGATGTAAAAATCGTTAGGTTAATATAACTTCGCAAATACAAAACCCTATTTTAATATAAAATCCTAAGTTACTAAAAAAAATCCTAGGTTAATATAAAATTCTGGGTAAATATACAATCCTACAGTAAATTAATACAAAATCCTTGGTTAATATGAAAACCTGGGTTATATAAAATCCTAGGTTAGTTATATAGAATTTCTTGTTTACATAAAATATGGAATTCGCTGTCTCTTTGCTCGACCTTTTCAAACCTACTTTGATATTAGTCATGTTTACACTCGCAGAGATTATTGCTAAATAAAAGCGGTTGACTTGCAAGTAAGGTACGAATCACTATTTATTTATACAGGCAACGTTTCAATAACAGAGAGTTTGATGTTGTTTTACATTAATGCTGAGAAATTATTTTAAATTTTGTTCATCGCAAACCAAACCTTCACCATAACCTGAATGCCAAGTTCCCAAAACTCCCTACTAAGGAATTATGTATGTCGGTAAAATTTAAAGGACTGTCGTGCCTCGCAAATATTTAATCTGGAAGCTCAGATCCAACAAGCCCGGGCGGATTACAAAGAGCGGTTTTTTAGAATTAAACAAGCCATTTGCATTGCTAAACTTGGACAACGTTTCAAAACCTCAGGCTTTGATTAGTCATTGTTATTTAAATTAATATTATATCCCCGAGTTCTGGCTGTCACACCCAGCAAGGGCGCCATGACTGTGCAAATGTTCAACATAATCGGACCACTTTGACGGTGTCATCGAGCAAATTTAACAATTGCAACAAACAGCTTCCTTTTCATCTGGCAACCGGCAATTTTACACAACATACTAATTTTTATCCGAGGTTACAAAATATTCATTTAATTACTTCGATTATCTCACACTCTCCTTATATATATCGCAATATGTATTCTTGTGTATTAATAAAGAACTAAGTCAAAATACAAATACAAGAATTATAATTGAATTTATAATTCAATTATATATATATATATATATATATATATATATATATATATATTATATATTTTTTTAAACATCATAAAATACACAACACTACAACCTGAAAATAAATATAATATATATATATATATATATATATATATATATATATATATATATATATATATATATATATATATATATATATATATAATTATTATTATTATAAATATTATATATATATATATATACATATATATATATATATATATATATATATATATATATATATATATATATATATATATATATATCTTGTACAGATTTTCAATCGTTAATAAAACGTGTTTTTATCGTTCATTCATGTTCAAACAATTTTTTTAACCTGTAGTGAATGGCAATTGATGTTTATTCACTTTTTTTTTTATATTTATTCATTATTTAATTTTTTTTAAATCATGTCTTGGTCGGATTAGAACTGAATGACTCCATGTTTGAAATCTAGCCACTGAACCAACTTTCTCATAGCTAGTAATCATGTACTTAAAGATGTATATGAAATTAATAATATATGAAGATGTATAGAAAAAAATGTTCTTCCCAATAATGAAGCATTACAAGAGATGGATAAATTGAGAAATTATATATATATCTCTCAGCTTCATAAATAAAAAAATTTTAAAAAAAGCAAATAAATAGTAATAGACAAAAATAGTTTAACACCATATACTGTATAGAGAGGGAAATGGGAAAATTTCATGGAAATCCATATGTATATATAAACTAAAATAAATATTGTCTTTGTTGGCCTCAGTAGAAATTGACATGATTTTTTTTTATTCTTTTTTTATATTCACTTGTTCTAACTCTTTTCACGAACGTTAGAACTGTTTGGGGTGTGACTAGGCAACAGATTGCTCTTGGATTAATCCGGATTAAATAAAGTATCAACGTCTGTACATTTCACTGAATAATATTTTGGCTACGGTGTAAAACATTTGAGTACAAATTTATGCCTTTCCTAACATAACAATATTCTTTTTATAAAAATACTCCTAACAGGAGTGAAGGTGAGTATATTAAGAATAAGGTGTAATAGGTGTAACTTCAAACAATAGTAAAACGTTTTTAAATACATAGACGTAAACAAAAAAAGACAAGGTTCTTTGAACCGACTGACAACACAAAGACGTTTGAACGCATACGTTTTGCAAATGTGAAAACGAATTTCCTTAAAGGTGTCAACATTTTTCAAGGTCGTGATTTAGATTGGTCCTCGCAGATTCGACATATTTTTTTAAAATACCCTTGAAGGCCGTTAAAACTACGTCCATGCAACCTACACTAACAACATAAACGTAACTAATCACAAGTTCACTATTAATGCCATAATATTTTGTGTGACGTAGTAACAAACATCCACTTGAACGCCTCGATCAGCAACAGTGACTAAATTGATTCCAGCAAAGGTTATGGAATTTTTAAACTAATAATAATAACCACAATGTCATAATTACTCTTTATATTTACTTATTATAAATCACTTTAAGAACACATTTAAGTACATTTATCTGCCTTTCCTAGTAATAAAAAAGTTTTGAGAAGTGAGTTATTCCGAAACGTACAGGTATAAACAACAAAACATATTTTAATGTACTCCAATATTTAGAAATATTCTTAACAGAAGCGACGATGACTATATTAACAATTCCACTTTACGTGCATTTCATTAAAATCTTCAGCGGCATATACATACTCTAAAGCAGGATTTAAACCAACACCTTCAGCGTACGACTTTTACCTGAGAAGATGTTAACATTGTCGTCGAAATGTAAGGAATGAGATACTGTATTAAATAAATATTGTAGATATCGTGGGGTGTTATTAGCAGTATTCAAACAGTGACTGAGTGTTCAAATCGAACTCCTCCATAAAAGTAACAACAGGGCACAAAATAATACCCTCCCCTGAACTAGAGGGCAACGACCATCAAACCCTTAAAGTATACTTCATAAACAAACGCAGATTTTCATAGAATTCATAGACAAACACCTGCTTATTAAAAACAAGTATTATGAAAATTTCAACGGTTTTCAAAGTTTTTTAAAAGTCAATTCAAGCTTAAATCAACAAACAAAAATTTAATTTGAGTTTCTTTTTATTTTATAATTAAAATTACATAATATAAATATGTAGCCTATATATACATGCCAGAATAACAGTAGTAAGTGGCAAAATAGAAAGCGAATTCCCTTGCAATTTTACATTTTCCTTTTTATGTATGGTGTTGAACTATTGTTTTTGTTTGTTACTATTTATACGCTTTTTTTGTCGCTTGCATTGTGTTGTTTATTTTTGCTTTCCTTTCGCATTGTGCGTTAGTGAAGCAATCTCCGATACCGTTAATCCACTTTGTTGATTTTATTCTTCTTTCCATTCATTTCAATCCTACAGTATTATTTATGATATTGTTTGATAACCATGGCAACAATTTAAGATTGTACAATGGGGGGTTTGGACGTCAACTAGATAAGAGCAAAATAAAAATGCATATTCGTCTTTAAGAAAAACACTTCTAGCTATGGGAAAGTTGGCTCAATGCCACAAAAGGCTAAACTTTGAACATAAAGGTACTCGAATCCGAATTAGACCCCCCCCCACAAATTTATATATTATAATTAGAATAAATATTTGAAAAAACTTTATTGACATAATTGTCATTAACTAGAGGTTAAAAAAGTTATATTTGAAATTGAATGAATAAAAATGTATTTTATTAACGATTGAAAATTTGTACAAGATATATGACAGGAGAGTGAGAGCTAATAGAATGAATCGAAAAATCAAACTTTTGAAGAAAAATCATTTTTCAAAATACAAAACCAAGCAAGAATTTAAACCAAAAATAATAAATATGTCCAGACTGACAAAGCGTAACACGCACACTTTAACCTCCTATACAATAAGCAGATGTTCTACAAGATAAACAAGGAAACGTAAAATTATTGCTGTTCCGATAGATGTATCACTGCCTACATCTTTCATTGCATAAATGCAACGCTAAAAGCTGTTGAAATATTGCCAAGAGATGGTTTCGCCTCAAAGCAAATGTTATTACGCTTGTAGCTCACCATATGTTTTCGCCTTTCAGAACAGACGGTTCTGCCTTTCTTTCGACAGTTATTGATTTTTTTCAATTATTCAAATAAATCCTGCTTTTCTACCGATAACTAAATATATTTTAGCAAGAATGATCGCTTAATGTAGCTGTAATACTTCTCATTATATTCTTTTTCTTCTACGTTTGTCTTCTTTCTGCCCCAGTTAGCTACATACATAATTTAGTTGATTTGTTCTTCAAAGCTGTTAAGGGTCATCGCACACTGGATCAGTTCAGTTCAGTTAGGCTAAGTCGCATCCGCCAAAACTCGGAAACAGTGTAACCAAATGTAGAACAGCGCACTGCATCCGACCCGTCAGTTCAGTTCAGTCCGCTCCGTCCGTCTCAGCCACTTTTCGGTCAGCGAGAGATTTTTGCGGAAGCGACGGAAGGACCGAGACGCCGCGCATGCGCACAGAGTACATATAGTCAGTAGTGTTGCGCAACTGAACTCGGGTGGTCTGACACACATGTTGCAGTGCTGTGATTATTGGGTTGTTGATTTATTATTTATTTTAAAGATGAGTTTTGATGAACGACTTATTTCAGCATTACAGGCATATCCAATGTACGACCTGTCACACAAAGATTACTATCATATTACAATGAAGGAGGATATTTTCCCTCACTGTCCCGTGCGACATTAATACTATGCACCCAAATCTTTTTGTTTTTTCTTGATACTTGATCATCCTCTTCTGCAGCTAATGTCAATGCTATTACAACAGTTTCTTCGTCAATACTGCTGGAACTCGTAATTGCACAAACGGAAAAGCCGCCAAAAAGAATTTACAAGCGAACATTAACAGCGTCTGTCGTCCAATTGAGGTTGGCGC
Organism: Prosapia bicincta; assembly: GCA_036971475.1. Classification (NCBI taxonomy): domain Eukaryota; kingdom Metazoa; phylum Arthropoda; class Insecta; order Hemiptera; family Cercopidae; genus Prosapia; species Prosapia bicincta. Next base: position 249,894,277 of record JBAIZL010000005.1, on the reverse strand, counting down.
TCAAATTTAACGACTGAACTGAGCGGATTGAACGGGCGCAATGTGTGGGAAAACTGCCGGAACGGAACTGACTGATCTGATCTGAGCTGAGCGGACAGAACTGAACGGATCAAGTGTACGACAAGCATAATACATTAAACAGAAACATCAGGCGATTGTCGTTACGATCACGTGATCGCAGTATAAATGCGTTTTCTTGGGAAAAGCATAGACGAGTATCTAGCCCGTATCTGGGATTACATGAGACAAATCACTGTCTACTGTTTCGACCACAGCGGAGGCAGTTAAGACTTCCGCTGCAAATACCACAATAGTTACTTCGGTTTAGGTCCTTACCGGCTTCTGGAACTACATGAGTGCTACAATCATTGTCTACTGCTTCGACCGCTTTACCACAGCGGGCGCAGTAAAAGCTTTTGCTGAAAATGCCGCAATAGTTACTTCGGTCCAGGTCCTTGGCCCGCTTCTGGGATTACATGAGTGCTACAATCGTTGTCTACTATTTCGACCGCTTCACCACAGTGGGGGCAGTAAAGGCTTCCGCTGAAAATACCACAATAGTTACTTCGGTCCAAGTCCTTGGCCCGCTGCTAGGATAACATGAGTGCTACAATCAGTGTCTATGGTTTCGACCGCTTTACCACAGCGGGAGCAGTTAAGGCTTCCGCTGAAAATACCACAATAGTTACTTCGGTCCAGGTCTGTGGCCCGCTTTTGGGATTACATGAGTGCTACAATCGTTGTCTACTGTTTCGACCGCTTTACCACAGCGGGAGCAGTAAAGGCTTCCGCTGAAAATACCACAATAGTTACTTCGGTCCAGGTCCTTGGCCCGCTTCTGGGATTACATGAGTGCTACAATCGTTGTCTACTATTTCGACCGCTTCACCACAGTGGGGGCAGTAAAGGCTTCCGCTGAAAATACCACAATAGTTACTTCGGTCCAAGTCCTTGGCCCGCTGCTAGGATAACATGAGTGCTACAATCAGTGTCTATGGTTTCGACCGCTTTACCACAGCGGGAGCAGTTAAGGCTTCCGCTGAAAATACCACAATAGTTACTTCGGTCCAGGTCTGTGGCCCGCTTTTGGGATTACATGAGTGCTACAATCGTTGTCTACTGTTTCGACCGCTTTACCACAGCGGGAGCAGTAAAGGCTTCCGCTGAAAATACCACAATAGTTACTTCGGTCCACGTCTGTGGCCCGCTTCTGGGGTTACATGAGTGCTACAATCGTTGTCTACTGTTTCGACCGCTTCACAACAGCGGGGGCAGTAAAGGCTACCTCTGAAAATACCACAATAGTTACTTCGGTCCAGGTCCTTGGCCCGCTTCTGGGATTACATGAGTGCTACAATCGTTGTCTACTATTTCGACCGCTTCACCACAGCGGGGGCAGTAAAGGATTCCACTGAAAATACCACAATAGTTACTTCGGTCCAAGTCCTTGGCCCGCTGCTAGGATAACATACGTGCTACAATCATTGTCTATGGTTTCGGCCGCTTTACCACAGCGGGAGCACTAAAGGCTTCCGCTGAAAATACCACAATAGTTACTTCGGTATAGGTCTGTGGCCCGCTTCTGGGGTTACATGAGTGCTACAGTCGTTGTCTACTGTTTCGACCGCTTCACCACAGCGGGGGCAGTAAAGGCTACCACTGAAAATACCACAATAGTTACTTCGGTCCAGGTCCTTGGCCCGCTGCTAGGATAACATGAGTGCTACAATCATTGTCTATGGTTTCGACGGCTTTACCACAGCGGGATCAGTAAAGGCTTCCGCTGCAAATACCACAATAGCTACTTCGATCCAGGTCTGTGGCCCACTTCTGGGATTACATGAGTGCTACAATCGTTGTCTACTGTTTCGACCGCTTACTATAGAGGGAGCAGTAAAGGCTTCCGCTGAAAATATCACAATAGTTACTTCGGTCCAGGTCTGTGGCCCGCTTCTGGGGTTACGTGAGTGCTACAATCGTTGTCTACTGTTTCGACCGCTTCACCACAGCGGGAGCAGTAAAGGCTTCCGCTGCAAATACCACAATAGTTACTTCGGTCCAGGTCTGTGGCCCGCTTCTGGGGTTACGTGAGTGCTACAATCGTTGCCTACTGTTTCGACCGCTTCACCACAGTGGGAGCAGTAAAGGCTTCCGCTGCAAATACCACAATAGTTACTTCGGTCCAGGTCTGTGGCCCACTTCTGGGACTACATGAGTGCTACAATCATTGTCTACTGTTTCCACCGCTTTACCACAGCGGGAGCAGTAAAGGATTCCACTGAAAATACCACAATAGTTACTTCGGTCCAGGTCTGTGGCCCACTTCTGGGATTGCATGAGTCCTACAATCGTTGTCTACTGTTTCGACCGCTTCACCACAGCGGGAGCAGTTAAGGCTTCCGCTAAAAATACCACAATAGTTACTTCGGTCCAGGTCTGTGTCCCACTTCTGGGATTACATGAGTGCTACAATCGTTGTCTAATGTGTCGACCGCTTTACTTTAGAGGGAGCAGTAAAGGCTTCCGCTGAAAATATCACAATAGTTACTTCGGTCCAGGTCTGTGGCCCGCTTCTGGGGTTACATGAGTGCTACAATCGTTGTCTACTGTTTCGACCGCTTTACTATAGAGGGAGCAGTAAAGGCTTCCTCTAAAAATACCATAATAGTTACTTCGGTCCAGGTCTGTGGCCAGCTTCTGGGGTTACGTGAGTGCTACAATCGTTGTCTACTGTTTCGACCGCTTCACCACAGTGGGAGCAGTAAAGGCTTCCGCTGAAAATACCACAATAGTTACTTCGGTCCAGGTCTGTGTCCCACTTCTGGGATTACATGAGTGCTACAATCGTTATCTAATGTGTCGACCGCTTTACTATAGAGGGAGCAGTAAAGGCTTCCGCTGAAAATATCACAATAGTTACTTCGGTCCAGGTCTGTGGCCAGCTTCTGGGGTTACGTGAGTGCTACAATCGTTGTCTACTGTTTCGACCGCTTCACCACAGCGGGCGCAGTAAAGGCTTCCGCTGCAAATACCACAATAGTTACTTCGGTCCAGGTCTGTGGCCCACTTCTGGGGCTACATGAGTGCTACAACCGTTGTCTACTGTTTCGACCGCTTCACCACAGCGGGCGCAGTAAAGGCTTCCGCTGCAAATACCACAATAGTTACTTCGGTCCAGTCCTGTGGCCGTAAACCCACTGTCAAGAAGGAACCTATGCCGGAGTTCTTACTCATTTAAATCGAGGCGTGATGTCACTTCTCAAACATTCGTACAAAATGTTCTTTGTAATAAAGGCAATAATATAACAAGCTATACTTTATTTAAAACGTCTGTATCATTAGGTCAGTGGGTAAACATAGTTGCCGGATTGTCCGTGAACCCATGGGGTCTGAACTATCAAGATACTTTATCGTGACACTTATAAATTTGCAACATGTGACCTATGTGTCGCTATGACAACCGTCTTTCACTGACTCCCAAAGCACACGAAGAGCATCAATTACAAATTGTCCAAATTGTACAAGATATATATCAAGAGAGTGTGAGCTAATAGAAGGAATTAAAAAAAAAGAACTGATTAAACATTCAGTTTGTGCAATATTATTTTCTTCTTAACGTTATAATTAATGCGTTATCCATCGATTGGTTGTGTACTATTAACAGAAAGTAATATACTGCATATCCAAGTACTGAATAAACAGTTTGCACATGCCGCTCTAATTTCGTTTACTAATGCTGGCAATATGATCCTTCGCCTTAGCCTAATCAAAAGGCAAACAACACCACCTCCGCCCTTTACGCCCGTATTGACATTCACCCACATTTCCTACACTTAGGGCATTGATGTCCTAACTGTTTCGTTAACGCTTAACGCTTTCAACAGAACAACAATATTTATTTACAAAACTGAGCTAAAAAAATATAAAAAGTTTAATTTAAAATATGTTTATATTTTTATAATATTCCGATTTCCAAGCTACTATAATGCGTTAAATCTGATTTGAAAATTTTCATTTGGGTAGGCTACTAATCAATTGTTGCCCAGCATTGTTCATTCTCAACATAGAATAAACAGTAAATAAATCCTCTTAACCCAAAATACTTTTTTTTAATTTTAATCATAAAGTACATTTCTACTGCAAAGTAATCATCTTCAGAGAAAATTATTACAAGAATAACTACTAGGTTATTATTACTAGGCAGTTATTATAATAATTTCCTCTAAAGATGATTACTTTGCAATCGAAATGTAAATAAGGATTTTAATTTAAAAAATTTGTAGGCCTATTTGAGGTTTTATTTATTTAAAATAAAAAATTGCCCCAGTTGCTCTAAGTTGTTTTAGAATTTATATTTGACAATTTGACAAACATAATCCTCATAACGGTTTCTGTTTTCAGCTTTACGTTTCCTTGAATTCCTTTTCCGGTAAATCATTGTTATATATAAAACACGCAGAAGTATTGTTGGTAAAGAGGCAAAAACATTTTACGCGTGCAACCAATTGTACGTGTTCCCCATACAGTTCGACATCCATCCAGTGATTCAGCTGTCTTGCCAAGAATTGCGATCTGGAATAAATCAACCGCCGCCAGACTAAATAGAATTACTCCCGGCACGTTGCCAAATTACTTATTGAAATGGAATGTTGTCGTGATGTAAACTAAACAACTCAGCAGAAGGAAACGGTTTGCAATAAATGTACACGTCATTACGGCTATGATGGCATTCACTTATTTAAACGTTGCTCAAGGTTTTCACGTTGCAGAATATATCCAACGTAATTAATCTAGTAGTCATATGTTGCGAGCATTACAAAAAACCTTTTACACACGGCCATTGGAAGACCTGTTTTGTGACAATATAATAAAACATAAGGGGTCTAACATAAAAGCGAATGTGAGGGCGAAGTAGGCAATATCAGCTCGGAACTTGAGCTGTCGACAGAATAACTGTACTAGCATGGCGGAAAACGTTACATTTGCTGAGAAACGTGGGCGGGTGTAAAGCTACACTGTTTTAAAGACCATTAAAAAGAAAGAAAATGTAAGCAATATACGCTAGTGCTATTTATGGCGTCAATCTGGCTGGAGTTCTTAGACCCTGTGATTCGGCGAATTTGTAAATGCCAGTGTTTGGAGGATGATACTAGATTATTCGAAACTCCCACTTTGCTTCCTCGCTACTGGAGCGGAGAGGCCTAGGCGCCAGCCTGGCTGTAAATATCATACGAATGGTCAGAAACCTCGCGCGGTCGGAGCAAGCCTCTCGTTCCAGAGAAAGAATTGAAATTTTCTAGTAACGACTCGAACGCACATCCCTAAGATGAGAACAGAAGAACTGCGTACTTGTTAGACTAATAATAACCAGGACAAATTTCTCCGAAATAATTGTTATTATAGCGGTTATATCTGTGACTAGAAAGTACTGCAAACACATTAAATACAATTCTGTTAAATATCAGATTCCTAGTGTGTTCCTGGGTTACTATGTTTCCTTTTTAAATTTTTTTTTTTTTTTACCCGCAGTGCTCTTGGGCACATCGTTATTCTTCTTCATATTCAACAGGGGGGGGGGGCGTCCCGTTACAAACGTATTTTCAACTGTTATACATCAGTTAGCATGTTGCCCAATACCTAACTCCACGAACATTAATACCACAGCAAATGACTAATCAGCGATTATAAAGTAATTTCGAAGGTTTACTATGGTAAACCTTACCATAATTACACATTGACAACCAGTCTGAGTACGCTAATAAAACAACAGTAATAAATAGCAAACACATAAACGGTATTTAACTAGCAACATATTTAGTTCAAATGACTGTTTTCAATTTAAGCACTTCATAGTAAACGCTCGTTACGTAACTTCAGGTAGATATCTGGCAACACTCCAGCACCCGTAACCAAAACAAAACCACCTTCGCGATCAATCACTTGTGTTTGTAAACTCCGAAATTCATTCATCCTAAATCGATTACACAGTATTTAAAGTAACGCAGTAGTGGATGTACTGTAGTGACGTACCGTAGCACCGCAGTGGTATGTGCAGTATTTATAGTAATACACAATCTAAAAGATTTCAGACAAAATAATTACGTTATAAACCTCTAAATCTGATATGTTAAACTAAAAACATAACATATGTAAATATGAACGTTAAAAATATTTAATTTTAAAATGTAATATTATACTTTACAGTAGACACTATATTACTTTACACCAAAATAGGTTGTATATTATATAATACTTCTATTTCTTCTGGTATGTTCAGTAAACCATTCTATCTATTGTTTTCTTATATAATATTATCAAGAAATATAAATACATTTACTACTGTCAATATTATAAGCAAATTTTATAAACAATATTTTTTTCTTACAACAAAGAACTGCTTTTTGAAGCAGTTATTCCTAAGCTTGCACATTTCACATTTCCTTTCCCTTCTTCATAGCATACGTTTTCAAATTACACTACTTATAAATAATTTATATATATATATATATATATATATATATATATATATATATATATATAAAATCATAGAACTATTATATATACAGTGGACGTTAATTATGAGTAAATTAAGATTCCTCAACAAAAAATTGTCTTTAATTCTCGATAGTTACTAATTAAAGTCAGGGTAATTTTGAATAAGTAAAGATCTTCGGCAAATAAATTATCTATAATTTGCACTAGCTAATTACAATAAGCGGTAATTATGAGTAAATTAAGGTTCCTTAGCAAAGAAATTATCTACAGTTCTTACTAGTTGCTAACTACAGTGAGTAGTAATTATGAGTAAATTATGATCCCTTAGTAATGAAGTTATGTATAATTCTTGCTAGCTGATAATCACACTGATTAATAATTATGACTAAATTAAAGTTCTTTAGCAGGGGAATTATCTATAATTATTGCTAGCTACTAATTACAGTGAGTCGTTATTATGAGTAAATTATGATCTCTTAGTAATGAAATTATGTATAATTACTGCTAGCTGATAATAACAGTGATTAGTAATTATGACTAAATTGAAGTTCTTTAGCAGGGAAATTATCTATAATTATTGCTAGTTACTAATTACAGTGAGTGGTAATTATGAGTAAATTATGACCCCTTAGTAATGAAATTATGTATAATTCTTGCTAGCTGATAATTACAGTGATTAGTAATTATGACTAAATTGAAGTTCTTTAGCAGGGAAATTATCTATAATTATTGCTAGCTACTAATTACAGTGAGTGGTAATTATGAGTAAATTATGATCCCTTAGTTATGAAATTATGTATAATTCTTGCTAGCTGATAATTACAGTGATTAGTAATTATGACTAAATTGAAGTTCCTTAGCAGGGAAATGATCTATAATTATTGCTAGCTACTAATTACAGTGAGTGGTAATTAAAATATACGACACATAATAATATTCATTGCTTATTGGAATCGAGAAAAGTGTTTACAGTGTAACTGAAATATAAATAATAGAAATAATATATAAGTGCTAATATTATATATTTACAAATTATAACTGATATTTGTATTTAATTTTCACTCAAAGCTGTAACAGCATTTGCTCAAGTTGATCCCAACCGTGCCTTTTTATTAGAAATTTAAATTAATACAATAAAACCCCGGCTTGATTTCATGTGTGTTTTTACACTTGATAGTATCAAAAATTATTTTATCAGCAGTTATTTTACTTATATGTCATCCAACAAGTTTCTTCAAGCGTGTAGTCTTGCTATTAGAAACTTTTTTCAAGCAGTAATGGCCTTTGGGGAGGGCAATCACGGGCGGCGCCGAGAGTTTAGGGGCGCTTAAAGGTTTTCATAATTATACAAAATTTCTCCAAAAGATATATGTAGGGACTAAAAAACATGTTTGTTTATGTAAAAACATTGTGCTTTTTATGCGGCGGTTTTATACATTTAAACTAGTGTTTTTTTAAAGATAAAATTCACCCTTCTTTACTTTCCTCATGAGTCGCCCGAATAGCGTGTACTATTTTCCTATGCCCGGGGGAGAAATTTGCTTTTTTTGTTTTCACCGGTGATTGCAAAACTGATACTTTCTCTCAGACATGAGGAAAAACTTTTATCTGTAGGGTCTGCAATAAAAGTTATAATCAAGTCTATTAATTTTTTTTTTGTACTGAGTTTACTAACTAAATATAACATTTTTAAAACCACGTTTGCCACTAAGTATTAAGTAAAATCTTTGTCGTTGGATATACGTTTTGATAGCGTAACCCTATTTCAATTACTTTATCCTTACAAGGGCGCCGAAAGAAATCGTGCCCGACTAAATACTAAAGCCTAAAGGCGGCGCTCTCAAGGTTTCGTTTATTGTCAGTACGAGTTGAACAAGCTAATCTCTCCATAGGCTTCGGCCGGACAGAATCCGTTCTGTCACGTGTAATATGTGATATATGTATTCACCGATTTGCGTCTTATCCAGCATATCAGTCTTGGCCACACAGAATCCGTTACGTCACGTGCAATACGTTATTTCCGTTTTCACCGAATTGCATCTTATCTGGCATATCAGTCATGGCCATACAGAATCCGTTATGTCACGTGCAATAAGTTATTTGCGTTTTCACCGACATGCATCTTATCTGGCATATCAGTCATGGCCATACAGAATCCGTTATGTCACGTGCAATACGTTATTTGCGTTTTCACCGACATGCGTCTTATCCGGCATATCAGTCATGGCCATACAGAATCCGTTACGTCACGTGCAATACGTTATTTGCGTTTTCACCGACATGCGTCTTATCTGGCATATCAGTCATGGCCATATAAAATCCGTTACGTCACATGCAATACGTTATTTGCGTTTTCACCGACATGCGTCTTATCCGGCATATCAGTCATGGCCATACAGAATCCATTACGTCACGTGCAATACGTTTTTTGCGTTTTCACCGATTTGCGTCTTATCTGGCATATCAGTCATGCCCATACAGAATCCGTTACGTCACGTGCAATACGTTATTTGCGTTTTCACCGACATGCGTCTTATCTGGCATATCAGTCATGGCCATACAGAATCCGTTACGTCACGTGCAATACGTTATTTGCGTTTTCACCGACATGCGTCTTATCCGGCATATCAGTCATGCCCATACAGAATCCGTTATGTCACGTGCAATACGTTATTTGCGTTTTCACCGACATGCGTCTTATCCGGCATATCAGTCATGGCCATACAGAATCCGTTACGTCACGTGCAATACGTTATTTGCGTTTTCACCGACATGCGTCTTATCTGGCATATCAGTCACGGCCATATAAAATCCGTTACGTCACATGCAATACGTTATTTGCGTTTTCACCGACATGCGTCTTATCCGGCATATCAGTCATGGCCATACAGAATCCATTACGTCACGTGCAATACGTTTTTTGCGTTTTCACCGATTTGCGTCTTATCTGGCATATCAGTCATGCCCATACAGAATCCGTTACGTCACGTGCAATACGTTATTTGCGTTTTCACCGACATGCGTCTTATCTGGCATATCAGTCATGGTCATACAGAATCCGTTACGTCACGTGCAATACGTTATTTGCGTTTTCACCGACATGCGTCTTATCCGGCATATCAGTCATGCCCAGACAGAATCCGTTACGTCAAGTGTAATACGTTATTTGCGTTTTCACCGACATGCGTCTTATCCGGCATATCAGTCATGGCCATACAGAATCCGTTACGTCACATGCAATACGTTATTTGCGTTTTCACCGACATGCGTCTTATCTGGCATATCAGTCATGGCCATACAGAATCCGTTACGTCACGTGCAATACGTTATTTGCGTTTTCACCGACATGCGTCTTATACGGCATATCAGTCATGCCCAGACAGAATCCGTTACGTCAAGTGTAATACGTTATTTCCGTTTTCACCGACTTACGTCTTATCCGGCATATCACTCATGACCAGATACAATCCGTTACGTCACGTGCAATACGTTATTTGCGTTTTCACCGACATGCGTCTTATCCGGAATATCAGTCATGGCCAGACAGAATCCGTTTAGTCAGTATGTTCGATGGGGTCAGAGAAAGAACTACGTATATTGTTGCTCATGGAATATATAAATGTTTTATATAAATATAAAGCTTAAGTTAAATGTTTAAGATGTAAGATTATGAGAACACAAAATAAACAAGGAAAGGATGGAGTTCGGAGAATATCATACATTGTTACATGTCGATGATTAATTTTTTGAATACATGAAAATGTCGAAATAACATTCTATTTAATTATTAACAAAGTGCAGGAGAGAATTATAGAAGTGAAATTAAACCTCTGTGAACCAATTTCTAGTGAGTAAAGGCTTGTGATTACTTTAAAGTGGGAAAATTTTAAAAAATCTTAACAAAATTTTTAATGAAAAATAAATTTTCAAACAAATAAACATGGATTAATAAAAGAAATTGGGAAATATTTTCAGGTATCTAACAACTGGAATTTATTTTCGCATAGGTAGAAATGGTGATTTTTCACTTATGAATTTGATGTACATAAACTTAGACCGAATGTGGGACAATGATGTCAAGTTGATAAGTAGGAAAACATGTATTCGTCATAAATAAGAAAATTCGTTAAAAATTATGTTTAAAAATAAATATTAATAAAATCGTAGTTTCGTCTGTTCCTAATTCTCCCCCTAAATCCTTCCAAATCTGCTGCACAATATGTCTATATTTGTGAGATGGATCCTAAAAGTGGAGGGTGCTGTAATGCACATGAAAAAATTACTTCTTTAGATACTTCCATGTTCACTTTGTACATGCGCATTGTCCGTCTTCCGTCTCGAAACCAAATGTTTTGAATCAAAACGGATGACGCATATGACGGATGTGACGGATAGGACGCGACGGAATGTGTATAGCCACACCCACAATATTTCGAAGGATTGTTATAGTCGCAATGACGCGCATGAAGTGTTGCACTGATTGCCGAACATGACGGATTCTGTCTGGCCATACCCTAAGGAACTCCTCTCAAAGGTCTCCATCTTGTCAGTGTGAATGTTGAAAATGAACTTTCGTATAGAACACCTACCAGAAGTATGTCCCTTAGTACGGTGGTATCAAAGTGAGTTGCCTTTAGAAACTGTTTTCAAATGTTTCTTATCAGTGCTTGGGTTTGATCAGTACTTATCTCTCTGATCAGCTCTTACCAGTATTTCTAAAACAAGCTGAGGTGGCTTTACGAACTCCTGTGAAAGTCTCGCATCTTGGCAGTACAAGCAATTTTAGCCATTCTCACTGTCCCATGTGGAAACCGTTGGTAACATGAGCTGGTAACAGCACTGTCACGTCTTCGCGTGTGTAAATAAGTCTTTACCCTCTCTAGACACGCACGGCTCTCAGTTGAGAAAACGTCACTGTTGTCGGTTATTCTGACAGATATACTCCAATATTTTGACAGTTCAGTGTCAGCTTGGCGTAACAGAGCGTTTCTTATTAATACAAAAATAACATCTCCAGTTGATGCGAGAACTGTCCCCACATCAGAATAGATAAATAATACAAATTTCTACAATGTGTGTTGTGTAGAAAGTACAACATGAAAATTTCCCTCGATTTCAAGGTCAAAAGCTCTCTCGTATACTAAATTAACCAAGTTAATTGAGTAAATTAACTCGAATCCATGCAATTAAATTTGAACAGACTCTTATTAAAACGCTGTTTTAATTTGAAAAAGTAATAATCAATATTTTTGACGTTTTAAATCCACAAATTTACGATTTTTGTTAGTTTGATCTTTATACAAATCGTTTAAAAAAACAGATCAAAGTTTGTGTTTAGGCAATCGAAAATGTTTTAAAAAAGATTGATCGAAAGGATATCAACTGTTACAAAGATTGTTTTATATATAAAAGCTGTTACAATATTTCAAGCATACTCGACAGATCAGCTGTTTTTCAATTTCAATTAAAGTTAACATTGAGGTTAGTAAATGATAAAACAACCATAATTTACATATTGCCTTGATAGTTATTATTCTCAACTATTATACAATATTTTTGCTTAATTTATGCAACAGACATGTAGATAAAATTATTCAAATCACAGATAAGTCAAAACTGTGTAACATCCGTTTCTGCAATAAATTTGATATTTAAGAGGAATTGAAATAAATATTTAAATGAAACTTCTAGAATTGTATTATTTCTACCTTGTGAGTGCCAAAGTTTTAACAAATTTATTTTAGTTTTTATAGATAAAATTATGCGTCTAGAACTAACACAAGATCATATGAAATACATGACTTTAGAAGTTTCTAAAAGGTTCCAGAGGGTTGTTATATTCGATTCTGTATTTGCACAATTTGAAGGCAAAATATGTGATGAAGTATAGTGTGAAGGCGCTGCTTTCCGGCGAGTGTTTAGTAACGTGGACAGTCGAGAGGTAACGAAATTTAGGACAGATTATTTAGAATGTTGTAGGATTTGAATGAAATTTCGAAGAGAGTTTCGTATCGATGTTTAAATCACCGACGCAAAACTGACACATCAAATAATATTTATAATATTTATATTATAAAACAAGATTTTGTAAAACGTGTTTAAGAAATATATTTAAAAACACACACACGAACGCGCGCGCACTAACGCACTAACGCACACACACACACACACACACATACACACACACACACACACACACACACACACACACACACACACACACACACACACACACAGTGCGCGCGCTCAGGGTTAACCTGGGGGTGCGCTAAGGGGAATCGAACCTAGGACATTTTGATTAGCAGTCAAGTACTCTAGCTATCAGGTGACTCAGCCTCTGGTCAGATATCAAATATCTCTGTCATTCAGCCTCTGTCATTCACCGAAAATATCTTCCGATTTCAAAAAAAAAAAATGCTTTCTTTCATAGCCTCGAAGACGTCTACGTCAACGGAAATTAAGGAAACGTCTTTAGTTACTTTGTCAGTAGAGGCAGCTCTAGCTCCGTGCGCAATGGCGTGCAATGATGAATTAGAATGTCATTCAGGAACAACTAAAGCAGAAGAAAATGAAACGTGGTAACGGAGCAAGACGTACAGCCATGGGTAAATAATTCACGACAAAATCTTTAACTAAGCTGATTATTTTCTGTCTGAAACGTATTGAACGCATTCCGCGCTGTTAGCCTAGCCGGTCAGTTCTATCCTTTATTAGGAAACCATCATTTTACAACTGTTTGTAATCCAATCTTTACAAAGTGTCATGGGGAAGTAGTTTCACACCGGGCCGAGCATTTCCAAACTAAGCGAAAATAGTTCGGGGAAATAGAACGATAAGATGCTATTGTTAACCAGTTCCTCGTACGGCCTTTCGAAATGCTTTAGGAATTCGTATTTGCCTTCATCACAGAAAGAACAATGAATACGGCCGATTTAAGATTTAGTGTGTTTTTAAGATTTACACTGCGTGATAATTAAAAAACAACGTTCCACGCGCCATTTAATCCGAAATGCATAACCACAGCCCTTTTAGACTATAGTTAGCAGAGCCTAACTGCTTCAGTATAATATTGACCGTAATTAATGCCATTAGCAATAAACAGTTTTATTCAAAAATTTAAAAAAAACTAAATAATACACGTTAAAAAGATTGTTAAGGTAACTAGTACAGTAAGTAATAACATTTACCGTTGGTTTTTCATCTTCAACAAAAAAATATTAATAAAAAACTGTTTTCAAAACCTCTTTCTTTGAACATTTGCTTTCTCGAGTAAAACTGTTAAATATAACATCTCATTTCAAATAATGTTACCTTAACATTTACGAATATGAAGAAACTGTCCCGAAGATTTCCAAATGCTAAATATGGCGGTAAGTTAATGTTGGTTTTGTCTTCAATTCGACATTGTATTAAATCACTCTCAAAATAAACTTCATGTGTACTTAGAAATAGCTTTAGCGGGGTGGGTTTTTGACCATCTGAGACAAGTGCCGAGTCTGAGGTCCAGCCCTTAGGTAAGCCCAACCGAGAGTGGATAAATGATCCGTTTGCACTACCTGGACCGAACTAACCAGACGGGGAATTGAAAATACGGAAAACCTGGCCGTTAGGAAAGTTATATTAGTCCCGAATAGTCCTGGAAAAGCGGTCGAAACCATAGTCTCTGGTTGGAGCAGTGGTAGCTCAGTCATTTAATTGGGCTTGGAGATAAGAGTCGAAAGGCCAAGTGCTCTAAGTTCAACTCTTCTTTTCACCATCAAAAAAGACATTTCTTAAAGAAATTTCCTCTTACAACTTTTACACAAAACACACGATACTGTATACAATACTATGGTTTATATTTGACCAAACAACGTGATAACATACGAATTCATACAACACATGTTTTCAATTGGAAATTCGTAATTTCAACATGTAATCATCGGTTATTTTTTTACAATAATTACATTGGTAATAATTCCAATGTAATAATACACAATTACAAATTAGTCAAATATGTTTACGGTGAGCATAATCGTCTATACTATAGACGTGAATACGTTACGAAGTAAGTTCATTTATTAAGCAACAAACGGTGAATTCAAGTAAAATTTAAAAATGTGAGAAAATTGTACAACTTAAATTGAAAAATTAAAGATTAGAAGAAAAAAAGGTTGTTATGTTATGTTTTATAATGTATGACTTTAATACAATCCCTATAGGACGTTAGATATAATAAGCATCTAGGATAAATGAACTGTAAAAAGACTTATATTTTTATACAGTATTACATTAGGCTTATATAATATATATATATATATATATATATATATATATGTGTGTGTGTGTGTGTGTGTGTGTGTGTGTGTGTGTGTGTGTGTGTGTGTGTGTGTGTGTGTGTGTGTGTGTGTGTGTGTGTGTGTGTGTGTGTGTGTGTGTGTGTGTGTGTGTGTGTGTGTGCGTGCGTGCGTGCGTGCGTGCGTGCGTGCGTGCGTGCGTGCGTGCGTGCGTGCGTGCGTGCGTGCGTGCGTGCGTGCGTGCGTGCGTGCGTGCGTGCGTGCGTGCGTGCGTGCGTGCGTGCGTGCGTGCGTGCGTGCGTGCGTGCGTGCGTGCGTGCGTGCGTGCGTGCGTGCGTGCGTGCGTGCGTGCGTGCGTGCGTGCGTGCGTGCGTGCGTGCGTGCGTGCGTGCGTGCGTGCGTGCGTGTGTGTGTGTGTGTGTGTGTGTGTGTGTGTGTGTGTGTGTGTGTGTGTGTGTGTGTGTGTGTGTGTGTGTGTGTGTGTAGGCTTATCTATGTATTATTGAGATTCGTGTGTTTAATTGATTAGAATGTTGTCAAGATTTAATAAGACAGAGCTACACCAAACAGAAGCATACTATTGAGATAGGACTACATGAGAAGTTTTGATTGATGGAAGTTGTCAGTAACTTTGTAACTGATTACTGAAAAGTAATCAATGTTTTTGGCATTTCGTTACTTTGGCTGAGTAGTCAAGTGGGTAGTGACTAGTCCACTAACCTAAAGACATAAGTTCGATGCCTAGTACAACCACAAATGTCTATAAGGACAAGCTGTGAAGAAACAATTCATTAGGTTAAAACCTAGAAAATAACGGACGGTTGAAGCTCTGGTCACATTAACTTCCGAATGGGGCAAGGAAGATTAGCTTTACCCAGTCTATTATAAACCATCTCAATGGAGTTATTATTATTACTAACCCAGTTGGTTATAATGTCAAATTTCTTCACATTACAAACAAAACCCTACTGGAGAGCACTGTCTCGGTATGGTAGCCAATGTCTCATGTCCTGCATTGTTCAGCTTTGCCTATTGGTGTAGTGCGGACCACGTAGCTGTGCACTTGGCCCTGAGAGATCGCACGAGATTTTTCGTGTACTACCAAATCTGAAAAAATGTTAAATATTCAGAATGTTCAGAATACATCAAACGCTTCTTCATCCGATATATCTACATATATTTCAAAATTGTTTGTTATTTCATACCGAAGCTAATTTATCATCGAATTTATCTAATATCGACCTTCTCATGCAAGTCAGTGTTTTGACATTCCTTATCCTGTTTGTAGGAAATTATTTATACTGACCCTATCTACCGTCTCGCTTACTGCGATCTCTCAAGGCCAAGAGCACGTTTACGTGGTCCGTACTGCACTCTGAGTAATTTTACTATAACTGCTAACGTGTTGAGAAACTGAATTAAAGCAAGACAATCTCTGCCGAAACTAAGGAATGGGAGTTAATTACGGCCCGAGTGTGCAGGATTGCTCTTACTCAAAACATTGTTCCAAAACTACTGTAGCTTCACAAACTGTTTCTCAGCTGTTCAGTTTTTGCTGGACAGGAGGATTTAGCCAGTGCAATATTGTTAGTACTCCAACAGCTTCATCTGCTGTCTCAGCGCGCGCACCTGTGATGTAGCTCCGAATACAAAGACCTGTTTCGTAATTACAAAGCTGTTAAGAAAATTTATCAATGACCTTATACGGGCATGTTTTAACGATAAACGTCTAATGTATAACTTTCTAAATTCTTAAATAATTAATAAATTATACGTTGCGGGATGTTATGACAAAGGCAGTGAACTCTATAATTATGTCAGGTTACGCTTTCCTTTATGCAAATGTCACCTGGTAGTTGTGATTTAATAACGAGGTGGGCCGCAATTTGGAGCTATTGTTTGACCCTTAACTGATTGGGACTGCTTTTTTGTAATGCCAAAAGTTACGTAACGGTGACCGGCTCGATGCAGAGTTGGAGATAATTTCGTCAAAATACTGCTCGAGTCGTGATACTGTTAAAAGGAACGATTATCAAGTAACGGCTATTTTAAAACCTAGTACAGACAAGAGTGGGCAGATAGATTTACGTAATGGCATTGAATGGGCGCGAATGAATCCGGAGTGAAATAAACAGGGACAGGTCTAAAAGTGTAATCGAATCATGTTGGCAGTTAGAAATCGAATTCAAGGATTTGTGAATTTATACGTTTTTAAAAACGTTCAAGTCGTTCTACACTTTGTGATAAAATACATTGAGTACATTTTTTTGCTTTTCCTAACATTAAAATATTTTTCTTTGTTAAAGAGTTTTGGAATAACTCCATCTTTAAAACTTTAATAGTACTTACTATTATACAATACAATTACTATATTACTAAAATAGAAGTAGGTACTATAATACATTTGAGTACATTTTTGCCTTTCCTAACATTATTCTCTTATTGACGCGTTTCGGAAAAACTCCATTTTCATAACTTAAATAGTAGGTACTCAATATTAATAGAAGTACTATTAAAGTTTTGAGAATGGAGCTATTCCAAAACAAGACAAATATATTAATGTTATGAAAGGCAGACAAATGTACTCAAATGTATAGAAATATTCCTTATAGAAGAGAAGAGAAGGTTGGCATATTAGGAACTTGCGGTAAAATATGCAATCACAGATTAGATTGTATCTGGCCAAATTCATATTGGCCAAATATAACTTTCTTACAAAACAGTCCCAATATGCAAATTTCTATTGCTTTTGCAAATTTGTCTAGACAAAACTTTTGCACATATTCTGGTTTGTCATTTGAGACATTTAATGAGAAACTGAATACGTTTCTTACAACAGGCATCACAGATCTTGTAAGAGGTATAGTATTTTTAATTTGAGCAATATAATATTGTGTAAAAATATCACGTGACGCTAAAATAAATGTAAAGGTTTTTCATTTATTAAAATCATTACAAATGAAATTATATAAATTTTAGATATAACATTCGAGCTCGAATTTGAGTCAAGGTAATCTATATTAATAAAAGACAATGTCCTGAATGATTAAAGTTTAAAAATCAAGAATTAAATGACTGAACCGAAAACGTAGAGCCTAAAATATAGTAAGTAGATACCTGAACTTTCTGTAGTAAGAGTGTTTTATAAAACAAATGCACAATAAGAGAATATTTTTTATATGAAAGGGCAAACATCGCGAGCTGACCGATTAATTTAAAGACCCGCTTATAACCTTTACTTTAAAAGGTAGACTTGAAATTTTGTACAGTTCCTGTGCTTCGTATGCAAGTGTACTCTAAGCAAGGATTTCTTCAAATTCTGGAAAACGAAAGGTTATTTGAACCAACCCCTTAAACGAAGGGTTATTTAAACGAGCTCCTAAAACGAAAGGTTATGAACGGGCTGCTAAGACGAAAGGTAATATGAACGGGCTTCTAAAACGATAGGTTATATGAACGAGCTCCTAAAACGAAAGATTATATGAACGAGCTTCTAAAACGAAAGGTTATTTGAACGAGCTACTAAAACAAAAGATTATATGAACAAAGTCCTAAAACGAAATATATGAACGAGCTCCCAAAACGAAAGGTTATATGCACGAGTTGCTAAAACGAAAACTTATTTGAACGAGCTCCTAAAACAAAAGATTATATGAACAAGGTCCTAAAACGAAAGATTTATGAACGAGCTCCTAAGACGAAAGGTTATATGCACGAGTTGTTAAAACGAAAGTTTATATGAACGATCTCCTAAAACGAAAGGTTATATGAACGAGCTCCTAAAACAAAAGGTTATATGAACGAGTTGCTAAAACGAATGGTTATATGAACGAGCTCCTAAAACGAAAGGTTATATGCACGAGTTGCTAAAACGAAAGATTATATGAACAATCTCCTAAATCGAATGGTTATATGAAGAGCTCCTAAAACATAAGGTTATATGAACGAGTTGCTAAAACTAATGGTTATATTAACGAGCTCCTAAAACGAAAGGTTATATGAACGAGCTCCCAAAACGAAAAGTTATTTGAATGGATCAAAAATACTGTTATTCTCATTAAAAATTAGTAATTTAACCTATCTGTAAATACTTATATTGCTTACTAAATTATAACTACTAAAAACTATTATATAGTTAAGTATATCTTTGTAGGAATTCATGAAGAGCGCATGCGCATAACTGAAAACCGAGCGTGACCCATTTCTACACCAGGTCTCTTCTCGTGCGCCGGTGACAGTATTACTGCTGCCGAATGGAATAATATTCTATGTCATTCTCATTAAGCACAAGGAATGGAATACGATCCGTTGACAGACTGCTACAGGGTCCTCGGGAATCCTGAAACACATTTATACTTCTAGATGTCCACCACCTCATAGCTTCCAACTAAATGTACGCTCAAGATTTATATTCCTAAAAAATATTTCATCTCAAGTTATGTAATAGTGTTCGCCTATATGTAACTGCTCTTGAAAAAAATTTAATGGAAATCATATTTTGTAACTGGTAACGACAAAGAGAATCCGTTCCGACAAATCGGGAAAAGTTCGAGATAATCCGTTTATCTTCGGAAATCGTGTTATCGTGCGAAATTATGCTCATTTATCTCAAAACGTGTCAAACTCGCCTAAAGAAATTATTACTCCCAAAAGTATTTCATAAGTTTATACGCTTAAAAAAACCGGGTCGGTATAATTTCATATATACAAGAAAGCATTAAATATCAAGGAAACGAATTAAACTTTAAATTACATTATATATTGGATTAACTACTTTTGTTTGGCCCAAAGCTCTTACTTTGCATATTAGCAATTTGCAGCGCTACGGCGCGGGGATCACGCATCACTGTATAATTTGCCCTTACTGGATATTTTTATTATTTTAAAAAATTAAATCCTATTAAGATTAACAACAATTTGCATTTATTAAGGCGTATAGGGTTACCTTCTGGGCTCTGTTAGATTGCTTAATTGACTCGGTATGATTCTAATCTGGCGGACACTGAGGAATGCCGTTTGATAGGTCAGTTACCGTGGAACGGTGTGTTGAAACTAGTGTACGAAGATTATTATAGTCCGCTAGTATGTTTGGAGCTTACAGTTTCAATTTAGATAACAAACTTTTTTCAATTCCTTTTATTAGCTCACGCTCTCTTGATATATATCTTGTACAAATTTTCAATAGTTAATAATATACGTTTTTATTCATCCAATCCAGTTCAAATACATTTTATTTAACTTGTAGTGGATGGCAATTTATGTTATCACGGGTTTTTTAAATATTTATTCAATAATTAAAATATAAAAATGTGGGGGTTTAGGTCTGAGGTTTGGGGGATTTGAACTGAATATTTTCACGTTCGAAGTCTCGCGCTTTGGCAATAAACCAACTCTTTCATGACTAGAAGTATAATTCTCAAAGAAGTACTCGTATGTGAATTTTTCTTTTGCTCCCAATTTTTCTTGTCTTTCTTACGTTTACGAACGTTTTTTTACCACAGCGAAATTTGTGAGGTGGGTCGGTTGCGGTATAGGCTCTCTACAGTGGATTAAATTTCAGATGATAAAGGATAAACGAGTTTACAACTTAGAAGATAAACGGAATTAATTAAAACATTATGTGGTCGCACAAAAGCTCAAAGTTTTACAAGATAATACTTTTGTTCTGTTGAAATGGATGCCATATTTGCCTAATGGTTGTTACAAACTTTACTTTCCGATTGGCTTTAGTGATGCTGGAGTTTTCCGTTAATATCGATTACTTATGGCTAATAAATGAAACGTCGTTTCACTGCCTCCGAACCGTGATTGAGTTGTAAGTGTTAGGTTTAATGTGATAAAGAGGGCACTTGTTCTTGGAGAACGCACGGCCCACAGGTCGCTGATTACCCACTCGTGTCCTTTGTTGCACTCGACGGGGCGGTCGTATTTTCCAGTCTGACAACTGCTTACATGTAATTACGTTTTTGTAACACACTCGTTGGCGTTGTTCTTGTGCGTCTTTCGACTTGCCAGTTTAAAATAATCCGTGATATGCTCAAATTCGTATCCCATGGTCCCTTCCTTCCTGTAGTAGACGTTTTGCTGAACAACAGACTATGCCGTGGTTAGTGACGAAACATTAAAAAAAAACTTTTTAAAAATATTCAAAATTGTAAACCCTTTTATCGGCCATTTTGCGCATGGTTTGCGCCCTTTCCTTGTATTCATGTTGCATCCCGTATGATTTACTCTGGATAGCAACTACTCACAGTATTACATCTTCAAAATATCTGAAAATGAAATTCTCTTCAGAAAACATGACAGGAGAGTATGACATGACAATTGTAACGTGTGTGGTAAGTTATATTAGTCTTTTAAGCTTGGAAGATCAGCATTAAAAACTATTTCTATTACCATTTAAGTAAATTCCGATTTTACGGAGGAACTTCCACGACTCCAATTATTTTTAGAATTCACATATTCTACATTAAAATATATTCCAAATTATAAAAGAATATATATATATATATCCCAAACCAGAAGTACCTGTTAAAATATGAGAAAATACAAATACTGTATAACCCCTATTTACAATCACTAATACATCGGATTATGGCGAAGTAAGTTATGCAAATTTGCATTGAACTGTTTGTTTTTAACGATCCTATCATCAATTTATTTCATTCTTAATAATATATGTACATTGCATAAAGCTACAAAGTATAAGTTTAGAATAAGTTTAGTTGAGAGAAAGTAAAATATTTAGTCTAATCCAATTTAACCTACACCGACTTTACTTATTTTTTTGTATGTGTAAAACACTATATACGTTTTGTCAATTCATAAAATATATATCTTGTACGAATATTAAATCGTTAATAAAATACGTTTTTATTCGTCCAATCACGCTGAAATACATTTTTTTAAACTTGTAGTGGATGACAATTAATTGATGTTAACACGGGTTTTCTAAAATATTTATTCAATAATTAAATTATAATAATTTAGAGAGTCTAGGTAGGATTCGAACCACGTTCCAAGACTAACGCTTTTTGGAACTGAGCCAAATTTCTAGAGCTAGATGAATGAATTGTATAACCTTAAATTTTTGCCATGGTTACCACACAATATCATAAATAATTATCAAATATTAAAAATGAATGAAAAGAATAACATAAACAAACAAACTAGATTAACGGTATCGAACCTTACTTCACAAACGGGTAATTAAAGCGAAAAGAAACTACAACACAATGCAAGCGAGAGAAAAAAGAAACCGTATAAATAGTAACAAACAAAAGTAATAGTTCAACACCATACCTAGAACGGAAAATGAAAAATTAAAAAAAAATTCGCTTTCTATTTTGTCACTTAATATTGTTATTCTGACATATGTATATATAAATTTATATTAGTTGTATTTGTAAAATAAAATATTTTTGTAAATAAAATTTGACAAAAAATATATTTATTACTATAACTATATACAGTAGTAATTTAATGTAGTATTAAAATAGGGGTCTGTTTTATAGAGAAACATTTAGTTTATAAGTTTTGTGTGTGAGTGTGTACAAATTGAGGTTACGGTTTTTCATTTCTTAAGATGGAAGAATATCTCTGATTCGCGACATTTATAACTTTCGCAAAAATGATTTGAACACAACATCTCATTAAGAGAAAAACCGATTTATGAAATCATCTGCTTGTCTTTACAAAGAAATCAGATGAAATCTACTGCAAAATTTGTTCTTTGTGTTTTTTCGGTTCACGTTATTTTTGGCGCATTCAAATTTTACATAAATATGTAGAAATATGCAATCACGTATCAAAAATATGCATTTTTGTATGTGAAGGTAAGAAGCTGTCTAACTAAATCACAAATAAAACCCCAAACTATCACAACGGCATTTGAAATATTTATTTTAATCACTTTATTTACATCTCATTCCATCAATGTCAACATGTTCCGAGGTAAAACTCATAATATGTTGATATAATTCGTAATATCATTTTCCTTGTGAAGATGTTAACAACATGTTAATGTACCATGTTGTATTTTTGGTTTCGTTATTGGCTTATTATAATAAATTTCACCACGGTTACTGGAATTTATTGATTTAATAGGTGTTTGATGTTAAACAAACCAGTTTAGTTTTCTCTTAGTAGCCTACACTTCAAAGTTATGCAAGTGTACTAAATATAATTTGAAAGGTTAATGCGATAATGTAATATTTACAAACGTTAAATATGATTGTTCTGCTCTGACGAGGGGTTAGCGAATATTAACCAGAAAAGAACCGAATACAAACAATATCCGAGGCGGCAATTATTTTTAAACAATAAGACTACCTGATGTAGTAAACTGTGACGTTGAGGTAAAGGACCTAAAGAAAGCCGTGTTCCAGACTGGTAAGAATGCACAGACGGTCGTAAAGGCGCGTGGTACCATGCTGTCTGCAAAGCTGTCCGACTGGTTTCTTGGGTTCCATTCATGCGAGAGGCCAGTCCGCGATGTGTTCTGACGCAGTGTAATTACCAGCTGACCCGAATATGGACAGTGATTCGATTGTGGTATCGTGACACGGTGGCTGTAATTTTCGGAGAATGACATCAGCCCAATCGGGTTAACGTTGGGCTTGGCCGTATGGGTGTGAGTGATTAGATGAATGTAAACACATAGCGTGAGTCGCGCGTGGGCGTGTGTGTCACGCCTAAAACGAGGGATGAATAAAGTAAATTATTCAAACAATTTAGCGAATAGTCTTTACAACGGGGAGTTACATATTTGATCTTGATCTAGGGATCAAACTGTAAACATTCAAGGTATTTGTGAGCTAAATATTCTCCCCTACCCTTTAGCAAAAGGGAATTCAAGGTCTTGTGGATTCCTGCACGATCTATTCCGTATTTTTTATGACAGCGTTTCTTTCTCACCAGGTTTTTTCTTCCTTTTTTACGCGACACTGATCTATTTCATTTCTCTATTTTCTGATTACCTTCCAAGTAGTTCTTGAAGAACACTTGAAGTCAAGGTGAGTAGCTTAAGTTGAAGCTACTCTCTTTCTTGTTGAAGCCCTTGAATCATCCCAGGGGAGGGCCAGTACTGGTCCAGGCCTTTGGGATCTTACATACTACTAAAACGAGTCTTAGCACCTAAACCACACGCTTTCTAATTAATAAAATCAAATCCAACCTAACCTACACCGACTTTACTTATTTTTTGTAAATGTAAAACACTATATACATTTTGTCAATTCATAAAATACTCGTATATATCTTGTACAAATTTTCAATCGCCAATAAAATATGTTTTTATTCGTCCAACCACGACCAAATACATTTTTATTTAACCTATAGTGGATGGTAATTGATGTTAACACGGTTTAATCCAATATTTATTCAATAATTAAATTATAAAAATTTAGGGGGTCTAAATTTGGATTCGAACTGAGTATCTTCATGTTTGAATTCTAGTGCTTTGACACTGAGCCAACTTTCCCACATGCAGAAAAGTTTTTAAGATTTAAAGTTTTAAAGATGTATATGAATTTTTCTTTACCCACCATCTGGTTGTCGTCGAAATCTCCATTGAACACCGTTTTTGTACAATATCATAAATAATGCTCAACAATTAAAAATGAATAAAAAGAATAAAATAAACAAACAGATTAACGGTATCGAACCTTACTTCGCAAACGGATATCGCGAAAGAAAAGAGAAAAGAAACTACAACATAATGCAAGCGACGTAAAAAAAGTGAATAAATAGTAAAAAGCAAAAATAATAGTCCTACATCATACATAGAAAGGAAAATTGACAATTGCAAGGAAATTCGCTTTCTATTTTTCCACTTAATATTGTTATTCTGACATATGTATGTACACATTTATATTAATTGTAATTATAAAATTAAAAGAAACTATAAATATTGTCTTTGTTGACTTCAAAAAAATGTAGGGATTTACATTTAAAACATTGTATTAATATAATTACTTGTTAATAATATATGTGTATAAATTACTTGTTTATAATATTTTTCGTTTAATAAAATAAAGTCAATAATAATTACAAAAATTGTTACAAATAATTTCTTAATATTAAGTTATCTGATTTGGAATTTGTTACTTAAAATTGAGCACCAGGGTTCAGAACAATCTGGACAGTACTATACAAAGTTTATGAGATGTTAGAGGCTTATGGAGAATTATTAAGAAAGGTAGGTTAAGACAAGGAATTTCTCTCGTAACACTGAGACCTGAAGAAAGGTGGAAAATCACGTATAGCTCTTCAATGGCGTTGAATCTGAAGATCCGCTGAATTCATTCTTTGCTGCAAGAACATTGCACTGGGCGCAAACGGGACTGGGGAAATCTGTTGCAAAATAGGCCAAGGCGTGTGATTAAACGGACGCAAATACACAGCTCACTCGAGTAGTACGCTATTAGCGTATAGAGAAACATGGAGTACCCTTGTATCCATGCGTATGTTATAATTGAATGCGTTGACCTGTTGACAAGTTAAATGTTTGTGTTTATGTGTAGTAAAATAAAATTATTGTATAGCCTCTCCTTTATTTATCTTCTTAAAATCTAACCCAACCTAGCCTACACCCTCTTCACTTATATTGTGCTAGTGTAAAATCAACGTATAGCATCCCCTTTACTTATCTTCTTAATATCTAACCCAACCTAGCCTACACCCTCTTCACTTATATTGTGCTAGTGTAAAAGTATCTTATAGCATCTCCTTTACTTATCTTCTTAAAATCTAACCCAACCTAGCCTACACCCTCTTCACTTATATTGTGTTAGTGTAAAATTATCGTAAAGCATCTCCTTACTTATCTTCTTAAAATCTAACCCAACCCAGCCTACACCCTCTTCACTTATATTGTGCTAATGTAAAATCATAGTATACGTCCCTTTAAGTTATGTAATAAATATTTACCTACCCCCCCCCTTGATACACAATACTAAGGGTTAAAACGATAGATTCTATAACAACGGTCTACACATCTTAGAATCTAATCTAACCCAACCTAGCCCACACCCTCTTTACTTACATTATGCTAGTGTAAAATCACAGTATACATCCCTTCAAGTTATGCAATAATTATTATCCCCCCCCCGATACACAATATTAAGGGTCAAAACGATAGAGTCTATAACAACGGTCTACACATCTTAGAATCTAATCTAACCCAACCTAGCCTACACCCTCTTTACTTATTTTGTGCTAGTGTAAAATCACAGTATACGTCCCTTCAAGATATGAAATAATTATAACCCCCTCCCACCCGATACTCAATACTAAAGGTCAAAACGATAGACTTTATAACAACGCTCTAAACATCTTAGAATCTAATCTAACCCAACATGTACTCCAGACTTGAATGCAACCTAACCTTATTTAACTTATGCAAACTTCTTTCTTCTTAACATAACTCCTAAAACCTAATCAAACATGACCTATAACGTATAGAAATTACAACATATACCAGTGTAAATAAATAATGTATTAAAACCTAACCTTATCTAACCTAAAAAAACTTACTCCACAAAACAGTTTGAAAGGCAAAACCTGTACATAGTTGGAGTTTTTTTCATATTACCTTTTTATTTTTCGTTTTATCGTGTATATATATAACAGTTAAACAGTGAACTTTTCATGCACTTAACATTTATACCTAAGTCTTACAGTTTAATAGTTATAAACAATTTATATTGAGCAAAAATTTACTTTCTTTTCGTTAAAATGGATTAATAAGTTTGACCATGGATATTACAACATTTAATTTCATTAAGATATTCTCCAATTTATAACAACAAAACTTGATATAAAGGGTTCGGAAAAAACGTTATTTTT
Organism: Prosapia bicincta; assembly: GCA_036971475.1. NCBI lineage: Eukaryota > Metazoa > Arthropoda > Insecta > Hemiptera > Cercopidae > Prosapia > Prosapia bicincta. The sequence goes on along the minus strand of JBAIZL010000005.1, from coordinate 249,867,659 downwards.
CTGAATATAACAAAATTAATTTTTCAAACTTATTCTGTGACAGAAAATTGTTTCTACTTGGTTTTAAAGTGATATCGGACAAGTGGTGGCCCTGGTTGTCAATACGCTGCTGCAAGCAAACTGAAACTCATAAAGCTCTCTGCACCATGGCTTGAGGTATGCGCTGGACTTCCTCGTGTATTGATTGCTTCAGGCAGGTTCTTGGGACAATGTTTAAAAACTTCGGGCTTCAAGTAACCACAAAAAAAAGTTACAAGGGGTTAAGTCGGGAGAACATGCTAGCCATCCAATGTCTCATCGAGAAATCAATCGACCAGGAAACATTTGCCTCAAAATGTTTTTTGTTATAAGGGCAGAATGGGCTGTGGGACAGCTTTGCTGAAACCACACATTTTCTTGAGCCCACTCTTGATAGATAAAAAAAGTTGTAACTATCCAAAGACTATTGAAAAACCCCTAAAGCCTAGCTATTAACTATATTTGTCTGCCCTTTAAGATGGAAGTTAAAATGCTGAAACCGTAGTAATTGTAAGAAATATTTTTTGCATTTCATGCAAACAGGTTTAATGCAATTCGTATAGTGCGGACTACGTAGCCGTTCACTTGACTTTGAGAGATCGCAGTAGGCGAGACGGAATGTAGAGTGCCAGTATAAATACTTTCCTACAAACATGATAAGGAAATACTATAAATTCCATGATAAAATACCTTCGGTATTATATAACAAACAATCTTGAAATACGTGTAGCGCAACGTCCAAAATGACCGATGCAAGATATATGGTAATAGTTCAGAATATGTTACCAAGCCAAAGTGCATAATGTTAAATTATTTTAAATCAATGATATAAAAGATAATAAATATAGGGAAAATATAGAGAGAGTTTTAATACTTACCGACAAATTAGAGCTAGGTAAAATTACTTAGGTATAACTACCTGTAAATTTACATCTTTGAACTAAGGATTAAGTAAATCTGTTATTGTAAAACACAAGTAGCTGTGTATTTGATTCCCTGAGAGTAAGCAGATCATCTCAAGAGTAAAGTTATGTTAAACTAAAGTATTAAAGTATAGTTATATATATATATATATATATATATATATATATATATATATATATATATATATATATACCTATATATATATATTGTAACGTTTCTATTTTTGTCGGCTCCAATTCTTATGAATTAAAGCTGATTTTAAATATTGCAGTTTATAGTTACATATTTAGAAGATAACCTGCAAAGTCTTATTAAATTATTATTTAAAGGCTTATTAAATTAAGATGCAAGGGATTTGTGTGCTCGTTAAATAATAAATCTTCAATTAAAACAAATCAAACATTTTATTTAGCAAAAAAATTATAAAGTTACAAACCAAAATACACATTTCTTAGACATTGCGTTAGTTACTGATTAGTGAACATTTAACATTTGACATTATGAGGAAATGTACATATTAACAAATCAACGGCTGAAATGACTCTGTTTTCGAATTGGCTTGCTTGCTCTTTTCATAATTAATTCTTACAATTTAAACTGAAAACAAATGCACCAAATAATGCATAAATTACATTTATGTACGTATTGAAAAATTTAAAGTTTATTAATTTTGTATTAAACTGTTTAAGCATTTAAATTTTGTGATAGTTCACCAAAGTTTGAATTTGTTCAGTTAGCTGTTTTTAACAATGGGTAGCCTCAAATCCTTCTATTGGAAAAACCTCACAATATTCCCTCAGTCATGATTTTGAAAAAGGCTTCAGTAACTCAGCGTTCCATCATCGTTTTTGGCAATGTGCGCTGTCCTCTACATTCTGATTCCAAGAAATTTTAAAAAAATGACTATTACATCAAAAATTTAAAACAAAACATTTCCTCGCTCCTCGCACTACAAACATGTTCCTGTTCCTACATCTTGATTTTAAGAGAGTTAACTATCCGTCGCAAGCAGGCGTCCTAGTTACCGCGCATCGATTATGCGCATATTACTTTAATCTTTCAAACTCTTCCTACAGATGCCACTACCAACCAGAGATTTGATTTATTTCTAAGAAATCACAATTTTTTTGATCTAGTTCTGTTATTGTTACATTTTTGAATACATTCTCGTTCGTTTTCTGAAATTTCCTTTTTTAATATGTAACACCATCTAAAATGTGTTACAATATATATATATATATATATATATATATATATATATTACGAGTGTTCGCTAATGTATGTCTAAAGCAAAAGGACAAAATGAAATATTTTATAACAAGAAATTATTTCTTTGCAAACATTGTCACTGATTCATAATCACGACACTAAAATGGACAAATGACGCAATCACAGATGAAATGAGAGGCAATATAAGAAACAAAGACAAGTAGAGGGATGTTTCGATGCAAATGGAGCTCGCGCCCGCCGGAATGACACGGAATGGGCACTTCAGATGTTCAGGGAAATCTGAATCCATTTAAGCTAACGTCTGTTTTGCATTGTTCCCTGTGGAGTCCATTTGCACTGTAAGAGAAACAATATTCCTCTCCCTAGGGCTAGAAGCCATAAATGTGATTACAAATAATTTAACTACCATCTGTAAACTAGAATGTATGATAAAAGCTACCAGTGAAATTAAGCGACCATAACGGAATGTACGAAATAAACTGACCCTACCGCCGCCGAGGTCATTCAACCAAGTTACACCGAATCCGGGATACGCGAAATAAGCGACCAAGCTACACTTCCACTAACCCTGCAACACCCTAAGTTCATTGATCAGGGATTCCTCCCTGTCGCTCTCAAAAACCAGAAAATGTTTATGGAGTTTTTAAAATTATTTTATTGAACATTGAATGGGGAATGTGCAAAATTATATGCAAAAATGGAACTACTACAATGGGCGGCATAGGACCACAAATTCAGTTGAAGGTTGAAACAATAAACTTAATAGCATGTTTCAAAGACTACCCCAGAATCAAAGAGCTTATCCATTGTTTGAAGATCGAAACAGAAAACTCAGCGTGCATGTTTATAACATTACAGTTAAAACGAAGAAGGCTGAAGTATAAGAAAGTGGATAAAGGTATTAAAAAAACACTGAAGAAATAAAAAGAAAGTTTGCGACATAATGGCTTGTCTCCATACTCTCTGCTACCTTTAAAAGTGGGATTAGGTTGTCCGTCATTAAATAGAGAAACATACAAAAATATGGAAATAATTATAAACTTATGTAAAAAGTTTTATAAAAATATTATGAAACACTATAAAACGTTATAAAAAATTATAAAACATACACATAAAAATCATTTAATACCATTTAGCCAGTCCAAAGCCTGGTTGAAGTGTAATGGAATCAGATAACATAAATATAAAAGAATCTAACAGTTCAAACTCTCTCAAGAAGAGTGTGGAATACCCAGCGCAGGTATAATTATGTGATGGTCGCTTGTCGCTCATTTCACTGAAAATTAAGACTAAAGGAGCAGGTAGAAACCCCGTACATGGTAGCTTATTTCGCTGGTCGCCTATTTCTCTGATTGCTTATTTCCTTGGTCGCTAATTTCGCTGGTCGTCTATTTCTCTGATCGCTTATTTCCCTGGTCACTAATTTCGCTGGTCGCTTATTTCACTGGTCACTAATTTTGCTGGTCGCTTATTTCTCTGGTTGCCTATTTCTCTGATCTCCTATTTCTCTGGTCGCTTATTTCTCTGGTCGCTTATTTCCCTGGTCGTTTATTTCGGTGGTCGCTTATTTCCCTAGTCGCCTATTTCTCTGATCACTTATTTCTCTGGTCGCTTATTTCGCTGGTCGCTTTTTTCGTGACACTGTAAACTACAGAAGGTCACTGGAGTGCTATTTGTACAAAGGTTGCGACTATAATTTACAGCGAATTATACGGAAACACTGTCAATGTACAATTATATTAATATTTATATTGTGTTAGCAATAGACAAATGTCCCTGAATAGCTTTACAACAATAGGCGGGAGTGACACAAGCGTTCCGGTGATAATGTGTTGACTAGGCGATGACATTCTACAGAGAGGAAGGCCATTGTCCAACATAGATGACACATGGAACAAAAATCTTTTAGCTGAGGGAAACCAATAAATTAGGCTACGTTTTCTTAGTAAATGATAAATAGTAAAATATGAAGCAAGAATATGGCCACTACCTCATTGTAATAATTTACTGAGGTTTAATATTTATAAATAATGCACACAGCCTATAACCACAAATACTTTTACTCTAGTCTTATGTACATTTCGGTTACAAAGTAACCATCCTCAGAGAGTTACCATACCCTGAGTATGTATTGTCATGTTGTCTTTGTAACCGAAATGTACATAAGACGAGAATAAAAATATTTGTGGTTAGAGGCTGTGTGTAATTGATTAAAGAATAAGACGTCTTAATAAAAAAATGCAGAAATAAAAACACACGTGGTAGTTATGAAACTAGCTGACAAAAGTAATATCTCTAAAAGAAAATGTATTCTCTTAGTTAATAGGTTCTCATAGGTTAAATAACTTACTTATGCAACAGTCATATGCCATTAAAAAATCAATAAATTAGATATGTTTCTAATTTATTTTAAATAAATTAAATGAATACCTAAAATGTATTTAATATTATATACATGAGACATACTTAACATACTTCTCAGTTTTAGTTATTTTACTACTTAATGAAAAAGTAAATATTTACATTCGGGAAATAATTTAACGTCTGCTTCCGCAGAGTAATACCTTTTGCCACGTGACATCACAACAGTATACTTTATGGGTATATTTTAATAGTGGCCGTAGAAACAAAATTTAGATAATCTACCCGAACCTAACTTGAGCGAGTATGCGCTGAAAATAGTTCACAGCCTAACCTAACCTAACTTTATGCTGTTCTCGCGAAAAATAGGCTAGTTAGGTTAGGTTAGGTTTGGTTTCGTATTTCACTACTTAATGAAAAGGTACATGTTTACAAATGGGAATTATTTGACGTCTGCTTCCGCGGAGTAATACCTTATGCGAAAAACGTAGTCCCAACTAAAATATTAAAAAGGTTAACATTCCGTATTTTTCGTAAACAAAATAAAGTAGATATTCGTGTAGTATACACAAACACGAGTATGTTTAAAGTAAAAAATAATAATTAAAAATTATTGTAAATAGCACGCAATATTTACATAAGGTAATTTTTCTTAGATTCGGTAAGGCTTGCATCAAGAAATAACTTTAGATTCGTGTTCAGCATGGTCAAATTTTACGGAAAACAAATTTCTTCAATCAGAGCGGTAGTCGCTGATCTTAATATTTACAATAAATATAAAATTATTTCATATATTTTCATTTAATAACGTATAATGAAAAACGTAACAATCTACGAACAATAAAAACACTTGTATACGAAATCATACGTTTTCATAGTAAAATGATCTTTCGACATAGCCTCTACAATGTAGCGACGAGCAGCAGAAAGCAAATCTATTTATCTTTGGAAGCGGCTCTGTCCATGCAATAAATTATAGTTATTAGTCACTAAGCTAGCGTGACCTCGAAGGGCAAACATAGGCGGGAGGAAGGGTAGCGGAAGCGAAAGACCGTTCCACAGACATTATAATATCAGGGATAGTTTTTATTTTACAATAACGTAAATTTTACAAAGCCGCTATAAATATTATTTGACTTGATTTCTCATATTAACCACATCATTTACATAGAGTTTTGAACAAATTTACCTATATCAGTTTTCTAAATGACCGCAACGCCTGCAATTTTTTGAGATGGTCTTTGATGCAACAAGCGCTACAAAAACCAATGTTTTTGAATATGGATAGCTTTTTAAATCGATCGATCGTGCGCCAGCTTACGAGTGACAGCTATTCACATTTCTTATATCAAGCAAGAAAAAAAAAACAAATTTTAGATTTCGGTGTATAGCAAATATTTTCCAAAATGATAATATCGAAAAATTTCATCAACGCTTGCCTATAATTTGGCAACGACTTATCCTTTTGTAAAATGCTCTGATGCACACGAAAACACAATTCGCAAATGCTTTAGAAACCCTCACAAACAAAAGACTTAATGAAACTCGTGACAAGAGGCGTTGTAATTGGTTAGAGCCAGGCCGCGCCGTGACTGGCAGACGTCTTGTTATCAAAGAGCTTGGACTCGTCCGGCCGTTTGCGACTAATGAAAGAACAGTTCTCGGTCGGAGCACAATGCAATAAACGAATTGCTCTTTCATTTGATTCCATCTCAGATTATTATCCGCAGATTCCGTACAACATTATGAAACAATGGAGTGCTTCAGATGTTGTCGGTTAACAGATCTCGTTAGAAGTTCAAAGACCACGCAGTACTCATTGTATATCTATTTAACCCGGGGATTGGTGATTAGAAGGTCCCTATGTGCTACGCCCTACTTCACTGCTTTTTAAAAAATAGTAGCAAATATACTTTGAGCATCAGACATAGTTTATTATAAGTCATTTATTTCGTTTTAACACGTTGGCTGCGAAATGACTTTAGCGTAAAAACATTTATTCTGATGTTTTTGCTTTAGAAATAAAACAATATGACAATAAAAATTAATTTCGACCCATAAAAATTGAAATATACTAGGTCGCTATTTTGTCTCCAATCGGAGACGACAGCAAATTGCGAGCGCCCCATGATTATGAATATTTTATTTTTTTTTTTATGCAAGTAATTCACATTTGCAACTGTAATAAATAATAATTACTGAAATGATAAATAAACATTATTTCGTGAAATAAAAACTACAAATTATCTTTTAAAATATTTATTAAAAATTATATACAAATATTTGCAGCCTCCCGTATAAATCAGTAGGCCATGAGTACTTTCAGTTTAGGTACTGTCAACTTTTTCAGTTATTTATTCTTGACAATGGGTGAGATTTGGTTTAGCAAACACATCCCATGCATAAATATTAGTAGCTTTCACAATATTCTCCAAAAGTATGTCATCAGGAAGTACTCTGAAACAATCATAGGGTCGAATTTCTCCCGGGAATGGAATGATAAATTTATTTTCCTTTGTAAACAGAAAGTTGCGAAAGCCTAATGTACTAGGTGTCCATTGAGGATTATCTATTTCTTCTTCCAAATCGGAATCAGAGAGTTCCTCGCGATCGTAATCGACTTCCTCTGTAGCTGGATCCAGGTCACTGTCATGGCGGTCGTCGTCGCTTGCCTCAGACTCAGCATACTCAGAAGCCCCATTTGTAGGGTCTATAGTACACTCTACTGCAGCATTGGTATTAAATAAACAGTCCTTAGAAGTCTCAAGCACACTTTCCATGACGCGAATCATGTCACCCATAGTCACGAACATGGACTAAACTCTCACTAACACTACTGACACAAAAATGACGGGTAATCCGTCATACGTTACCTTGACGCTGCAACACTCAACTAAGTCTCTTGTATAACGATGGGGTAGATAAAAACATATTCGAATAAAATGCCAACTGTCTCCGATCGGAGATGGCCGCATCCAACTGGCGCTCGACCCGTCTCCGATCGGAGACGGCCGCAGTACTAGATCGTGTACTGGAGAGTAACTTTATTAAATAAAACAGTGGAAATATTTTTGATCAAACATTTTTTTTTATTTTAACGAAAGGAAAGTAAAATTTTACTTGATATAAATTATGTATAACTCCTAAACTGTAAGACTTAAGTATAAATGTCAAGTGCATGAAATGTTCACTGATTAAATATTATATACACGATAAAACGAAAAATATGTACAAGTTTTGCCATTCTGATTATTTTGTGACGTAAGTTTTAAAAAATAAATAAAAATAACAATCGTAAAATATATTGTATTATAAATACTTTTTTTCATTACGAATTACAGAATAATATAATGAAATAAAATGTGACATACATGTATTCAAAATTTACTTTTTACGTTTGTAAATAAACTGAAAAATTATTCATCTTTATTTCAAGCTTATACCTCATTTACCGTTTGACATAGGCCCACGCCTAAGGGTAGCGTTGAAAATTTTCACGGTTTCAAAACAAAACAAAAATATACATAAATATATATTCTAAATATAAAATTTTAATAATTCAATTTAAAAAACAGACATATTAAACCCTATTTATAAACCATAAGTCTGCAGCGTGGTATTTTCGTTGTCCAAATTAGTTGTCTTCCTTGCATAAACATACATCAGTTTTATTAATAATTTAGCTAGTTAAGGACAAAGTATTCTTACCAATTACAAAAAATATTTTGCTCCCCATCAGACCGGGGAACAGAAACTCCGTCATGATTGCGACGGTGTTATGACGAGGCACCGTCATTTTAACTTAATGTTAGACATAATTATTCATTAAAACGCCGATTTGTGGATATTCCGAAAAATAGATTGAAAGCCATCGTATATAAGTACATAAAGGAGGGCATCAGTACATAGGAGATACTAATAAGGACCCGAGGTTTGCTACATCTTAATATCGTCATTCTCAGTAACCAGGTAGCAAGTGCGAAATATTTGCGAAACACAAGAATCAATCTTTACATATCCAGACTTTTTCGTGATATCAGTTCCACTAAGACTTCGAATGAAACCGTGACAGCAAATTAAAAGCTTAAGCATTTGATAAAGAATTATGCCTACAAGATTACAAAAGCGTAATCTGTTGTTACTGCATACTGAAAGAATGCCGTTCCGCAGGCGTTCATCCCACAACTTGAAGTTAATAAATGTAATAAAAACTACTATGCAAAGACAAAGATTACTCCCGATTTACTAATTAGGTGTTAATTACTTTTAAAAGAAATCTGATATAACTTTTATCATATTATTTATCGTTTTGTAATTACGCTTTCAATCATCACGAAGTTAAGTTTACAGAAATATTACTTAACCTTCATCAATTTTACCTTCAAGTTGTGCGATGAACACCTACGGAACGGCAATAAGATAACCTGCAACATTTCTTTTATTTGAAGTCCATGCATTTTGGTTAGTTGAAAGTTGCTTACGTTCTGGTTAGTTGAATTTTGGTCATTTGAAGGCTAACTATTTCTACAGATGTCGTTACTCTCCTATCGAATATATTGTTGTCCACAGCTGACAGATAAACTGCTACTAGGCCAAATATAATGAACCATGCGTGTTTAATTTGATGAGTATGAATAATCAAGACTGACCTGGGAGTTTTATTGCTTACCGACTATTAATATTTCAAAAGACTATAAAGTGTGAAAACAATCTTCGTCCAGTAACCAATGAGAAGCCATTGGATTTTACGGACTCAGATTTTATTGAGCTTAAATTTTGAAAACCTAAATCCGTTACTTTTCAAATGTTAAGATCGTCTCGTTTTTACTTATTTTGTGTAAAACGATCAACCCTATAAAGAGTTACAACGTAAGGTAATATATATAGTTAATGCTTTGAATAAAACTCCTTTAGTTTAAAACAAACGCACGCTATTTTAATGATATTAACGGGCTACGTCCCATACGGCTATTTAATTTTGAAATGGATCCAATGACTTCATTAATTAGAGAAAAGTTCTTTAGAGAGTAACTATTAGAGAGGGCACATTCATCTCATATTTTTGTGACAGTAAAGAGCTACAGTTAGACTTTAGACGACTTTAGATTGTAACACGTCAAATGTACTTTCAGACGAAAGTACATTTTTTTGCTCGTATGACAAAAATATAATACTTTCTTGCATGTCAACGAGTGTCGAAACAGATAATAAAGGTAAAAGATAAAACGAGTGTTTACAAACCAAATTAGCCTCCTATATGGCAGGCAATGAGCGGCAGACATGAATACCGTTTCGTGAGTTAACGATTCTAGAGTATTTAACCTTTGCGATTGACACCAGGACAGTTCTAAATATGCCTATCGTGTCCGGTAAGACACTAATTATCTAGAAATTATTAATTACAATGAATTGCCTGAAATCGACAACTTACACACAACTATGAAACAATGAAATCTATTTGGCACTGGTATTGCGAATGTTCATCGTGCAAAACTCACACATTAGTTACAAAATATTTTGTAACATAGAAGGAAACGGCTAAACAGATTATGGCCACAACGGTACGATCTCCCGTTAAATAGCTCCACAGCTGCAAGAAACTCGAAGAAAAATAACTCAACATCGTTGTTCACAACCATCCAATCAGTTCACCCGTTAAGTACAGGTATATCCATAGGTGAAGGAACCCAGAAGGAAAAACATATTGTCTCCGCAATGGTCAAATACGATCTCCCATTAAGTAACTTTAAAGAAGAAGCCCAGAAAAAACTATATGAAATATTGTTAAATAGGATTTCTCGTTAAGTAGCTGAAGAAGTGCGAAAGTAAAACAGCAACACAGATTGTTCCAAGAACGGTTAAATACGATTTCCGGTTAAGTAGCTGAAGAAGCGTGAAACTAAAAGAGCAACACAGATTGTTTCAAGAACGGTTAAATACGATCTCCCGTTATCTAGTTATACAGCTAAAGGAATCCCAAAGGAAAACAATACCATAAATTGATCCCCCAGTAACTTTATCATAATTTGATCCCCCACAACGATAAAGTCTGATCCCCCAGTAACTATCACCAAAGCTGAAGGAAAACAATGGCACAGATTGATTCAAGAACGGTTAAATAAGATTTCCCGTTTAATAACTCCGTAGTAGAAAAAGCTCAGAAGAAAAACAACACAGATTGTTCCAAGAACGGTTGAATACGATATCCCGTTAAATAACGACATAGCGCAAGGAATACAACTAAACTGACTGTGGCCACAACGTTTAAATTGGATCGCTCGTTAACCGTTTACAAAGCTGATAAAACCCAGAATATTCGTCCTCCAAATTACTTCAAATAAAAATTCTTTATTCATACTTTTCTCGCAGCAGTTGGATAAAGTTCATGAGATTCCGAGTCCTAACTCAGGATTAATGTTATCATCCTAGTTCAGTCTACTTAGTAACAGTTTTTCCATCAAAGTGTCGTTATCAACTGAAGTCACTTCATTCATTTAATCAATATTAAAAACTAATTAACAATATTTAAGGAGGGAAATATTTAAATTATTTAATATACCTTATGCATAATGTATCGGCCTATAAAACTAACATCTTTTCATTAACGTTTAAAAAAACAATTAGTTTCCAAAGATCAGTTTTTATATTAATTAGGTAGTATTTTAATATACACAGGTAATGATAACATTCCTTAAATTTAAATACAATCTATCGTCGTCCTCTGGATTTGAAGCTGGGAATGAGTTGACGAACTACATAGCCTCGAGCACAGATCTAGGAATTCACCACGATGCAGATGCGGTGACGGAGAAATCATGCATCGTTTTAAAAACATTTGCTAACTCATCACTGACTGTGCTGAATATCAGTAGTACATATAGTGCGCACCACGTAACTGTCACTTGGCCCAGAGAGATCACAACGAGATTTCTCTCGTGTACTACCACTTCTGAAAACATGTTACATATTCAAAATGTTCTATACATCAACAGCTTCTGCATACGATATGTTTACACATATTTCAAGATTGTTTGCCATTTCAAACCGAAGCTAATCTATCTACTATGGACCGTCTCATGCAATTCAGTATTTTGATAGTCCTTATCATGTTTGTAGGAATGTATTTATACTGATCCTCTACCTCCCGTCTCGCCTACTGTGATCTCTCAAGGCCACGTGCAAGGTTAAGTGGTTCGCACTATATATTGACGTCTTGTATGTTAAATAAAATTATATTGGAAGGATTCTAACGAGTTGACCAAGACAGAATAGAAATCACTTTATTATTGCCCTATTCGCTGTTGTTTCAATCATATTAAAATTAGCCTATATAACTTCATTAACTAAAGTAATTAGAAAAATGTAATTCACACTACAACACTTAAAACCCCAAAGATCTCTCAAATTAGGTCGTTAAATTAGAGTGGCGTATACACAACTTCATTTGGGGGGGGGGGAGGCATGTCTATTCTTCTACCAAAATGCACAAAATGTTTTTATTTTTTTAAAATTATTTTTTAGGAACAATTTTCTTATTTCCATAATATTACAAACATCTATATATAAACTCAGTAAATAAGAATGTTTTATCAAACCAGGTTTTTGGATATACGAATTATACAAATATTAAAAATTAGGCTACTAACTTGTTTATGAATTACATTAGTTTTTTTAAAATAATAATATCTACCTTATATTAATATTACTAATATAACTCTACACAAATGTTCATATACTTTAATAATACATATTAATAATTATCCATAATAACACTTATCTTAATATGTATAATAGAAATGATCAATTTTATAAATTTCGAGAGGGATTTGAGCTCCATCAGTTCTTCCCACCTGTATACAATATAAAAAAAAAATATATATATATATATATATATATATATATATATATATATATATATATATATATATATATATATATATATATATATATATATATATATATCACTTTCACTTATGTACTTAAACAAGAATCTTGTTTAAGTACATAAGTGAAAGTGATAAGTGTATACAAGAAAACAGTGTTGCATAATCTACAAATATATATATATATATATATATATATATATATATATATATATATATATATATTTAAAACAACATAGGTTATTCAAATACAAGAATATTTATTAATTTATATTCAAAGCTTTTCGTTGGTAAACAGTACCAACATCATCGGGAATGAAAATTACAATAATGTAAGCTATAGGTCTAAAACATATGTTTAATTAGAAATAGAATTGTTGCTAAATTTATACAAATTGCCAAATTTATTTTGTTGCTGTAACATTATAGACATTGAATATAGTACCAAATTTAGAATGTATTTGTATTTGTTCTTTTATTAATTTGTTATTATTATTGTGTTTATATATTTTGAATGCTTCATATATATTCCATTCTTAATCCCTTACTAATTTCTTTTATAAGTTTCATATTTTCTATATTTTGGAAATTGGTGCTTATTATTAATACAATGATTTGCGAAATTTGATTTATATATTTCTGGATTAATATAGGCATTTAAATGTTCTTTATATCTTTCTTTTAATTTTTTCTTGGTTTGACCTATATAAGCTTTAATAATTAATAAGGGATTAAGAATGAATATATATGAAGCATTCGAAATATATAAACACAATAATAATAACAAATTAATAAAAGAACAAATACAAATACATTCTAAATTTGATACTATATTCAATGTCTATAATGTTACAGCAACAAAATAAATTTGGCAATTTGTATAAATTTAGCAACAATTCTATTTCTAATTAAACATATGTTTTAGACCTATAGCTTACATTATTGTATTTTTCATTCCTGATGATCTTGGTACTGTTTACCAACGAAAAGCTTTGAATATAAATTAATAAATATTCTTGTATTTGAATAACCTATGTTGTTTTAAATTAGTAAACAAGAAAACATATTTTATATTTAATTGAATAGAAGAAATTCAATTATAATTCTTGTATTTGTATTCAGACTTTTGTTCTTTATTAATACACAAGAAAACATACTGCGATATTTATATATATATATATATATATATATATATATATATATATATATATATATATATATACATATATATATATATATATAATTTCGTAAGGCGAATTTTGAGAGAAAAATTGTGGGCTCTTGGAAGGTCGTACAGAGCTAGGAGATGGCTCAAATTAAAGACATTGGCAGGAAGGAGCGGGGGAAAATATAGGTTTCTCTAAATTTATAACATTTATAGGGTTTTGAGGAACTTAAAGTTACCAAAAATCTCCATAAGAAATACATTGTAATGAAAAACAGCTGTAGAAATAATATATGAAAAACAGCTGAGTAACAATATTTTAACAGTATTAAAGGTTAATTAGAAATATGAACTTAGGATCAGGTTTAGTTCATGGAGTACGTCTTATCGTACTAGATATGTTTGACAAGTGTATTAAATTAGAAATAATTATTTGTTTTGGAAAAGAAAACATCACATTTTTACCAAGAATTAAATTAATATGATATTAAAAGGAACCAATTTCCTTTAAGACTTGCATTTTCAATAACTATAAAATAAGGCTCATGGTCAATTATTCTTAAGAGCAGGGTTTCAATCGACCAAACCTGTTTTACACATGGTGAATCTTATTTTCACAGAATTATAATTCGTTTTTTCAAAAGAATTATAATTGAATTTACAATTCAAAGCTTTTCGGTGGCTAACTGTACCAACATCATCAGGAATATTAAACGTATAGATATATTAAACATATATACATATAAATGTATATATATATATATATATATATATATATATATATATATATATATATATATATTTAGATGTATATTTGAAAAGGTGAACTGAATTCCGCTTGAAGTATAACTTTTACCAATGAAATGAGATGATGCATTTTATACCGGTTGATTAATTAGACCATACGTCTTCGTCCGATTTTGCGGCTTTAGTCTAGACTATGCCGGACATGGGATCGGAATGACTAATGGTAACATTAACAAGATATACCAAGATAAATGATAACCGCATAGGTTAGGGTAAAATACAAATATCAGTCTATCACTTCTGACCACAACCTTAGCAGAATATCGATCAAACTTTAAAAGTAAATAAATTTTTATTTGTAAATTAGAGTAGGCTATATCAGTTATTCCCATATATTTTTAACATGGAACAGTTATGCTATGCTGAAACATTCTGTTTTGAGAAGATATCAAATTTTCATCCTTGAAATTCATCTTCCTCTTTTCCACTCAACGTACGTTACAAACTCAACTCCAACAAATTATCTTTCGATGTCATTAGAAGCTTCAAGGATGATGCTTTCGACTGTTCCAGGTCTGTTTATGGCGAAAACCCCACATGTAGAGTGGACAGTTAAACACTACTCGTCCTGCGCCCGCGGTAGGAGCTTACAGGAAAGACTAATGTAGAAGCATTAGCCTCACCTACGAAAGAGGCACGTTTAGGTTCGAAATGGAAGGCTGAGTGTGTCGACAGTCGTAGAGTTGGTGCAACTCACGAGATATAGCAAGAGATTTGAGATCAACAGGATAGCAGTTCATCGACTACTGGACGTAGAAGTCTAGGCAGCTCACTGCCCCTCTCTCTAGGCACAGTGATTGTGGCGGGCCGATACGTATAGCAGCGAGGTTCGACAAACAATCAGTCAGTAAACTCCTTCGCCATTCTAATTCAACGTACACTTGTGAGCGTTACAGATAGCCCATAGCGTACACACACAGCATTGACGCCGCGTTGATCGCCAGTACAGCTACAAGTTGAAGATGTGTTTGGATTATATACCGTAGGTATGAGCCACGAAGACGTATAATCGGATTTTGTGCGTACATCCGATTATATGAGATTGACGGATTTACTCATGACTTTTTTGTAACACTGTACCCTAATCTTAAAAATTATGAAGTTTTAATCCCTCCTTCGAACTACGCTCTGCACAAAACATCTCAACTAATTGCTGAAAGACAGTTTTCACAACACTCTGTCTTTGTATTCCGCACTATCCATTCCGATATAGATTAGCATGACGATTTTTCACTTCTACAATGAAGAGCCCAGTATCAAACGATCCCATATTTCCTTCTATGTTTGTAGATGTAAACTGTACTAAAGCGGGCTCTCAGCTGTACCATGTGAACGGTCTAACTTAAACTTATTTATAGAGTACATGTCTGTATAAATTGTTATTGCAAATGGATGGTTTTTATATTTGCTTGTGGGTATGGAAAGAAAGCACCTAAAGAATCTGGAGTACATATCAGACTTAAATAAGGATATTGCATGACGTCAATACTATTTAAAATACTGTATATGTAAAACAAGAACAGAGCAGTTGGTACCGAAAATTCTAAAACATTGTTAAACGTCCATACTTCCCTACGCTGCACCTTACGATTTGTTGATGATCAAATTTTATTATCGCAAGATTTCGAAGATTTAGAACATATAATCAAGAAACTAACTAAGAAGTAGGCTTTAATGTCAGCTCGAAGTAAACCTGCCAAAAGCATAATAAATGTGTATTGGAGGAACTCTAAGTGAGCTAAAAGTAGAGCAGGAAACCAGAATAATAAAATCTTTAAAAAACTAGCAAAATGGCCTAGGCTGTGTAACTGCAATATGCAAGACACTTCCTGAACAGTGAGCTATTTGCTAGAAACATTTTAAAAAGCAATAAATATCGATTCTAAAACTCTATGACCATACCAACTTATAGCAACGAGTATGGTACCTTAAAGAAAGAACTAACTCGGTGTTAAAAAATTGAAGTAAAGAAATGGTTTGTTGGACACTTTTCGCAAAAAAATCGATTCAAAAGAAAATAAAAAACGACAGATTCACAGAAGTTATAATTTACAACAGCACAATTGCATATAACATAAACGTCAATCAACTAATATGGTAGGGTATGACCAAAGAATCGGTGTAGATTGACAGACTACCTCAACAAGCCCTTATGTGGACACTACAGGAAAAAGGATAATCTAGGAAACGTTGTAGAAAACATAAATAAGATAAAGAGGATTAGAAGATTTTGGAGAGCGAAAAAGAGAGAGAGAGTTATGAAAATCTGAAGACGTAAAACGTTTTAAACAGATATGCGTGCGCGTGTGTGAGTGTGAGTGCGGTGTAATATTTACTCTAGTAACCACATTGCATTAATTAATCTTCAGTCATGTTGAATAGCAATAGGAAGGAGGATGAGCTTGTAAACTAGCATCATATATGCAGCAACCACCGATTCCAAAGAGCCTAAACACGACTAAAAGATGGAAGATGTCTCTAACAGGGATATCACCAACATGCCTACGATGAGACCAGCAGAGGAATAGGATGGGAAAGATGTTTCAATGCGGGCCAAAACACGAATGCGAACCTACGAATACACACGCACATGAATATCTGCAAGAGTACCTACACAGGCTTAGCCTGAACGATACCAGGCAACAATGAGGAGATGACAGCCGACCGCCTGCTTTTTGCACTGACAGAGCCGACCAATCACCAACTTCCAGGCGCGTATCCAGCGACTTGCTTGGGGGGGGGGCGATCGATGCATTATATATAAATAAATATATAAATATATATATATATATATATATATATATATATATATATATATATATAATGTGTGTGTGTGTGTGTGCGTGATGTAAAAACATAGAACAGAAAAAATTCTTTTTACGCTTGCGTTAGAAATCGGTAACGTGATAAAGATTCGTAGCAAATTAGACTTTTTAATAAATAATTATTCCAGTTTCGATAACACTTATGGCTAGAGAATATTATTAATTTCACAATAAGCTATTATTATAATTAATAATATATATTATTAATTAATATAAGTAGTTATTCTTCCAACACGAACAATTCCGGACTCAACTGCGAATATTACGCTTGCAAAATTACGTATTGAAAATCATATGTTCGAGACTAAGCTTCACTAGCGCAATCTGTTGTTAAAACGTTTAGACGTTTACGAGCGTATGCCGAGGGAACGCGTCACATTTTCAAATTAAAAATTAAAATTTTATTTTTTATTTACAATAAAAGACGAATTAACTTAAGTAAAAGTATAATTTAATAGAGAGTCCGAATTTAATAATATATTGTCGATTTTTAACCCCAAAGTTCTTGAGGGTTGGGAGGGGGCGATCGCCCCATTGATACGCGCCTGACTTCGTCTTGTCTTTATTGAGATGTTCTGAATTGTAGAATTCTGAGGGGTGGCATTGGCTAAAATAAGCTTACCGAAATTATAATTAAAGTAAAATACTCAGAGAAAACGTCTTCGATCGAACTAACCACTCTTCGTCAATGATTCCTTTACATTGGCTTATATAGCCTATTGCGTCAAAACGTTTTGTATCAGTAATTTCTTTATGAATTACTTTAGTTAGAAGTACGACAAGTTGTTAATTCGGGTAATAAAAACGTTGAGGTTTCATCGGTCGTAGATAATAAAATCCACGAAATTAATTTCTAATTTCCTGAGAAAAATTTTCAAAGATTAGGAAATAGACATGCAAGAAATGAAGTGACACTCGAAAGCCTTTATAATGTACCAAAACTCACCTCCACTTGCCCCACATTCCACTCCTCCACTTTCCTTCAACACTTCATGAATCCATGGTGAATGTCTTCCTTTGTTCAGACTCAGGGATTCATGATTAAATCATGTTATAAAAACAAGGAGTACATTTCTAATACAGAATAGTAAAGGTCGCCACGGATATATGAACATCCGTCGTTGAGAGAATACGGATACACTGTCACGTCACGTTCACTGACACTGAGACGTCACTGATGGGTATGACTGAACGTCTAACCTACACATAGCCTTGAAACAGACAAACGTTAATGTGATAATAATTGAAAATGGTATTATAGCCTTAGCCCAAGTACGATAATATCCATGCATTTTCTGCATCATCTAATGACTTTTTGCCAGAAGATTTTGCCGCCTTTTCTGATCTATTCACCCTTCTTCTACCCCAAAAGACTTCTCCTCGCCTACATCAGTTTAAGTAATGAACGCTATCACATTCTATATTATTGCGACAATATTTGTCTGTGTTTCTACCATATTACCGAACAATTGATGTCCTCGTTATTTTAATTCTTGGTATAGACATTTGAACGAATTGTTAGTTAATTTTAGCCGTTTATTTCCACGTTGATTTAGCGTTCACTGAAATGCTTTTGATTGCATACAGCTGCATGCAATCATTTATAGGATATTAATAGATTAGTAGGAAGTCTATCATTAAAGCTGAATTACCTGCTTTTAGTTCGAGGCCTGTTCCACTCGGCCAGTTATCTAGGCATAAGTCACACGTCATGCGTCAGCTAAACCGCTAAATATCTAGGTTTTCAATAGGGATGGGCCGATTACGATTCTCGATTCCAGGAATCGTCGATTCTAGGTGGTATCGAGGAATCGTCGATACTCGATTCTTCATCATAAAAGTGTCGATTCCGATTCCTATTTTGTTAACTATTAAAATATGTATATGGAGTAATTTATTGAAAAAATAATTAATTACCAACTACGTCTTATTTATGTATTAGTTGATTTGAATGAATTAAATGATAAAAGTAAACGAAAATATAACGAAAATATTATTATTTATGAAGTAACCATTTCTGGTCGTTTGACATCGCTCGTCTCTCTCTCTCACACACTAGAGCGGATTCGATTCTCTCTCTCTCTCTCTCTCTCTCTCTCTCTCTCTCTCTCTCCCACGTGTCTTACTCCCACTGATTTATAGATGTCAGAACAAAACACACAAAAAGTACAGTAAAAACTCGATTAACCGTGGCCATGATGGTTGAGCGAGTAGACGGATAACAGAAACACTGTATTATTCCTCCGAAACTTAAGCTCAATAAATTATATTATAGACAGATATCACTCTCACAGTAATGTAATATATTTGGGAGCGAAAAGAAAACAAACACGATTGTAATAGCAAATGAAACTATTTATTACATGATAAACAGATCCGCACAGTAGCTACAAATGTAGCAAAATAATGTACAGTGATATAAACTTACAGGTGAAATAGTTCGTGTAGTTTAACAAACAAAGCAAACGCGTCGCTGCACCTTAATACTTTAGCTGCCGGCCACAATATCGGTGTTTTCATAGAGAATTGCCAAAATATTTTAAGCTCATTTAAATAATGTGTTCTTATACTTTGTTCCCCTATCACATCTAAGTATAAATATACGTTTCTTATCATAACATTTATAAAAATACGTGTCGGACCAACTGGCCCAACATAGTTTTTTCCTACCGTAAATGAAACGTAAATAAACTCCGTCGGACCAATTGACCCGACATTGTTTTTGATTTAATTAAATTTTATTATCTGTGCAACACTGTTTTGATATTTTTTGTGTTTTGTGTTAGCAAGAAACAACAAAACCATAATTTCATGTCCCGGTTTCCCAAATAATAAACTGACTGATGATAAAAGTGTTTTGGCGCCTATCACTAAGACACGTAAACGTGTCAGATGTGATTGATTTGTGAGTTTATAAATATTTTGATTATAGAACTAAAGTGTAATATATTCTCTCTCTGATAAGTAATGCTACAGGTCCAGTAAATACTATCCAAGATTCATATTAAGTAAAAGTTCTAACACCAAATAATTTACTTGATAAGGAATTTACGATATAATTTACTTCCTAGTAAGGATGAGTTTATCTAAGTGTATCAATGTTTGTACTTAACTTACACAAAGTCCGTTTTTAAGGATTATTTTACAACTAAATATTTAGTCAATATTTTCGACTTACTTTTAGGATTTTGTGAAATTTTGAAAACAGTAGTGAAAATCATTACAATACGTTATAACAAATATGTGTGTCGGCCCGTAACTAACGGACAAATAGCTCTTAGAATAACATCATGTTTTTAATCCTGTCGGCCTTTGTCTATCAAACAAAAACCATCGTAATTACATATGTAAGTAGTGTGAAGCTTGTTGTTAAATACTGTGCCTTAATTTTTCCAAAAGTAGCAACACCTGCTGAGTAGTACTAACAAACATGAAGCGTTAAGAGGCCCGACGGTATTCGGTTCAGGGTACTGGCCGTCGCGTCAATTCGATGACAGTTAACAGAAACTGACGGTGGAAAACCACATAATATATCAAATATGAAAACGCACTTAAACAACATTCATTTTGCCCAAATTTATCAACAAAAAAGATCTATACTTGAAGAAACTTTATTCTCAGACACAGGACCTACAAGTGATAGTCGGTTAAAAATCAACTGGGATTGAGTAATAAATACAAAATAGGCCTGAATCAGTTGCACTTGTTCCAGACACCTGCAGAAAAAAGGTCCCACCAGATGTAGAGAAGGCAAGCCCCACTAATCCAGAATGTTGAGGAAGAAGGTACCCCAGGGGAATATGCAGTAGAAGAAGAAGTAAACAATTATCTGGGGGAACCATTAGCCAGTCCAGATTGTGATGTTGGGAAGTATTTGGCAGTACAAATTGCAAAATACCCTCATTTAAATGCAATGGCAATAAAATACCTGTCTGCGACAGTGTTTTCTGAAAAACCTTTCTCAACTTCAGATATTATATATGACATGCGATGAAACTAGCTTGACCCCCAACGTGTTCAAATGCTTGTGTTTTTGAACAGAAATGTACATTACCTGCCAGACTTTTAAATATTAAAAACTATCCTATTTGTAATGATTTTTTACTTCTTATGTTGTTCGTTTGTTTTTAATGGTTGTTTTGTTTTGAGAGACAATGTAAATAGGCTTAGGTATTTTTTTCAAACATCATAAAATAAGTAAAGTTTACATTTTTAACTTTAAAATAAGTCATCACTTTTATCTGATATGTTTTTATGCTTTTAAAAATTCCTATTGATAAATCAAGGTTGAAGGTTTTGTGTAGCCTATTACATTAAAACAGAACTTTTAAAAGGTTTTGGCATATGACCAAGATGTTAACTAAATTAATTATTAGAGAACTAGAATGTAAGCTAATATAACTTGAAAGAATCGAGAATCGACTAAAGAATCGAGAATCGAAAGGAAAATTTTAGAATCGGAATCGGAATCGGAATCGAAAATTTTAGGAATCGGCCCATCGCTAGTTTTTAATATTACTGTTAAAACTCCAATCTGAAATTTCTTCGGTCTTGACATTGTGAACAGGCTTAAATAATTGACTACGAAGAGCCAATACGATAAACACTCAACTTAGCAGCTTGATTTTGCCTTTGTTGGCCCAAATGTTTAATTGGTTGGCACGTAAAAGGCATAACACGTCAATATTGTAATTAGGAGAAGGCTTCCAGCATTGTTAAAAAACATATTCTGGCTTATTACAAACAACTGTTTGTAATATGTTACACGCAAAAATGTTTCATCCTGTGCGTGTATGTGAGTGCATATGGTAAAAATCACGCTTATTGTGAACGTACATGTTAACTTCCTTATCGTTCGGGTTGTCTGTTGGAATTGTAGGAGCATTAGAGCGATTGTTCAGAGTCTCTTTCCATACTTCCTTGCGGTTGTGTGAGGGACTGAGGGGGTTGGAAAAATAGAGTTCCATAAAGATAAAATGGTAACTCTAGGATCCACTGGGGCGGAATCACGAATTTTCCAAGGGTGAGACAAGTGCCAATCGATATCTCATGGCCTTGAATCTAAAAAAATCAAAAATCCTTAAACGAAAAATAAAGGTTTGTCCGAGGTGGGAAGTGTAAGAGTCATTAGGGCGAAATTCCAAATTTTCCCGAGGTTGAAGCCGGTATCAATTGATTTCCCGTTGTCAAAAACCCAAAGAAAAATGAAAAAAAATCAAAATCCTTGGGCGAAAAAACATTTGTCGGGGTCCATTTAGGTTTTATAATAAAGAAAAGATATTCATAGCTCACGTTATTGTATTTTGCAAATTTGTATATTATTTGTGCAAGAAAAAGTAGTCACACTCCCCACCCCTGTGAAATAAATACAACCCCCCCCCAAATAAAGACGTTTTATCTTTCTCATCTACATTACCGTTTCAGCCTTATTCTACATCCAGGAGCGCCCCAGAGGATTCACGCGGCATGCACGCACACACACACACACACACAGGGAATGTTGTGTTTAACCTTCCTTTCCCAAGGAATAATTCTTAGGATCCAAAAATGTCGGTAAAAAGTATTTAAATTTTTAAGTTTTGTAGATTACACACAAGACGACCAAGGGGGTGGGAGACTTGTGAAGAATTATCGGTAAGTAGATATGCAGTTGAGCGCGAGTGAGTGTGTGAATGCGTAAGGAGATGCGAGTGTCGTTCAATGTCGTTCAATGCGAGTGTCAAGTGGTACGATTCCTAGTCTAACTTCGTATACACTAAAAGTCGTATTACATAATCTCACTTGCATCCAGCGTTACGTGTCGCATTGCATATCCACGCTGCAAACTAAAAACTAGCTCAGATGCTAGTACTTAATTCATTAAGGAAACAACTGAGGGCTGCTGCAAGTGATAAGGCACGTCCGAGTCAGCCGAGGTCTACAAGACAGATTATTGCATAATTTCAGAATATAAATGTTTAACTGTAAAGAACTGCATACATATTGATGATCGCTTGGAAAACTTGAAACTTTTAATTCCGGCTAATATGTCTCTGGTGGCTGCTGCGTGAGGTAAGTTTCTCTGCAAATCCCATTTTCCAAACAAAATAATAATGATATCTGTTAGGTCATCTTTAGTCTTTCCATCTCACAAACACTGCGTAAACAACTACTCAGCAGTTACACACGAGACTAAGCCTGTTATCGCGTTGCTACTGGCGCCGAATGCCTCCCCAGTCTGACCCGTGTATGATTGAACAAAAAACAATGCAGCTTGCCACATACGTTGCTGCAATTTGACGTCCACACTACTTGAAAGGGAATCAAAGTGTTGTTCACTTATTCGAAACATTTCTATTTGGCTTAATGGTTGTACTCTTCCGAATTAATTTAGGCAATATAACCATAGAGAGATTTTCCTCCATCACACAGTAGCAAATAATATAGAATAATAATGGAATCTTCTTATGCCTAAATTTATTGGTTTTGTTATTTTCCGTTATCTATACAGTAGAAGCTCTTTTATCCGGTATTCTAACATCCGGAACATTCTAATAACCGGCACAAATCTGTACAATTTGTTTTTTTGTTGTTGTAACAAGAAATGATTCATCGGGAAAACAGTACAACACAGTCTATTAACGACCCTAACCACGAACTAGTTCAAGAAAAAGTAAAGGTTTCATGGAGTAATGCTGCGGCCGCTTTTACAACCCTTTTAACGTTGGTTGAAGGTGAGAAATGCTACTTGGCTCAGGACGTTTTGCAACTGCATATGCTTCATTTAAAATTTGTTGAGAAACGGTCATCGCGTATCAGGCAGTCAGACATCCTTGATTATTTTATAAATCATTAAAACATTATAAAATCATTAGTCTTTCTATAGCTAAGTGTGGTGGTGCATGTTTTGTTTTAACGTTGCATGAACGAAAAACGTTTTTTTAACAATAAATTTATTTTCTTTCTTCAATTTTTTTCTTATAAATTTCGTGTGCGCGATCGTGTGTTTTTATTATACATACTGATATACAGTAATAGGATACAAACAAATATGGGAAGGTAATATTTCAATAATGCATTCGATTTCCCTTGATATGTACCCTAACGTTATTCACAGTATGTATTTAGGGTATATATGTTATTGTTTGATCTAAAACAGAATAGGATTATACTAGGTTACTAGTGGTGTAGCTTGCTTCGTTCTGCAATCTCAGCTTTCCTTCCCTTCAACAGTCTTTTTCAAGACTCGGAATGTTTTTAAATTCCTTCTATCACCTCACACTCTCCTTATATATGTATATATATATATATATATATATATATATATATATATATATATTACAAATTTTCAATCGTTAATAAAAATATTTTATTCATCCAAACAAGTTCAAATACATTTTTTAAACCTATAGTTGATGACAATTGATTTTAGTCAAGTTTTTTTTAATATTTATTCAACAATTGAATTACAAAAATTTGGGGTCTAGGTCGGTTTTGAACTGAGTATCTTCATGTTCAAAGTGTAGCACTTTTTGGCACTGAGCCAACTTTCCATAGATAGTGAACCTGTCAAAAATCTATGAAAAACCTCCATTTTATAACCTTAAACTGTTGCCATGGTTACTACACAATACCATAAATAATGTTCTAGGATTAATAATGAACGAAAAGAATAAAATTAACAAACAAACTGGATTTACGTTATGGAACTTTGCTTCACAAACGGACAATGCGAAAGGAAAGTGAAAAGAAACTACAACACAATGCAAGCGACGAAATAAAAGAAAGCGTATAAATACAGTAGTAAGAAATGAAAATAATAGTCCAATACCAATAAAGGAAAATATTAATATTCTTATTCTGACACGTTTATATACATATTTATATTAATTGTAATTATAAAATAAATAGAAACGAAAATAAAATTTGTCTTAGTTGATTTAAGTAGGAATGACAACAACAAAATATTTTGTATTACTATTGTCTTATTTTCTTGTGTCATGATAATGCTCATGGTCACATCATAATCTATTTATAGCCGCGATTCGAGGACATTTGTTTACATTATTATGACAGGCTACTCCTTCCGACGTCAATGCATTTTGGTCATTGTCTCTTATTTTTATTGGCCAGTTCATTCGCTTTTATTGACATTTATCAATGGGTATATATATATATATATATATATATATATATATATATATATATATATATATACATATATATATACATATATATATATATACATATATATATACATACATATATATATATATATATGTATATATATATATATATATATATATATATATATATATATATATATATATATATATATATATACACACACACCTATTATTTATATAATGCCATTATGTATTTATATAATAACTTTCACATTTTATGTAAATTTACGTAGAAATTTAATGGTGAACGTGTATATATTTAGTTCGTATTTTTGTGTGTAAACGAATTAAATTTGTTTACGAGTGTGAAAGTGAAACACTCATCGTATTACTGTCAAACTAAATTTTTCTTTGTACAATAACTTCAAACTTCTAACCTATATGCATGAAAAACATTTTACTATATAAGATAGTATGTAAATAATTGTTGCACGTTATATATTATTAATTACATACTGTTTTCAATTTCCGAATTAACTCCGGTTAATAATTAAGTGGTATTTATTAAAGATACTTCACGCCTCATTATACGAAAAAACAGTTTTTGGTATTAGAAGGAAGTTCTAATAGAGAGGATTAAATTCAGAATAAAAAATATGATTGTTTTGGGAAAAAAATCTGTAAGTTAATGAATGATTTTACTAACTAGCTACTCTTGACGGTATTAGCTGCTAGCAATGGTGGGATGAATGTCACAGCGTTCGATCTGACAACACCGTACCCTAACCTACCACAAACCCATTCCTATTCTACTTAGATTAAGTGTTATTTTTTATGTTGCAATACTCCCTGAGGTTTGCATTGAAGCGGCTGGATGGTCAACTTCCCTCGCTGACAGGTCTCCTTCAGGTAAGCGACCTTGATCTTGCGATACATTTTCCTCCTCTTCCCACTACCAAGAAGGCGTAAGTTATCTTTTCTTTGCCCCTACCTAATTACATCTGCCTTTACTTATTCAAGGAGATGTGATGGGTAGACACGATTTAATGATGCGACAGAGCAGGTCTAACCCAGGAACGTGACCCTCGATGATCCAATCTAAATCATCTACCACTGGATTTTACGAATACCTTAATCATACGTAAGTGCGGACCACGTAACCGTACATCTAGCCTTGAGAGATCGCAGTAGGCGAGACGGGAGGTCAGTATAAATACTTTCCTACAAACATAATAAGAACTGTCAAAACACTTACTTGCATGAGACGGTCAATATTAGAAAATTCGATGATAAATTAGCTTCGGTATGAAATAACAAACAATTTTGAAATATGTGTAGATATATCGGATGAAGAAGCTGTTGATGTATAGAACATTCTGAATATTTAACATGTTTTCAGATTTGGTAGTACACGAAAAATCTCGTGCGATCTCTCAGGGCCAAGTGCACAGCTACGTGGTCCGCACTACACCAATAGGCAAAGCTGAACAATGCAGGACCTAATCATGATACATTGACTACCATACCGAGACAGTGTTCTCCAGGAGGGTTTTGTTTGTAATCTGAAGAAATTT
The DNA here is from genome assembly GCA_036971475.1 of Prosapia bicincta. Classification (NCBI taxonomy): domain Eukaryota; kingdom Metazoa; phylum Arthropoda; class Insecta; order Hemiptera; family Cercopidae; genus Prosapia; species Prosapia bicincta. The sequence continues at coordinate 249,840,767 of JBAIZL010000005.1, read as the reverse complement.
GACATTATAACCGAATGGGACAGTAATAATAATGACTCCATTGAGATGGTTTATAATAGACTGGGTAAAGTTAATCTTCCAAACAATTGAAATATGTGTACGTATTTAGGATACAGAAGTTGTTGATATATAGAACATTTTCAATATGTAACATGTTTTAAGAAGTGGTAGTAAATCTCGCAAGACCAAGTGCATGGTTACGTGGTTCGCACTATACATGTAAAATCCTCCCCTATTGTTCGTAGGCGATGATATTTTTTAGCTGATACCATGATCGTATCTAAATAATCTACCCCTGTATTATAAGACTACCTTAATCATACGTAAAGTACGGACCACGCAACAGTGCACTTGGCCTTGAGAGATCACAGTAGAGGAGACGGGAGATAGAAGGTCAAAGTAAATACTTTCCTACAAATATGATAAATACTGTCAAAACACTGGCTTGCATGATAAGGTCAATATTAGACAATTCGATGATAAATTAGATTTGGTATAAGGCTTGAAATATGTGTAGACATATCAGATGCAGAAGCTGTTGATGTATAGAACATTCTCAATATGTAACATGTTTTAAGAAGTGGTAGTACATGAGTGATGTCGCAAGTCCAAGTGCAAGGTTACGTGGTCGCACTATACATTTAAAATCTTCCCCTATTGATCCTAGGCGATGTTATTCTGGCCGATAGCCTGAAGACTACCAAAAGATAAATTGTTTCAAAGTAACCACGCTCGGAAGCTAATGGTTGTTGGGTTTGTTCCTTATGCCTACCTAGTAATGCTTTGCCTCCATATCCTCCTCATTACAAGGAGTGACTTCTCCATTACGTCATTGAACCTTTACGTCCAACCTATATTCCCAATCTATCCTTAGTGGGCTTCGAAGTTTTAAAACTACATAAAATAGGTAAATGCTTACAAGTGACCAACCATGAAAGCTAATGATAGTGTCATTAACTATGTCATGTTTATATTTTAATTAATTTTTAGGTTCTTAGAGAAAGTCGGACAGGTAAAAATGATAGCGCTTGTGAGAACGACAAACCATCAGCAGACTGATGACGAAGGAGTAAACAACACAAATAACATCAACCACAACCGAGTCACGTAGTGGAAACAATCCTCAACACATACTTGCCACATGTTTTAATCTCTGAGATATATTGGTCGGTTTCTTACAAAGTGCAATAAGACTAACTTAATATTAGGGAACGATAAATACATATAGCATAAAGAAATAAATATTGGTGGATGGAGAGAGAGAGAATAATTGCTTATTGCACAGGAGAGAAAAATGCCTTCATTTTAATAAAAGCTACATTTTCAATAGGAAAAGGGAAGGGAAAGGATATTTGGAACGTAATTGGTATCAAGTTACAGATAAGAGGTTCAAGTATCGGACATAGGAAGTATAAATTTCCTTAGTATTTAGGGCCTCTTAACTGAAGTATCTTGTGCCTAACTTCATGCATATATGCGCTAACCTGATCTTTGTTTAGCCAGCTATTATTAATATAAACATATTTCCGCTTTTCTCTAAATAGCGTTATTATACTTACGAACAAAAGTTATATTTATTAGAAAAGGAAACACTTAAAACGTCACCTGACCATACAGGCGTCTAGGCTACCTTATCTTGATGACGTAATTACGATGACGCAACATGTAATCTTGGACGAGGTTAGAAACGGAATGGCATTGTTATACTTTCATATTTCCTTTCATTTAAGTACAAACTGAATACTTCAGTGGTAAACATGGTTAAATCAGGTATTGACAGCGTTTACGTAAGGTACAGTCACCGGCACACTAGATGAGCCCTGGCCCAAAAACATTTTCCGACAAAACCGTCAGATTTACAGAACATTACAATGCAGAAACGGAATCATATATAATTTATTTTCCACACCCTTTTTAAATAAAATTAGTACTTTTACCTATCAGTAAATACAGGGTGGGGCAGAAAGAACTCATTGATTTGACGTTTGTTGTAAAAAAAAACTAACCAATATAGTTCAAAAAAGTTTTCATTTCTGAAAACTACATAAAATGTCATTTTACTTTCATTCTGTTTCGAAAATTATATGATATGATCCAGGTGACGACCTTGGCGAGCGTTGCGCATACTGAATCGATCGAAAATTTTCATAAACTCTGTTCAGCGTATCTTGAGTTGTTCCAGTGATGACATCTGTAATTGCCTCCTAAAGAGTCTCCAAAGTCCTAGGTTGAACTTTATAAACCTCAGCCCAAAAGAAAAAATCGCACGGGCTCAAATCAGGGGAGCGAGGGGGCCATGGAACATCCTCTCGTAAGGAAGTCAGGCGGCCAGGAAACTGTGCTTGGAGAATTTGGCGTGAACGACGGGCAGTATGACCATCCTGTTGAAACCAAAACGCTTGTTTTCACCGTGTTCCTCACTATACTCTTCCATTTTGGGGAGTAGAAATGTCTCCTCTCGCTCTCACAATAGCGTACAGTAACAGTTGAACCTTGAAATTTAACAAAGTAAGTCCCAATAATGTCTATGGATGGTGCAGCGCATCAAACTGTTACTTTGGGGCAATGAATAGGTCCTTCGTTAAGTTCACAAGGGTTTTCAGTCGCCCAGTAACGGAAATTTTGCTTATTTACTGAGCTGGAGAGGTGAAAACGCGCTTCACAGCTTCACCATAGAATGGTGTCGGGTTGCACGGAGGTTAAGTTTGCGTTGCCCTGCGTTTATATTTATTTTTTTTTGTACTAATATTCAGTTAAATATTATTAAAATTTGTCTAATTTTTTCTCTATTTAATTTACTAATTTTTCTCTCCCCTTTTCTATATCTCCTCTTTGTAGCCCTTATTCCCCCTGTCTATGCTCTTTAAGTTTTTTATCCTATTTTAACATTTCTGTTACTTTTTTACTTCATTTAACCATCCTCCTTAAGCCTGTTTCATATTTACCAATACTCCTCCTTCATCACCTCCCCTACCACTTACCATTTCAGACGTGTAATCTAATGATCTAAGTGGGAATCTGATCTGAAATCCGGAATCTGTAACTCCCCAAGTAGACCTGCTATAAATGAATTCGTAAATTCGTCAGACCAATTAGCAACAGAATTGCGTCAGCCAGGAATTACTTGAGCGGTTGTTCATTATTTGGAGGTTTTGTATACTTGAGACCTTTATCTAAAGAGTACTGTGAAACCATCTGTTGTTATTTAATTGCAAAACTAACAGCTGCTAATTAGAAACCTATGTTTCTATTATTTTTATGGTTTAAAATCAAAATATCATATAAAAATAACCTATTTGTTGTATTTACATGTTAACTAATTTAATGAACTGGTATTTTCTTTTCTAAATTTTACATAACTTGTTTATCATTCGATTAAAGCCTAAATGCTTTTAGGTTATTACAGCCTAAAGGGTTTTGAATATTGTATTACCGAAATCCACATCGATTAACAAATATTTTAAAATTGAGCAAAGCGGCGAAAACCAACTGATAAACCATGGTTGCCTGCGCAAGCTAAGACGCAGGGCAGTGATGCGTCATCACTGTTATAATAGAGCAAAACAGATTATGCAAGCCAGTTTGTTTTTTTGCTCTTTAATCGCTTTTCACAGACAACCGCCTTGTAGACAACGGACGTTTATGCCCTTATTGGGTTTGTTTTTTTCCAAAAAAAACCTCTTTAGAACCAGATTGTTTTTCCTGGTGAAAACCAGATTTGCTCCTCATCGCCAATCAAGGATAGTGAATAAAACAATAAAATACAACTGAAATAATATTACAAAATAAATACCATATAGCTTGTTGCATCGAATATTCAAATCACTTACATCTTGGATCTATGAAAGTCTTTTATCAAATAAAAGACCCAAAATAAAATAGCACAATCCTTTTCATCATGGCCACCTATAGGAGTGAAACAAATAATTTATCTTTACAAAATTAATAAAAAAGAAAACGATCTAACGATTCAGTTGGCGAGCCTTGATTAAGCTAGAGGAAAAGATATTAAGAATTCTACAACAGCAGCCATTAAAGAACGACGATCAGGGTTCAGGTTTTTTTTACTATAATGCCACACATTAGAATAGTAACGCCCCAGAACATTTACCAACTTATTCCCTGAAACCAGTGATATCTTACCTCGAAGTAACTACAAGGCGTCCTGTAAGACTGAATGGGTTATTATTACAATTTGTCCAATTTTTAATTAGCTTATGTTGAATGTGCTCCAAAATGTAATAAAAAATGGCAATTTTCATTCGAAATTATGACTGAAACTTGACTGAACTCGCGTAATTACATAAATGATGGAATTTACTATGATCTCGTCGGCTGTTATTGATTGTAAGAACACTACTTTTTCTAGTTATAGTTCCTCAGCATGTGCATGCAGCTCTATCATAGTTTATTCACGTTTCGTCGCTTTGTTCGGTCCTATTCATCGTCGCTTTGCTCGCTGCTCCATTATGTTCTCACCCGAGCCGAGCGGCGCGATGAGATGTCAAGCTGGGCAATATCTGCTATGCGCTCGCACTGAAGCTGATTCGCATGTAGTAGGTTTCCTAGTCTTGTAGTCAGAAGTGCTTCCTTCCTGTCAGTCTCAGTTGCAACCTCGTGCAACAATAATGTCATCAACTTTGATGTTGGTAATGTTATTGGATAGTTCCTCACTTGATGATGATTGTGTGAGAGAAAGAAGACGATACTGGACTCACAATATCAATAAAGCTCACTAGACTAGGGGACAGTTCGTAACTATATACGAGAAACTCCGAGAAGATGAACGGTTTTGGAGATATTTCAGAATGTGAATCCATACATTTTTATAATGGAATCCATTTGTCCACAAATTCAATACTAACTTCCGCAATATTTCTTAGCCCACTAGGCTGGAACACAAAATAGACTGAACGAAGGCAGAAACCGTTTGACAGAGAACGCTTGAACTGGTAGGACTCTACAAAACTGCTCGGCCTCGCTCGGCACGACCCGGCGTTGTGTTTGAAAACTCCCATATAAATGCTGCGTATTTAGTGACCAGGCGATTTTCGCACGTCTCGGCTTCGCCCGGTCCAGCTTTGGTGTGAAACCCCACCAAGCAGAAGCATAAGAACGGCATATGGTCGTAGATACGTCTAAGGAAAGAACACATGAGCCTCTAGTATTAGGAGTAGGAGAAATGATGTCATCGAGTGAGCATTGAAGATTACCCAAGTAGACCTACTCCAACATGGCCAGTATTCGTTACTATACTTTGATTTAAAGTAGAATAGGAATGGGTCTGTGGCAGAGAAGGGATGCGGTGTTGTCAGTTCGAACGCATTGACAGTCAAACCGCCACTGCCTGTGATTAAAATTGCAGAACGAAGCAAGCTCATTCTCCACCACAGTTACCATGTCACCATGTCACGAACGGAAGTTTAACGTCGAATTGGTAACAAGGCTCAGCCACGCAGCAAGATGTGAATATTCTATTAGCTCAGACGGCTGTAATCAACACTTCATATGGTTGATTTCACATACGCAGAATCCTATTCTGTTTTAAATCAAACTATAGCACACGGAGATACTCCTTAACCAAAAACTTCTCTTGTAAAGCAACACCTATAGATACGTTAAATAATGGTAACAAATTTTGATCATTATTGGTGAGAGGCTTTTCCTGATGACAAATATATAATTGATCAGAGAAAACTGGAAAAACCCAACAGTTTCCTACTTTATTTATTTAAAGAACTTTAGGTTTTCCAAGAAATACACAAGCTTGAGAAAGACTGGGTGAACTCCAATTTTTTACATTTTACTAAAAAATAATTTGTAAACAAGGCAAAAATAATTTTAAATATCGCAAACAATGGTATTTAAAATTTGAACAAAATTAACACGATCTCAATTAACAAACACATAAAACTATACATTTCCATTTTTTAATTAATTGAACATTATAGTATACTACACTATTATATAGCTATATTACAATATAAATACAAATACTGGGTTGTTAGTAAGCCACAAAATTAGGTTTACTATCCCCATGTGATAACGTAGGATACGTCTTAGGTCCTACATATGTTGTTACAAGTACTCGTTCAAACCAGAAATCAATTAGTTTACATATAAAATTTATTTTCTCTTTTCTTTTAAACCAAACCTAGTCCAACATAATTCTTTATAAATACATTTTAATTTAGTTATATTGTAATGTGGAATAACATAGGATATTTCCTAAATAATTATTAGAAAAGAGTATTTATAAAATGAGGTTATCTCAGTATAAAGATAATGTAAGTTTTAAAGCCACTATTTATGGTTTTGTTAATCTCAGAATCACATCTCTTTTGGAACCAGATTTATAGCAACTAATGTAAGACCACAAAAATTTAGTAACGTATACATGGAGTTGGTCTAGGTCTTCATCAATCACATCGTAGTTACTATCGTAGTTTTAGTAGTGTATTTAAAAATCTACGAAACATTTCTTTTTAGCTCTGAAGTTACATTTATGTACGAGTATGTGTTTTTATCATCAGAATATGCAGCTACTATAAGGAAGGCATTAACGGCAGGTCAAGGATCACACGTCACTAAAATCTCTGATGTTTATTTTTTCGAGTTTAATAAACGATAACGCGATACAAATTTACATCTAATCGGCCAAGTGATGCCGTTAACGCATTTATCACAGCCTTCACTTGGTCTTTGTGGTTTTAGGTTTTCATCCGGTATATATATTATCGCTTCTGAAAGATAGAAAGGGCTGTTACAGGAATCGTTCCTCACACAAAAATTACCCCCCCCCCCTTTATTGAAATGCTTTCCCCCTTCAGTAAGTAGCCAACATTCACTTTAAACCTAAAGTTGCTGGTAATATTTTCCACAGCGAAAGTTTCTTGCATTTAAAAAACGCACTTCACAATCAGCAGGATTACCGATGAGCAGATGACGCAATGCAATGAAATACCTAACACGGTCGGAAAATACAGGCGTACGTTTTTGTACTTAACCCATTGCGGATTATATTACTAGCGGTATGAGCGACCAAACATGAAGATACTTCGAATACGACTTTGACCGCCCCCCCCTTTAATTTTTATAATTGTCACCACCAAGTTTTACTATTTTTGTGTATGCTTCTGAAGGCTTTCTGCATCGCCGGTTTCCTTATATCTGATATAGTGATATAAGATATATATCATGGAGAAGGGGAAATCAGGAGCGGGCTACTTCAACCTCGAAACTGGAGAACGTTTTTTCGCACAGGCAAATGCCAGTCTAGCACGGATGCTGAATTGCTGGCAATTAACGCTGCATTGGTGAGCTGTCAATCTATCTGCGGATCGGATATTTGTATTCTTACTGATTCGAAATCAGCCCTGTTGCCATGTACTATGTCATACTCCTTTAGAGTTGCTGAATTGAGGAGGTTAATTGTGATGTTGCAAGATAAGGGCAAAAGGGTAGTCTTCCAGTGGGCCCCTGCCCATTGCGGGTTGAGAGGGAAAGAAGAAGCTGATGAAGCAGCAAAATTGACCTAAGCAAGACAACCTGCTGACCGAGGGATATACTCCCTCTTATATTGTCAAAAGTCTGCAGAGTGATTTTTCAGGAGAAAGTGGAGTGAAGAATGGTCACGATGTCCTGTCGGTCAATCCCTATTTAACCTCCAGAATGAACCGGCAAAAGAAGATGTGTATAGCCGCATCAAAAGAAGTCTATGTACTTTTGCGACCAGAGCTCGGACTGGACACATTTTAACCCAGGCCTATCTTTACCGGTTCAATTTAGCGGCATCACCAGAATGCACCCTATAATAAAGTGGAGAAGAAGACCTGGAGCACATTCTCATTAAGCGCTGTTATCCAAATCTGGCCAGGGATCTTTTAAGGGTAGAGGGATTGGACATTAATACCATTCTAACAAATAAAAATCATTGGAACTCTGCGATGGCAATTTATCATGGACATCGGGCCATCGGCTACAACTGAAGTTGGACACCTGCTGGAAGAAGTAAAAAAAAGAAGTAAAAGTAAGATATATATCGACTAAGTTTAGAAAGGAAGTAATTATGACCCGCATACATTCCCAAATCATTGGAGATTGTAAAACGTGCTAAAATAGGAATGCAGGTGTGGTCTCTGGGCTATAAATATCACGCGACAAAGTGAATCAATTGTAGTATTATTTTACGTTATCTGAGAATAGGAATGGTGAAGAAAGCGGAAGTAGGACGGGAGGTCGAAGCGCCTCCACCATTACTCGGCTAACTCCGCTTGCTAATCATGTACTTTACCCAGTCACGGCCTTTATCCCGAATCAAGATTGCTTATACAGGTGAAACAATAATCCATGCTTATCTACAGATTTCTAAAAACACCGTAACGTTTCTAAAGAAAACTATTTCCATCTCTGAATGAGAAAACTATTATCGACTATTACTGAACGTATTTGTCTTTCGTTTAGCGTAGTTTGTAAAAATTACTTTCTACCAAGAAATTCCGTTGTTACAAACCGTTAACAAACAGTGGCATATATAGCATTGATTTCTGAGGTGGAACTACAGTCTTCTAGTCCATTTCTTTAATTATTCATTTAACTTTTTATTTTTTAGGAGGCCATATTTTTTACTAAGGCAATATCACAAACATTCTTATATAAGGGTTGTAAATAATACGTAGGGCCTATAATATATAAAACAAGTGTTTCAGACACAATTATTAAAATCTAGAATTACCTCAGTTTTTAAACGACGAATACATTTTTCTATCTTATATTAATATTACTAAAAAAAATAATCTACGATATGATTTTGGATTTTTCTTTAGTTTCATTTATTATAATGTGTATAAAAAATTATCAATTCTATACATATTCATTAGACTACGTGGGTTTTCCGACCGTGGTTTTGCGATCCTATTGTTTGAACACCTGCTGCTGTGGCGTTTATGACCGATCGGGTTCGAGACGTGAGATTTCCGATCTGTCACCACTCTTCCTATATAAAGGCCTACTAACATAAACAATATTCACAGGTTTAATCACTTGCTGTATAGTAATGTAAAATAATACAATTATATCCTTAAAAAACGACAAGAGTGTTTAATCACTTGCTAAAGAAAAATATTTAAACATGCCTACGTAGCCAGTCCTAAGCCTGGATAAAATATGAAGGGATATTTTTCAAATGATTTACATAATTTATTGTGGAGTAGTGATTTGAAGAGTCGAGTATTTCGTCGACTCGATTAAATCGCCGTTTAAACTCGCTAAATTTGCCGTTGCAGCTGCTACCTGCTAATTTTGGAATTCGTAAACTATTTGACCGAGTCGATACTCGAGTATCGTAGAATAAGAATCGAGTCGACTCGATACTCTGTTGACTCGATACCTTTTGAGTAAAATACTCGACTCGTCACATCACTATTGTGGAGTAGTGAATTGAATGGTAGGAAACCCCACGTGGTTTTGTCAGTGGTCGGAACTCCCACGGATGAAATTTTTGTGATCGGAAATACCCCACCTGTATCTGTGGTCGGAAGTCCAGGCCACCATTCATTACACCTCCCCCCTATATACGCCTCTGTTATGAAATATGTAGAAACAAATTAAGTTCTGACGTCAATCTTACACAATTGTTCCAAATAAAATTCATTACTATCGTCTGAAATGTAAAAAATTAAGCCATAGATAAAAATTGCCTCTTGGAATATTCAAACAATGGTACACCTAACTACAAACCATACCTGTTAAAATGCGGCCAAATTCTATAGATAAATTAGTGACATACAGTGAAAGGCTGGATAAACAGCTTTCGTTAATTAAGTAGGGTAAATAAAAAGACCTGAAAGATATTTTCGAAATATAAATTTCTAAAAATTCTTTAAACATTTTCACGATTGGCCCAAGGTGAATGAATGTGAGGGAAACAAAGAAACCTTGCACCCTCAAAGATTCCGCCACGCTCAAACACCTCTCTAAGTAGCTTAGTGTGTTGAGGATTTGCTGCTATAACTCCCGAGATGTAGCAAGAGACTTGAGATGCGGAGAAAGGGAGTTCGGCGATTAGTAGAAGTGGAAAGCCAGGCAACTGTCTTACATACTCTCGAATATAAGCACAGTGGAGAAGCTCTCAGCGCTTAGGAGAGGAGGTAGCAGTTTGAGGAAAGGCTTACTCAGTCAGAATATGTTAGCTACTATTGCACTAATCACCTTGGAACAATAGTACTTTGCTATAGAGTAGTTTTGCTAAATTCCATCAACATCAGCTGGAGGAAGGGGAGTCGTAAAAAAAGTAGATTGTAATTGTTCCACTTCCGACTAAATTGAAGTTAACTGACGTCATTCCGTCACGGTAAAAGAATTACTATCTAACACCCGAGACATAGCAAGATACTTGAAATACAGAGAAGGGGAGTTCGGCGAGTAGTGGAGATAGAATACCAGGCAGCTGTCTACCATTCTCTCGCATCTATCTACAGTAGGGAACAACACTGTCAGCAGATCATCCCTTCTAAATGTAAAGTAGGAACCGCTCCTCTGCTGGCGTAATCTCTTGCTGTGCCTCACGTAATATTTCAAGATAGTATTTTTTTCACTGTGACAAAATGACATCACAACTTCAATTTTGTTTTTACTAAGACTTAGAACAAATAGACAATCTGGCTTGTTTATCGCCTTGGTGGAATTTCCATTAACCGAACGTTACAGTTGGAAGGGGTCTTTCGCTCTAAGGAAGGACTACACACAATGTCCACGAAAGGCGTCAAGATTTTAAGATTACCAAGAGTTTAAGGTTCGCACTACTTTTTAAATTGCTCGAAACTTTTGGACTGGTTTAAAGCAAAAAAAAAAAACAAAGCCTTTATTGAAATATGTTTTTAACAACATTCTTTGTCTTTCAACAAATTAATTAAAATAATCTGCCAAGAGGTAATGTCTAGAATAACAAACCCGTGCACCAGTCTTATGAGGGTAGCATGTTTAGAGGTAACGAAAAATAGAGCTTGTTTGTTTTTGTAAACCGCCATTTTTTTTTTAAATTATAAAATAAGATACTTATTAGTAAAGATTATTTTGAATTTTGTATGAATTTCATTTAGTTTAATTTCATATTATATAGCCTAAATTACAATGAGGGAGTGTTTATATCTATTCACTCACGAATGATTGGACCTCCGCAGGTGTTAATAGATCACTGCCGGAGGTCTACATTATGCGGGGTTTAATAAGGACGTTGCCATGGAAATCATGACCCCCACTTTTAGACGTTTAAATTATAGAAACGTCTGAAGTGCATAGCTTCTTGGCCCTCTTCATGGATGCGTACTGTGTTTGTTGGTTAAACTAAAAACTTTATCGAGAAACCTAGTCGTAACATCGATTATTTTTTTGATCGACCAAGACTCTCGGAAGCGGGAATGGATAAAGGATGTAACTGAAATTTTCCCAACATAGTTTCACTTAACCGTAATACAACAGTATTCTGCGTAAGGAGTAAAATATTAAGCAAAAGGGGAAAAACGGAAAAATGAATCTGACCCGGAAACGGAAAACCAACCCTCAACACTATTCTATTTCTTATATCTGAAATGTATCAAGAAATTAATTAAATAAAATATTATATGAATTCTTCACTGTTCCCAGTGAGATATCGTTTCAGTTCTTTAGAAATTCAACAGAGGTACCACTTTTTAAATGCTATTACATAGGATTTTCAGAAATCTTTTAAACACAATAAAATAATTCATTAGTCATTAAATAATTTTAAAAAAATTATTGTATTCAAATTTCAAACGAGGTAACAGAGAGGAGAAACATTATTTATCACTATAATGCTAGTATCATAATTATTTAAATATTTTTTTTATTTAATAATAATAAGAGAATTGACATAAATAAAGGAGCGAAAGTGCTAAATTTAACAATAAACAGGAACAAACTAAGAAGCATCTATACACATGACCCAAAATTTAAAATTCTAGCCATTATAGTAGCTAGCAATTATATTTTACTTAAGTTAATGACGTAGAAAAACTGCCTATAAGAGATTCACGTTCCTAAAAACGGAAGCACAGGAACAGCTAAATGTGACAGTTACTTACAAATAACAAAGAGAACTTGTAACTGTAAAATCTCAAAGCTGGAATCACCCACTATCGATAATGTTCCCAACAGTAGGCCACCTTCCTTCCCTGACTGAACACGTGCTTTGTACTTAATACATTTATAGCCAGTTTATTCTTTTTCGATTGCCTGGCTCAGTTAAAAATAATAAAACTAAAAGTTTTGAAAGGCGTGGCTCCAGAATAAACAGTTGATTATTGGAACAATGACACAAGAAACGGGTTCTACAGGTTTCTGTTAAACAAAATGCGTTTCCTTTGTGTGGATCAACGCCCACTATAAAGTGTTGAGCCAAACAGATATCGGAAGTATAGTAAACTCGAAAATCTGAGTCCCGATATTTAGAGCATCATTTAAATTCGAGCCTATTTCTAATACAGCCCATTTTATCTACTTGAATGTTTATATCAATACTGTGTGCAAAGGAAATGAGTGGGGCTTCCAAGAAATGTTTATATCGATAAGGTATGCAAAGGAAATTAGTCGGGCTTCCAAGAAATGTTTATAGCAATACCGTATGCAAAGGAAATGAGTCGGACTTGCGAGAAATGTTTATATAAGTACGGTGTACAAAGGAAATGAGTCGGGCTTCCAAGAAATGTTTATATCAATACAGTGTGCAAAGGAAATGGTTGGGGCTTCAATGAAATGTTTATATCAATACGGTGTGCAAAGGAAACGAGTCGGGCTTCCAAGAAATATTTATAGCAATACGGTATGCAAAGGAAAGAAATCGGACTTCCAAGAAATGTTTATATTCATCCGGTGAGCAAAGGAAATGAGTCGGGCTTCCAAGAAATGTTTATATCAATACGACATGCATTGGAAATGAATCGGGTTTCCAAGATATATTTGAATCAATACGGTATGCAAAGCAATGAACCGGGCTTCCAAGAATAGTTCATAAAGTTCTATAGAAAACGCATGTAGTGTATTTTTAATTGTAGTGTTGGGGTTCATTAAAACTCCTATTTTTTATTGCACAGGAATGTACTTCCCTGTAATCCGAGTTTTCGGTAACCCGAGGAGGTCTCGTTCGAATTATCGAGACTCTACTGACACATGTTAACCATTCAATGAATATATAGTTGGTTCAATCAGACTAATAAAATTAATTAGTGTTACTAACAGTGTATTAGCCTACGTTTTAGCGGTGGCTAGTTTCCTTCAGTCCTAAAGCGAGTAGTTAAACCTTTTCATCTAGGTTGAGAGCAAGTATACGACCTTAAGCATACGATGCTATAATATACCGCTATTCCCAGTACTAAGGTATCATTACATCCTTTTCTTAGTTATATTTACCTCCGTCTTCCCTTCATTGCCCTTTTTTATACCAGGGAGTGTAAAAACGAAGTACCTTAATATGTATGTAGTAGAGAGTAGGTGTAAGTCCATACGTGACGCTATTCAGCCATAATATCTCATGGCTACAATATCTTCCCAGTATTGTCATAATATCTTTTTGGCGGGTTTCGGAGAACTTTCTATGAACCATTTCCTTATTATATCCTTTCCTTAAATCTACTTGAAGACACCCATCCTTTTTTTAAACTTCTTACAAGCGCGTTAAACGGGACGACACCAATTACTTAACCATGGAGATCTTTATAAAACAGCTTATCTACTTCAGGTAAGCGAAGCTACCTTATTGATGTCATTACGATCCCCTATTCCTAGTATCAGACGACCATTAGTCATTTCATTAGTTATAGAGAACGTTGACGCTTTCTACCATTGTTCTTTTATGGATTAAATGACTCTGAATTTTTGATAATTTAACATTTCTAAGATGTTCTCAATATTAAATGATTTCAGTGAAAAGGTACTAAACAACAATTTTTCCAACACTCAAAAGTTTTCTCGACGAAGCCAACAGACGACTGAGAGAATGTCCCACAATATTTACAATCACTACTTTCCTTTACTTGTAAAATTCGCAATTTTAACGTCTCATCAACCAATAAAATGGCTCCGTTTTGTTCATAACGTTCATCTCCCAACTATACGGCGTCTCAGGATAAGTTGAGGGAAGCCAGGTAGCTGGGCGATTAGAACTGGCCTGGGCGATGAATAGGCTGGCGCGGTCAGGTTAGAGCATCCCATTAGTGACGCATCGACGATCACTCCACTTAACCTTAAATGTAATAAATACGCATTATAAGGGGAAAACGTTCATACGGTTTTCTTAATTATTATTGAACAAACAATTGCCTGGACTACCGGCTCAGCTTCATATAGCGTAACTTTCCGTCGATATAGGTAATCACACTTAAAGTTGGCCGCTTAAATTGAGAGAAATACGCGATTGTTTGTTTAATAGTAATTAAGAAACCCGTATCACTGTTTTACCCATATAATGCGTATTTGTTATATTAAGGTTTTTATGTGGAGTAATCCACCACTAATGGGAAGTTCTCACCGCACCGTCCCAACCTATTCATAGGGCCAGGCAGGACCTAATCCTCCAGCTACCTGGCTTGCCTCAATTTAACCTGAGACTCCGTATAACTAATCTGTTTCTCCAATAGGTGCTCAGATTAGCGTTTTTTTTCTCTTTCGTGGGCATTGTTCTCGTGCATGGCAGAAAGCCTAAAGTTGAAGTACGTAATTGAACAGGTCTATGTAAGTCAAGCAAACGTGTATCGACAATTTTTTTTTTTTTTGTACTTTATAAGTCAATTCCTTTAGTACAAACTGGTCTTAAAACGTTCAAAACAGGTGAAACAGTTAGGCGCTTGTAGTCAAATTAAATGTAATGGCTATTTTCAACAAAAGGATGCTATAACACTTATCATAACTTAACTTACGAATTGTGCGACCTTGGCGCCTAAAAGTGTAATACCTAAGTATTGTTAAAATAGTTGTGAGCCCGTCTGTATCTGATTAATAACAGCTATAAATATCGCCATGGCGATGTCTTGACCGCTACCTAATGGTACAGGCGCTGATTTCGGCGCCGGTCACGTTCCGCCGCGCCCGGCTGTTCTCCCCCGACCGTTATAATGTATATAATCAATAATTTACGACCAAGACCAAGCTCTGTTCAAGCGTTGAATTAGTTTCTGTGATATTTGGATGAAAAAGCTCTTTCATTCTGGACATGCGTTGCGTTTGGGGGACCGATGCCACACATGGATTTCTGAGCATCGTGGAAGATTTCATCAAAGCTCTTAGGCACTGCGTAAAACACGGTGAATAAAAAATGTGCTTGAGATATGTTTAGGGCCAAAGTCTTTAGCCCCTATTTCTGATATGATGAATGACCAAAAATACATTTTTACAGTAGAAAAAAGCAATTTTGGAACTTTAGCTGTAGAGCTTAGTGTGAAAAACGCTATTCAACTCTGAACATAACCAAACAAGTAAAGCTCTCTGTCAAGAAAAAAAAAGTAATATAAAAAAACATTTTTAGTCAATGCCCAAGTCAAGAAAGAAAAAATTTATTTTAGTTTCTTTTTATTTTATAACTACAATTAATATAAATATGTATTATACATATGTAGCAATAACAATATTAAGTGGCAAAATAGAAAGCGAATTTCCTTGCAAATTGCCCATTTTTCTTTCTATGTATGGTGTTGAACTATATTTTTGTTTGTCACTATTTATACTCTTTCGTTTTTTTTCGTCTCTCGCATTGTGTTGTAATTTCTTTTCGCTTTCCTTTCCCATTGTCCGTTTGTGAAGCAAGTTCATTACCGTTAATCCAGTTTGTTTGTTTGTTTTATTCTTTTCATTTCATTTTTAATCCTAGAGCATTATTTATGATATTGTGTGGTAACCATGGCAACAATTTAAGGTTGTTCACTGAAGGTTTCGACCACAACCAGATGGGTTTAAAAGAAAAATTCATATATATATCTTTGAGAAATACATTTCTATAGGAAATTTTAGACTCAGTACTATAGAGGTAAACTTCGAACATGAAGATACTCAATTCGAATCCGACCTAAACCCAAATTTTTTTAATTATTGAATAAATATTTGAAAAAAACTGTATTAACATCAACTGTCACCCACTATAGGTTTTAAAAAAATGTATCTGAACTTGACTGGATGAATAAAAAATTATTTCATTACCGACTAAAAATTTGTACAAAATATACCTATATCAGGAGAGTGTAAGCTAATAAAAGGAATTTAAAAGTACATAAATTGGTCTCAAAACTCTTCATATATCAACCTCACAGCCCAATGTCGAGAATTGAGATAATGGGATTATCAAGAAAAAACAATTTTCCAAAATGACTTAACTATCGGTAATTCAATTAGTAAAAAAAAAAAAAACAGAAGGGCGTATTAAATACATAATAATATTAAAATTATTTGTAACTTGATGTTTGTTAATAAAGATGTAAAAAATTAAACTTTCGTTTGCGTTCGCATTATCTTCCATAATACTGTAAATATAAATGCTATTAAGACAACAGTGCCAACAATAGGGACAAAAAATAAGTACGAAAAAACTGACCGTCCGCCCAGGCAAACAGTGTAGGCCAATCGAATTTATGATTTCCTCATTTCGAGGTCTTGAACGTTTGCCAAAATGCTGCTTAATCGGACCAGCCCTACCAGAGATTTGCTGCCTATACTGCTCTTAGTATGCAAAAATCGAAATCCAAACAGCAGTCGAAAGTTGAATGTCATACAAAAGGAGAGTAAGTAGCTAGTCTACCGGGTTCTACAGCGCATGCGTGTCTTTTTATACATTTTTTTCATATTTTATCTCTAAAAATTTCGTTTTCAATAATATACAAATTACACAAGTCGTTTTCGAAACTGAAAAAATTAATTTTAAAATCTACTATAATAAATAAAAAACGTGCGTCGCTTGTTGTTTGCGTTTTTACAATACGAATCCCACATCTGCACCGATTCACAGCAGCCGGCGGCAGATCTCAAACGGGGCCGCAACTGGCCGTGACGACAACTGAAGATTAAAATGTATGCACACAACTGGAGGCAATAAATCACTTGAGAAAGTTATTAGCTCGCTGACTTAATCGCACTGAACAAAGCGCTGACTGACAGCTGATAGCATCGACCAATCAAACAAAACGAAATTGGTCCACAGAACTGACCCACTGAGATACGACCGCCTCGATTGCAATGAGAGCGAGGACCAGCTGTTTGAAAGGTTTTACTTCAATTGTTTATCTTTAGTTTCATTCGCATGTACGACGGTAACAAAAGGACGGAACGAAATTTGTCTAGGAGTGAAACCTGCGGCATTGTAGCGGGACTCAAGTCCGCTACGTTTTCATGCCCCATATTTATCCGATTCTAAATGAAAGCATTCATAAGAGTTATAATTAAGTATAAAATCATCATCATAAACTTTATTGTTTCGTGCTAAATATGAATAATCAAACCTTATAAATAACAAATTTCTAAATTAATTTGAAAATTGTTGATACTTTGTTAAATGTAAACTTAATTGAACACTTATGTGTACAAAATTGCAAAACCGTCAAACGTAAATTTTAAATTACCTACGTAAATTTAATTAATGATTTAAACAGTAACAAGATTGAGTCAAAATTGCAATACTGTAATTTTTTACTGCAATTGCGTAATATGTATTTTCATAAGGAATGTTTTTTGCGAGATATGGCTATTTATCTTTCATTTATGCGCACTTTTAATAAAAATAAGATACATATTATATAAAGAGAATACCAATGTAGGTACGTAGTAATGTTGTAAAATTACAAAAACATCTATCCTGACTGGAAATAAATTCAAATAAACTATCTAGAATCAACGGGCAAATTAACTGCAGAAAAGACCCTAAAGCTAGGTTATGTTAAGTTCATTTTAGCTGGGACTACTTGGGCGCGCAGTAACAACAGGGCACTGTACTACGACTATACCTATAAAGCATCCAGTTAGGATAGATTTCATTGTAATTTTAGACAACATTACTATATACCTATATTAAAATATACCTATCGAGTATCCAGTCAGGATAGATTTGGTTGTAATTTTATACAACATTACTACGTACCTATATTAGGGGCCTCCGTATAATACCTAAATACGAAAATAATTAATTTTACAAAAACCTTTTCGTAGGGATTCTGAAGGAGACTAGCAATCTAGCGGTAGAAAAGCGAGTTTACTTGTACAGTTCTACTCAACAAAACCAATAGCTTTTTAAACTTCTGTTTAGAAATTTCCACACTCCAAGTACTTTGCAAAACCCATGCTTTACGACAACGGTCCCCAACTTGTGGTACGCGTACCCCCAGGGTTACGTAGAAGCCAGTGTGGGTATGCGAAAATAATACCAGTAATGACGGACATCAATATTTCTTTACTTATTATTCTTTACAATATTTACTTTAGATTTGAAACAAATACGAGGTTACACTAGTAGTTGGCAAGATAATTGATGTATCGCTGATCGGAAGTTCCGTGGAGCTTGTATGTTTGTGCGCGACTGAAAGCACAGAATACAATATTACAGATTTAGCTGAACAATACAGATGCAGAAATGGGTCTACGATTTGATGATAGGAAACTTGTAGGGAACCGTCTGTCTTGTTGTCCATACAAAAATATCATATATACAACCGGTTGCCCCTGTTCCCCCCATACTTACAAGGCAGTCAGGCAAGCACTCTTTGTCTTAACCATGCCGAGGAATAAGGGGTACTTTTCATTGAAAAACTCTTTTAGAGGTACGTGAAACGAAAAAGGTTTGGAGCCACTGCTCAGGGTCTACCAAGAGGAATAGGTTTACTAGTGATGCCGATAGACCGGAGGACATCAGAGGTGTACTTTTCATTGAAAAACTCTTTTAGGGGTACGTGAAACGAAAAAGGTTTGGAGCCACTGCTCAGGGTCTACCAAGAGGAATAGGTTTACTAGTGATGCCGATAGACCGGAGGACATCAGAGGTGTACTTTTCATTGAAAAACTCTTTTAGAGGTACGTGAAACGAAAAAGGTTTGGAGCCACTGCTCAGGGTCTACCAAGAGGAATAGGTTTACTAGTGATGCCGATAGACCGGAGGACATCAGAGGTGTACTTTTCATTGAAAAACTCTTTTAGAGGTACGTGAAACGAAAAAGGTTTGGAGCCACTGCTCAGGGTCTACCAAGAGGAATAGGTTTACTAGTGATGCCGATAGACCGGAGGACATCAGAGGTGTACTTTTCATTGAAAAACTCTTTTAGGGGTACGTGAAACGAAAAAGGTTTGGAGCCACTGCTCAGGGTCTACCAAGAGGAATAGGTTTACTAGTGATGCCGATAGACCGGAGGACATCAGAGGTGTACTTTTCATTGAAAAACTCTTTTAGAGGTACGTGAAACGAAAAAGGTTTGGAGCCACTGCTCAGGGTCTACCAAGAGGAATAGGTTTACTAGTGATGCCGATATACCGGAGGATATCAGAGGGGTACTTTTCATTGAAAAACTCTTTTAGAGGTACGTGAAACGAAAAAGGTTTGGAGCCACTGCTCAGGGTCTACCAAAAGGAATAGGATTACTAGTGATGCCGATAGACCGGAGGATATCAGAGGTGTACTTTTCATTGGAAATACTCTTTTAGGGGTACGTGAAACGAAAAAGGTTTGGAGCCACTGCTCAGGGTCTACCAAAAGGAATAGGTTTACTAGTGATGCCGATAGACCGGAGGACATCAGAGGTGTACTTTTCATTGGAAATACTCTTTTAGAAGTACGTGAAACGAAAAAGGTTTGGAGCCACTGCTCAGGGTCTACCAAAAGGAATAGGATTACTAGTGATGCCGATAGACCGGAGGATATCAGAGGTGTACTTTTCATTGGAAATACTCTTTTAGAGGTACGTGAAACGAAAAAGGTTTGGAGCCACTGCTCAGGGTCTACCAAAAGGAATAGGTTTACTAGTGATGCCGATAGACCGGAGGACATCAGAGGTGTACTTTTCATTGGAAATACTCTTTTAGAGGTACGTGAAACGAAAAAGGTTTGGAGCCACTGCTCAGGGTCTACCAAAAGGAATAGGATTACTAGTGATGCCAATAGACCGGAGGATAACAGAGGTGTACTTTTCATTGGAAATGCTCTCTTAGAGGTACGTGAAACGAAAAAGGTTTGGAGCCACTGCTCAGGGTCTACCAAAAGGAATAGGTTTACTAGTGATGCCGATAGACCGGAGGACATCAGAGGTGTACTTTTCATTGGAAATACTCTTTTAGAGGTACGTGAAACGAAAAAGGTTTGGAGCCACTGCTCAGGGTCTACCAAAAGGAATAGGATTACTAGTGATGCCGATAGACCGGAGGATATCAGAGGTGTACTTTTCATTGGAAATGCTCTCTTAGAGGTACGTGAAACGAAAAAGGTTTGGAGCCACTGCTCAGGGTCTACCAAAAGGAATAGGTTTACTAGTGATGCCGATAGACCGGAGGACATCAGAGGTGTACTTTTCATTGGAAATGCTCTCTTAGAGGTACGTGAAACGAAAAAGGTTTGGAGCCACTGCTCAGGGTCTACCAAAAGGAATAGGTTTACTAGTGATGCCGATAGACCGGAGGACATCAGAGGTGTACTTTTCATTGGAAATGCTCTCTTAGAGGTACGTGAAACGAAAAAGGTTTGGAGCCACTGCTCAGGGTCTACCAAAAGGAATAGGATTACTAGTGATGCCGATAGACCGGAGGACATCAGAGGTGTACTTTTCATTGGAAATGCTCTCTTAGAGGTACGTGAAACGAAAAAGGTTTGGAGCCACTGCTCAGGGTCTACCAAAAGGAATAGGTTTACTAGTGATGCCGATAGACCGGAGGACATCAGAGGTGTACTTTTCATTGGAAATACTCTTTTAGAGGTACGTGAAACGAAAAAGGTTTGGAGTCACTGCTCAGGGTCTACCAAAAGGAATAGGATTACTAGTGATGCCGATAGACCGGAGGACATCAGAGGTGTACTTTTCATTGGAAATGCTCTCTTAGAGGTACGTGAAACGAAAAAGGTTTGGAGCCACTGCTCAGGGTCTACCAAAAGGAATAGGTTTACTAGTGATGCCGATAGACCGGAGGACATCAGAGGTGTACTTTTCATTGGAAATACTCTTTTAGAGGTACGTGAAACGAAAAAGGTTTGGAGCCACTGCTCAGGGTCTACCAAAAGGAATAGGATTACTAGTGATGCCGATAGACCGGAGGACATCAGAGGTGTACTTTTCATTGGAAATGCTCTCTTAGAGGTACGTGAAACGAAAAAGGTTTGGAGCCACTGCTCAGGGTCTACCAAAAGGAATAGGTTTACTAGTGATGCCGATAGACCGGAGGACATCAGAGGTGTACTTTTCATTGGAAATGCTCTCTTAGAGGTACGTGAAACGAAAAAGGTTTGGAGCCACTGCTCAGGGTATACCAAAAGGAATAGGATTACTAGTGATGCCGATAGACCGGAGGACATCAGAGGTGTACTTTTCATTGGAAATGCTCTCTTAGAGGTACGTGAAACGAAAAAGGTTTGGAGCCACTGCTCAGGGTCTACCAAAAGGAATAGGATTACTAGTGATGCCGATAGACCGGAGGATATCAGAGGTGTACTTTTCATTGGAAATGCTCTCTTAGAGGTACGTGAAACGAAAAAGGTTTGGAGCCACTGCTCAGGGTCTACCAAAAGGAATAGGTTTACTAGTGATGCCGATAGACCGGAGGACATCAGAGGTGTACTTTTCATTGGAAATGCTCTCTTAGAGGTACGTGAAACGAAAAAGGTTTGGAGCCACTGCTCAGGGTCTACCAAAAGGAATAGGTTTACTAGTGATGCCGATAGACCGGAGGATACCAGGGGGTACTTTTCATTGGAAATACTCTTTTAGGGGTACGTGAAACGAAAAAGGTTTGGAGCCACTGCTCAGGGTCTACCAAAAGGAATAGGTTTACTAGTGATGCCGATAGACCGGAGGATACCAGGGGGTACTTTTCATTGGAAATACTCTTTTAGGGGTACGTGAAACGAAAAAGGTTTGGAGCCACTGCTCAGGGTCTACCAAAAGGAATAGGTTTACCAGTGATGTCGAAAGACCGAAGGACATCAGGAGATTCAGCATGAGGTGGGTACTTGACCACAGCAAAGACGTAGATATTCCTGTGGTAGGGGTGGGAGGAGAGTAAAAAGGCAACAACTAAGTGCTCTACAACGTTAGGTCCCTCCGAGTTTTATTATATAATAATATCACCCTATTATGAAAGTGAATGAAATCGTTGCATAGATTTGATAAATACTGTTCGGATCACAAGAAAAATATCTCGAACAAAAGTAGGAACGACCCTCGCGTGTCATCAGAGTTTCACAAGATTGTTTGCAATAGAGAGGGGTGCAGTTGCCTGAAACTACAATCGTGCTCCACACCTGCTATATATTATTTTAATTCTGTGAAGGGAAAAGCACAAGCCCACTTCACAGTCTCCTCTACCATTCATTATACAAAAGAAAAGATAGTGACTTAACACTTCAAACATAATAAACTAACAAATGATAACAACACGCGCGTGATACAATAAAACCCTTTGCCATGCCACACCGACACAACTGACCCCTCCAAGGTCACGACCGCCATCTTGGAAGATTAACCATGGCTAAAAGTCTAATGGTAGCGGTTCACTTTTGATCATGTACGAATGACGCCATGATTAAGCTGCAAGCTAAGAGGAGCACCGTTTATGTGGGGCACGCCGGAAAAGGTCAAACATGTAATCACATGTTTTTTGGGGCTTTTGAATATCAACATGGTCATTTTCAGTTATAATACCAAATTGAAATAAAGCGTTTAATGTACTGTTGAAGAGAAATTAGGATTGTTAAGGTCTCGCGTTTAGAATGTACATAAATAAAACATATTCTACAACGTCCTGATAAGTCGATAATTATCTTTTTCCCTGTGAGAAAACTATAACATAGGTACAGAAAGGTAATAAATTAAAAATTCTACACATCTGAAAATGCCTTCTTAAAACAACACCTACGATACTAACTTAGCAACTACATACTTCAAACACGCCCACAAATATACATCACAAGCATCCTCTTGTAGTTATGGCAACACACGTTCATCTAATTTCAAGTAACACATACTAACTGCTTCGCCGTATGTTACAGGTGTTGCAACCACCTATCTATTGAGCCGTAGCACTGAGAAATAATATTTCTGCTAGTTGCATCTACCTCTAAAATACTGACCATTCATCTATGCACTAACCAAAATATCAAATATTTCAATTTGATTGATTTACGTTTACAAACGTGGCCTACATCCTAGCCGCTGTTTTTCTGTGAGTGCCCTGACAAAACCGAAACCTGATGTTTGGACCTTTAGGGGAGGGCGGGTAGTATCGGCCACATTAGCTTTTTTCCATATAACGTTTTATTTATGAACTTAGCATAATTGACTTATTTGCCATTTTAACCTTTATACCTTTATCCAAGTACCTTCAGTCTTGCTTCAAAATATAAAATAAATATTTATTTTTCACAAATTTTTTTTTGCATTCTTGGTATTCCAGAATATGGAAGATGGTATCGGACAGTCATGTTGTGCTGAAGAAAGAGACTTTTAATTTATTTTATTTCTATATTCATCCATAAAATACTCATAAAATATGAATATTTTTGAAAACCAAGTATAAAAACAAATGTTTTTCATTTTTAAATTTTTAGTTATGTTTTTGAGAAGTAGAAATTTTAAAAAAATATTTTAGAATAGGATGAACATAAAAACTCTTAGTCCCTTCTTGTATTATTATTTTTTTCCTACAAACATCGCACTTCTTTCTAAGTCGGCACAATTTTCGTGAGCCCATCCTTGGACACTAGGCACTGTATTCAGTATTCTTCAAAACTCTCGCCACAAATGAAGCGCGAGTGACATCGTTAGCCTGGTTTGGGCTAATTTCGTTGTTAATATTTAAAGCTTTCTCAAATTTGTACTTTTGTAATATTTCCTCAGTTTGTTTTTCACAACTTTCATTTTCACTGAGTGTTCCACAACTACCTTTGATATAACTCAGAGTCTGTTCCCTAATGAGCTTCTTGGAACACTGTTTTTCACTTGCTTCCCTTATTATCATTTTTTAGGTAAACTTGTTCTATTCCTCTCTTCACTCAATTTCCCTCTTATCTTTTCCATTTCTCTCTTGAGAAAAAAATCCTTTGATTACAGTTTTAACTGTAAATTTTCAGAGATTCTTTTTTGTCCGATACCATCCAAAAGTACTTGTCTAATACCACCCGAACGGCAATTGACAAGGATTCAACTATAGAAAAGTTATGAGTTTGTGTAGGATTTCATTTAACCTATAACTTATAGAGGAAAATAGTAGGTTTATGATGGTAAACAAAATACAATACATATAAATACTCAAATTAACTCAAATATTCTCCCGAACCTAACTTTGTACTGTAAGAAACAAGAACACACAAAGCGTGACCCTACAACTAAACGATGCAGTGTTATCATCCAATATGGTGACAATGGCTCCGTTTTCCTTAAAGACACAATCTGATGGCATGACAGGTGCTGCCGTTAGTCGTATCGTGGTTAATCATGATTTGCCCGATACCACCTCCTGTCCGATACCAGACGACTTTCCCCTACTGACTATTCCATGATGTCGTTGAATCTTTTCAAGAATCAGAGACTTTTACGAGCATTCGTCCAGAGTTTTTATCTGTTGGCAAAACCATAAAATATTATTCCACTTGCTGAATCTTGACTAGTTGCTACATATTTTTGATTCTGTTCTTGATTTAGTGAAACACTTCTCATCGCCGTATTTACGCCCAGTAACAGACTCTTAAATCTAGTAATTTTAACTTTGCACGAGTGCTAAACTTTACGCGCGCACAAATAAACAGTCGATTGTTTGAAGAGGAGGCTATTCTAAATATAGTAGCCATTAGTTAGGTTCCACTTTGCAAGGTGTTTGCGTAGACGTAGGTTCAATATTTGGGAGCTTAGTTTATTTGATTTGTAACCGAAAATAACCCCTACTGCTTGACCTAATGTTAAGCAGAAAAACTAATTCCGTGCGGCAATCAAGAGTGCAGACTTGATCAAGAGAAGAAGTCTCGAGGCAATATTTTAGCAGTAAAAGTTGATCCGTATTATTACTTATGCTGTACATGGTAAGAGTGCCCACAAGTTTCAAAGAAAACATAACTTTATAAACCAGTAAGTGGACACAAATTTCAAGAGCGTAAATATATTCAAGGAATGTAAACCTATAATTTATTTAATCAAAAACTAAACAGTGACCAAGAAACTCTCCTTTTCCACAAGTTTCCAGCCTCAAAAGGTAACAATTCTGCTAGTTTATTTAAAATAAACTTAACGTAGACATTTTTTAATGACTTCAAGATAAGATGATCATTATAGTTTATAGGATAAATTTAGCTTTTACCTCTATTTTACTTAGCTTTTACTTGGCTTTTACTCCACTTTTACTTTACTTGGGTTTTATTCAACTTTAACATAGTTTTTATTTAATTTTATTCGGCTTTATTTTGATTTCACATGGTTTTTACTTGGCTTTTACTTAGCTTTACTTGGCGTTTACTTAAATTTTACTTGGTTTTAACATGGCTTTTTTTAATATATTGTTTGGCTTTTACTTGGCTTTTATTTTGATTTTACATGGTTTTTACTTAGCTTTTACTTGATTTTTACTCAGCTTTGACTTGTTGGCTTTTATTTATATTTGACTTACGATATGCAAGACTTTTAGTCAAGGTCTTATAAGAACACCTTATAAGAAGGATGAGTTAATAGTAAAACCCTCCATTGTAAATTATAAAATACATGTCAATCGTTAATTAATTACAGCCAAATTACCCAAATTTAATATTTGAATAAATGAACGGGCTAACATTAAATCCCTTTGAGATAAAAATAAAAATTGTTTGACCTATGTTGGATAAATAAAATTGTATTTTATTAACGAATGAAATATTGTATAAAATATATATAGCGGGAGTGTGAGTTAATAGAAGGAATTCTAAAAAAGGAATAGGATATGAAATGACATAAGGGTTAGTTGAGCCTAAATAATGTAGAGTACATTAATTACGCTAAATAGATGAGATCTGCTTTAAGGTTGCATAGGGTTAGTTGGTGTTGAATGGTTTAATTAGTCAGAAGTAGAATGACTAGTGGTTAATAAGAATAAGGGGTAAATAATATCGAATGCCTAATGGTTCAGTTAGGGTTAGAAGTTCTGGTAAGGGTTATGCTTTAATTGGAGTAAAGAGTATGGAATGGCTAA
The DNA here is from genome assembly GCA_036971475.1 of Prosapia bicincta. NCBI lineage: Eukaryota > Metazoa > Arthropoda > Insecta > Hemiptera > Cercopidae > Prosapia > Prosapia bicincta. Next base: position 249,814,379 of record JBAIZL010000005.1, on the reverse strand, counting down.
TGGTTCAGTTAGGGTTAGAAGTTCTGAAAACGCTTATGATTTAATTGGGGTAAAGAATATGGAATGGCTAATGATTCAGGTAGAGTTAGTGGTTTAATTGGAGTAAAGAGTATGGAATGGCTAATGGTTCAGTTAGGGTTAGAAGTTCTGGAAAGGCTTATGGTTTAATTGGGGTAAAGAGTATGGAATGGTTAATGGTTCAGTTAGGGTTAAAACTGGAAAGGCTTATGGTTTAATTGGGGTAAATAATATGGAATGGTTAATGGTTCAGTTAGGGTTAGAAGTTCTGGAAACGGTTATGGTTTAATTGGGGTAAAGAATATGGAATGGCTAATAGTTCAGTTAGGGTTAGAAGTTCTGGAAAGGCTTATGGTTTAATTGGGGTAAAGAGTATGGAATGGTTAATGGTTCAGTTAAGGTTAGATGTTCTGGAAAGGCTTATGGTTTAATTAGGGTAAAGAGTATGGAATGGCTAATGGTTCAGTTAGGGTTAGAAGTTCTGAAAACGCTTATGATTTAATTGGGGTAAAGAATATGGAATGGCTAATGATTCAGGTAGAGTTAGTGGTCCTAGAAAGGTTAGTGGTTTAATTGGAGTAAAGAGTATGGAATGGCTAATGGTTCAGTTACGGTTAAAACTGGAAAGGCTTATGGTTTAATAGGGGTAAATAATATAGAATGGTTAATGCTTCAGTTAGGGTTAGAAGTTCTGGAAACGGTTATGGTTTAATTGGGGTAAAGAATATGGAATGGCTAATGGTTCAGTTAGGGTTAGAAGTTCTGGAAAGGCTTATGGTTTCATTGGGGTAAAGAGTAAGGAATGGTTAATGGTTCTGTTAGGGTTAGATGTTCTGGAAACGCTTAGAGTTTAATTGGGTTAAAGAATATGGAACTGCCTATAGTTAGGTTATGGCTATAAAATTTCTAAAGACTTATGGTTTAATTGGATTACAGAATATGTATGGGATTATGGTTAAATTATGACTAAACCTTTGTAAAGGTTTATTTGAAGTAAATAATATGTAAAGTTTTATGGCTATGTGTTTTATTTGGAGTAAAGGATATTGTATGACTTAGGTTTCAGTGAAAGGCAATGAGTTTATCAAAGGCGTAATAAACTAAAATATTTATCAATACTATTATTCAGCGGACATTTACATGTGTTTTATGTAATAGATCTATTTTCCCTAAGTACTAATTAGTGATTAAACAGAATCCTAACCTATCTACGCTGTTCTTGAAATCGAAACCACGTACTTATATATGAAATCCGTCCCAGAGTAGGTACTGAAACATCATGACCATTTTCAACTCGTGGGCGGTGACAATAAGCGTGTAGTTAGCCAATATCGCTATGAAGCTAGGCGAACAAGTTGTACCTGAAAGAAAACAGAGCGTCCAATTCTCTACCTTCTACGATGACGAACTACTATGATTGCTAAGCGCGACGCGTAAGACACTGGAAATCAATGACGCAATATTAGCCAACTAATATACCCAGTGACATCATCATCAGCCTACGCATTAAGTGTGGAATGCGACAGAGTGACAGATATTTATTTAACCGTATTAGAAATGTTGAGCCACGCTGAATCGTTTCTAACCTGCAAATTCGGTGCCAACAAGGAAAATGTATTTCTTTATTTATTACCTCATTAGCCTAATCATCGTTTACACAGATAATTGCGTTTGTCGTCCTCTGTCAAGTAAGCCGTTATTCGAATAAAACACAGCCCCCTTAAAAATGGCCTAACGTTAAAATTCCTTGTTGACTCAAAAATTTTATTAAATTTTAAAAAACCAGATGTAAACAGCCAATATTATATTAAAAAAAAACTTTGAAAGGTATTTATCGGTTATGCTAAAATAACGATATTGTATCCTGTAACTGATAAATAATTTATTGCTTATATAGAAACTCTCCAGGAACGCGGGGAGGGATATTATAAAATTAAGCGCGGCACCCAAAAAAATCAAAAACTTTAAAAGGAAATTTCCCTAATTTTACTAACACACACACGAATGAGTGAACCCAATGAAGGTCGAACTCAAAAACGGAAAGTAGTAGGAAATGTTACGTGCCGCCATTGCATCAATTATTAATGCGGAAAATAATATAACTTCAGCGTGGCTGTGACTTGTTTATCGGCAATGAATGATTCAGCCTGTTATTAAAAGTCTTATAGACATTCGCATTTCTTCTTGATATATTGAAGACAAAAAGGAAATAATAAAGTTTCCTAGGGCTACTTTAGACTTGCCAAGAGGCGGAAGGTTTACCCGGTATTTTCAATCCATTGCTAGGGCTACTCCAGACTTGCTAAGAGGCGGAAGGTTTACCCAGTATTTTCAGTCCATTGCTAGGGCTACTCCAGACTTGCCAAGAGGCGGAAGGTTTACCCAGTATTTTCAGTACATTGCTAGGGCTACTCCAGACTTGCCAAGAGGCGGAAGGTTTATCCAGTATTTTCAGTAATTGCTAGGGCTACTCCAGACTTGCCAATAGATGGAAAGTTTACCCCTTATTTTCAGTCCATTGCTAGGGCTACTCCAGACTTGCCAAGAGGCGGAAAGTTTACCCCGTATTTTCAGTCCATTGCTAGGGCTACTCCAGACTTGCCTAGAGGCAGAATGTTTATCCAGTACTTTCAGTACATTGCTAGGGCTACTCCAGACTTGCCAATAGACGGAAAGTTTACCCCTTATTTTCAGTCCATTGCTAGGGCTACTCCAGACTTGCCTAGAGGCGGAAGGTTTACCCAGTATATTCAGTCTCACTCATACAAAAATGTGACTGGTTAGAGAGGGCTTAGAGTTACAAAATGTTTTACTCTATAGGATAAATAAAAATGTGTTTTATTAACGATTGAAAATTTGTACAAGATATTATATCAGGAGTGTGAGCTAATAGAAGGAACTTAATTAAAACATCAATAATATCAATAAAAAAATAACTTCAAATAAAAGTAAGTACATAAAATTCTGTGAAATACCAGTACGTTCTGCGCTCAAAGAAATGAAATTATTACTTTCTTGGTGACTTTGAAGTTTATGATGAAGTTTGGCTGTTTTCAACTTGAAATGCTTCGCTTTAGAATGGAGAATTATTTTCGTCGGTTGCTCAGTGCTTTACTTTGTGCCAGTTGTACTAACAAAGGGTGGAAACAGAGTAGCACAATTCCAACTTTAGCAAAGCACTGAACACTGTAACATCAACTACCTGTTACATGACTGTCGAGGAGCAGCTGACCGCAGATCATGGCAGGTGAAACATAACGTCAACTTGTCAGCTGAAAAGTAATGATACGGGGTACTTTCGTGAAATGAAAGATCATGAAACTTGCAATAAGGAGTTCAGTACAAAAGAAACACTACCAGAAGTTATTTTTCAGCAATATTTTATTTTCGAAAACATTTAACTTTAATTTACTTTTTTTAACATTTACCTTTATCTATAAATATACACAACGTATGTTTCTTCTAACAACTTTGTTTTATAAATCCTGAATTTCTAATTATAACTTACAATAATTAATATACGAATTACCAAATTTAAATCTGGCTTGTGCGGCAAGGTAACGCATTAAAACGAACAACAATTTACAATAAATATTAATTCATGCCGGCTGTCCAGTTTGAGCCAAATTTTGAGATTGGCTTGTGAGCAATCTAATAATTATATAATAACGAGCATTAACTCACAACAGACTACGGACTGCGAGTCGGTGTATGTTACTGCTTAATTACTAACTCATAAACAAATGAAAAACTATTGTACTTTTGTTGTAACTGTGATGTTGTTTTATTAATAGAAGCAAACAATCCGTAAGCGTCTGAAGAAATTCCAAACGAAATTGTCTGTTGCAAAGTCAATAATTCAATGTTAAAAGAAAAATAATCATGTTTAGATATATTAAATTAGAAATCGATAAATTTGACACAGGTTTTATTTCAAAACAGGCAAACACATTCACGTTTTGAAACATCTTATACTTATATAATAGTCCTAGGAAAGCCTCAAGCGACTAGAGGGCATAAAATGGGTTCTTAAGACGTAGCGTTAGGTCTCGGGTTTAGGTATGGATTAAAAAAAATATATAAAAGACAAAAATATAACAAGAAGAAAAATCATAATTGATATTTTGTCTCAGATTAAGAAAAAAGATCTTAATTAGTTTCACCAAGTTCTAAAAAACAGTAGTTTTTTTGAAGTAGTTAAGTACGTTTTAAATTGCAATCATTTAAAACCAGTATTCATCAGCGAATCTCACTTCACAGGATAGAACAATGTACACAAATTAGTTACCAGGCGAATAAAGAAAATTAGAGAACAAAATCAGCTACTTACTGTAGAAGAAACACTTCATTTAAACTTAATAAGTCAATGCATTTCACAAAGCCTAACTAATTATGTTTTAAAAAACCACGAAAACACACTTTCAAATAAATTAAAAATTTTCTCATGGTACTTCAATAATATCTTGAAGAAACATATGCGAGCCCTAATAACAGTTTACGAGTATACTGTAAATGTCATTAAAAACATTTATCTCCATAAATACCTCACAACATATCAAGGAGATATGATGGATCGTGGCACAAGTATGCATGTCGCTTCATTCTCCATTGCACAAGTGTACAATGACAAGGTCATCCTCCATGAGGTGATTTAGCTGCCTACTTACGTGGCGAGAAGGAAAGGCGTTTATTTCCATAAACACCTCCCCGGATGGTCCGGGAGATCGTGGCCAAAGTGTGCATGTCACTTCATCCTCTATTGTACAAGTGTGCAATAACAACGGATAAATAATGTATTTATACTCTCATACTAACAATGAGGGAAAGTCTTGTTCACGCCACAATAACACATTATAAGGATAATTAATTAAGTTCTGCTGATTATATAGAATAAAACCAAAACCAACGTACTGCGAATCCTTACGTTAATACGTTGCCAATTATGTTAATATTACATTTCCCTCTCCTTAATTGTAGCCTGTACGCATGCTATAATAATTGGAGTTCTATGCTTAAAACGTTTCAAATAGCCTATGGGTGCTATAATACGATTAAATATATTTTGTTTTGAAGCTTACTTGTATGACAAGACAAACAGAGCACAACTGGCTTAGCTCCGAAGTGTGCTGGGTAATTAATCGAGTACAAAACACCGCGGGCCTAGAGTAAGAACGTGTGTCTGTCAGTCACGGTGGCACGGACAGCCGGCAGCGGTTGCCGAATGTGTGGCCACACACGGTGTTATACCAGGCGATGCCCATCAATGACTAATTTACATACAACCTAATTCCAAGCTTTGAGCGTAGAGCGAAGCTAATGGCAAGAAAACCCTACCGTTGTACTAATCAAAACCCCTAGCCTAACAGTTCGTTACCAAGTGAATCAATACTTTTGCTGTGCAGTTTCTTTTGTTTCCTTCTTACTACGAAACCTGGAAGAACAACAACTTTAAGCTACTGTCGTGTATTTTTTTAAAAATTTTATATAAATAAAACAACAAAAACTTTGTATTTAAATCCTAACTTACACTTCGATTGCAAAGCAATCATCTTCAAAAGAAATTATTACAAGAACAACTGAGCTACTCATAAGTTATTCTTGTAATAATTTTTTCTGAAGATGATTGCTCTGCTATCGATATGTACATTAGGATTTAAATGAAAAGTGTTTGTGATTAAGAGGTTTTATTTATTCAAAATTTAAACAACTTTTATAAACACTTATTTTAAAGTCAATTCCAACTGTAACCAACAACGAAAAATTTTATTTTAGTTACTTTTCATTTTATATTTACAATTAATATAAACATGTATTTATACATAGGCCTATGACGGACTCACAATATTAAGGAGCAGTAAAGAAAGGGGATTTTGTTTGAGATTTTTCTCCATTTTTCTGTCTATACAGTATTTGGTGTTTGTGGACTATTATTATATTTTTTACTACACATTCACTTTCTTTTTTTTATTTACTAATTTATGACGTAATGATAATTTAGTGGTCTATGATTTCTCATTCTATCCATCTTTCCATTCTTGCGTGGAACCTTTCTCTTATAATTTCATATACATCTTCGAGTAATTGATTTTTACTTATGTAAAAGTTGGCTCAGCACCAAAGTTCTGGACTTCAAAAATGTAGTTAGTTTGAATCCGACCGAGGCAACAAATTTTTAGATTTAACTATTGAATTAATATTTGAAAAATCCCCAACTGTATTAACATCAATTTTCATCCACTACGGCTTTAAAAAAATGTATTTGAACTTTGATTGGATGAATAAAAACGTATTTTATTAACGATTGAAAATTTGTGGTGCAAATATAAGGAGAGCGTGAGCTAAAGATAGGAATATACAAAACTACGGTGAGAATTTGATGAACCCAATCAAAAACACATATAGTTGACACGCACCTATCCACGCGCACACACACGCACGCTATGTGAGGGCAAGAGTATAACAAACACCTAGCTGGATCTATACAATCATCTTATCAGTATTCCATCAGTATTCCATGAATGCTTCTTCTCAGATACACGATACTAAGCGAGCACTCCGACGTGTTTGTATGCTAAAGTAATGCATTTATAAACTAGTAACTATCTGATGCTGCTGGAAGTAATAGAGTGGGCTTGGCAGATTGTGCAACGACATATTCTGAGTGGAATCTTTAGCATTCCTAGTTCAAGCTTGTCAGATTCCTTTTATACTGGGACTGCAGCTGTTCCTGCTTCGCGACGCAGCTGTACTGATACACTTTATCTTGTTAACAATCGTCATTAAATTATTTTTTTTGTAATAATACATTATGTGAAAAAATAAAGAACCAACGGAACATTAATTCTATCACAATAAAATAATATTTTCCTTAAAAAAGTTTAATACATAAAAACCTAATTTTTTTGTATTTTAGTTTTTGTATTTTTGTTAAATCGGTTTTGAATGTTTTTTGTGTTTTAAACAATATTTAGAGATCACAAAACCATGCATCTTAGATTGAAAGGCAGATTATTACAATTGTATTAAATTACTTAATAAATAATCATATTTCAATCCGCACTCTATAATACCATCTAATTGGTTGTTTGCTAAGGAATTGAATCCATAAGCTGCTGATTAGTTTGCCAATACGTAGAATGAAGCAACTGATTTCCTTGATTAGGTCTACTTATTAATTTAGATTTGTTTAGTAGCTAAAGTAGAGGATACTGCGGCATCGTTGAGTTCTAATATTTCTTACCTCCAAACGTAAAGATTTAAATATAAACCCATTTCAACTCGGGTACAGTAATATTAAATACAGTACTTTGTATTGATATTGTACTTACAGATTGAATATTTTAAATTAGATAAATTATCACAACCTGCAACTTCAGATAACAGCTTAACCGATGAAATCCGTATATAATATTTTTTAAAGAATTTTAATTTTGTGATGCAATAATCCATAACTCTCTTATTAGAGCCTTTAGCATGATTAAAAATTGTGCTGAACAGAATAACAGATCTTTCAAACACAAAAGCCAAGGGGACTTGTGATTATTATTATTATTTTTTTAATTATAAGGACACAGTATTCGGAAACAAAAACCATTGCAAAATGACAGGTGTGGTGTGTGTGTGTGTGTGTGTGTGTGTGTGTGTGTGTGTGTGTGTGTGTGTGTGTGTGTGTGTGTGTGTGTGTGTGTGTGTGTGTGTGTGTGTGTGTGTGTGTGTGTGTGTGTGTGATAATGTGAGTGTGAGTGTGTGTAATAAAATAAATAAAAAAAACATTATACAATATTTAATACACTTTAAGAAGTAAAAATTAACGCTAATGATAGATTAAACTGTTCTATTCTAAACAACATATAGGATAGAATGTCGCTTTAAACAGTGTTTAATTATAGAAACTGTTCGAAACGCATTCATAAATTTAGTGATGCGAAAACGTTATCAACATGAAGAGAATACACTTCCTTACTTACTAGCCAACGCCCCTCCCCTTCCCTGTCGAACCTTTCCCCGTTTGGCATTTATAATTTCACTACCTCACAGCAGACACTCCGGGGTTGTGGTGTAGGCGCGCAGTAAGGTCGTCATGACCCGACTTCAATCTAAATGCAACGCCAACAACTAAGGGCACGTTATGGTCAATTGGTCCCCCCCCCCACCCCGAGACAAGACTTTCCCGCCGTTTTCCTGCTGAGAGTCCCCCAGTCGAACGGATTTCTTTTTTTGGTGGACATCTTTATTAAAGACTGTAGTAAACTCAGATGCTCAGGCTGAAGGAGACTTGTTCCTTACTAGGCTAGTTGGTCAGCCTTTTCATTGCCAGTGATGATCCCATGGCTCGGGATCCACTGGAAATTAAGTATCCACCCGCCATCTATGAGAGCATTTAGTCTTCTTCTACAGTTTATGGTTCTACTACAGTCAGTCTGTGAGTTCCCAGAGAGATTCAGGATGGCGGTCTTACATTCATCAACGAAAACGGCCTAAGCCGGAGCAGTCAGATTCTCAAGCTCAATTGCTGCAGAATATATGGGAGCTACCTGCCAGACGTAATTGCTGAGGTGGGCCCCGGCAGCGAAAAATCCTTCAAAACATGTACAGTAGTATGCATCACCTGTTTCGCCTGATTCAGGTATGGACGATCCATCAGTGTGAATTTAAATTTGAAGCCATTCTGGTACCGGGCATTTTTCATTGATAGTTCGGAAGGCTGCATTAGTAAGCGCCTGTTCCGAGGATTTATACTTTGGCAAGTGGTTGTCTCTCAAAAGGAGCTCTGCCTCAGGGAGCTCTTGGAAGCAGTCCTGATAAGCAGCAAGAGGAGCCGGTTCTCCGGAAGTGACTCTATATGTTTTTGTAAAGGTCTATCTGTGGGTTTACCCAAGATGTGTGTGTGTTTTTTTTTTAAATCACTCCCAGAAACATAAGGCTGAGGTCTCCCTGCGTATTTGTAGCGTTTCAACCTTAGTTTGAGCCTCTATTGCAGCAATAGGGGTGAACTTGGCAGTACCAGTTATCACTCTTAAGGAATTGTTTTGAGCAAAATCAAGTACATTTGTGCTGCATTTACTGTCTGTGACCGACACTTCGCTACTAGATTCTAGAAACGGTCTTATATATGACTTATGGGCAGTTTTTGGAACATCTTGGTTAGTTCCCCAAGTAGTAGCTGTTAGTCTCTTGAGTAATCTTGTTCTTTTTATAGCTTTATTAACAGACTGGGCAATGTGTGGTTTCCATGACATATGTCGATCCAATGCAACTCCCAAGTATCTCAAAGTATCGCAACTAGCCAACATGAACAGAATATACTGATCGTACTTTTTGTTAAATGATAAAAGTAACTTTTCTATTAAAACAAACAATTTTAGGGTTTCATCTACATAAAACGCTATTTCTGTACAAATTCTTCTTTGCTTGTGGTCCACAGGTGACTACTGTTGAATTTGCTATCACGTTTTTGATTAAAAGCTTAACTTACGTGATTTTAAAAGTAAAACTTTAACAGATGCAAGCCATAACCATGCTAATGGATTCTTTGATCAGAGAGTAAAATATAGAAGGACCTAATTCAGAGTAAACGCATGTGCACACTATTAACCCAAGCCGTCCACAATAAGAATGTTCTCGCATGTCTTTATCCAGGCACATTCTATCGCTCCAGTGTCAGTAGCGTCTATTTAAGGTTAATCTGTACAACAGCAGCTCGGCCAAATGAAAATGTCAACGTCACTTCACAATTTAAGTAGTCACCTTTCTTCACACAGTGAACAGGTCCATTTCAGGTAAGCGAATAGCCAAAGCGAAGCTAAAAGTTTCTCCAGTACTTTTTCTTGGTTCTAATTAAATTAATTTACTCTCCTTTAACAGATAAAGAGGATAACTGACGCCGACTGAAAGTAGGTGTAGTTCAAGTGCTCGACTGATGATATACTCCTTCTAATTACCTCCCAGGGGGTTTTATACCCCTATCTTTACTTACAATCTTCCCTTTGGCGATAACAATCATGTCATACTTGTTGCTCGCCTTAAAACTACATACAAAATCCCGTATGTTAAAGGGGAAAAGCGTGTCAGATCATTATTATCTAGGCATGTTGATTGCTTATAGTCTAACATGAAATTCTCCTCATCTTCATCTTGCCTTGGTAACAGCATTGGACTGGAACTCTGTTTAATTTTTACATTCTCTGTGGTGATATTTCCGTCAACTTGTTGCCGACTTTGGTTTAACAGTTTCCAACAACATGGTTTCTGTTATTGTAAAGTGTAGTTGCATATTATTATATAGGAAACAGTTTTAATTATAATAATAATTACGATATTTCAACAAATTACCTTTAGCTGAATATGAGGAAAATATAAATTTTATAAAAGTTCAACATTTTGTCTATTTATTTGAGTAAAACTCAAGCATATACTGGGATTGATAGTGAAACTATCTAAAAGCCATCTCAATCTGCTTTTCAATTACTTTCGATCCTATGCCATTTCTTTATTAAAGTATTTATTATCGATACCACGACGCAGTAATCCGTTTACATTGCGTCGAGTCATCTTCTGATATCGAACCGTCATAATCTTTGCAACCGTCATCAGAGTCCTTCGCCTCAATCCGCTTTAACTTAACTGTACCCACTACTGTTAAAGTACAGTCATATCCCTCAGAAAACCCAGTACGTAGTGTCTCATGATCCTACCTGTCTTAACAAATGCTGCGCCTGACTGCTGGCAACTTTGCAACCGTCATCAGAGTCCTCCGCCTCAATCCGCTTTAACTGTACCCACTCCTCTTAAAGTACAGTCATATCCCTCAGAAAACCCAGTACTTAGTGTCTCATGCATCTACCTGCCTTGACAAATGCTGCGCCTTACTGCTGGCCACTTTGCAACCGTCATCAGAGTCCTCCGCCTCAATCCGCTTTTACTGTACCCACTCCTGTTAAAGTACAGTCATATCCCTCAGAAAACCCAGTACTTAGTGTCTCATGCATCTACCTGCCTTGACAAGTGCTGCGCCTGACTGCTGGCAACTTTGCAACCGTCATCAGAGTCCTCCGCCTCAATCCGCTTTTACTGTACCCACTCCTGTTAAAGTACAGTCATATCCCTCAGAAAACCCAGTACGTAATGTCTCATGCTTCTACCTGCCTTGACTAATGCTGCGCCTGACTGCTGGCCACTTTGCAACCGTCATCAGAGTCCTCCGCCTCAATCTGCTTTTACTGTACCCACTCCTCTTAAAGTACAGTTATATTCCTCAGAAAACCAAGTACGTAGTGTCTCGTGCTTCTACCTGTCTTGACAAATGCTGCGCCTTACTGCTGGCCACTTTGCAACCGTCGTCAGAGTCCTCCGCCTCAATCCGCTTTTACTGTACCCACTCCTCTTGAAGTACAGTCATATTCCTCAGAAAACCAAGTACGTAGTGTCTCATGCTAATACCTGCCATGACTAGTGCTGCGCCTGACTGCTGGCCACTTTGCAAACGTCATCAGAGTCCTCCGCCTCAATCCGCTTTTACTGTACCCACTCCTCTTGAAGTACAGTCATATTCCTCAGAAAACCAAGTACGTAGTGTCTCATGCTACTACCTGCCTTGACAAGTGCTGCGCCTTACTGCTGGTAACTTAGCAACCGTCATCAGAGTCCTCCCCCTTAAAACGCTTTAACTGTACCCACTCCTCTTAAAGTATAATTATATCCCTCAGAAAACCCAGTACGTAGTGTCTCATGCTACTTACTACCTGCCTTGACAAATGCTGCGCCTTACTGCTGGCCACTTTGCAACCGTCATCAGAGTCCTCCGCCTCAATCCGCTTTTACTGTACCCACTCCTGTTAAAGTACAGTCATATCCCTCAGAAAACCCAGTACGTAATGTCTCATGCTTCTACCTGCCTTGACTAATGCTGCGCCTGACTGCTGGCCACTTTGCAACCGTCATCAGAGTCCTCCGCCTCAATCCGCTTTTACTGTACCCACTCCTCTTAAAGTACAGTCATATCTCTCAGAAAACCAAGTGCGTAGTGTCTCATGCTAATACCTGCCATGACTAGTGCTGCGCCTGACTGCTGGCCACTTTGCAACCGTCATCAGAGTCCTCCGCCTCAATCCGCTTTTACTGTACCCACTCCTCTTAAAGTACAGTCATATCCCTCAGAAAACCAAGTGCGTAGTGTCTCATGCTAATACCTGCCATGACTAGTGCTGCGCCTTACTGCTGGCCACTTTGCAACCGTCATCAGAGTCCTCCGCCTCAATCCGCTTTTACTGTACCCACTCCTCTTAAAGTATAATCATATCCCTCAGAAAACCCCCAGAATTACATCATCTATTTGTCTTTACCAAGCAACCTCTTTTCTTATGGAAACCACCTACTTTGAAAATATATATCAACGGTCTTGATCGACATCTTAACGGCTGCCATTGTCCAGAAGACAGACGCTGCAAAAACATCGGGCATTACTAAAGCCTCTCCTTTTCTGACTGACTGATTACTATGTTATTGTGACGTAGAACGGGTCCGATCTTACGAGATCATTCCGTTACTATTTTTTTTACAGAGACTTGTACAAAGGCAACCTACTAATTACACATTTTTAAATTACAATAAAATTCTGTTAATGAGTGTGCCAGTAAAAATTTCTAAAAACCCTTCCACTACGTACCCATATAAAGATTCCCTTTAGCGCAAACTAATTCTGCACATCTAACGACGTTTTGTGCAAACCCGTTAATTGTCTGCAAACAGAAGAAACTGCAATGAGTAAATTATAAAGGCCGATCACAACTGAATGTGCACGCTATTATAAGCGTGATGTAATTAGGTAAATGTATTCACCATTTCGCCCGAAGTTAGAGGCGTGGCTCGACACTGGCGTTACACAAAGCCCGGCAGCTTGATACAATGATTACACAGAACAACGTAAACTATTTAACTGGTAAACCCAGCCTGTCACTTTGAAGTACATAGTTTATGTAGTCAGTGCTTTACTTACAAGAGAGTAATGTAAATAAGACAAGGCTTACATGTTGCCACGAAATATAAAAGCGTTTTATGTAACAACTATCATTACTGGGTAAAGTAAGACATTACACATTAACTTAAAGTACAGTAGTATCTTGCTATTCGCGGGTTCGGTATTCGCGGTTGCCAAAATTACAGGATATCCCGATAGTAAATATAATAGTATTAAAAAAAAGACAAGAAAGACAGTATAGTTACTGTGCAGGATAATGTGTTTTCGTTTTATTTATTTTGTACAATACTGTAGTTATTTCCCACAAAGAAATCTGATTATTCTCCAAAAACCCGTTACACTATACACTACTAGGGCTACTACTCAAAAGATAGGCATTCCTTATTTATAACGAGTGGCATTATCGTATCTGACAAACAAAAATGAGTCAATCCGGCGCCCGCATCCAACTCCATACATACGTTTAGCATCATTTCTGTTTGCTTACAGTTAATTTAATAGTTTTCGAGATCCAAACGTCGATAATCGTATCCGAAAGACGTAACTAACTCGGATTTTGTTTTTCTCGTTAGTTACCAGATGTCGCATCCACTTGTAGTATCTGCTATTTTCATAAACGTCGCTTCTATTTGTGGAATTGTTTAGTAAATTTGTTTTGTTTAGTTTTATCTTCTCCCAAAAATTGTTTATCCAAGCTATTCAATGTTAATATTTATTATGTGGAACGTAACCCTTCCATTTCCATATACAGTTAGTTTCAGTATTCGTGGTAAGTTCGGGGAACGTGACCCCCGCGAATAATAAGGTATCACTGTAATTTATTTACTACAAGATTTAAAAAGTACTTCATGTATCCCTACAAATAATATACGCAACCCTACAAAAATAAATATAATACAGGTTAACTTAAAAACTAAACTAGTACTAAATACGTACACGCACACGCACTCTCTCGCTCATACTGAAATGTTCAAAAATAACATTTCATTAGCAGCGAAAATAGAATTAAAATTCAATTTCTCAAAATTAATAAGGAACAAAACGAAAGCTTTATTTTTAAATATTTGTTGTTAGCCAGATGTTTGGCACAGGACGGTCGTTTACAGGAGCCATTATTAGTTGAAATTTAAACATTGTATGTCTATTCTATGTTCTCAAAGCAAGTAAAGGGGGTTTGATAATTTGCCTCCTCATATTACACATTTGATGTTAAATGCCAGGACTTTGTTTCTTAAAGCATAACAGGGAGAGTAAGGCTCGAGACACAATTGCCGTTTTCCGTCCGATTGTCTATTTTTACCGTCGCCGCTCCAGCATAATCTCGCGTTTACACACTGGGCGGTAAAATATCCGTCGTCTAATCATTCTAACTCCGTATGAGTCGATCACTGACCATCGCGCAACAAGTGTCCATTTAACAGTAGTTTTATCATATAATAAATAGTGTTGTGTGTATCATGGACAGAGAACAACTTCTGGCGTTATTGTTATTTCGTCGATTGAAGGGAAAGCGAAATATCTTTAAAAATATCCGAGGTTTTGTCCCAAAGCACAGCCCTTTCTTGTACTAAATAAATAAATAATTCATAGTCAATTACAACCACGATAAAATCACTCCACTGCGCCACACACAAAAAGCTGTCGACAGCAGACTGGACGATAAGTGTGTAAGTGCACATTTAGTCACATACGCCACTATTTCGGGAGCGACGGTAAAAAATCCGACGGCTAAATTTCTACTGACGGCGTTAAATAATCTGATCGCCCTTTTTACTGCTGAATGTGCAAATAACAACACCAACCTACGCGCCACTACTGATACGTTGGCGACAGTAAAAAATCCGACGAGTGGCAGTGAGCGGCTGAATTTCTACCGACGGCGTTAAACTGATACGACGACGACAGTAAAAAATCCGACGACTTAAATAATCCGATCGCCCTTTTTACTGCTGAATGTGCAAGTAGCAATACCAACCTAAGCGCCACTACTGATACGACGACGACAGTAAAATATCCGACGACTGGATTGGCATTGAGCGGCTGAATTTCTACCGACGGCGTTAAATAATCCGATCGCCCTTTTTACTGCTGAATGTGCAAGTAGCAATACCAACATACGCGCCACTACTGATACGACGACGACAGTAAAAAATCCGACGACTGTAGTGGCAGTGAGCGACTGAATTTCTACCGATGGCGTTAAATAATCCGATCGCCCTTTTTACTGCTGAATATGCAAGTACCAATACCAACCTACGCGCCACTACTGATACGACGGCGACGGTAAAAAAAACGATCGTACGAAAAACACCAAGTGTGTCTCCAGCCTTAGTGGTAACGGACTAGTTGCTGAAACGTTCCATTATTAAAATGAATATCTTTGACTCGATGATCAACTGTTTTCTCATTTATTTAATAGGCCCCTACTTAATTCGAGTGCTCAAATAAACACGACTTAGTCTAAGTAATGACCTAATCTGATGGTCATCTTTGGAAGTGTAAAGAGGTAAAATAAGCAAAATACACTTGAGTAAAAAGTATATACGGGTAGAGACAAAAAATCTCTACTTTTTATCTGGTAGAGAAAAATATCTCGTTTGAATTAGAATTTATAATAGTCAGTAGACGATGTCTGAATATATTCAGCAATATGAGCTCCAAAAGTTTAGTATTCAGTAGAGCCTCATTACAAGATACTAATTTGTTCTCAAGGTTTTCTTTTACCATGAACATCCGTTCCAAAGTAGAAAGTTATCTCAAAGTAGTGGTTAAAATGCAAATAAAACGACGGAAAAATTGTAAAAGATTAATAAAAAGAAATACAGAAGTATAGTAAACTAATTAAAAACGTGTGCAAGTTTTACAAATCAGTTAACACATTCACTGTCGTTATAGTGACGTAGAATTGAATGTCATTGCTAACAACATGTGTTGCTATTTTGTTAAGTCTTCAGATTTATATTGAAAGCGTTTTGAGGATGTTATGAGAACAGAGTCACGTTTCAAGCCAATGGCCATGTAGTTAGTGGAGGGTGTATAGACTATTTGTTTACAAAACATTTGATAAGTAACACTATAAGTAGATATTAAAATATTACTCCTATCTCTACACTATTTACAGAGCTTATGATTCATTTTTACGTGTAATAACATTTAACAGAAGGTATACACCCCATGCAGCAACCATATAGAGGTCATGATGGTGCGGGTGTATAGCGCTGTTTACGATATTGTCGGATGCTGTAATTTACCTTCAAAACACTGTCCGTTAAAAACGATCTCCCGTTTAATAGGGTCCGTTAAAAACGATCTCCCGTTTAATAGGGTCCGTTTAAAACGATCTCCCGTTTAATAGGGTCCGTTAAAAAACGATCTCCCGTTTAATAGGGTCCGTTAAAAACGATCTCCCGTTTAATAGGGTCCGTTATAATCAGGTTATACTGTAATATGTTTCTACTACAAGTTAATGTAGGATATATGCCGGCAAAGAGAAACGTTATGTTATGTGGATTACATTAATCTTTTCTTGGCATAACAAGGTAAAATTGTAGCAATTTATAATTCATATTATTTTAATGCAGTGTCGCATATTGAAAAGTGAAACCCTTTCAAAATATCAGGTCATCTACTTTCAAGCTTTACCAAATGCTTCCAGGTAATAGCTAGGGATTTAACCGATAAGGCTATTTAGAGTTTATGCTCTATTGATGAAATTACCAATAAAGAACTTAATCAACGCAAAACCCATTAGGTTTTGACGTAAATTGAATATCAATCGATATACTACTTAATCTCGAGCGTTCTTTTAATTGTAAAACATGGTACGGTTTGTTCTCAAGCACTGGGTTCGAGTCCCCAAACAGATCAGAACTTGTGGTCATCTATTGTGAATATGGAAAGAAGTAGCTATGACCTTCTTATATCTAGAGACACATAAGGTTTTCAGTTAACTGTACAGTATTACCGTCAAGGCCACCGTAAAATGTAGCGCGCGCGCGCGCGTGTGTGTGTGTGTGTGTGTGTGTGGTTATTATCGCCATATTTAGGACATAGGCTTCATCAGTGTAAATCCGTCATTGATGAAGTAGCAAAATCACCGTTAACTAGTCTTCTTAAATATAGTAGTGATAAGTTTGGTGAATTGTTCTCACTAGCTAAGTTCTAATTAACAATATAGAAAGAATTGTGAACTCATATGGCATTATGGTGAATATATAAAAACCTAGTCAGGTTTGCAGGTTACAAACCTAAACCTACTCTCTACTGGGGTCTCGCGAAGCGGTGCTGCAAAGAGTGCCGTAAAGGTAAAAGAACGAAATTTCTAGACGAATTTATGAAAGCTGGAAAATTATACTTTCTTTTTTAAAAGAAAATTAGGTTATTTATTAACTTAATTTAATCACAAGTTATAATATTCGAGTTGTAACATTATGGCATTAAATATCAGTATTTTAAAATATAATAACAAGTTTATCATCTGGTTCTACATTGTGCCGAATGTGATATTTTAAAACTTGTTTCTATTGTATTCATTACAATTTTATAGACCGTGGTCTTTGGGAATATTACTATTGCAATACTAAATTAATGCAATAAAAAGGCAAAACTCAGCTGATGCGTGAAAACAAAAGCTGCAGAGACGAGGAACGACATACTACGCCCGGACACGCCCCTCCCGTCAAGGTCACTAAGGAAATAAAATCTGCTAATCGCATCTATCCGCCGCAAATTAATCAATCCTTCACGTGCTGTAATAGTAGCGCATTGTGCAAGTAAGAGCTTGTAGTGCTCGTTAGTTGTCTAATGACAATATGTTCAAAGTCCATTCGGTTTAACAGTGTCGACTGATAATTCTCTGTAAATTCGACAATTATATTTGTTGACATCAGCACACGTACATATTTTTTAATGCAAAATAAATCGTTTCTCGTTGCTTTATATGCATACAATGCAATAAATTTAAACATAAATTGATTGTATTCAAATTAACCACTAGAAAATGAAATATCTGAAGAAAAAAAAATAACAAAAGATAAATAAAAAAAGTTATGGGATCAACTTAAAACATGGAAATAAGATTAAATTTTATAAAATATACTGAGAAGATGCAGGTTAGACTAAGATTCATTGACTGACGCAACATGTTCCAATGCACGCGAAAATTTCTCAATGACCAAATACTTCTACCCCCGTAAGGTAAAAAAAGCAAAGTTATAATAATCATTTGAAGCAGAAAAGTGACACTAATAAGTCTGGCCAAAACAACTTCCTTGAATGTTTTACACGGAGTGTGATTACTGTAGATGCTTATAAACATAAGAGATATCTCCTTAAATATTTTGTGTCATAAACTAATTAAATTTCTTATATTTATAAAATAAGTGTATGGAAGAAATAATTCAATAACCTGTCTTTGTATCACAATTTGTTAATATACATGCCAAGGAGCTCCAATAGCGAGTAAAATTCCTTTATTTGTCACGATCAGTATGTTAAATATGATTACATGTATGAAATTCGGCGCCGACTTCAAATCAAAAGGCGACTGAGCACATATTTTCCTCAAATATACAAACTACTTTGAGAACAAAGGTTATTTATTTCATATTATCAAATAGAATATATTTCATTGGTAAACTAATTTTATATTTATATTTATATAAATAATAGCAGGGCTAGGCATTGACACTAAGGACCTTCAATTTATACCGGGATATGTTAACGCGAACAGTTCAGAACGTTAGTAAAGAAATTTTTGGCTTACTCCAGCAACAGATGTTTGCCCCTACTATTGCGCGCTAGGTTGTTTTCAACATGTGCCTAACCATGTCATCAAAAAATCTGCAAAAGCTTATACACTATTTTTACATTAATTTCTACTTTCTAATTGGTGTGACCGCCTCACTACATCAAAATGCAGACAGAAATCCCTTACATTGACATTGACGCTATTATTGACATTATAAGGGAACTGAAATTCATAGACCAAGACCAAAGACTATGTTAAAATTAATTTCTACTTTCTAATTGGTGAGATCCTCACAACCACATTAACAATGCAGACAGAAATCCCTTACATTGACATTGACGCTATTATTGACATTATAAGGGAACTGAAATTCATAGACCAAGACCAAAGACTATGTTAAAATTAATTTCTAGTTTCTAATTGGTGAGATCGTCACAACCACATCAACAATGCAGACAGAAATCCCTTACATTGACATTGACGCTATTATTGACATTATAAGGGGACTGAAATTCATAGACCAAGACCAAGACTATGTTTACATGAATTTCTACTTGTTTGATCGTCACACTACATCAACAATGCAGACAGAAATCTCTTACATTGACATTGACGGTATTATTGACATTATAAGGGGACTGAAATTCATAGACCAAGACTATGTTTACATTAATTTCTACTTGTTTGATCGTCACACTACATCAACAATGCAGACAGAAATCCCCTACATTGACATTGACGATATTATTGACATTATAAGGGGACTGAAATTCATAGACCAAGACCAAATTTTGAAAATTAAATATCAATTTGACTGAATTCTACTGCTTAAATTAATATCTAGCACACAATCATCATTCTAGTTTGTAACTTCTTGTGTGCTAGATTGTATTTTGTAACAAGACCCTCTGATGATGATGCCATGGTCATCGAAATGTACATAAGGGTTTAATCTTAAGTAACTTGTTTTATTTGTTATTTTTGATTATTTTTGTGGTATTGGGGTTCTTTTCAATATTTTTATTGTAATATATTGTACCACTGTGCTCTTGATATTGTGTATAATTAGTTGAATAAAAATACATTTCAAATTTAAAAAGTACTCAATAAATATTCAAGTACGTTACTGAATGAAATTTATTCAGGGAACCATATAAACGCTTGTATGTTATAGAGTGGAAAATACAAACATTATACATTTTTACAGACTACATTTCTGTGAGAGTTTGTCGAGATCTTCATCCTCAGTTACAGGGATCCTCTCGTGGGATGTAAGTATGGTACCTATGCGTCCCGGAAGGGGACTGTCCCAAGTTATTTCCCAGAGTCACGTAACATATTTAATCTGTCTCGATTTTCAAGCGTACTTTGTATCGGTAATATGCCAATATAGTAAATTTGGATTTATTTGCTCTTTGGCAAATTTAAAAACTGAGTAAATAAATAAGCCTAAAGAGATGTTGTTCTCCTAACAATGTTTGTTCAGTAACAGAAATAGAATATTTTAAATATATTTATATTATAATTATTGAATAAAAATCTTTCAAATGCAAGAAGTGTTTTAATTAATATATATTTTTTCAAAGATTTTCGTCGATAAAATAAATATTAGCATCTTCAGGAAACACAACGATATGCTATTATTTATCATCTAACACATACCATTGTTTCTCCTGAGAAGACTTATTTTACTGGCGAAAAGCTTTGAAAAAAATATATAAATTTAAACAATTCTTGCATTTGAAAGATTTTTATTCATTAACTATATTACAAGAAAATGTATCACCATAGTTAATATATTATATTATAATAAATATGATACAATTCTAATAAATTTATTGCTTTTGAACTTTCGTAGGTCTAAGTGTTTCAAAAGTAGTCCCGATTTGGACTAGTAAAAAATGGTCGCCATAGATACAAGTTGTGGCTAGTCCATTTAAGAGGATCGTTGTTCGTAAATTTTATTTCTTAAATCTACTTTGTGACATCACTGGCCCAACGAGGTTACGTAAACAGAAAACTTCAAAGACATTGGATCTCTTAAGTTTTATTTTTCAAAACATTCTTCACCGCCTAACTAGGCTACGATCATTGACGTCATTTGTAAACAGGCGGTTCTAAGTTTACAGTTAACTGGTTTCATATAAAAAAACAATTGTAAAATTATAAAATTTGTTTTTCCTTGTGAAAGTTTTAAATCTATATTTAAGGCAGTTTAAACTTTCTTTAAAAAGCTGGATAATTTAAAATAATTTTTACCCGTTAATTTATAATCGTTTAAATGGATTAATAGCCCTCCCAAGCTGGACCCTGGACTAAGGGCAGTATCCAGAATTGCTGAAGGGGCACAAATAGAATATCTCCCCCCTGAATAGCCGACAAATCACTGAAGGTAACGCCTCATAATTTCCTTCCAGCTATAATTCTACTTCGGGTAAAACAATGCATGTAGTACGTCACAATTTCCTGTAATTTTATTGTGCATCGTGTACAATCATTATTCTTTATACGCGTTCTATGCAGCTACTGGGCGTTATAAATTGAAGCAAATTCCATATATACGGTGATTGGCTAAGAGGTTATTACTTGAGGGCATTTTCTATTTCTTTGGGATCTTAAGGCAAGGGCGCAATAGAGTTTGAGGATTAATGCAAAGACATACATCAACGTAGAGATCTCTTTGAAGATGAGAAAACGTCCTTGCTCACGTGTGTAGGACCGCATCCCTGAAGTAATGCTCTCCTCTATTTCACCCGTAGTTCTTCCCCAATCATTATTTTTCACGAATAGATACAAGGAATATATAAGATTAAGGATGGAATATATAGGATTAAGGCAAAGCCAAAAAATCCCTTGAAGATGAGAGAATGTAATTGCTCACGTGTGTAGGACAGCATCTCTGAGGTAATGCTACTCTCTATTAGGATCCTAGTAGTTCCCGCTTCTCTCTCGACATTTTAGAAACGAGGAAAGATAGGTAGGATTAAAAAAGAGTCAGAGCTTTCCCACAAATAGTTTTGGGAAATTATTTCCCGTCAAGTAGATCTACTCTCTAATGAGCCCATATTGAGGTGCTTACCCGTCAGGCCTTCTCCACAAACTTTTCTCCTACTATCCTTGGAGTCGATAGTTTTAGTTTGACCATTCTATTTTCTTTTCCTATAATCTAGACCTTGTTTTACATCGTGCTGTTAACCGAATACTCAAAAGTCGCGATTTCATTAATGCTATTACATTGTTTAGTTCGCCCTTAAGGGGGTGATCTCTATTCTAAATTCGAGTTCTCTTTTTATGGATTAGGAACAAACACATGTAGCCCTATACATAGTTTCTACAGCCATTGTTTTAAGGCAAACCTACCCCGAACACATACGGTATTTTCTCTTTATTGAAGAGCATACCTATGCAAAAGAACCCAACTATATTCTAAATTCCACAGTAGCTGGTTGACTCACCGGTTGACAGCTGATCTACTCCAGGTTAGCGATCCCGATCATGTTTTAGCATAATTTTCCCGATATTCCCAGTATTTTGAGAATATTTTTCTTGTTTCAGTAACACTATCTAATTGACTTCTTTATTAATTTCCTTACAAGGAGATGAGACTAGCCGAAAGGTTGTTATACTTTGATTTAAAGTAGAATAGGAATGGGTCTGTGGCATGTAGGGTCTGTAGAGATGCGATGTTGTCAGTTTGAACGCATTGACAGTCGATCCGGCGCTGCCAACGACTGAAATTGCAGAACGAAGCAAGCTACACCACTAGTAGATCACTCCACCAGTTACTATGTCACTGAGCGATGAACGGACGTTTAACGTCGAATTGGCAACAAGGCTCACCCACGCAGCAAGATGTGAATTTCCTATTAGCTCAGACGGCTGTAATCTCCCCTCCCTCTGGTTAATTTCACCTACACAGAATCTCATTTTGTTTTAAATCAAAATATAAGATCTGGACACTTTCCTACTCCAAGAAGCCTACGCGACCCTGCACAAAAGACGCCATGACCAATCCTATATCCTTTACTAGGACTATTACAGTAGTCCCTTGTTATTCAGGGGTTCGCTTATTTACGGTTCGCAAAATTACAGGCTATCGTATGTATCCTGTAAATATGTATCGTATTATTAACAAAAAGACAAGAAACCCAGTATAGTTACTGTACAGGTTGTAGAATAATGTGTTCTCGTCCTATTTATTTTGTACAGTGCTGTAGTTATTTATCACAAAGAAATCCAATTATTCTCCAAACCTTCGTTTTACTGTAAACTACTAGTCCTTCTACTCAAAAAGATAGTCTTTCTGTATTTATAACCAGTGGCGTATCGTCACTGACATCTAACTGTATACGTTAATTAGCATCACTTCTGTTTACTTATTGCTAATTTAATAATTTTCGAGATTCAAACATCGATAATAATAGTACTCGAGGGTAGTAACTAACTAGAACTTTGTTTGTCCCGCCAGTTACTAAACAGGTGTCGCACTCGCTTGTGTCTGCTAGTTTTGGAAACGTCACGTCTACTGTGGCATTGCTTAGTGAATTTGTTTTGTTTAGTTTTATCTTTTCCCTTAGGTTTTTTATCCAACCCATAATGTCATTAAACTTTGATAGTAACAAGAAAAGGCAAAAAAAACGTAATGGGAAAATATACCGTACTGGTATATTTGTGTACATATTTGTGCGGTATATTTGGGTACCGTACTGTATTATAAGTGTACAGTATAGCTGTAATTAAAGTTAACATTTTTGATGTGGAACGTAACCTTTTTCTTTCCATATACAGTTGGTTCCAGCATTCGCGGTTTCACTATTCACGGTAAGTTGGGGGAACGAACTACTGCGAATAACAAGGGATCACTGTATTCGCATTAGCCTATCTCAATCCAACCTACATTTACAATAATTTTTTATCTTTCGTAAGCAAAATTAGTCAAACTGGCTAATCACCTTGCAACTGCAAAAACCTCAAAATAATAATAACGTAATTTTACTCTGCATAGTTAATTCTAAATAATGTCATAAGAGAGCGCACTAGACGGGCATAAACAGTCCTAAACGTTATCGAAACATTTTCGTGTAGCAAACAAAGCTCGGAGGGTAACTGTTAATAGGCTTTCTAATGAATGGTTCATCTGTTACGGAGATGCAGGCGCTGCCAGACGGCGTAATATAACGTGGTCGCCTAACCGGCTGTGCTAACAGCGCGATCAGTGTTTGCTTTTCGGGCAGACCTGGAGGGGAACTTTGTAGCGGGCTAAAACCGTGCCTAAACGACACCGTGCCTTATCATCTTGAACACAAATAGAGGGACGTCCTTCAATGCGATCATTCAAACTGGCCTTATTGCCTACTAAGGCTTTGCAAAGAATTGTGAATACACCAAGGATTAAGGTGAAATCCCTTCCTGGTCTAGGAGACAATGAAGGATTCTCCCACGGTGCACTACCACATCCCTACTCTGTATTGATAACAAAGAAATTTGTATCAATTACATAAATTCTACATACTTTGTCGCACGTGAGTGATAAGCTCCATCGCTAAACAAAAAGCTTGGAATCGTTGTAAGGGACTGAAATGTGTAAATCAACTATATACAGCTGAGAAATGAGGTGAGAAGAACTGGTTAGATCGTAGAAACATTTTTTACAGAGAGTGAAACGAAAACTACCAAAAATTATAATTTCTATGGGGATGTAATCGTGAGTAGAAGAGTAAATGAAATCTATATAATAAATAGATAATCTGTAATGTTTTTCTGGCTAAAAACTGTACACGAACCCTACAAGGAGATGAACATGGTGAAGAAATTAGTCACGGGGAAACCTGAATAGAGGAAACAAAGTTGAATGAGAAAGTTGAATCAGTAACTGAAATGATTTTTAAAAGAAACGAAAACATTGGGAAAAGACGTCATTGCCCTCGTATACACTTGACTTCAAGGTGTGTTTTTCACAATTTTACACAGCCTTGTTCCAATGAAATGAGGATAGACTTACGTCTACCGAAGAATTAGGAGTACATAAGAAGTGTAGTACAAGCGACTACTTGAGCTATATATTTTGACATTCCTCTACTGAAGTACAATATATACAATTCTAAATTTGAAGAGGTTTAAACGTATGTGTATTCTCATTTCTAAAAACATCGACTATTCCGTCCAAGGCGTCGAGTACTTGACCATATCTTTGCTCTAAGTACAATATCCACGGTCCGAGTTGGAAACATTTCTCGAAACGACTGCCCTCATTTAAACAAAAGCTAAGGGCTAATACAGGTAAAGTGTTTTACCTACCGATATAAATTAAACCTAATATTAATAACCACTTTATTCCAATATTAGTTTCTTGGACCTAAAATGAACTTTTGATCCAGGCGTAAGACAAACAATCTCAGTTGCACTAAACGACCAGATGTCTAAAGAGAATATTAAGATTTTGGAGTATCTATTCAAATGGTGTTTCTCTACTGCCGAGATACCAATCTAAATCTAAGATTGCCCAACTCGATTGTTTTTTGTATATGTTAAATCCAGGTTTGGTATGGTTAGTTCAGGTTAGGTTATTTTAGTTTAGGTTTAGGTTGCAGAGTTTAAAGTAACATAAAAAGAACTAATGGATCTGCAATAAGCTTCACCAGGAGGATGTGGAAAGAATGTGAAATAATGAGAGCCATTAAACAAAAAACAAAATTAGAAAATTTAAGACATATATAAAGAAGTGACAAAATTATGGTGATTTAACTCATTACATTGTATCAAGGCTTTAGGGGGGGGATGAAATAAAAATACAAACACGTATATTGTTAATTTGAAAGTTAGATATTTAATAAATGATTATTTCTAAAATAACCTGAAAAAATCCCTTCATGAAAGAACACAACACATAGGTTCTAGCGAATGAAAATAATATACCACAATAACAACAGTTCTGACAGATGGATGACATCCGATATGACCCAACTGCGAACTTCTTAGCAGAATCTATAAGAATCCATAAGAATAATTTCTGTTTTAAATTTAATTCTTAGGACAAATCATTCCCTAAATTTTATAAACAGCCTTAATCTAGTTTATTGCTAGTTAAATCTACTTTAAGAGTAAAGTTTAACTGTTACAAGGATACAGACAGCGACAATATTTGAGAGATAAAGCTCCAAGGACAGTAAGTTCAATAAGTAAGACGATATAGATAAGTCTTTCTGTATTGTCAAATTATTTAACAGTTTATTTGAAAATGTTTTTTGAGTTTCAAAATACCTTATTTTAAGAAAGTTATTCAAATTCATAAAATTTAGCTTTAATTTGACAAAAATTATATTCTTGAATTTTGTAGTCCATTACGTTCAGTGAATCTTATTAATCACTTAAACAATTGTTTATGACTATCCGAACTTTAAATTTAGTAAATTTGTTAAAACTTACGGAGACAGGATGTTTTCGCTAAGTGCCGATCTTCATTGGTGTCTTCCGATTGGAGATGTCGGATCAAGCGGTGACGGTTTTAAAGGTAGGTTTTTGGCAGTATGTTTTTAGAAATGAAGCCAACCGATCCCTAAATTTCCTCGACCTTAACATAACAAAAGGCCACACACAAAAAACTTCAACATTTACAGGAAACCCATACCAACAGACAAACTTATCCACAACACCTCAAACCACCCTACCCAACACAAACACGCTGCCTTCAAATCCATGTTCCATAGACTTAAAGAAGTCCCAATGACCACCGAAAACATAAACAAAGAACTAGACACAATTAAATATTTAGCATACACAAATGGATACAACACCAGGATAATAGACAAACTATGGTACGAAATACAAAAAAAAAAACACTAAAATTAATACTACAGACAGGGAAAACAAATACATCACATTACCATACATAAGCAAAAAAACATACAAAATAGCCCGCAAATTTCAAAAAATGGGATACAAAATAGTATACAAAACTAGTAACAAGTTACAATACAAAATACAACACAACATCAACAACAAAGATCAACTACAAGCACCAGGCGTATACAAACTGAACTGCGACGAATGTAACAAATTCTACATTGGACAAACAGGTCGCAACTTTAAACAAAGAGTCGAGGAACACAAACAGAACACCAACTCAATATTTTACAATCACATAAAAGAAACAGGACACAAATACACAGACATTTACCATAACCTAGAAACCCTACAGATCAACAAAAAAGGACCACATCTCAACACACTAGAACAATATGAAATTTACAGACACACATAAACACAAAGTACAAACATATTAAACGAACAAACACAATACAAATCACACATACTCTTTGATACTATAGAAAACCTACCTTTAAAACCGTCACCGCTTGATCCGACATCTCCAAGCAGAAGACACTGATGAAGATCGGCACATAGCGATCGAAAACGTTCTGTCTCAGTAAGTTTTAAAAAATTAACTAAATTTAAAGTTCGGATAGTCATATACTATTGTTTAAGTGATTAAACAAATTATATCTTTTCAAATGTTTTAAAGTATGTGTGTTAGTTTTGTAGTAAAAGTACAGTCAATACACATACAAGACCGAGGCCAGGATTTCTGAAAGCTACAAATCATTTTATACTTCATTCATTAATCTCTTTAAATTTACTGTATAGAACAACTGTGGCGTAATATTTAACATAAATAAATGTAACTTCTGTACCACAAATGACTTTTTTCTTTTATTTAAAACCTTATGTACATTTCGACTGCATAGCAATCATCCTCAGAGGTAATTTACAATAAAAATACGTATTTTTATAGTAAATTACCTCTTAGGATGATTGTTATGCAATCGAAAGGTACATAAGGTTTTAAATAAATGAAAAAAGTCATTTGAGGTATAGAAGTTACATTTATTTATGTTTATTTGTTGTATTCATATTATTGTCGTGTTGATAAAATCACCAGAGCATTCCCTCGATAAATAGAACGAGCTGTGCTAGTGTTAACTCAGGTTCACCACCGTTGGCTGCAAACTGCATGCAACTCCCGACATGTTTATTGCCAGATTTTCCCGCAACCTGTTTGCAGCTTGTTACCACGGACTTCCAGACGGTTTGTCACAGATACAGTTAGAACCTTTACATAATTTCACTCCTATCACTGGGAAAAAAAATACCAGTTCCTGTTTCTTTTCCTATAAACAAATGAAATGTCTCCAATACCCGCATCCGTTGTAGCGATTGTCATTTATCCCAAGTAGCATTCATAAATAAATATAATACAAACAAGTAATATATTTAAACAAATTTCAAGTCAATCCCTACTTGGGTCAATAAAAAAAAAAATGTTAGTTACTTTTTATTAAAAATGTACAATTAAACCACTACTACTAGTGTATACTATATATTGTCTTATTATATATCGCAATATGTATTCTTGTGTATTAATAAAGAACTAAGTCAAAATACAAATACAAGAATCACAATCGAATCCACAATTCAAAGCCTTTCGTTGGCTAACAGTACCAACATCATCAGAGCCAAGGAAAGGCTTTGAATTGTGGATTCGATTGTGATTCTTGTATTTGTATTTTGACTTAGTTCTTTATATATATATATATATATATATATATATATATATATATATATATATATATATATATATATGGTGTGTGTGTGTGTGTGTATGTGTGTGTGTGTGTGTGTGTGTGTATGCGTGAGTGTATGCGTGAGTGTATGCGTGAGTGTGTGTGTGTGTGTGTGTGTGTGTGTGTGTGTGTGTGTGTGTGTGTGTGTGTGTGTGTGTGTGTGTGTGTGTGTGTGTGTGTGTGTGTGTGTGTGTGTGTGTGTGTGTGTGTGTGTGTGTGTGTGTGTGTGTGTGTGTGTGTGTGTGATAGAGGCTTTAGTAACAATAAATTCAGTACAAATCATATAAAAAAAACACTTTTCAAATAATTCTAAAAAAACATTTCACCGTTCATGTATAATTAATTAATATACTAAAGGCCAGTCTGTTTTAAATACCAACAGTTCATACTTTGAAAAAAATAGTTACAGTCCAGAAAAAAAGTTTAAATTTTACGTAAATAATTCGAAACATGAAACCCAATTTTGAATTGCATATTAAATACCACACTACTGGAAACCAGTAATGGTAAATTTACTGGTTTTTCTGTTAGACCGATAGTCTATAAATGTACGATTTTTCTATCTAACTCGTGAACCTATTCTGTTACATTTGTTTGACACCTCGCCCCTAGCCACCATGGGGCGTGTTCCCTTTCATCACCATCGAAATGGATTTCCTGGCCGGGTGATTTGTTAAATCGCATAAAAGGGCCAATCGTTCCGATACGCTCGAATGATAATTTTGTCCGGTCTTCATTTGTGAGAAAATATTTTTTGTGTTCCAAGGCAAGTTAACTGAATGAAAGAAATTTGTTTTATATTTTTTTTACCTTTTGTATCCCAAAAACGTATGTCTAATACATTATACATGTTATTTATTTCAGTTATACGTGGATTTTTGTAATATTACTCCGTAAATCAGTGTTTTCAAAATAAATAAAAATTGAAATGAAACGCTTGTTTTGTTTACGGTAGTAGAGTAGCCTTGGTTCTCTCTAAAATCAAATCTTAATTACACCACTGAAATTGATAACTGCTACTAGTAACAAACATTCTCCTGAGAATTTTGTCACAGAATGTTTGCAAAATCAACTTAGATCTCCTTTCCCCCCCCCTAAAACAATTTGAGAGTTATACTTTGATTTAAAGTAGAATAGGAATGGGTCTGTGGCAGGGTAGGGATGCGGTGTTGTCAGTTCGAACGCAGTGACTCTCAACGCGCCATCGCCAGCGGCAAACGAAACAGGCTACATCACTAGTAAATTACTCCACCACAGCTACTATGAAACTGAGCGACGAGCGGAAGATGTGAACTTGCTATTCGCTCAGATGGCGGTATCCCCCATTCCCCCTGGCCAATTTCACCTACGTAGAATCCTATTCTGTTTTAAATCAAACTATAATCAAGGCATGCATATTAATTTTTCTGTTTGCTTGAACATATGCTATTGACTTCAAATAGTGATTTCTGCACTTCGAGTTTAGAAGTTTCTAACCACTGGTCACCTGTAATAAGCTATAAGGGCAATCTTGTTTCTAGGTGTCTTTGCTAGGATTTCTTAGAGAAACAAATAGTTTGCATCAAGTTTTCCTGAGGGTCACAAGTACGAGTGGCATTAAATAACTTGCAAACAGATGATTATAACATAAGTTTGTTGCGTCACCAAAATAAATCAACTTTTTGCATAATGAAAATGTATTTTCCATAACTTCAGAAATAACTGAATTTGTTAATTCTTTGAAGCCGGTGGGCGAAATCTTTCGCAGCTCTCTAATATGGAACCTGTGTTAGCAGGTTGGGACGAAACTGGAATTCTCAAAATGTTTTCAACGTTCACGCTTGTTAACCTAGATCTGTACTTGTGTTCTATGAACTTCGGCATACTGAATGTTAGATTCACAGACCTAATGTAGATGCAAAAACACATTATATTTTCTGAGCACAGTCAATAAAGTTAGGAAATTTGTCCTTTTCAACTGCTTTCCAAAACTCACAGTGAGCTTTATCTTTCTTTTTTGTTTTAAGAATACCGTTGCCACCGAACTTCTCTTTAAAATCTTAAAACTCTGAGGGCCGCAAAAAATCGTTCTCAGGGCCGCGTAGTGAGGATGCCGGTTTTATACTATTCCCCCACAACATTACCCTTCTGCTAGAAGGATTTGATTTCTTCTTAATTCTCAAATCGTTCCGATATAGTAACAAACATTATCAAATTCATTCAAAAGCAAACCTGTAACTAAATTCTATAGAAAATAGCCACTCTGTTCATTTGACTTCCAAAGCCATGTCCAAAGGTTAATTTCGAAACAGTATATTTTTCCACGCATCTCTTTCTTCTCGTTCATCTCGTATCAGAGACTAGAAACATCATTATTATTACAACTTCATTTGTTGCGGCTTTAAGCAATTTTACCAGACTACAGCTGTACCACTATCAGATTCCGCAACTAGGAAATTCTTCTACGTCCGATACTTCTCATACTTTTATATCTTTCCTTCAACTATGAGTCACAGCAGTGGGTATTTTTCTCCTCTCATTATGTGGTTGAGATATTCTAATTTTCGCCTTCTTATAGCTATTCCCAATTTACGTTATTACTAAATTTGTGCCTACACGGTACCATTTGTTACTCTATCTATGCTTGATATACGCCTCATTCTATAACATTCTACAAACTGCAATTGTTTTGATGTTTTTCTTGTTTACAATACACATCCATATAATAGTAGGCAGACAATATAAGTGAGTAAGGTGTTATTCTGACTATCGGACATTCTGACAATCGGATTTAAAATAAAATCATGGCAACATAGGATCCTTTTCATCTTTCTCTCCACTTATAACGCATATAATTTTTTTAAGTAGCCGACCAGTTTATTAACAAGACCAGGTCGAAGACTAAGGTTTCCTTGTTAACTAGAGGCATTATGGTAAGTTATTCAACTGAAATTAAGGTGTGGGTGTGTGTGTGTGTGTGTGTGTGTGTGTGTGTGTGCGTGCGCGCGTGCGTGCGTGCGTGCGTGCGTGCGTGCGTGTGTATTGCGAGAGATTATACGAATAATATTTTAACTGTTATGAAAAACTAATTTTAGAAACACCGTACAGCTAATTACTGTACTTAAGTTTACGAACCCCTCCTTGCAACATGAATCTGAGAGATTCTAATTATTTCGATTAAAATAATTGTAATTAAAAGGTACTTAACTAAGTGAGTACGTAATGGCTTACTTGCTGACGCGTTTCAAAACATTCGTTCCTTTTACGAAGCTAACCCTCTACTCCTTAGTAGTAGAGAGTTAGCTTCGTAAAAGGAACGAATGTTTTGAAACGCGTCAGCAAGTAAGCCATTACGCATTCACTTAGATAAGTACCTTTTAATTATAGTTTAATCAGTCAATTCAAAATGATTACATTAAGCAACTTAAAAATAATTATGTTTTACCTTCAACACATACTAACTTTAAACTGTATGTTACATTCTAACGACCCAATTCCTCTTTAAAGAAATAGGCGATACAACTCAAAAATATGCGTGTTGACCTACATGCTGGCTTCCCTCACGCACATCAGCTTCCCGTGAACAATCAAGCCGCCAATCGATCATCACGCTGTCAACGCTGTAATCAACCGCTACTACACATAAATTTTGCTTCATCGTGGCTTCAGGTTAGCCACATAAATCAAATATGATTTTTTTCAGCCGATCGTCGCGTTGTTACAAATCACGCACTATCT
This sequence comes from Prosapia bicincta, assembly GCA_036971475.1. Lineage (NCBI taxonomy): Eukaryota > Metazoa > Arthropoda > Insecta > Hemiptera > Cercopidae > Prosapia > Prosapia bicincta. The sequence continues at coordinate 249,782,299 of JBAIZL010000005.1, read as the reverse complement.
TCTGAAAAATGGGCGTCCTTATTTTTCCTCACATTATTCAGGAATGCTTTAATGTTGCCAGAGTGTAAGCGGACAGGTAGCGATGGTAATCGGGTCGGTGCGTTCCGATTAAAGACTTCAGATTATATAACTTTACAAAACACAAATAAAGGAATCATAGTACCTACCCAGCCTTTGCCCTGAACACTCACTCTTTCTTTTGTGCATTTAGATCACTTTTTGTGACTGTACTAAAAGTTTTAATGCGAACTCGACAAGAATAACATAGCTCCAAGAATATGCTATACGTTATTGTACTCATACGCGTGTAACAATGAATTAGAATACGTCTAAAATTGTAATTATTATATAATAAGAACGATCAATATCCTTGTAAAAACAGTTAAAATCTCTTTACCGCACTGTACTTTTTTACATCTTTCTTATTGTACTACAGTGTATGCACTTCAACAGTTAACTATAAATCTAACCAGTCGATATTTTATCGGCTCAAAAACCAGTATTAGAGTAGCCAGGACATATTTTATCGTTTCCGCTCATAATTGTTATTTCATCACAAATACAATACTTTATATTTTGTTAAATGCAAAGACAATGAAAAGTCGAGTTGTTGAGCGTTAATTTTAATGTAAAATACATTTATCAAGGTCCTTTTTTACATTTTAAAATGTCTTGCACAATAATGAAGTTGAATGATTATAATGAAGTTGCGCGTCAAACCAGATCTGAGATGATGCTTCTAATTTCTTTAGTTTTAATTCTTATACTACAGAATTTTTTATATAAAACATAATATTTTATTAATCTATAATAAATTCTATACAAAGTTCACGTCTTTCAAATTGTTTTAATTATTTTTTGAAAAAATATGACGTTGAATATACACAATATGTTTATCTTCTCAAAAGTAGTAGTCTAATAGAAGGTTCTAATTTATATAATATTTTTCATATATTAAACATCATATGTTTTCTAAAATAACTGTTATATTTCTACAAGAATACATAACCTATTTACTCAAAATATTACCAAAAAGCTGTTAATTTTACTTTTTGTTAAACAAAAACTCGGTTGATGCGTGAGTCAAAGAGACCTGATTTCTTTAGTTCTAGACAGGCGTTTTATGTTTGAATTAATTAAAAATGTAGAAAGGAAGTTGTCTTGTGTTTCTAGTAGGTTTTAAAATAGTACAAAAGAGGCGATCAGGGCTGAATGAGGACAATTTAGTCGTCGAAACGTTGCCAAATTTTAAATAAATCAGGTTTCATTGACTAATGCATCAACCGAGTTTTTATTTAACAAGGTTTTGCGAGCGTACCCTTCATTAATTTTATTTTTTGATGTGTTCATTATTTTTTTTCATGCAACTTTGAAAAAAAAGTTCTTTTATTAACTTTTAATTGTTTAAATTTCTGTTTTATTGAAAATATTTCTATTCTGCACTCCATAAAAATTACATTGATATAAAACAAAAAATATTACTCCATATATTACGTACTGATTTTTAAATTTTAACATTTTATAAAAATCATTGTTGCTAATATGGCAATAATAATAATAACTTTTAAGAAATATATTAGCATAAACTATATACCATCGCAACAACAAACGTTTCTGAAACGTACGTATACATAAAACATAAATGAATACGTTGGGCAAATTAAGTAAATAACTTGAAAACCCTTATCACTGTAGACCCCTTTCACTATTATCGTTAACCTTTCGTTACTATTCTGATACATTAGCTGTCTAATTTACTAACGGTTCCTATTCTTTATAAAAGTTTTCCATAATTGCTCGCCTACTAGAGAATTACGTATTGTCATTGTAACTGTTATACAGGGATGTAAAGTTTGCAAAGAAAGAATCATTTGAGTTTTTGTTTGGGACCTTGAAGCTGTGACTTCAAACTACTGTGTATTATCTTATGTCCGCTATTATGCTAGCTAAAACGTAACTTTTCCCCAGTTTCAATACATTGTGAGGAACATAAATTTATGTTTACAGAAACAAAATTTACACAAATGAGGGGAATAAAGAGTGTTTTATAAAAACCGATTGGACCATAGAAAATGTTCTGAGATAATTCAAAAGTGCGTTGCGGGATAGCGTAATAAACGGAAGTGCCTTAAAAGAGGTATCAGTTTTCAACACTTTAAATGTCTGCGGCACACAACCACGTGATCCAAGATAACTCTCTTTTTTTAAACCTTAACCACAAATCGTTCATCCTCAACATTCATTTTCCTTTTTATCTAATCTGTTCATTTCAACCTCTTTACATTTTAGGCACTGGTGTACAACTTATTAATTTACATTGGCACTTTTACACCGGATCTAACGATAAACTCCCTTCAATTTAATATTGAATATTACCCTCTTAGGCCGCGGACATACAGAAAGCAACTGGTGATCGCAACGCAACGTAAACTTGGGTTGCTATTAGAAAAGTTACTAGTCGGTTTACACGATTGTTCATATAAAGTTGCTAGTTTAGCTGTCAGTTATGTCGTCATCAGAGGAAGATTGTCTATATTTTAAGAAAGAAACTACAAAAACGTTACAAAAAAAGACAATTCAGTTACACCCCCATAACGTTATTCATGCTAGACAAAGTCAATATATTGCTGTGCAAAATTCACTAAATTACCCAGACCAATTTTTTAATTATTATCGTATGAGCATTAGCAGTTACGACTATCTTTTAAGTAATGTATTTTAGAACATCAAGAAAAAAACAAATAATTGGCGAGAAAGATGGAAAAATAAATTTCAGCTGGAGAAAGATTGACAATAACACTCAGCTAAGGTTAATTGCTCATTTATGTATTTATTTTTATGTATAACTGCAAAACTTAAAATAATGTTACATTAAAATGAAATAAAAATTATTTTTTAAACAAATCAAATTTTATAGTTCAAGTGCCAATTTTATATATAATTTGATCAAATTTGTGGTAATCATTCGTATCGACTTGAAGTTGTTGGATACACAAATCATGACCAGAACCAGCAATATTTTGTTTTTCTGACATGATATACCACTATAATAAAACACTATTCACAGAAACAAAAACACAAAAAATACAAATAAAAATTATTATCATTTAAATACGGCATCACTCTTGAGAAACGCATACACAACACAACAAATACTGCTGGCAACTGAGAAACTGTGTAACTAGTTTACAGCATGTCGTAACTAGAGCAACTCTAGTTTCTGTGTCACTCGATAATCGCGTTGCTATCACTTCTCTATAAATTTGTGCATGCAACTTCGTATGCTGTGAAAGAGCAACTCAAGTTTGTGTTACGTTGCCGTCACCAGTTGCCTTCTAGTGACTTCTTACGTTGCAACATTATAGTGATTATTTAAAAATAAATTTTACTACAAATGCTCGCTAATAAACGGCAATTGTAAAGGATTGTCCACACTATTAGACAAAGTCGAGCGTTTTTTGTCATTCGATAATGTCTAGATACAATCAATTGTCTATAGACAATCGCGAGACAGAACCCGTGTCTATGCCTTTGCAACAAAATCACAAAACATTAGTCTCCCATCTGGGATGGGAGACTTCAGACAATTCTTAGACAATATTGGGCAACATTTCGTAGTGTGGACGTGTTGCGAGACAATGTCGCCAGTTATTATGAGTGAGTCGTGAGGAATATTTAACATGTAATTACTTTTGTTTATTTCGTCCAAGTTTTGTTTTTCATAGGAGATTTTCACTTTGCAAATTGTTTATGGGAAGTTACAAATCCCAATCATAAAAACCCCAATAAAAAAAGAAGGTGACTGAAGAACAGGCTAAAAAATATGAAATATCCGTGGGGAGGAAAAATTCACGTAAGGTAGAACTATTTCTCTAAAAATATGCTTTCTCTTTTCTCAATATTTCTGATTAAAAGCTGTAGTAATAATTCAAAATCACTTGGAGCAAACGGGGAAAGTTTCGGAGCTCCATGGAGTCTTCCAATTTCAGTGTTGAAAGTAAATTGCAACCGAAACGAGGTACTTCTGCAAAAATTTCGCGCCTCCGCCAACATCCTCTTTTGTATTATTCAAAATTATAACGGCGCAATCACCAATTCCAACAAGGTCAGCCAAGTCTATCAACTAACCAACAAGTGTATAAGCGCAACAAAGTCTTTAAATGTCTAGATAAAATGTTCCTTAGATATGTCTATAGACATCTCTTAGACATGTTTAATGTTTTTAGGCAATCGCTCGACTTTGTCTAATGCTGTGGACAAGGCTTTAAAAAATAAATTAGGGCCAATACTACTCGCAGAACTAAGCCTCAACCCCAGTTGCCATGCTCCAAAGGGTGGATAAATGACGATTAGTAACACTGATTTCAAGACTGACCTTGCTTCATTTCTTAGAAGTTACCTTTAAAATCTGTAAAAAGATGAACTTCTCAGTTTGCATGGAAAACGAATGGGCCAAGACTTGCTCGCATAATATGATCGAAATAAAGTTAGTTTAAACACTATTGTATAGTGCCGGTCACGTAACCGTGCACTTGGCCTTGAGAGATCGCAGTAGGCGAGACAGGAGATAGAGCGTCAGTATAAATATTTTCGTACAAAAATGATAAGGACTGTCAAAACACTGAATTGCATGAGACAGTCGATATTAGATAAATTTGATGATAAATTAGCTTCGGTATGACATAACAAACAATCCTGAAATATGTGTAGACATATGAAGTGCAGAAGCTGTTCATGTAAGAAACATGAAAATGTAACATGTTTTCAGAAGTGATAGTACACGCAATGAAGAGTGCACGGTTACGTGGTCTGCACTATACATGCAATCAAACCGAAAATGAGGATATGTTGTTTACACACAACACACCCACACTATTAATGAGGTTATGTTGCTATAAATCACGTTGTTATTTATGGGTTTTGAAATATAACACATAACATGCTTCCGAGAAATGTAGCACGCCTGCAACTGAGTTTTTGTTTCCATCCACTGCCTCTATTGATCGACAAATTTCATATGTTTTATAAACTCTCAATTTCTATGCCCGAATCATACTTGGAGGGGGCGTGAGGATTAGTCTGTCTTCTGTGGATCTGGAATCAGCTGTCACTAATTTTGGCAATAGGTTTGTTAGGTCTTCTCAACGCAAACCATTGATATTGTTTACATAAATCCACTCTCTTCTGTTAATACCGTGAAAGTGAAAGTGTAATTTCGTTTTCTTTAATATGTTGTCTCGAAGACGTAAAAAATTAATATACATCATCACCAAGAAATAATTACGAAATCCTTAAACTCTAGTGTTATCATATTGAGGACTTTCGCGGATAGAAATAAATAATCTGACATTCGTTAAGTTGTCGATTCGTGCTTCAATCGTTATCTGTGCGAGGTGACGATATATCTATAAACATCAGAGATCCTGCCCGAATGATCGCGTCTACAATTTGTTCAAAATTTAGTTGCTACTATGAGACAAATATTGTTAGTGTATTTCAAACGAAATTTCCAAACTACTAGCCATTCAGCTGACAATATTTAAATGTCATTCGACTCCGCCTTCAGAAGTGTAATTTAAATAGAATTTCCACTCTACTAGTCTTTCTGCTGACATTCTTGTAGTTATTTGACTGCGTCTTTAGAAATGAATTTCCAAACTAAAAAATTAGAATCCGCACTACTAGCCATTCTGCTGACATTCTTTGCATATCATTTGACTGCGTCTTTTGAAGCAGGCCCGTATCCAGCGACTTGCTTTGGGGGGGGGGGGGCGATCGATGCATTATATATATGTGTGTGCGTGTGTGTGTGTGCGCGCGCGCGCGCGCGCGTGCATGTATGTAAAAACATAGAACAGAAAAAGTTTTTCGACGCTTGCGTTAGAAATCGGTAGCGTGATAAAGATTCCTAGCAAATTAGACTTTTTAATAAATAATTATTCCAGTTTCGATAACACTTATGGCTAGAGAATATTATTAATTTCATAATAAGCTATTATTATAAAAATGGTTTATTAATTAATATAAGTAGTTATTCTTCCAACACGAACAATTCCGGAGTCAACTGCGAATATTACCCTTGCAAAATTACGTATTGAAAATCATATGTTCAAGACTAAGCTTCACTAGCGCTATCTGTTGTTAAAACGTTTAGACGTTTACGAGGGTATGCCGAGGGAACGCGCCACATTTTCAAATTTAAATTTTATTTTTTATTTACAATAAAAGACGAATTAACTTAAGTAAAAGTCTAATTTAATGGAAAGTCCTAATTTAATAATATATTGTCGATTTTTAACCCAAAGTTCTTGAGGGTTGGGAGGGGCGATCGCCCCATCGCCCCATCGCCCCCCCCCCTTGGATACGCGCCTGTGAAGTGTATTTCAAACGAGATTTTCTCACTATATTTTAGTGTAACTACATTTTAATGCAGCTATATAGTAATGTAGTATAATATAGTGCATTGTTTTTAAAATCATTTTAAATGTTTATAAAAAAACTGCGTCTAAACTAATATCGTGTCATGCCCAAATTCAACTATAGTATAACCTCTAATTCGTCACGTTCGGGACCGAGGGGGTGACGAATGACGGAAGTCGTGTAATTAACATGTAATTGTGGGTAAACATAATACATAAATACGTAAATAGGTATGTAATATAACTAATATTGCACTTACATTATTTATGTCGGCCTAAACTCAACAACACTATACAAACCCTAGTAGCCTACAGTATAGTTCGTAATTACAAATACAATACGGTACTCTGTTTACACAAAAGCCATTTAAAAAAACATATTACAGTACATCATTAGAACAATAACGGTAGCCAGCAAAAATACGTTATATTAAATCTATTTACGTTTTAGTTAAAAAAAGTTCAGTTAATTTCTCTGAACCAAAGAATTCTTTTTTATTGCCGCCTATACTATGCAACAGTTCAGACGATGTTTGTTATTACTGGGATGAGTACGGTGACAAATTACACAAGCTGACAAATTATAGAGTGCCGAATTAGAGAGGTTCTACTGTAGTCCGAGTTTTTTTTTTATTAAACTTAACCTAACCGGCACTTTCTAGATGTGGTCTAAAGTAGCGATATTGTAATATAAAATACTCCTGTTTTATAAAGAAACATTTACCTTATACAGTTTTATATGTATCGGTAAATTTAGGTTACGTTCAATTTTTAAAAAATTACAATACTATTTTTGTCATAAGTAACTTCAAGTAATATGTTTTTTTAGAGTGTAGATTTGAGTAACATGTGTGATAAGGAAAAAGATCGAAGTGAGCCTGCACTTTGTCAAGTACTACCAACATTACAGTTTGAAAACGTTCTACGAAACAGCGAGTGCAAGCATTGGCTTTCTCACATTTCAGCATTTACCTGCAAACGATTACGCCGCGACCACGTCAGCCGGCCTATACATCATACACTAACGACTATTACAACCTGCTCGTAGTGTGTGCTTCCCCCTCCCTCCAACACCGCCGCCGTCACACTCGCCATTCAAGCTGTAGACAGAGCGAGAGTGACTTCAGTTGTACCGTAACTCTGGCATTGCCAAGTTTAAGCGAAGAATCGAAAACAATGTTAATGCGAGTGCTGTGATTCAATAGCGCCTTAAAATGCAGTTTCTAGTTATTTTGTGTTTGTTTCTTTTTGGATTTTCTAAAACGACTGGTAAGTATTTATATGAGAAAATGACAATTTAATAAAAGTGTTCAATAAAATTTAAATTTACCTTTTTCTACCTTATAATTTATTGAAATTTTAGAGATAGTTTAAATATTTTTTCAATACAGATTTGATTAAATCTTCAAGATTTACACTTATGTACTTTAACATAAAATCATATGAGCCATTTTCAGATACTTATTACTGTATATATGTTGTGTTTATATATAACCATTAGCAGTATTTATTTACCGTGCCCACGTATACGATTTTAGCGAAAATAATTATACCGGCCAACGCAGAAAGTCATCAGGGATACGAAAAAAATTATTACAACTCTCGCTCACGCCTAAAAAATTAATAATTTTAGAAAATTGTAATTCCCCCATATGTGGAGCTAATAGTTCTGGTAAAAATGCATATTTCCTACCCTTATTACAATGCTTATAAAACGAATGAAAAACATGTTCTGAAGCTTTATTGGTAATTATTGTTTGTTATTGCCACGGAAGGTTAATTTTATAAACCTATGAAATATCCAGTAAGGATAGATTTGGTTATAATTTTATACGTTCAACTAAATGTACACATGTAAGGCTAGAATAGAGATCACGTGACGTCACGTAAAATATTTTCATTTTTATTTATATTTAAAATGTAAATAAGCGTATACACGAGTTTTTTCTTCTCTTTAGTTAAAAAACTTCGATAATTTTTTCAGTTATTAATGTATATATATATATATATATATATATATATATATATATATATATATATATATATATATAAGATTCGAATAGAGATTTTATTATTCCTATTGGATGTTTATTTTCAAGTATCACAACTAAAGACAATTTTAAACTCTGTCGGTATTATTTTAAAGATTTCATTTCCGCAACAGTAAAAGTTCATAAAAACTATTTTCATAGTACACCTCAGTGGGTTCGTATGAAGATAATTTTACTATAAATATAGAAAACTATACAAACCAAATAGAATTTTGTAATTCTCATATACGTTTCTGGCTGGGCCACTTCCCCAAACAATAAAAAAAATTTTAATAGGTCACAAATAGTTAGGGATTACCTTTTTAGAAATATGAGCTAACGTTGTCTTACAGAACGCATTTATCATCATCAGAATTAAATCGTTCAACTTTCTCATGAAGTGAACTCGTGCAAACATACTTAACTAACAAGAGAGACCGGTTACGCTCCGCCGGGCACGACGCGTCCCAAAATTTAACAGGATAGACCAGGGGTCTCCAACCTCTTTTATTCAAGGGCCACATCGAAAACTTTAGGAGGAAAGACAATATTTCAGGCCAAAAATCTAAAACGACGTTTTTTCTAATCAAGCGCTCAGTGGTGGTTTTTGAGATTTTTTTTGAGTTTTTTACTTGTTTACATCTAGTTTACTTTTCACTTATAGAGAAAAGAAGTGGCAAGTGAGAGACGAGTACTATGTTCATATTTAATGGTAAAATGCTTTAAAAGAAATAAATTACCAAATAAAAATCTTTTTCAATATGCTAGCTTTACGCGGGCCAGAAAAAAATTTGTTCCCGGGCTGTAGCTTGGAGACCCCGGGGATAGACTATAAGCTACTATCAAGCTGTATAAACCTGTGCTTAGGTGTTGTTTAACCCAAACTCTTTTAATTATCGGGATGTTATAAATAAATCTTTTTCAATATGCTAGCTTTACGCGGGCCAGAAAAAATTTGTTCCCGGACTGTAGGTTGGAGACCCCGGGGATAGATATAAGCTACTATCAAGCTGTATAAACCTGTGCATACGTGTTGTTTAACCCAAACTCTTTTAATTATCGGGATGTTACAAAGAAATAACCATTGGGAGGTTTTTGACAAAGAATCACCGCCATGAATTACAGGTGACACACGCCATACGACATATTTTGGACGGTTAGATAAGGAGTTACGCAAATATTTTTGTAGCAATGAACTCAGATAAGCCGTCGGCTTATTCAGTGCACTGTGTAACTAGAATAATAGAGAGAGGGGAACCCAAGGCGGCAATCCAAATTTCTTATGCAAAATGCAAATAATATTAAAACAGAAAATTTCCAAAGTGGACGCAATATAGAAACGCTAGGAGCACGCCTACAGTATTTATTTACCGTGCCCACGTGTACGATTTTAGCGAAAAAAATTATACCGGCCGACGCAGAAAGTCAACTTGGATAAGAAAAAATAACGAGATTTGGTTGTAATTTTATAAATTACTATATACCTATATTAAAATATACCTGTAAAGTTTCCAGTCACGATAGATTTGGTTGTAATTTTATACAACACAACATTACCTAATTAGACGTCTACTTCCGCGGAGCAATATTTTTTACCAGGTGACGTCACGTGATCTCTATTCTAGCCTTACATGTGTACATTTGGTTAAACGTATAAAATTACAACCAAATCTATCCTTACTGGATACTTCATAGATATATAAAATTAACCTTCCGTGGCAATAACAAACAATAATTACCAATAAAGCTTCAGAACATGTTTTTCATTCATTTTATAAGCATTGTAATGAAGATGGGCAATGTGCATTTTTACTAACACTATTAGCACTACGTATGAAGGAATTGCAATTTTCTAAAATTATTAATTTTTGGGGCGTAGGCGAGAGATGTAATAATTTTTTTTCGTATCCTTGATGACTTTCTGCGTCGGCCGGTATAATTGTTTTCGCTAAAATAGTACACGTGGGCACGGTAAATAAATACCAAACTATATAATTACGTTCTGAGTTAGGTTATGAAAATAATGAAATACTAATTAACAATTTGGAAAAGTAGGTTATTAGGTTTTTGGTTAGATTACGTTAGAATCTATTATTTACATTTTTGTAACCGGAAGTTGAAAAATTAACTTAATGTTAATAAAGCTTGGTAATGAGTTTGTCAAGTGAGCTGATATTTGTTGTGTGGAAAGTTGTTAATATGCTACGTGTCAATGCCAGAGTTTATTATTTTACCAGAGCTCCTGAGGTCTTCCTACGTAAAATTCTTAATGCAATGTCATACAATACCAATACGCAACGGTATTTTTAAACCGTCCACTAACTCACAAATATTATGAAAACACTCTTCAAAAAAGATAAAATTAAACTTTGGAACACGAAATAGAAAAGGATAAAATGTGGCACGAAATTAAGGAAGAACCAGATCATCGTTCAGTGCGCACACTTCTGGAACAAAAACATGTTTTTACCGTATTTAAGGGATATCATCTGCTTCTTAATTGTCTAAGAATAATATTGTATTATTATTTAATACTCTACTCTCCCTAGCGTGGTAAGCTACGCGGTTAGCCACGAATTGCCGGGGGTTTTCAGGAAGGAGAGAACCATTGGCTGCTTGTACAGGGATTGAAGTTAGCCTATTCTCTAATGAAGTACTGTATATGCGACGAGGCTTTCAAACTATATCTCAAACTTTCCAAATTATCGTAAAACAATGACCTTGAACGGATCGTTAAGAGGTGTTTCGTTTTCTTCTATATTCCACATGTTTTAAAGCTTTAGAAACGTTTTTATCTAATTTGTTTCACCTCTAAAGGCCAGTAATAAACTAGCAGCATTTTAATTTTCAGGTCCAAGTAGGAGATAGGTCTACTTCATGTATATAACCCTGCGCATGTCTCTGCGTGATCCTCTACATCCTCTACCAAGGAGTAGACCTATTGTGTTCCCTCCTTAATCCTACATATATTGACAATCTTTTCCCATCCTTCGTAGGCTATAATAGTTATACGGACTAATTGGCTTGAAACCGCCAATACATCATTTGGCTGACGTAAACACCTTGACACATTATGTATTAAAAATACGTATCTACACTTATTCACACTAAAAATATCTACAATTATCTACATTAGAATTATCTACATTTATATATATGATAATTATATCCATAAAATATCTACAATTATATACATTTATATTCATTTAAAATATACAATTAATTGCATTATAATTACAGTATATACATTTATCTATATTGTAATTAATTATATTATAACTACCTACATATATACCCATTATAATATCTAAATTATCTACATATGTATAAATTAAGAAATATCTATAATCATCAACATTTATCTATATTTTAATTATCTTTATTTATATACATTAAAATATCTATGATTATCTCCATTATAATTACCAACATTTCTATACATTAAAAATATATACTATTTACTGCATTATAATTACAGTATATACATTTATATTTATTGTAATTAATCATATTATAACTACCTGCATATATACCCATTATAATATCTACATTATCTACATATGTATAAATTAAGAAATATCTATAATCATCAACATTTATCTATATTTTAATTATATTTATTTATATACATTAAAATATCTATGATTATCTCCATTATTATAACCAACATTTCTATATATTTAAAATATATACTATTTACTGAATTATAACTACCTACATTCACATGATTAAAAAAATATCTACTATCAACTACATTATAATTATCTACATCTGCATACATTAAAAATATCTACATTATAATTATATGCATTTATCTACAAAGTAATTATATACATTAAACTTATCTACATACTAGTTATCTACATTAAAATATATACTATTCTACATTAAAATTATCTACATCTGTATAAATGAAAAAATATCTATTACTATCTACATTTATCTATATTATAATTATATACAATTATCTACGGTGTAATTATCTATATTATAATTATCTTCATTTATATACATTAAAATATCTACAATTATCTCCGTTATAATCATCTGCATTTATATACATTAAAAATATCTATTATTTACTGCATTATAATTACCTACATTCACATGAATTAAAATATCTACAATTACCTACATCTGTATACATTGAAAAATCTACAATTATCTACATTAAAATATCTACAATATTTTACATTAAAATTATCTACGTTTATCAATATTATAATTATCTACATTTAACATACTGTAATTATCTACATTATAATTACCTACCTTAATTTGTTTTACAATTATCTACATTTCATTATTATTAGTGCAAGGAATAATTATCTCCATTTGTTTACACTATCCTCACTCCATAATACAGTTATACCCGCACAAAGACTGCAGGGAAGCCCAACAAACCTGGGTTACTCTCAATGGCAATAGCATAGTTACGTAAGCTTACTTGTGAAATATACCAACTGAAATAAAGATAAACACGCTAGCCTCGTTAGAATTATCATTCTATTCTGAGTAATATGAACCCTTCTTAAGTATATTTTACGCAAAGAACGGCCAAGCCAGTGACAAACGTTTAAGCCAATACAATTAAATGTCTCCAACTGGATGGCGTCTCCAATTGTTCCAATAACCCGCCTATTGTCTCTGAATAACACTGTTGATGATGTCTATTAGGAAACACAGCCGACTGTCTGGCTGCAGTGACTTTTAGCGACCCGTGATGTCCGCTTGTTCCCATCAAGTAATGTTATATCTCGGGTTAATTGCAGTTCCAAAATGAAACTGTATTGATTAAATGCGACAATACTCCTGACCGACAAAGCACCCGTTACGGGTAATAGTTGACAAAGAGTAAGACAACTCTGATATAGCCGTCACACTTGCGTACAGTAAAAAACGTTATATAATGTGCAATAAACGTTATAAAGTTACGAGTATATCGTTGTAAATTCTCACTGCTGTTATATTAGCATACAGAATTACAAGCACATGCTAGCCACACTTACTATACGAAAAAAGAACTAACATGATACTACTTTAATTATACTTGTATTTAAAATTTGTTCTAGTTCTACTTTTTGATGAAGATAACTTTGTCGCTGAAACGCGTATAAGGAAATAATTATTAATTGGGAGTTGGTGTTTGTTATTGCTTAATTTTGCATAAGATACTTAAAAATGTATCCTAAGCAAGAACAAGTAATATAAACAACAAACTTTAAAAGTTAATTCTTACTTATTTGAACAATTTTTTAAAACATTTTCGTTACTTTTTATTAAATAATTAAAATAATATAAATAAAGTAATATTACCTATGCGTTAGAACAGATGTTTTGTTATGAAATCATATGTTATCACTTATTTTAAACCAAATAGGACGAAATAACTGTATTGGTTCCCTTCCCTCTTTTGTTTTCCCCCAAAAGAAAAGTTTTTCCCAAATACAAATAATTTATTAAATTTAATTATTGAATTTTTGAAAAAAAAACTGAATTACTATCAATTGTCATCCACTACAAGTTCAAAAAATTTATTTCAACTTGAGTGGATGAATAAAAAGTATCTTAACGATGGAAAATTTGTACAAGATATAACACACACACACACACCTCGCAAAATTATCAGGTTAGAATTGGTTTAACAAGTTTATAACGTAAAATAACCGTTTGCTATGATAGTCAGACTACAAGGTTACCTTACGATGGGGAATTTTGTTATTCCCTAAGCAGCCCTATGATAACAGGATATAGGTACAATTTAATATAGCTATGTACAGTACGTGAGGTTTAACCGAGTCTCTGACCTTGAGATAGCTAGGGTGGACTGGGCTGCAGTGTTGGGTCAAAAACCAACACTTCAGAAAACATCAGTGTTGTGTTTAAAGTGTAAATATCTCTAATTAACTAAATGATAATACTGTAATACGTTGTTAGACATGATCTTTAAATGTGTTGCTCTGCTTCTGCAAAGAAACATACGCAATTACGAAAGAGACGATATACGTATTGTATAATGTTTTCAGTTAGGCTAGTAGTCAAATGTTAGGGCAGAACGAGTGACACCGTTAAACCTCACGCGTAACCGTGTACTTGGCCTTGAGAGATTGGACGAGATTTCTCATGTACCACCACTTCAGAAATCATGTTACATTTTCAGAATGTTCTATACATCAACAGCTTTTGCTCCCGATATGTCTAGATATTATTCAAAATTGTTTGTTATTTCATACCGAAGCCAATTTATCTAATATTAACCGTCTCATGCAATCAGCGTTTTCACAGTCCTTATATTTGTAGAAAACTATTTATACTGGCCATCTACCTCCCGACTCGCCTACTGCGATCTCTAAAGGCCACGTGCAAGGTTAATTGGTCCGCACTACACAAAATAGTGCTCTGTTTTACAAAAAAAATAATGTATAGTTTTATGTATTTGCAAATTGATATTTTATAATTTTCAAATTTTAACCACTATATCTGGTTAGCTATATCTATAATTACTTTTATCTTGTTTAGAATGTATTCTAAGTGAAATATTTAAATATGAAAATATTGGGATTGATTCAGTCTTTGTCAACTAATACCTAAGAATACAGGACAACGACTTTCCCTGAGCGATTCCCGCTGTAGGCGCCACCAACACCTTGGTTACTGGTTGCGGGAGCTGTAAGCAGATTGCATTGTTTGTCTTTACCATTAACGCAAATGTTTAACCTTGACTTCGGCGCCACGCAACTCTAAATACGGTATTTTCGGAGTTACAAAGAGAACGCGTGACCAAAATACGTGTTACGAATATTCTTATAACAGTTCCAAATCACGTTCGTTCAGCACCTAATCTGCACAGCCTTGTGAAAACATCTGAAAAGAGTACTTCTAGCTTCCATCCGGACGCTGGTCTTAAGAAGAGTCCAGTGTTTCCAAACCGTAGTTGAATCAGCGCGTGTTAGGTATCGCTTAAATACGTATAGTTTCCCACAGAATAACATGTGTGCGCAATCCAAAGGCACAGTACTTCGAACTTTTCGATTCTAAGTCATCATTTACGCGTCGATCTGTTTAGGACGTAGCGCACTCACACACGTACCGGACAGTCATCGCCCTGGCAAATAAAATTGTATTACCGAGCATTCCGATAACTTTCAGATCATTTACAATATGATTACATTTAATCTTGTGAAATTATGTTATGATTTTTCTTGAAACAAAAACCGATACTTTAAAGATGTTCTGTGAATTTTAAATTTCGCAATTTTTATTGAGATACAGTATTAAATAATGACAGACGGTGAGTGTGCTGATAAGAGCCAGGCAGGCGATCCTTCGCCTACGAATTCTCTTGCGGCCGTCCGGGAAAAAGCAAACCGTAGAATACAAACTACCGTAAACAGACCTTTCCGCATTTGTTCTGCAGTCCTTTACGCCGCATGTGTTGCCGCGTCGTCACATTGACCCACTTATCAGTCAATGTTAACAGTTCCCTATTTAACGTAATCGTCAACTTTATAGAAATTCAGTAGACCCTCGGGTTCGGTATTCGCGGTTTCGCTTATTCGCTGATGGTAAAATACAGGATATTCCACTAATATGTATCGTATTTTTTTAAAAAAAATACCAGAAAGACAGTATAGTTACTATGCAGGTTGTAGGACAATGTGTACTCGTCAAATTTATTTTGCACAGTACTGTAGTTATTTATCACAAAGAAATCTGATTATTCTAAAACCATCCGTTATGCATACTCATACACTACTAGGACTACTACTCAAAAGCTAGGCATTCCTTATTTATAACAAGTGGCGTTATCGTCACTGGCAAACAACGATGAGTGAATCCGTCGCTCTCAACCAACTCCATACATAAGTTTAGTATCACTTCTGTTTACTTACTAATATTTTAATAATTTTCGAAATTCAAACATTCTATAATCGTATTCGTTGACCATAACAAACTCGGATTTTGTTTTTTCCGTCAGTTATTAAACAGGTGTCGCATTCGATTGTCACAGGTGTTTAGTTCGGATTCATGGAAAACGTAAATAAATAATAAAAAATTGTATATAATTATGTAGTATGTAAATATACCGTAATGTATTATAAGTGTACAGTATAATTGTAATTAATGTTAACATTTTTGATGTAGAACGTAACCCTCCCCTTCCATATACAGTCGGTTTCACATTTCGCGGTAAGTTCGGGAAACGTAATCCCCGTCCCCGCAAATAATGAGGGATCACTGTATAAAAATACTAAAAAATATGTTCAGTAACAAGTGGAAAAAAAGAAATTTCGAAAAACACAGTGATTGTAAAAAAAAGTAATCTAATATTTCTAAACTTTGATTTATAAACTATTTCGGATATTTCGGAGCAGGAATTTTGGTTTGATGTGAAATTTAAGAATTGAATCCTTTAGCAGCGTTTAAACAAAATAACTTAACAATAATAATAATAAGTAGTGTTATACACATTTTATTAACGCCAGGGTTTTCAAGCATAATTTTTTTGCGGATTAAATAAAATATTTATGCATTTATTGGCCGTTGAATAGATCACTCCTTTAAACAGAAATCACCTTTCTCGACATCAATAAGATTCTTTTTGTACTGGTTTCCTTCAGATCTCCCACATACATGATCTTCGAACAAATTTTCGAATCAAAAACTTTATAAAACCCTAAGGATGACTTTCGTTAAACTAATACAAAATTTCACTTGAGCCACACCATAAAGTTATTATAATGAAAAATATAATTCAACAACGGTTAAATTAAAATATTTAATTAACAAATAGCATTTATTTTATTGCTTTATTGTTAGCAGATTATACTTAATGTACACTTTAACAGATTTTTAAAATTAGTTAATTTAAAATTTTAAAAAAGCATACAATATTTTTCATTTTAAGGTTATATAATATTACATGTTACAATCTTTATCGAACTTAAAAAATTCCTAGTTGATTTAAGTCACAAAATAACTGTATGTTGAAAATAAGTATAAATTGATATATAATACATACACTTTAAATTATAATGATGAAAAAGACTAAAAGTAACATAACCTATGAGTGATAAAAATAGCTGATAAATGAAATCAGTCGCTACCGCATAGTTTACCGAACAACATGCAATATTTTTGATTTAATGGGAAAACGAATTTGAAAATGATTTAAACACAGCCTCCAAATCTCCTCTAACTCAAGACGAAAACAACCGTTAGCATTAATCTCCGTCATAATTTAAACATAACCTCCAAATCACCTCTAACTGAAGACGAAAACAACCGTTAGCATTAATCTCAGACATGATTTAAAAATAACCTACAAATCCCTCTAACTGAAGACGAAAACAACAATCTGCATTAACCTCCGTTATGTTTAGCAGGAACTGATTCTAAGTACAAACCGAAGCCGTATTTACTACATGTTTAAATTTTTTCTTTCAAACCATCAGTTTTCCTAGTTCTTTCAGTATCCGTTCTCGTGACTCTTAATCTATTAAAATAACAGACTAACATTTAGAATAAAGCACTACCACTAATAATAAATTGGACCTCATGATCGCCGCTATACCAAACACCGTTAATTACCGCCGCTAGACTGGCAACAAACGCCGCGAGACGGTGTGGGATTTTCTGACCCGACCGTTCAACCTGCGGCAAGAGAGCGTGGGTCACGTGACCTGGCGAAAGCAGGTTAGCAATGGTCCAAACAACATTCATACACCGTGTATCTAGATAAATGACAAATTTACCTATTTTGGATAAAGCTTTTTGAAGATGATTTTTTCCAAGTCATCCCTGCCTCTCAACACACTTATATTGGGCTATTTTATAATTGTATTATCTTTCGATTTTTCACGGAAAGAGCTTATTTTAGCTTGATACATACACAAACATTCCTTATTCTTCCATTACCGGTAGAGTACTAACTGCATTTGTAGAAAGGTAGCTTTCAAGAGATTGAGTGCCAGAATGGGCTGGCTTTAGATATCCGGAACCAGGTAAAATAAAAAAATCTTGAAGATAACAGCTATGTATAAAATGTATTGTAAATTATAATTTTCAATTATTATTATTATGTGTGTTTTAAGATTTAACGATAGTTTTTTATTTCTATTTTTACGTCATCGAACGTATATAGACCTTTCACATATAGCATAAAAGTTGTCACCTAAGCAATCACAAATCACAGTATACTACCATAACGTCTGAAGTAATGAAATGTGTTCAGAGAGTAATAAAAGTTTTACTAAAAGAGAATGAACTCTGTGATAAAATGTCGCTGAAAATTTTTAATGTAGTAACTATCGATGTTGGCTTCGTAGCATGAAGTCAGCCATATCCACAATGGAAAGGCCAAAGGAATATCTTGTGTTTAAGAAAATACAAATGCGGTTACAAGTTGTTCAGCACGTTTTGGACATATATACCATTTGTAAAACCAAGCCGGTATAGAAGAAATTTCTTGAAGTATGAGAAAAAATAGCATGGAATTTTTTACTTATTGTGCAAATGATCGTCAAAATTCGCTAAGGGGTTATATAGGCAATGTAACTACACCGCCTCCAGGTTCTCAAGATGTTTAAAAAGAGAACAAAGTTTTTCCAATTAAAAGAAATATATTAACTAATATAATTTTATTTTATTTACATAGTTTTACAAACGCATACAAGTAAAAAGAAGGTACATCGGTTAGAGTCGGGTATAAACATGTTCTATACGAATTCCGTTCAATTTGAGGCAGCGTTCGTACAGTTCTTGAAGGGTTTGCATCATTTTAGTAAAGGATCTACTATGGTGTGACCTCTGTACATCACTATCGGAACGTTGAAACCTGAGAAAACGCGTTGTCTGCTTGTTTATAAAACCACTAAGCTGCGCATTCATCCGTCACTCAGAAACTCAGGTTTTCCATAGCACATTGCTAGCATCGATGCGCAGCATTGAGCTCTGGGAGGTTTGTTTAAACAATTCAAAGGCTGCACGGTTTGTACTGCACTGGTTTGTAAATATTGGTAGGGAATACTACCAATATTTTGAACATTTTTCTCTCCGACATATTGCTAAAATTCAGTTTGAAAGAGGTTTGGTTAAGGCTCCTTTTCGGTGACTGTAACATTTGCTGCAACACTCTTCCGTAGTTTTCATTTGTACATCATTAGTTGGGCGACCTGAAAAGCCCTTCTGCTGTGTCAAAACACTACCTGATCTTTAAAGTTTTTTAGAATCACAATCACCGCGTTACTAAGCGGGTTTTTGTCAAATTGTTCCTGAAAACGTAATGCACTTTGTGACAAATTTGGCCCACCCGCACGTCCGATTCTACATACAGTAATCGAAAATAGTGTACATTAAATATTTTCTCTGCAGCAGTTATCATCATGTCAGCAAAAACTAACCTCAAATGAAATACGTCAACACGAATACGCGGCAACAATCAAACGTCGGCACAGCTGATCGAGAAGGCAACTACAGCTGATTCAGTTTCAGTACTGGTTATTTTGGCACATATCGTATTTGCGGCTGGAGCAATATTATTTCATAACAACAACAGTTTAATCGCGTTACAAAAACATAAATCCAGCCGCTCTTCTAATTTAGTATATTTTTATTAATACAAACATTTTTACTCGAATAATACTTACTACAAATTGACTCTACGACCTCCATAAATCTATACCGAGAATTAGAAAAAGTAAGTATTAACTATAATCGAAATATTTTTTCAGAGATCAGTAAGAAATTAGTCACTACAATGCTGTCTGGTAGAGAATATTTTATTAATGTCAAATATGTGTTCCACGAAACTTACTTAACATGAAATACTTTAGCCTTTTGTATTTGTATTTGTCGCAGATTTTTAATTTCTTCGCCCCCTTCCAACAAAGGGGTTTCCAACGGACACTTCGTGTATTTTGTCTCATCTGTATTGATTTACAGGCCTGCTTTGACGTATTCTTCTTTTATTTTTCGTGTCATGTATTCCAAGTCTTCTTTTTCTTGAGCCATAATGCCTCCGGTCATACGTAAATTTTAACGTAATTACATCCGTATTATTTATTTGGAACCCTATCCTTGTCCACGTCTTTTTCCAGTTACGAAGTACTTTGTCCACATATAGGCTATTTTGAACAGTCGGAGAGATGCTGCGCCCTTGTCTCAGTTTTTCTGACACAGGAAATCCTCGTGACACCTTTCCCTTCCACCCTTTGTTCTTAATAACTGATCTCTTATATAATTCTTGGACAGCTATAATGACGTTCTCATTGATGTTGGTTTATCGTATGGTTGGTTAAATATAGGGTGAAATCTTAAATAAAAAATTTTCAAGACATATTTTTGCTCAGGATTAACAATTGGACAATGAATACAAATTATACGCTTCCACCGACGGGTCCCGATTAAAATTAACTAATTCTATACAGTTGCGTGAAATTTACGCGTTAAGCCCGTCCTGAATAACACAGAATCTTTGTAGATCGTGGGAAGTGATTCTGTTTGTTGTTTGTTTATCAACAGTCGAAAGATCTGTTGGAACGTACAAACACTGTCGGTTTGTGGTACAACATGGGTTAGTCAGAACTTACGTTCCGCAAAGATTATTTAGAGAACAGATAAGATAAGAAACAGACGATCAGAGAGCATAACGTTTTCCACCGAAAACTGGCTTTGATGCTTTGATCTATGACTAGACGTTAACGTACCAAGGTCACGACCCATTTGGACGTACTTCTCTTCAAAGAGAAGCATCAGTGGCGTCCTCTTGCACAGTGCGTATCATTTAAAATTTGTTTATAACCGACCACGTGGTGTGTGTTGAGGTCAGACGGATTTAACTCTTTGTTTTGGTTAATATGCATTTAGAAACACCATGGTATTTTTTTACAAAAGTTATTCTCTTATCTATTTAGTTTTAATTGATTCAGAGCGTTTATCTATCATAATACAAGGACTAATTCTGTCAGTCAGTACTGCATATGATGGAAGTGCTTATTCTAAAGTTTTTTCTTATGATTATTACGAAAAGTTGTAATGGATAACAAATTAGATGAAACTAATGTCGAAAGTGTATAATTTTATTCTGATTGAAAGATTCTGGAGGTTTACTACGGAAGGATGTTTTTACCTCCCGCAGGGGTAGGCTCTTTATCTAAGAGACGTCCTACGACACTGGTAGAGAATAGGTTCACACAAGATATATCTCTCTGCGCGCGAAACTCCTCCTTGTAGCCAGACCCTTTCATCATTTACTCCCAAGTAGTGGGTTTACACCTCTCTTAATTATCAGCTTGGCACATGGACAGTCTTCCTGAATTCTTCACGCGCGTTAGGGATACTAACCGCATGCGCATGTGAGACGGAGGCAGCTCGCTAGAGGTTGGCTGCCACGAGGGCTGAGCGGGCTTTGGGGCTCAGACCCGGGGGGAGGGGGAAAACACCTCTCTTAATACTGCAGAATTCTCGCGGATTACTATTGTAATCCAGGGGTAACGTTTTGAGTACTATTTTGGGTACCATATAACCTTGAACAGCCTTCTAACTTTCACACACATATACCCACTGTTACCAGTCAAGTAGCAGAGCTGTAAGTTGTCATGTTATTATTTTTTTTTTAATACTTTTAATTCACCTGGATTACAATAGTAATCCACGTGACCACTTATGATATGTTTCCTATACATGAAGTAGTTTTAATATTTTGTATTTCAAATAGATATTTTGTTATTTTCTGTGTAAAAACAATATTTAAATTAGTAACACACTTATCTTTAAACAATGTCTGAGCCAGAGCGTGACCAAATACGACGCTGGCTTGCCGAAACCGAAAGTGGCAATGAAGGTGTGTTAGGCTGACCTAACACATGACCTAACTTGTTTTATGTTATATATTACTTTTGTGCTACAATAAAAAACGTTTTTCACGTTTGTTTTCCGTACAACCCCTTAAACACAATAAAATGCTTATAAGATATTTTTAAAAAATATTTATATTTTATAAGCTATTTCAAAGTGGATTTCAATAGTAATCCGAGCAACCCATCTTCTTTACGCGCGACCACAGCAGTGTTAACCCCGGTTGAGAGGTCTAATTTCTTAAGCGACACTAACCACAAGATACCATCATCATTCCGTAGTCTCGGTGCCAGGGGATCACGTTTTATTAGTTCTACCTCCAATTCTTGCCTTTTTCTTACAAGGGGGTGTAACCAGTGTCTATGTTTTTAAAGATAAGTGTTTTAAAGCGAAAAACGTTTTTATGGACTGTTGGATCTTGATCTATACTTGTCAATATTAAGCGCTAGTACCGGCAGAGGGGATTTGTGCGTTTTAAGGCGGTTTGCCAGTATGGCTATTCAACACCTATTGAAATTACTCGTAACAGTACCACTTACGAATACAGGTAAGTTTAAAGTATGGGCGTAACACCTATGGTACAGGATAATAGAAGATATTACGATATCCCCCGCGCAGAGTCGCTCAGTCACCGGCACACGGTGTAGAAATGAGTCACGCTCGGTTTTCCCTGCACATGCGCTGTAGATGTACTCCTGACTTACAAACATAACCTAACCGTAAGCTAGCTTTTTTAGTAGGTATATTTTAGTAAGTATAAGTATTTACATATAAATTGAAGTAATAATTTTAATAGAAAAGGTGCACAAATAAAATTATTTAATATTAAGTTTCTGCTTTTTAATATTCTGTAAATCTGCAGTTTTGTGTTAGAAAATGTTTTTGGGAATAACCTTACCGCTTCTACCTGCCTTGGGCCAGGGCTCTTCTCCTGCACCGCACAGTACTTGAAGCAGAACTACTGTCTATGGAGGTCATAAAGAGGTGTCAAAACTATACGTGAGGTAATATTTGCGAGAGCCATTCATTCCTTACATTACACTTCAAAATCGATGACAAAGAAAAACGTATTCCTTGTACCAAATCCACTGTTATTTTAAGCTGTTTTAAATGTGTAAAGCTACATTACTAAATGTCGAAACACATAACGTGATTTCAGGGTGATTGCAAAACTGGATACGGTGCAAGGCCTACATATGCCATCTGGATGCTATCGCTAGACTGACAATGAATGACTTGCGACCTTGACGTTATCACTGCGTTTACTGTTATCAGGAAATCGTACATTTGCCATGACGGCACATTATCGATGACTCAATTTATAGTCTAAGAGATTAAATGATATTTTTTCACAGTCTAATCTACTTGCCAATTACTTAGCTAGTAAAAACGTTTTGAAAAATATAATAATTGCAACTAATTCACAAATGGGAACAAAATTAAGTAAGATATTTGGCCGAAGTTAGATTGAAAGGATGGTATACTCGACACCTCAACCTGCAATGCTTCTTGAATCTGGAGTTTAATTTCTTCTCAAAACTTCTAATATGCCTTAGTGAGCGTCCGTGCAAGTGCGCGCGCGCGCGCGTGTGTGTGTGTGTGTGTGTGTGTGTGTGTGTGTGTGTGTGTGTATGTGTGTGCGTGTGTGTGTAAATGTGTATATGGGTGTGTGTGTGTGTGTGTGTGTGTGTGTGTGTGTGTGTGTGTGTGTGTGTGTGTGTATGCGGTGTGTGTGTGTGTGTGTGTGTGTGTGTGTGTGTGTGTGTGTGTGTGTGTGTGTCTCTCTCTCGTTGGATAATAGAGATACTTAAGAAAGGTATGTCTACATAAAAAGAAAATTATGAGAAAGGGTTGCAGCGATAGTATGCGACTCAAGGTACCAGTGTTAAGAAAGATCTGGGAACTGTTTATCGGTTTTTACGAGGTCCTAGCACCAAATTAGGGCTGGAGTTGGCTCCCGCAATCAAGTTTCACATTAAGGATTAACATCATTTGATAAGGTTTGTCACGCGATTAATAAAGTATCACCAAAGCTTTTTCTACTCCGTGACTCCGCCTTCTCGCCTTTTTTTGTTTTTGTAACTGAAGAGTAGTTAAGGCTCTTTTAGCAAACTTAGAAACATGGTCCATGGGTGGGTTTACTTGCCTTTTACATACTTTTTTGTATTATAAACTTTTAAAATGTTAATATTAAGCTGAAATCAAAACTTGTGCCACAATAAATCAGGATTGCAAATAATTATTTAAATATTAATTGTTATATAACTTCTGTCTAATGTTCTAGATGAAATGGTTATAAAAAGTCAAGAATTTTTCTTTTCGTGAATAATTTGTTTCGATATCCTAACCAATGGTACTTAGAAGTAGTTGCCATATTTCTCGTGTCGGGTTCATATACAAACTGTAGATTTACTTACGAAATTAACAACTTGATAGCATCCAATAAAACTAGTGCAACTCTTTCTATCAACTGGCCGTCATCCCCATTTAGATAAATACAATGACGCCGTAAACAGCATTCACCAAGGCCAGATAGGTTTCTTTGATATTTCTAAATGCGTATTCTAGAGTGAAATTACAAAAACGTGACCACGCGTAACTTTGTTTTAAACATTTATCCTTGGCTACATTGAGGTTTCCTTTTCGAAATGTGCTCACAACACTATGAATTAACCAGAATTAATCAACTGTATGTCTAATCAATTTACAGAACAATCACGGTAAAAATAGTTCCCATTTATTAGGCAAATACTTTCAGAAAGCAATGAATGTATTTATGTCGGTTTGAAGCACCATAAAACCTTTTCTTTTATCTAGGCGAGTGAAGATTTGAATAAAGAAAAAAAGTACCACCTGTAAATCAAATGTCTCCCAGATTTCTTTTCAACAATTCGTTTTATCATCTTTCTCTTACACAATAAAGAAAAAGTGGATTTCCTGTTTATAACTACAATCGAGAGTAGGTTGATTTCGGGGTGCAACTATGTACATATGAGACATTATTCTCTCGTCATCCCAGTAATACGAAATATACTTTTCCCCGCTTCCATCCTCACTATACTAAAAGTTCTTTTATACGGCATCCTATCATCCGGAACGTTCTATTAATCGGGACATTCTCAAAACTTTGAGCTTATGCTCCGATTTTCTAAAAACGTTTAATAAATTTTAAAATCTATAACATTTTAACAATTTTATTAAATAAATACTGCTTATCATTTCATTTATTTTTTAATAGTATTTAAATAACATTTCGGTTACTAATAGGTATTATTATTATTATTATTATAGCTCTTGTATACGGCATTCTATTATCCGGGACGTTCTATTAACCGGCACGTTTTAAAAACAAATCAGTACAGTGCCCTTCTTTGTTGCTACATGATGTGACCTATCGAAAATACAGTACAAAACAGATGTCAACCAACCTAAACTAGAAATAGTTTAAGAAAAAGTAAACGTTTCATGGAATAATGCTGGAGCCGCTTTTACAAAGCTGTTATGTTTGTTGAAGGTGAGAAATGATATTCAAATCAAGACGTTCTGCAACTGCATATGCTTCACTCAAAATTTGTTGAAAAACTGTCATGGCTTATCAGGCAGTCAGACATCCATGATTTTGCTTTTAAAATCGTTAAAACTTTATAAAATCATTAGTCTTTATATAGATAAGTGTTCTGGTAAAAGGTATTAAAATTTCTTTTCTTTCTTCAAATTTTTGTTTAATACATTTTGTGTGCGCGAGCATGTGCTTTATTAATACGTAGGGAAATAAAGTAATTGAATAGACAAACAGACATATAAGATTTCAAAAGTACGAATTTTCCTTGATAGGTAGCATAACGTTATGCACAGGGCGTGTTGTACACAGCAGTCAAAAGATACGGCCCGCGATCGCAGTGTGTCACAGAAAGAAGAATCATGTTTTTAGAGCTTTTACACTTCAATCGATTCCTCTACGGAAGTTTTAAAATGAGCACACTATATTTATAAGTAATTTCAAGGGCAGCGCATGCCTAGACAAGCGAGAGAGTGTTAGTTAGTTAAGTACCTATTTATTTATGCGCGCGAAGATGGCCTCTTTTTCGCTCGAGCTATTAAAACTAAAGTATTCGCAAAGAGAAATCGCACCACAGCGATATGTGTGTGTGTGTGTGTGTGTGTGTGCGCGCGCGCTGATACGTATTCCTTCACGGATAAAAAAATATGATAAATAGCTATTATCTGGAGTACATCCGTTCATTCTGCAGTGCTCAAAATTGCAGTTCCGACGTTTCGCTAGAATCTCATCTAGCATTGACGAGGTGAACCCAACAACAGTTGAAGAGCGAGTGATTCTGCCATTTTAAGCACTGCAGAATGAACGGGTGTACTCCAGATAATAGCTATTCATCATCATCATATATATATATATATATATATATATGTATATATATATATATATATATATATATATATATATATATATATATATTAAATACTTAGATACGACCAATCTTTGAAAGTTAATTCGCATAAATACCAAGTAAGATTCTTGTTTACGTACATATAGTGAAAGTGATAAGTGAATACAAGAAAACAGAGTTGCAAAGCTACAAATATATATATATATATATATATATATATATATATATATACTATATAACTAAATAAATAAAATGTTATAATAATTTAGTACATTTTTTTAAAATATGAATCATGCCCGCCTACACATTCTAAATTTAAATATGACCCTCTGCAAAATTAACTTTGACACTTCTGGTATATAGGTTAAGTTCTATTATCTGGAAATTTCCGATAACCGACAACACGCCGACTCCGAGGGTGCCGGATATTAGAGCTTTTACTGTAAATTAGGACCATCTTTACTACATGTCACACAACCTCAATGAACTACAGACATCTCTACATATACAGTAATACGTATATCTTTCTGGCGGCCTTGAAGCACAAAAAATACTACATTTCTAAAGTAAACTAAAAATCTTTAGGAAGTGTATGTCGTGGTTCTAAAATATTTGCTCGATACCCTGTTTGCCAAGTGCCATAGTGGCTGCACAGTTTCCGTATAAACAGTGGCGGCTAGATAAGTTGCATAGTAAAATTACTGGAAATGTTTTGCACCATATGCAAAACTATACCTCAAGTAAAATTAACAGCCGAAAGGACATTAGAATCGACAGTAATTTATCGATCGTATAGGTAAGCCGTTATTTCGCACGCCAGGAACAACATTCCTATACGAACATCGGGCCATATATTCTGTTACTCTATGGTGAAAGTACAATTTTATATAATCGTTGAACACGCTCATCTATAGCAGCTTGGTTTTTGTTCCGTCACGTTGGATTACTGAAAGGTTCGTTAAATGTTCCGTGTTATATACGGCTAATAAATATGTAAAGTTTATTGGAAACGTTTTCAGAACATTCATGAAGGTAATGTTGGTAGGTCAGTATCGAGTTCATGGGAGGAAAAGCTTACCATAAAATTAAGGTACATAATTTGTACTTAAGCTTTAAGTATATTCCCGCAGACATACTAGAAGATCTACATCTTAACCTCAACACAGTAAATCCAAAAGACGTCATTATAAACAAATATTTTTGTGTTCAAAAGCATATTTTTCAACAATGCCCTTACTTCAACTTCATCCTCCCTCAACATAGAATAAATAAAACTAAGTCATCCTAACCTCAAAACAGTAAATCCAAAAGGCGTCATTATAAACAAATATTTTTGTGTTCAAAAGCATATTTTTTCAACAATCCCCGTACTCCAACTTCATCCTCCCTCAACATAGAATAAATAAGACTAAGTCATCTTAACCTCAAAACAGTAAAACCAAATGACGTCATTACAAACAAATATGTTTGTGTCTAAAAGCACTAAAATATTATAAGTTATAAATCTTCATTACATGTCTGCAACTACAACTTGAGCAACTTGTTTATACTTGAACCCCTGCCTAAAGTAGCATTTACTTTTTGTCCAAATGAGGTCGGCTATTCAGGAGATATGTGATACTGTAAACTCAGACAGTAACTCACTTATCTCTTGTGTTTTAGATTAAAGATAAGTAATGAACTGAATTAGGTGTTTCTGAAAGTGATATACTGGTGAATTAAAGTGAATTAGGTGAAAGGTGATACTGAAGAGTTGGGAATATAATTGAGGGTTGAGTATGTGTCTTCAGTGCTGCAACTACAAATTTGGGTGCTCTACCTCAAACGACCAAACCTGGCCACGTTGTTATAACTTTCCCTTTACCCAATACCAGGGGAACATAATGTTTTCTTCTCAGTCTCCTAATTCCATCCAATCTTCCTTATATTTCTCCTTATAAGGGGATGTAACTGGTAAACATCTCTTTATCGCCTACATAGAGAGTAGCTCTACCTCAAACAACCAAAACTAGCCACGTAATTATAACTTTCCCTTTACCCAATACCAGGGGAACATAATGTTTTCTTCTCAGTCTCCTAATTCCATCCAATCTTCCTTATATTTCTCCTTATAAGGGGATGTAACTGGTAAACATCTCTTTATCGCCTACATAGAGAGTAGCTCTACCTCAAACAACCAAAACTAGCCACGTAATTATAACTTTCCCTTTATCCAATATCAGGGGAACATAATGTTTTCTTCTCAGTCTCCTAATTCTATCCAATCTTCTTTATAGTTCTCCTTATAAGGGGATGTAACTGGTAAACATCTCTTTATCGCCTACATAGAGAGTAGCTCTACCTCAAACAACCAAAACTAGCCACGTAATTATAACTTTCCCTTTACCCAATACCAGGGGAACATGATGTTTTTTTCTCAGTCTCCTAATTATATCCAATCTTCCTTATGTTTCTCCTTATAAGGGGATGTAACTGTTAAACGCCTCTTTATCGCCTACACATTCCTAATATGCTGTTCGCCTTATAACACCTTTTTAAGGTAAACTAAAAACTGTGGTTAGGAATTTTTACTGTTGCTCTGGCTTTCAGCAATAACCTTTTTTGCAGGCCAGTTTTTTTATTTTGTTAGATCCAAAAATCTATAAGATCTCTTTTACCTGAAACAGATCGATTGAGTATACGCCTTATTTAGATCCTGTTCCCGCGCGCCATAACTTTCTCTAATCAGCACCAGGCAATCATTACGTCCTTTCTTTAGTCCTGCTCGATTCCGTTTACTCCTTTATACAAGGGGATGGACCGAACACCAGGCAATCATTACGTCCTTTCTTTAGTCCTGCTCGATTCAGTTTACTCCTTCATACAAGGGGATGGACCGAACACCAGGCAATCATTACGTCCTTTCTTTAGTCCTGCTCGATTCCGTTTACTCCTTCATACAAGGGGATGGACCGAACACCAGGCAATCATTACGTCCTTTCTTTAGTTCTGCTCGATTCCGTTTACTCCTTCATACAAGGGGATGGACCGAACACCAGGCAATCATTACGTCCTTTCTTTAGTCCTGCTCGATTCCGTTTACTCCTTCATACAAGGGGATGGACCGAACACCAGGTAATCATTACGTCCTTTCTTTAGTCCTGCTCGATTCCGTTTACTCCTTCATACAAGGGGATGGACCGAGTTAACATCTGTTAGTGACATCAATAAAAAGTAAGTCTCCTTCTGGTTCGCGATCCTAGAAAAAGATTCCATGAACTTCCTATCACTCACCAAGTGAGTTTATGTCTCTATCTTAATGCTGTCTACATTTATAGATTCCTTTTCTTCGTATACGATAATACGCGTTCTGGGCGAGATCGCCTAAACCACATAAAAAAATAAGAGCAGTAGGCCTATTAAAAAAGAAGAGTTTAATGAAAATTTAAAAAGAAAAACAGTATAGTTCCTTGAGTAGCCTCAAATTATAGTTCAATAAACTTGAGAAATTCTTCTTCATGAATTTTAAGTCGTTCATCAGACAGGAAAGATTTGAAAAGAGCAATTTGACGAAAATACAATTTACCTTCGAATAGTAAAATCTATCTAAATTTAGGTTTAAGACGAACTTATAATAGTGAAATTTTTTAATAGCACCAAAGTTGGCGGCCAATTATTAATTGTCAAACTAATACACACGGCCTGTATAAGACCCGTTAAGGACACCTCTTGTGTATTAAATGTTTAAATGTATACAAAAAAAACAATAAATAACATCATACATTCGCAGTCATTCTTTAGACGACTACAAAGTAATATTATTCATACAGATGGCGTATAGATAGGTCGCATGTGCCAGGAGCAATAGCCAGTCAATATTTCCTTGTTTTAAGTTAACTTTTAACAAAGGCCATAATAATTATTGTTTATGGAACTCAACTTCGAAAAATGCGCAATGGTTAAGGTAAGTGGTAATTACGACAATAGCCTTGTTTGATTTTTCGGCAGAAAAAAGTAATAATAATAATAAATAGTAATAATAATGTATACTAGTGTATGGCCTAAAACTTGTTCATTTTATAACTATTGGCTCTCCAAACAAGAACGTTTTGAGGTTTAATGCATTTTTTTACAAATAAACCGTAGTTATTGCAGTTGTTTATCATGTTTAGTGTTTCAATTTTTAGCGTCGAATAAACCCTTACAATCAATTCTATGAATGTATTCAACTTTCCATCTATTTTGCCCCCGTAATCTTGAAGCCCTTTCTAGTAGAACTTTGTCCAGCTTTAGTACTTTTGAAATATTTTCTTCACGCTCCACTTCTACATCTATACACAATTCTATGAATGTATTCAACTTTCCATCTATTCTGCCCCCGTAATCTTGAAGGCCTTTCTAGTAGAACTTTGTCCAACTTTAGTACTTTTGAAATATTATCTTCACGCTCCACTTCTACATCTATATTCTATAAATGTCATTAATGTTTAATGACCCGACATCAAAACGTTTATGATCCCTGTAATGCAACACGGCGCCGACAGGGCGGTCAACCTTCGATCACGGATGCAGGAGTGGTCCGAGTTCAAACACTATTAATTTTTTTACGACATGCTCCCGACGATCGTACAGAACGCAACGGAACTTGACCCACAATATTTATTGGGCAGAGCTGATGAATATAAGAAAATAAAATAACTTGGCGACTAATAACTTGTTGCCGCTTTAGTTCCAACAAATACATATGTGTTCTACGCTGACTTCGGAAAGTCCTGGTTGACACGAGCTACTGCTATCTATATTCAAAGTAATGCTGGCTGGTTTTCAACCTCTAGAAAAGAGGTTTTTGGGCAAAACATAAATAGGCTTATTTAATTTTTTTAAAATCTTTTTTGTTGTATAAACAATTTTTTTAGCCTATATGGTACATCTTGTGAAGGAGAATGGGGGTTATGAGTTTACGACACTTCTCGGAACGGTAGACTCTCTACCCCTAAGTACACTCATTCGGCTACTTACAGATTGTGCACGTTGCATAAAGAATACAAATATAACATAGAGTATCGGTGAAATGGTATTGAAAGGCAATCGTTTTGACGCTAGTTCAATCACTAGATCTTAGGGTCGCTACTGTCGAAGCATTACTCGAACTAGTAAATGTTGCCAAATGTTGCTATGTCACGACTGCTTTTAGTACCATTTCCTGACACTTGTATTCTTTATGCCCTTCGTTACCCACTGGGCCAAGAACTGGCGATCTGAGTAGGAAAGGAGGTGTCAGTTTGAAACCGGTGCGTAAGGAAAACATTACTAGGCGCAGATAAGATATAAATGTAAAGTAAATGACCAAATGAATAATCAGTTTAAAATGGCAAACTTACATCAAGAAATGTCCACAGCTTACCTACCTGTAAAAGAAAGATATAAACATTACATTGTAATAAAATACCATAGCTAACAAAATGTATTAGAAACACAAAAGAAAAGAGAGAATTGAAATCTGATACTTGAAAGCAAGTACAATTAATGAGATGAAACCAAAGTATAAGCACAAATATATAAATTTAAAATAAAAGCGAAAGCGAATAGTGGAGGACGCTGAAATTTTGAAGTAGAATACGAAAAATATAAATAGTTATACCTAGCAAGAGACTTTGTTAAATTAATGACCACACGAGTGATATTTTTTTTAATTGCTTGAAAATTGGTTTTTAAGGGGTTATTTCATACTCTTAAACACTAACATTATGGTCTGAAAGGAAATTAAGACCTAGTCAATCATGACCAACTAACGGACAAGACATATAGCAAGAGACTTGCCCGATACGCAGTAAGCGATTTGACATTTAGAGTGGAAGTGAGAGCTGTTACGTGCACATACACTCACACACACCACCTCTAACAACATATCTTCTCTAGATCCGAGAGTTATCTACCGTTACCTTCTCTAAGATGTCAGACATTTGTCCACCCTACCTTTTCTAAGGGGTCAGAGAGTTATCTTCTTTAAGACGTCATAGAATTACCTACCGCTATCTCCACTACGAGGTCAGAGGGTTGTCTATCGTTACCTTCTCTAAGACGTCAGAAAGTTGTCCACCCTACCTTCTCTAAGACGTCAGACAGTTGTCCATCATACCTTCTCTAAGAGGTCAGAGAGTTATCTTCTTTGAGACGTCAGAGAATTACCTACCGCTATCTCCTAGGTGGTCAGAGAATTCTCTGCCGTTATCATCTCTAAAAGGTCAGAAATTTTCTACCGCTAACTTATGTAAGAGCTCAACGAGTTTCTTACCAGCTAAATTCTCGAAAGAGGTCAAAATATCTGCTACTCTCCAACCACTCTAAGAATAAATGTGAATTAGTTAAAACACCCTTTGGGATTTATTTTCATGTAGCTTGAATATTTCTTTAAATGTTTATTTCTTATATTTTCGTGAATATTAATTAACTAATACGTTTAATTTAAATAGGACAGTAAAGATATTTCTTACCAATGTTTTTTCCATTAAGTTTTCAAAATATTTGTTCCAACAAACCCTCGACAAGAGGCCGAACTAGTTAATCACCGCTAATAGTTGTGCAAGTGTATAAAAACGCGCCCGTCAAATGGAAGCAGTCCAAAAGTTTCAATTAATGACGGCCATTAAAACTAATGACTTCACATAGCTCAGCGCTAAACGATGCGGTTTGATTTCAACATGTAGTACCTGAATGAAATAAACAGAGCAATGATCCCAGGAGTTCATACAATCGTGACCCTGTAAGACGCGTGTTTGGCGGTTACGCATAATGTAGCTTTATTGATGGCTTCTATCTGGGCTTTGCGCTGCTTATGTAAGTAGTTGGGCGGTCTCTCCGTTTACATTGTCAGCACCTACAGATAAATCGCTCAATATGACATTGGCGTACAGGAAATAATGTCCGGCAATAACATCCAAGTTTACAATCCCAGGGGTTTGGAATATGAGGAAGGAAAAATAACAGACTGGGATCACTTCCTGTTGCAGACCAACTCTTTTTAGAACTCCACAGGGAGATGCATACTCGTTACACCTACCGCGTTAAGGACACAGAATTATAGAAAGAATTACAGTAGGGTATGATAGATAAAGATATAGGTGACATGGGGGATAGGGAAAATTAAAAACCCGTGAGAAGGTTCGCTTACCTAAATCATACAAAGGCGTGTGCACACTACTCGAATCTCCTTACCCCAGTCGTCTAAATGTCTTAGTTAAATCTCAACTATCAAATAATTCGCTTAGGCCTTCCCTTTTACGCGACTTGTATCTCACGAGAATTTTGCAAGACTTGACATGTGCAGGAGGGGAATTTCCCGACTGGTTTACTCCTTTCTCACATCTAGCTACAACGGTTATCGCAGACCGATACGTACAGCAGCTAGGTTCAACCAGGACACTGTCGAACTCAGTCGGGCAACATTAGTCTCGTTAAGTGATCAGACATTCGTTTTTATTTTAATGTACAATAGAATTAAAAACTAAAACATAATTGGAAGTAAATAAATACAATAATACTTTACTAAAACATACAGAAATATAAAATTCATTAAAAATACTGTACTTTCATCTTTTAATTATTATTTAAACTTACGAATGATCCTACTCAATAACGTAGCGCTCGCCAGGTCAAGCGTGCATTTCATAACGTGTCCGTTTTTGTTAACCCTATAACGGTGAGATGTTGAACCGTTCTAATGGCCACCTGGCAATGGTGTGGCCAGGGGGTTTTATTATTTTGTGCACATATAACATAAAATATTATTACACGACTATTTATATTGATATAAAAAGGAGATGTTTCAATCGTTTAAAACGATGTTTGACCACTATCTGACCGTACCCAAACATCTATTTTAGATGTTTAAATGTATTTAAAGCTAAGGTGGATGCGAGCAGAATACACGATATCTGCCACTAGTGTCATCTGCTACCTGCCTCCCCCTCCCACTGTACGCATCCACGGGTAATGACCGATAGGGAAATTTCATTTTTCTATATCTAGTTTTATGCTGATAATGGTGGCTTTATTGGTATCAGTTTCTACTTAGTGTACCGAAATTTCGTTAATAATAATATTTATTTCGTTTATGTGTGTGTGTGTTATATATTTTGCTATGGAACTATCTACTACCATCCGCGGGAAGCCATGCGCACACTATGAAGGATACCCATATAATGTGAAAAAAAATTAACTAGACGGGACGGTAATTTGGGCGTGTGATAAAACTAGGTCAATGAAGTGTCGAGGAACAATGTCGAGCAAGGATGGTGAAATAATTTATTCAAATGAACATCAATGCGGACCTCCGGACAGTGCACGCTTAAGGCTGTCGCTCAAGCGAAGAAGCGAGCTCGTGTCCACAGCTCGCTGCTTTATACTAAGAAGATTTGGGAACCGTGCACAACAGAGATGATGATTTTGTAACCAAGACGACAGAAGAACAAGTTACAAGGAGGGCTTTATATCGCCACTGAGCCAAATCACAAGGTAAGCAGAAAGAACCCTAATCTTCAGATGAACATTTTTGATGCGGATATGCTTACAATGGCCGATGGCGGGAATTTTCTATTAAAAGACGCTAACTCAGGAGAGCGACTCATTATATTTTATGCAAAAGTAGGAAAAGAAGCTCTAAAAAAATAAGACGGAATTTTTTATGGACGGCACGTTCAAGAGCTGCAGCAAACAGTTCTCCCAAATTTATACAATTCCCGCAGATTTTGGTAGTTCTAAACATGAAACAAATATATATCCTGCTGTAAAAATGTGACAACGTTTCATGCATCAACTGATAGCATGACAGCATGCTGATTTTAACATCGCCTATATGGAATGTATAGTTGAAGGGCTCATGAATACCGGTATGCCCGGTACAAGCCCGGTATGCTTGTATTCTTGAGCCCCGATATAGTTGTATGTAGGCAGTCCAAAGCCTGGATAAAGAGTGATGGGAATCAGTTGTTAACTACAGAGGATGTTTGAGTTTTGTTTGCACAATTGCAGACTCCTAATTAGCGCCCCCTCCCCCTCCACGGCGGCCGCTCTTACCCCACCCCCTAACAGGTAGCAAAGACACTGGTAGGAAATAACACTGGTGGCAAATAACTGGACACCTGCGAGCATTCCATTTTGTAGGTCATGATTGTAGAGGTATGGGCCCAACTCGACACTTACTCCGAACTGACCGTGGGCCCAGTTGGACATAACCCGTTCAACCAACACTATCACCGGGCCCTTGCTAATCTAATGTCAAGTGGCCACTGCCCATATGCTGACCAAGACTCTAGCTATAACTCGCGACTTACAGTCGCTCATGCTTTTCTACTTCTTAGTTTCCTTTCAGCCCATATTATAGGTGTTTAAGAACAATTAGTGGAACCTTAAAAACCCATTTGAAAGCAAACGTGGAGTCATTACAATTTATGGAAATACCAGAACCATTCAATCCATCTACTAAAAACGTTGACATCTGAATATCATAACTACTGAAGAAAAGGTGAGTCTAAATGGAAGTATTTTATCAATTAATTTGAAAAAAATTGTTTAAACAATTATTAAGGCGATCAGGCGAGTGTGATTGTTTGTAAGGCGAGCTTGATTGTAAGGGAATCAGGCGAATACGAAAGTCTTGTTTGTAAGATGATTAGAGGAACATGAATAGCTTGATTGTAAGGCAATCAGACGAATAAAAAAGGCTTGTTTGTAAGGTGATTAGAGGAATATGAATAGCTTGATTGTAAGGCAATCAGACGAATAAGAAAGGCTTATTTGTAAGGTGATTAGAGGAACATGAATAGCTAGATTGTAAGGCAATCAGACGAATAAGAAAGGCTTGTTTGTAAGGTGATTAGAGAAATATGAATAGCTTGATTGTAAGGCAATCAGACGAATAAGAAAGGCTTGTTTGTAAGGTGATTAGAGGAATATGAATAGCTTGATTGTAAGGCAATCAGACGAATAAGAAAAGCTTGTTTGTAAGGTGATTAGAGGAACATGAATAGCTTGATTGTAAGGCAATCAGACGAATAAGAAATGCTTGTTTGTAAGGTGATTAGAGGAATATGAATAGCTTGATTGTAAGGCAATCAGACGAATAAGAAAGGCTTGTTTGTAAGGTGATTAGAGGAACATGAATAGCTTGATTGTAAGGCAATCAGACGAATAAGAAAGGCTTGTTTGTAAGGTGATTAGAGGAACATGAATAGCTTGATTGTAAGGCAATCCGACGAATAAGAAAGGCCTGTTTGTAAGGTGATTAGAGGAATATGAATAGCTTGATTGTAAGGCAATTCGACGAATAAGAAAGGCTGGTTTGTAAGGTGATTAGAGAAATATGAATAGCTTGATTGTAAGGCAATCCGACGAATAAGAAAGGCTTGTTTGTAAGGTAATTAGAGGAATATGAATAGCTTGATTGTAAGGCAATCAGACGAATAACAAAGGCTTGTTTGTAAGGTGATTAGAGGAATATGAATAGCTTGATTGTAAGGCAATCACACGAATAAGAAAGGCTTGTTTGTAAGGTGATTAGAGGAATATGAATAGCTTGATTGTATGGCAATCAGACGAATAAGAAAGGCTTGTTTGTAAGGTGATTAGAGGAATATGAATAGCTTGATTGTATGGCAATCAGACGAATAAGAAAGGCTTGTTTGTAAGGCGATTAGAGGAATATGAATAGCTTGATTGTAAGGCAATCAGACGAATAAGAAAGGCTTGTTTGTAAGGTGATTAGAGGAATATGAATAGCTTGATTGTAAGGCAATCAGACGAATAAGAAAGGCTTGTTTGTAAGGTGATTAGAGGAATATGAATAGCTTGATTGTAAGGCAATTCGACGAATAAGAAAGGCTTGTTTGTAAGGTGATTAGAGAAATATGAATAGCTTGACTGTAAGGCAATCCGACGAATAAGAAAGGCTTATTTGTAAGGTGATTAGGGGAATATAAATAGTTTGTTTGTAAGGTGATCAGGCGAATATGAATAGCGTGTTTGTAAGGCGATCACATGAGTATGAATAACTTGATTGTAAGGCTATAAGGCGAATGTGAATAGCTTGATTATAAGGTGATCAGGCTAGTATGAATAGCTTGATTGTAAGGCTATAAGGCGAATGTGAATAGCTTGATTGTAAGCGATCAGGCGAATATGAGTAGCTTGATTGTAAGGCGAGAAGGCAAATATGATAGGGAAGATTGTACATATACTGCAGATAGGATTAAGACAAGCACTTACAACTGTCTGAAGAGAATATACGATGAACCATGGCATAACGAGTGAAGGGTGCCGCACCTAAAATAAACCTACTGTGTATCAGGGTCATACTGCGGTGTCTAGGCTACCAGTTACACCTCCTTTTGAAAAGAATGGACGGGACCATGCCTCGTCTGATGGTCGGATATAATGGAAAACGTAGTTTTGTTGGAAA
The DNA here is from genome assembly GCA_036971475.1 of Prosapia bicincta. Classification (NCBI taxonomy): domain Eukaryota; kingdom Metazoa; phylum Arthropoda; class Insecta; order Hemiptera; family Cercopidae; genus Prosapia; species Prosapia bicincta. The sequence goes on along the minus strand of JBAIZL010000005.1, from coordinate 249,744,153 downwards.
AATGTAAACAATATTGAGAAAACGCTTGCGGTTAAGGTAAGTAGATAAAATTGCTTGATCTAGGATATGGGGAATATGCTGAGACAAAACGGACGATAGAGCACACGACGTTTGCAGAAAGATGGATCACGGAAAGTTCCGATAAGCGTAGTGGCAGCCGGAACATGACCAGATCCCTAGTCTGTAATGCTTATCAATGTTACGTAAATATCTCGGCAGGTCCCTGGGGCTTATTGTTAAAAATAAACAGAACATAACTAGGGCGGACATATTTTCTAAACTGCAGTATAACATGCGGCAAAGTTTTAATTAAAACAAAGGATTAAACATACATATAATAAAACAAGAGCAGATCAACAAATGTCAATGAAATTTAGTATCGTTTATTTTAGTTGTAGTGAAATGTCAAAAGTAGAGGATTGAATTTTAACTCGGATTCATAAATACAAAATAAAATTTTCTATTGTCCGCTGATAAATGCCTTCGATTTCCTCGTTAAAACTAAAAACATATATATAGAAAAATTTTACTTCATTACTTTATTATATATATTTTTTCATAAACAAGACTTTTCAACTATTTTTAAATGCCTTCTATTAGCTCACACTCTCATGATATATATTTTCTATAATTTCCAAGCGTTAATAAAATAGGTTTTTATTCATCCAATCAAGTTCAAATACATCTATTTAACCTATAGCGGATGACAATCGATGTTAATACAGTTTTTCACATATTTATTCAATAATTAAATTATAATAAATTTGTGGGACTCGCCGGATTCGAACAGTTCGAAATCTAGCGTACCTCAGTACTGCTCCAACTTTCCAATACCTAGAAATATATTTCTCAAAGATGTACTGTATATAAATGTTTTCCCTCCACATCTGGTTGTCGTCGAAACCTCCATTGTACAAACTTAAACTGTTGCCTTGGTTACCACACAATATCATTAACAGGGCTCTATTGTAACTAAAATAAAATATTTCTTTGTTAACCTCAATAGGAATTTACTTGATTTTTTTTATATTACTTGCTTTAAACTTAGTAAGAAAAAACTGTGTGTATTAGAACTGTATCTATAAATACGTTGTGGGCGTGGTCCGTTATCTTCAGCCTACTTCATCATTGGTCAGTAAAGGTTAACAGGCGCAAGAAGTAGGAGCGGCTGCAAAAACGATTATTTTTTCTCCGTTCAATTGTAAGCTTCTGATGATGCTGTCTTTTCGAAATGTACACAGATGAAGGTTTTGTAACGATTTTTTTGTCTATAACGGTTTTTAAATTATAAGCTTTATCAAATTATAACTCACTATGTCAAATGTGTTCTTTATATACAAGTTGATTCGCACTTCAACTGTTGTTGGGTTTACTTCGTCAACCCTAGTTGAGATTCTAGCGAAACGTCGGAACTGCGATTTTATGCTCTGCAAAATGAACGGATGTACTCCAGGGAATAACTATTGATCGTATTTGCCATCCGTGTAGGAACACGTATCAGCATATTCGAGTGTGTGTCTTGTAAATAGGCTTGACAATAACAGCACGTAATTATTAGTGCTCGAAAGTCGACTCGCATATATAGCCAGTAAGATTCTTGTTCAAGTACATTAAAGTGTAAGTGATAAGTGAATACAAGAAAACAGTGTTGCTAAATTATATATATATATATATATATATATATATATATATATATATATATATATATATATATATATATATATAAATCTATGCACATATGGATTACTTGTTACAAACAGTCGAAAGTAATTGGCGACTAGCAAAATACCGTAACAAAGCTCAGTGCGGCACACACCGTTCAAAGCTCGATTCATATTTCTGTGAATTTTTAGGGCGTCGTCGGCATCACGGAAAATACTTATTTAAGGTAATTTTAGAAGATATTGTCGCCAACTGGCCTTCAGAACAAAGGTAACAGATTTTAAATTTATTATTTCTTTGTAGTGGGGAATTTACGTTTGCTGACACATAACCGAAAAGGTCTGAAAACTGTTTCACTGAGCTGTACAAGCGTGTTCGCATAGCCTAGGAACTATATACCAAATCGGCGATTCTGCCTAAGAGTGTGTACTGAACTTTACACAGGGGAGACTTGATTTTAAGCCATTCCGAACCCATAATAAAAAACACCAATAAATGTGTAAAGTATGTATATACTTGAATACAGTACTCTAAACGTCTTTTAGAATTATTCTCGATTAGTGCAGAAAACCCTGCAATTATTTCTAAGAACGCCGGAACAATATGCACTTTTAATTTTACAAACATTTCCAACCAAACTCATAACGCTCAAAAAAATATACCACATTAAAGTTGTATAAAGAATTATCGACATTTAAACGTCTGCAGCCCAACATTAAGCCGAAAACCGTCGCCGTATTGTCGAGGATAAAGGTCATCAACAATACGTTTTATAAAACAAAGGTCAGATCAGATGGATGGCCTGTCCTACTTCTCCAGCTTGCTGAATTATAATTCACTCTTCTAATTATAGACAAGACGATCCATTAAGACATTGTTGCAAACACTTCAAGGCCATTCAAGCCGAGATTCAACCTACTTTTTAACAATGCCGAAATGCGTATTCCTCTATTAAACCTGGTTGCAATATTTCTATTCTATTTTCCGACAACATTTTACTGAGACAGTTACAAAAGATACAGTGCTTGCATTACTCTAAGAGACAAGTCAAGAAAAAAACATGGCGACAGGAACTTTTACTTTAATTGTATTTACTAGTGAGAAGTCGGAACGATAGACAAACGTTTTGTGAAATAATAGCGAAAGAAAAAATAGAAACCTCACGTGCAGAACAGAAATATTGGGAGTTTAAACAGTAATTTCCAAAAGAGTTTATATCAAGGAAGAAGATAAAAATAAATTTTGCAATTAAATATATTTCCCTACTTCAGTGTTTGAATAAGACATTGCTCGTTGGCTTGGAAATAAATTGCAAAACGACCTTGTAGAAGTATATGGGAAGCAATTTCGGGAGCTTGTAGAAATATTAAGGAAGCACTTACGGGACCTTGTAGAAGTATAGGGGAAGCAATTTCGGGAGCTTGTAGAAATATTAAGAAAGCATTTACGGGACCTTGTAGAAGTATTCAGGAAGCATTTACGGGACCTTGTACAAGTATTAGGGAAGCATTTACGGGACCTTGTAGAAGTCTTAGGAAAGCAGTTACGGGACCTTGTAGAAGTATAGGGGAAGCAATTTCGGGAGCTTGTAGAAATATTAAGGAAGCATTTACGGGACCTTGTAGAAGTATTGAGGAAGCATTTACGGAACCTTGTACAAGTATTAGGGAAGCATTTACGGGACCTTGTAGAAGTATAGAGGAAGCAATTTCGGGAGCTTGTAGAAATATTAAGGAAGCATTTACGGGACCTTGTAGAAGTATAGGGGAAGCAATTTCGGGAGCTTGTAGAAATATTAAGGAAGCATTTACGGGACCTTGTAGAAGTATTGAGGAAGCATTTACGGGTCCTTGTACAAGTATTAGGGAAGCATTTACGGGACCTTGTAGAAGTCTTAGGAAAGCAGTTACGGAACCTTGTACATTATGAGGCCTTGGCTGTAACTAGTATAGGAATAATAATCAAGATCGAAGAGGCGTTTGTACCGAAGATATCGCTAAGAGACTGACGGTTTCTATATTTTTTAACGCATTTCACCCCTCGCTATCATAAATTTTCTTCAAAAGGCGCAGTTTTACATCCTTCTCCTAGAAGAGATTTGATTGGGGGAACGAGAATGTATGTGTATGTATGTTAAGGCGAGCAGTATGACACGACTATTATCGTTGGAAAGGGATAGCAAAGGATTGTGAAAATAGGTGTGATAAACTGTACGTAAAATCCCTGCTAAAGACTATAGGCAAGTTCTCGTGCAGAGGAGAACTCAGCATCCAGTCTCTATCGAGGTTAGAGACGGCGATAAACTAAAACCAGCTCATGCGATGAAGGCTTCCGTAAATAGAGCGTCTAGTGATAAAAACCCGGTTTATACATTAAAGCAAAAGCCCGTTGCATTCATTTAGCGCCAAAATGTTATCAGTGTGCACACAGCGACTGATAAGGCGTCAGTCCCTAGACCGTATTCGTATGCTAATACTGCAAGGCAAGAATCCAGTAAGATGGCGAAGCTACCGTAAATACGCTCCAAGGAAGAATAGATGCTATTGGGAAATATTGAAGAAAGGATTTAACGATCCTCTGATATTGGTAATAGGGTGACATTATATTTTCGCATGTTAAACGAAAATTAAAGCAGTGCAGGGCACGTGCCCCCAAACCAATTAATTTTAGCACAATAATATTAACCTATAAGACAAATTTATTCTAGGCCTACTCCACTTGTGTTAAATTTGTATTTAGGATTATAAAAAGAACACAGTAAACAAATAAATACTGTAATTACAGGTTTCATATAGCAAGGATGATTTATTTATATTGTATTATTTTTTCTTTGAGTAAAAGTTATTGATTATTGGTGATAAGATTAGCTCATTTTTACAAAATGTATTTTATAACCTAGTTTGTTTTAGCAAAACAGCTTCCCAACGACCCAACAATTGTGTAATTTAAAGTGCCAAAATAGCATAAAATATGATTTCTAGAGATAAAAATGTTCAAATTTTCCCCAGGGCCGTGACTCTCCCCTCCAATACATTCTCCCGGCTACTACCCTGAAACAGGGACGAACCTTGACGCGATAAACCAAGGCCTAAGTAAGCTTTATGAAAGAGGAAACCATGATTACAAACCATGACTAAAATTAATTTGTAAAGTTATAAATTTCCTTGACAAGAACAAACCACATCCTGGATTTATCCGGGACTCCGGATGATTAATGACTTCTTAATGTACGTCGCCTCGCTATTAAGACTAATTAGAGGTCTAGTTAACACAGTGGGAGTGGTTAGTCAACAGCCTATTTACTGCCCATACACTGACCCAATTTATTGCCCGATGGGAAATGTTTTTATACGAGTTTCTTACATAATCAAAACGTTCTGGAAATATCTTCAGTAAGTAAAGGTATACAGAACTGACGATATATATAGATTGACGATAATTTAAGAATTATAGGTTGGCATCACTGTCATGAATTTAGAGTGCATTACCTTTATGGCTCATTCAGTAATAACACGTTCTATAACTGAAAGTTTTCAAATATTTAGGCTATGCCCTCCCCTTATAACACTTACAAAAAAGCAGCACTCTCACCTCATTTATATTAAATAAATTATACATTAGATAATTTTATTTAACTTTTAAATCAACTTTTATTTAATTAATATACAAACATATTTTACCCCACAACTGATATTACTTCAATCCTACAGTGGTAGAGGTGATTCGGGCCTTGCACAACATATATGTTAACAATTGTTAAAATGGAATAACATAAGCGAGAATATAATCATAGGTAATTGAGTGAATGAGGGAAAACTATTAACATACTAGCGTCTCAAAATAACACTTGACAATTATTACAAATTGATTACGTAGGTAACAATATAATCGTAGGTAATTGAGTGAATAAGAGAAAACTATTAACTTACTAGCGTCTCGAAACAATCGTTTCATTGACGAAGGTAATCCGCTACTCAATATAAACTATGTTTCGAAACGCTTCAAGCAACTATGTCAATACTTTCCTTTATTTACTCAATAATTACCTATGATTTATTCAGAGATTTCAAGATGATTACAACAAGCAAGTTCAAAATAATAAATAATAATGTTATATACAGTGTACATATATAATCATAGTTTTCACAATAAAATAGAGAAATGGATTATATAATAAATTAAAAATCTCAACTATGCTGCAGAGATATTATACTTAAACATAGAGACCACAACTCAGTAGCTAAACTCGAGGTTAAACATGCTACAAAAAAACAATGATCACACATGTTTGCCTCCCCTGAAAACCTTTTACACGCCCCCCCCCCTCAGAGGGGCGCGCTACCCTGTTTGAGAACCCCTGTTCTTTAAACCTTAAATGTTAAACTCTTTGAGATTTATGTTTTACAGAACTCAAATAATAGTTCCACTTTGGACAAGTTTTAATTTTCTAAAATGTATGACAAAGTACTGAGATTGCTCTATTACTTCTGAATCTATTGCATAGTAATCTAGCGCTCTTAGTGTCTAGATTACTGAAGGAATCTTAAAATTGCAAGAATTGGTCCTCATGAAATGAACTTTACGGAATTTGGCGTGATCTTGACACCCTAAATACTCGTCCAAATACCACTGCACCGCCATTACTGAAATGGACTTCGCGGAATTTCGCGTGAACCACGGACGCCTTGAATAATGTTACACCGAAACATTGACCCTTTATGTGTAGTCTCTGAGTCTAGTATTGTTTAATCTCACTTCGATGTTTTGGCACACTTCTCAAATTAGCTCTTCTCAAGGTAGCTCTGAAACAATTGCACGCCTATTCTTAGACACGGATAATAATCGCCAGTCTAGTTGTAAGACTTATTCTCAATCTGTGCTAAACACAAATAGATATTATTATAATTAGAACTGTCCACGCTCTCATTTCGGATTACTTTCTCGTACAAAGGGATAACATTCAGATTTATTGTTTAGGACGAAAGCATGTTAAGCTGGATAGTCGCCTGGTTGGGTTGTGGGAGGGATACAGTAAAGTATAAGTTGAAATGGTTAGCAACATAAGCATACACATCATGATTGACTCAACATCTGAGATATAAGAAGAATCATGGTCCACGAGGGAAAGACCGCTAAAGCAGACCTAATCTCTACCGGGATCATAGACATATACAGTAGAGTCTCGTTAACTCGAGGTAGATGGGACCGAGAACCCCTCGAATTACCGAATACCCCTCGAATTACGGAAACACGTTCCTGTCTATTGGAAACAATAGGAGTATTAATGAACCCTAGTAATATAATAAAAAATGAACTAAATAAGTTTATAGAACTTTATATCTATCTAAATAGCGGTAGTCGGACGTCTATATAATTACCGATTGATTAACTAATAATTAAGGCTAGGAAACTAGCTATTGTACAATGAAAAAAAAAGAATTAAGGGCTTTAAAGTAATATATTATTATACGTTGCCTGTTTCTTAACCAGGCACAGAAAGCAACGATTTTCAATTTTGGGTTTTTCCAATTGCTTTGAGTAATTGCCCGATATTTAAGCTAATTACTTAAAATAATATAAGAATTGATAATAGAAATTTGTATTTTATTTCAATGGATTAATGATTATATCTACATTATTATTATTATTTAAAGAAAAAAATATAAATCATTGTCTGATGCCTAAAGATACGTACGTTAATGATTTTATCTACATGAATGTTATTTAGGGAAAATTAGGTAAATCATTGTCTGATGCTAAAGATACGTACGTTAATGATTTTATCTACATGAATGTTATTTAGGGAAAATTAGGTAAATCATTGTCTGATGCCTAAAGATACGTACGTTAATGATTTTATCTACATGAATATTATTTAGGGAAAATTAGGTAAATCATTGTCTGGTGCCTAAGTATACGTACGTTAATAATTTTATCTACATGAATATTATTTAGGGGAAATTAGGTAAATCATTGTCTGATGAATTCAGATACGTACGTTAATGATTTTATCTGTATGAATATTATTTAGGGAAAATTAGGTAAATCATTGTCTGATGCCTAAAGATACGTACGTTAATGATTTTATCTACATGAATGTTATTTAGGGAAAATTAGGTAAATCATTGTCTGATGCCTAAAGATACGTACGTTAATGATTTTATCTACATGAATGTTATTTAGGGAAAATTAGGTAAATCATTGTCTGATGCCTAAAGATACGTACGTTAATGATTTTATCTACATGAATATTATTTAGGGAAAATTAGGTAAATCATTGTCTGGTGCCTAAGTATACGTACGTTAATAATTTTATCTACATGAATATTATTTAGGGGAAATTAGGTAAATCATTGTCTGATGAATTCAGATACGTACGTTAATGATTTTATCTGTATGAATATTATTTAGGGAAAATTAGGTAAATCATTGTCTGATGCTAAAGATACGTACGTTAATGATTTTATCTACATAAATATTATTTAGGGAAAATTAGGTAAATCATTGTCTGATGCCTAAAGGTACGAACGTTAATGATTTTATCTATACGAATATTATTTAGGGAAAATTAGGTAAATCAATGTCTGATGCCTAAGTATACGTACTTAATGATTTTATCTATATGAATATTATTTAGGGAAAATTAGGTAAATCATTGTCTGATGCATTGAGATACGTACGTTAATGATTTTATCTATATGAATATCATTTAGCGAAAATTAGGTAAATCATTGTCTAATGCCTAAAGGTACGAACGTTAATGATTTTATCTATACGAATATTATTTAGGGAAAATTAGGTAAATCAATGTCTGATGCATTCAGATACGTACGTTAATGATTTTATCTACATGAATATTATTTAGGGAAAATTAGGTAAATATTGTCTGATGCATTCAGATACGTACGTTAATGATTTTATCTACATGAATATTATTTAGGGAAAATTAGGTAAATATTGTCTGATGCTAAAGATACATAAGTTAATGATTTTATCTACATGAATATTATTTAGGGAAAATTAGGTAAATCATTGTCTGATGCCTAAAGGTACGAACGTTAATGATTTTATCTATAGGACTATCATTTAGCGAAAATTAGGTAAATCATTGTCTGATGCCTAAAGGTACGAACGTTAATGATTTTATCTATACGAATATTATTTAGGGAAAATTAGGTAAAACAATGTCTGATGCCTAAGTGTACGTACTTAATGATTTTATCTATATGAATGTTATTTAGGGAAAATTAGGTAAATCATTGTCTGATGCATTCAGATACCTACGTTAATGATTTTATTTACATGAATATTATTTAGGGAAAATTAGGTAAATCATTGTCTGATGCTAAAGATACGTACGTTAATGATTTTATCTACATGAATATTATTTAGGGAAAATTAGGTAAATCATTGTCTGATGCTAAAGATACGTACGTTAATGATTTTATCTACATGAATATTATTTATGGAAAATTAGGTAAATCATTGTCTGATGCTAAAGATACGTAAGTTAATGATTTTATCTATAGGAATATTATTTAGCGAAAATTAGGTAAATCATTGTCTGATGCTAAAGATACGTACGTTAATGATTTTATCTATAGGAATATTATTTAGGGAAAATTAGGTAAATCATTGTCTGATGCTAAAGATACGTACGTTAATGATTGTATCAACATGAATATTATTTTGGGAAAATTAGGTAAATCATTGTCAGATGCTAAAGATAAGTACTTAATGATTTTATCTATATGAATATTATTTAGGGAAAATTAGGTAACTCTTTGTCTGATGCTAAAGATACGTACGTTAATGATTTTATCTACATGAATATTATTTAGGGAAAATTAGGTAAATCATTGTCTGATGCTAAAGATACGTAAGTTAATGATTTTATCTATAGGAATATTATTTAGCGAAAATTAGGTAAATCATTGTCTGATGCTAAAGATACGTACGTTAATGATTTTATCTATAGGAATATTATTTAGGGAAAATTAGGTAAATCATTGTCTGATGCTAAAGATACGTACGTTAATAATTTTATCTACATGAATATTATTTAGGGGAAATTAGGTAAATCATTGTCAGATGCTAAAGATAAGTACTTAATGATTTTATCTATATGAATATTATTTAGGGAAAATTAGGTAACTCTTTGTCTGATGCTAAAGATACTTACGTTAATGATTTTATCTACATGAATATTATTTAGGGAAAATTAGGTAAATCATTGTCTGATGCTAAAGATACGTACGTTAATGATTTTATCTATACGAATATTATTTAGGGAAAATTAGGTAAATCATTGTCTGATGCCTAGAGGTACGAACGTTAATGATTTTATCTGTATGAATATTATTTAGGGAAAATTAGGTAAATCATTGCCTGATGCTAAAGATACGTACGTTAATGATTTTATCTGTAGGAATATCATTTAGCGAAAATTAGGTAAATCATTGTCTGATGCCTAAAGGCACGAACGTTAATGATTTTATCTATACGAATATTATTTAGGGAAAATTAGGTAAATCAATGTCTGATGCCTAAGTATACGTACTTAATGATTTTATCTATAGGAATATCATTTAGCGAAAATTAGGTAAATCATTGTCTGATGCCTAAAGGTACGAACGTTAATGATTTTATCTATACAAATATTATTTAGGGAAAATTAGGTAAATCAGTGTCTGATGCCCAAGTATACGTACTTAATGATTTTATCTTTATGAATATTATTTAGGGAAAATTAGGTAAATCATTGTCTGATGCTAAAGATACGTACGTTAAAGATTTTATCTACATGAATATTATTTAGGGAAAATTAGGTAAATCATTGTCTGATGCTAAAGATACGTACGTTAATGATTTTATCTACATAAATATTATTTAGGGAAAGTTAGGTAAATCATTGTCTGATGCTAAAGATACGTACGTTAATGATTTTATCTATAGGAATATTATTTAGGGAAAATTAGGTAAATCATTGTCTGATGCTAAAGATACGTACGTTAATGATTTTATCAACATGAATATTATTTAGGGAAAATTAGGTAAATCATTGTCAGATGCTAAAGATACGTACGTTAATGATTTTATCTATACGAATATTATTTAGGGAAAATTAGGTAAATCATTGTCTGATGCCTAAAGGTACGAACGTTAATGATTTTATCTACATGAATATTATTTAGGGAAAATTAGGTAAATCATTGTCTGATGCTAAAGATACGTTTGTTAATGATTTTATCTACATGAATATTATTTAGGGAAAATTAGGTAAATCATTGTCTGATGCTAAAGATACGTATGTTAATGATTTTATCTACATGAATATTATTTAGGGAAAATTAGGTAAATCATTGTCTGATGCTAAAGATACGTACGTTAATGATTTTATCTATATGAATATTATTTAGCGAAAATTAGGTAAATCATTGTCTGATGCTAAAGATACGTATGTTAATGATTTTATCTATATGAATATCATTTAGGGAAAAGTAGGTATATTATTGTCTGATACCTAAAGATAGGGAACAATGAATGCTTTCTCCCATGACAAAAGTTTATCGAATACTCTGTACAATCTGCCCAATATGTAAACAAACACGGACCTGGTGTTACCTAACAAACTTGGCGAAGCAACAAAGAATAAATCATTATCATGATCACAGGCTGACATTCTTGTTGAACATTATGACATCGACATTGACACAAGACACCTGCACTGCTTAACACATTACCATATTTTCTACATAAATATTTATTACGAGCAACTCAAAGCCGTTAAAGGCTCATACAGACGCAGTAATTATCAATTCCAATCATGGCTGTTCAACTTGTACTGAGCTTATTACAACTATCAGAACGTGCAGTGATTATTTAATTATACAGACTGTAACAGAAATTCAATCTGGGGTAAGTTTTGGTAGCTGAGTGGCGGTCTTCCTAAAGTATTAGAAGCCAATTTATACCCACAAGGTAAATGTTGAAAAACTAAATACCATTTTATACCACTCTAAGGCTTAAAACTGAACATATTAAATTTGTTCTTAATTTAAAACATTCCAATTTTAAGAAGTTCTTAAATTTAAGGAAATAATTTTAACTAGATGCACAAGATGCAACAAAGACTTTGTTATGCAAGAAATAACAAAGACTTGAAATGAAAGCAAACTCCAAGTTTTCATTTCACAGACTATAGATCTATAAAGTAGTATTGAGAGACTTTGTTGTAGGTTTGTTGAACCTACATCTTTGAAGTTTGAAAACTTCATCTTCTGTTGAAGGGATTTTTCCACGGTTATAACACAGAAAGACACAAGCAGTCCATTTAGGCTCTCTTGTAAGTTTTATTTCTCAAACATGCAACATATAAAATTATATATCAGACGTCTGATGACAAAGTCTTTTGCAGATATTGTACATTTATAAACAGCTCTCAATTTACTGTCAACTTGTTTTAAATTAAAGCTATCTTCAAGTTATAATATTTTTATTTCCTTATGGGATTTTGAAATTAATATGGAAATTATTTCAAAATTAGAGAATTTGATAATATTTTTTTTAACTGTATCATCAACCTTGAATTTTAAACCCAAACAGTTCTCCCTTTGTGACTGTAATATTTTCTTATGAAATTAATAATAATCGAAAATGGTGCCAAAGGTTTTAATTTAGATGTTGAAGAACGAGAATAAAGTGTGCAACAATTCCGTTGTCTGACTTCCATTTATCTGTCCAATCGTTTAATATTATAAACCAAATACAGACGCTTGTTCAACTATTTATTTATAGGAGTATTAATCAAAGCACATTTTTAAGATTTAACCTAACAAGTTTCAGAGATCCTCAATTTAACATAAGCTTCTATTGTGTTATTTCCTGCCTGGCAGAACCATCAATTTATTTCATCAATTTGTTTCACCCCACCTATTAATGTTATTCTATTCCTACAACACTGTTCTTAACAAGGATTTTATAAACACTACCTACTTATCTTGAATTGAGTAGAATATCTGTCTGTATCTTTAATTGTTTACTAATATTTTTTTCAATTCCTTCTATTAGCTCACATATTCCTAATATATATCTTGTACTAATTTTTAATTGTTCATACAATACGTTTTTATTCGACCAATCAAGTTTAAATACATTCTTTTTAGCTATAGTGGATGACGATTTAAATATTAATTAAATTTAAAAAATTTGGAGAGTTTAGGTCGGATTCGAACTGAGTATCTTCGTTTTGAAGTCTAGCGCGCTTTGGTACTCCGTTAACTTTAGCTAGTAATTTAATTCTCAAAGATCTGAATTAATTTATTTTTTTGCTCCCCTCTGGTTGTCGTCAAAACCTCCATTGCACAATCTTGAATTTTTAACATGATTAAAACACAATATCATAAACAATCCTCTAGGATTAAAAATAAACGAAAAGAATAAAATAAACAAACTTGATTAACGAAATCGAACCTAGCTTCACAAATGGACAATGCGAACGGAAAGCAAAAAGAAACTACAACACAATGCAATGTATGCCGAAAAAAAGAAAGCGTATAAATATTAACAAACAAAAATAATAGTCCAGCACCATACATAAAGGAAAATGGAAAATTGCTAAGAAATTTGCTTTCTATTTTGCCACTTAGTATTATTATTCTGACATATTTATATTAGTTGTAATTATAAAATAAAAAGAAACTGAAATACAATTTTTCTTTGTGATATAAGTAGGAATTGATTTGTTTATAAAATTATATTACTTGTTTATATTTTTATTTGGAAATTTACATTTTTTAAAATATATTAAACCTTTTCTCTATTATGACAGTTGGAAAATATCATTAATTAGATTAAAAATCTCAGAGTTAAAGTTGTATAGTAATAAACTTAAAAATTTTTGTTTTGCAGAAAATTTAAAATTCCGACAAAAGACATTTAATAAGAGTTACTACAAATCCAAACAATAAATGTATAATTTAAAGAAGACTTTTTAAAACAATATCCAATTAACTTATGCAAATTTTCAACTGTAATAATAAAGCACTGGCTATTGAGTCATGCTGAGAGCATAATTGCTGGCAAGTTTATTTACAAAATCACATTTGTTATATTAGTAATTTACAACCTTATTTGAATAACATCTGATAGGAACAGTACATGACTATACATTTATGCAAAATACTTGAGTTGATAAAATAAAAAGGAAGTTATATATTACTGTGCAAATTGTTTACAAATCCAAGTTCACAAGATTTGCCTGTGGAAGTAAATATGTTAACAGAAATCGAAATTATCCAGAATAATGCACCAAGTTATATCAACTTGCATGAACAGTTTGAAAAAAAAATAAAAATAAGACAAAAACCAGATTACTGGCAAATTAATGTACTGTTCAAGCAGATGTGAAATTTAACAGTTAAACGAATAGTAAACTTCAAACAGTTTACTTATTGTGTATAATAACAACAGCTTTGATTGAAAAGTACATAAACTAAAATTCCAAATTAAACTAAACTGTATAAATTGAACCTTCCATGAAATAATAATGGAACAAGGGGTTAGTAGAGGGGGTGCAGCAGAGGGACTACCATCTCCAGAAGTTATAATTTCATTTTTTAATATCTTATTTATGTTAAAAATATTTTAAATTAAGCTATCTTTTAAAACAAATTTCATACTCTTGTAAGGAATTCCAAATATAACAATTAGCCTTTAAATGAACCAGGTAGACAATAAACGCATATATTAATAAACAATGTTCATAAAAGATTAAATGTGCATAATTTCATTTGGTAATTATATTTCAGAGTAAAACTTAAGGTAGCCTAAATGTACCAGCTATGTATGACCTATTTCCATTTAAAAATCATTATATCTCGCTTTTAACAAACTTTCAAACGGTATCATCGGCTTAATATATCATTGTAGAATTTTAGTTTGAAAAAATGAAAATGTAATGGTTGTTTTGGGACATTACTATCTCTTGCAAATTTTTAACTGATTTCTTACATAAATACTACCCAAGAAATTGAATATGTCTACAGCTATATAACTATTGCTAAATTTTTTGGTTTTAATCTTATAATAATTATTAATATTTAGTGAAATGTGGTAAATATAGAAAGTCTATCAGATCTTACAATTAATCAATGCCAAACAGAACACTAGGATGGTTGATCCAGTGACTTTTACGGATCTGTGATTTTAGTGACAGCTCCAGCTTGGATCAGTTACTTTTATCGCGGTGAAAAGGGATATTTAAACACCTCCTTATGTGCCAATAGCAGGCAGGCATAACGCACTGGTGAAATGACTCCACACCTCGCTGTTTTTGGAAGGCTCAATTTATTTAAAAATTAAGAACAAACTACCGATTGCGAAATTGTGTCTACTGTACACAACACTGTCACTGTCGTGAATCCTGATACAAATTGTCCACTCAGACACGATGTAAGTGAGTAGAGCCAGTGACAGCGGCAAACTAATCAATGACACCCGTGATCAGTAACTTTTCCGTTAGTGACGGAGACATTTTTCCCAATCAAAACAGAGACAACCGTCTCTCCCCTTCAGTCAACGACACTGTATGATGATCAGCGGTGTGAGCCAAGCGGTGAGAGCAGAGCCAGTGACAGCAACAAATCAACCAATGACAGCCACAGTAAAATATTAGAAACGTTTCATCCACCGACTGCGAGTTTTTGACCAATTACAAAAGAGACAACTTCTGATCAATCCACTGTCAACTGGAACTGGCATTTTCCATATTTTGTCACTCGTAGGTACCTCCAGCTACAAATGAATATCAGTGACAAGTCACCGTGACAGAAGATATTGACCATCCCTACAAAACACGTGTACAAGTAATACAAACATGTACACCTTACAAATCTTACAAAACACCTGTAAAAATAATGGTAATTAAGTACTCTTCATGTCTCAGATGTGTTTAAATTAAAAGTTAATTTATTTCACACGTTTTGTGAATGTATTTCTAACAAAATTTCGCCTTGGAGGTATACATTTACTTCAATCTTCCCTGAGTTACCAATACCAACCCAAGAAAGGATTCAGACATAAGTATATGGTGTTGAAATGAGGATGTTACATTGAAGTAAACAGAAACAAATCATATCATTTAAAATGTAGTTTAGCATCAAATAGATTAAGTTACAATATAGATGAAGTAAATAAAATGAGCAGTTTGGAAAAGGTGAGAAAGAAAAATATTGAAATGGCAGGAGAAAATGTATGGCACAGGAAAACAAAAGATTTTTGAAAGAAGGCCTTTGAATAGAACTCTGAATTAATGAATCTTATCTTATCTTCTAAGAAATCGAAATTGTAACATTGCTATATATAATTTTAGTTCTACTGAATTATAAATCTAAATTCACTAGAAAAATACCACATTTATAAAAACAAACACAATAACCTAATTAACCAACCGACAACATATACAGATGACACAATATTAAATAAAACATCATATATAAAACACACGACAAAACAAATATATGATATCAACAAGTACCAAAATCATAGATCGAAAAAAGACATTAGAAAAATAGAGAAAAATAATTCAGTGATTCAACAATGGTCAAGTGACCAAAAGATGCCTCATCACTTGACAAAAAGTAATTGCACTTAGTGGTGGAACAATAGTTTACAATTAACAATAATTATATATATATATATATATATATATATATATATATATATATATATATATATATATATATATATACACACACAATATATACAGCATATATATATATATATGTTACTATTGTAAGTAACTTTATCCACCAATGGTGGATAAAATTACTTACAATAGTAATATATTAACTTCAAAAGTCAGTGTAACGGAAAAACAATGGATAACGTAGTATATATATATATATATATATATATATATATATATATATATATATATATATATATTTATATATATATATATATATATATATATATTAAATATGGTGATATGTTTTCTTGTAATATAATTAATAAATTAAAAATATTTCAAAAACAAGAATACTTTAAATGAATATATTTATTCAAAGCTTTTCGCCGATAAAATAGTACCAGTATCTTCAGGAAAATAATTATCTTTAAAGATATGATTTAATTTTGTAAAAATATATTATTAGATAATTATTTTCCTGAAGATGCTAGTACTATTTTATCGGCGAAAAGCTTTGAATAAATATATTCATTAAAAGTATTCTTGTTTTTGAAATATTTTTAATTTATTAATTATATATATATATATATATATATATATATATATATATATACACAATGTATTCAGAATAATATATACTCAGAATAATCTCGAAAATGAGAATACGTAATTAATAGTTCTTGAAAGTCGACTTGTATATACCAATTAAGATTCATGTTTAAGTACATTGGAGTGATATATATATATTATAATAATAAATTAAAAATATTTCAAAAACAAGAATACTTTTAATACATATATTATTCAAAGCTTTTTGCCAATAAAAGAGTAGCAGCATCTTCAGGAAAATAATTATGTAACGTATCACCATAAACATATCACCATATTTAGTATAATATATATATATATATATATATATATATATATATATATATATATATATATATACACATACTCACACAATCTAAATCAGCCAACGACAAAGATTAAATAGTTTTAATACATTCATAATGGGCCAATCACAACCCATGGTTCAGTAGAATCCAGACTGCAGTGTCCTTAACCTTATAAGGCTATAAGAATGCAATTAACACTGGAACATTCTAGACATTGCATCTTAATTACAAACAGAAACTATTGTGTAACCTGCTGAAGTATTGAATGGCAAAATGAATGTTTCACAATGCCAATGTGGTAGGTCTGGCAAACAAAAGCAGTAGAGAAATAATTAAAATCTTGAAGAACAGTTAGTCCTACCTGTAGCAATATGACGTATACAAAAATGATTGATGGGTTTTAATTTAAAAATACAGTATCGTCTAAACATATGTAAGTGTTTCTGTGTGTGTTGAAGTTTCTTTTCTATTAGGTTCCAGGAAATATTGTCTCCTTACTCTGAACTAAGTGAGAGTCTTGCAGACTACTTTGAACCCAATCCAACATGGTTCCACTCTAAGAATATTTTTTAAGCTTAGCAAATTATAAGATATATACACTTTTGGTATCAACTTGGCAAAAAAACCATTACTTATTGGACACATTTCAAACTAGATCAGCATTGTTCAATGCTTTGAGTCACAGATAAGACTATTGCTCAGGTGTGTTGTGTTGGTGTGAGTCTGTGGTGTGTTATTGTTCATAGAGTAGTTGTTAATTATGTGCTTTTACGTAAGACAAACAGGGAGAACATTTACCACAATATACAAAGAACACATAAAAGACATAAAAAAGACACAACCCAAATCAAATTATGCCCTACACAAACAAAACACACTACATTCAGGCACCAATATAGATACCAATCTAAAGATTCTAAACTACATAAAAAAAACAACAAATTAAACACAACAGAAAACTACAAGATACACAAACACTGCAGATACTATCCCCAATAAATTCTAAACGACAAAACACACTCATAATCGAATACTATATTGAACACATAAGCAACAACTACTCTACAAACAATGGCACACCACAGAAGAAAAATACACCACAGACTCACACCAACACAACACAGCTGAGCATGGATAAACGTTTTAACCATAAATCTGGGACATTTGATGAATTGATGAATTTTTTACAAAAGCTTTTTTTACAATGATTCAGCCTGGAAAATACAGTACTAGAGATTCTAGTGAAAGACTTCAGAAAAAGTAGCGCTTAGATGAGTGTGTATATACTTAAATACAGAAGTATATGCATTTTACTTGGTTCCCTAGATTTCTTTAACAAACTTTCTTAGATGGCAGAGATAAGGACTTTTTATAAAGGACTTATTGCAATCATCAACTTTTGACCTCAAAGTTCACCACCATATTTAAAAATTTAGGGAACAAAGTCAACAGCAATAAATGTTTTTTTTTCTTCCTAAGACTCAAAATATTGTGCATAGATTAAATAAATGTGTATATAGACTGTAACAAATGTGTATCTTAGAAGGAAAATGTGTATCTTGACCAACTGCAAATACTAATTTGTAATATAAAACAGAATGGTGGTAGACAGAATCGAGATAAATGTGAAGTCTTCTGTTAAACCCTTTATTTGTTTTAACAAGTTACAAGTGTATCTTGTTTAGAGTTTACAATTTTATTCAGTTCTTTTTGTTAAGAAACTTCCACATTCAAGGCATTTTTAGTTAGAGGCCAGGTCTAGTTTCAATTTCTTAAATATTTGGAAAACCCAGAGGTTCTTAAAGTGGGTACCACAACTACCTAAAGATTGATGGATCATTGTCAGGAAGCAATATGCTTCATAATTGAACATTTAAATTAAAAATAGTATGGAATGATCAGAATGTAAATTTTACATCCGCTGTGGGTTGAGGGTTTTACACCTTTGTCAGCTACGTGTGTAAGAGACCGTAATGGAGGTCAGAATCATAATATGCCTAATGCGATTTTTTAGTCTTAAATTTTTTTTTTTTATATATCGTTATGTGCTTGTACTGCGTTAAGTACAGTAATAAAAAATAATAATGATAAAAATTGTTTAAAACATTATAATAACCAATTTTGTAGGGACATTGGCGGAAATATTTCTACTTCAAGGGAGCCAATGATTAAAAAATTCGGGAACCATTGGTTTAATTGTTTTTCTTGTTCATGCAATTTCAGTTGCCCTTAATATTGCTGTTCAAACTCTATGATCTTATCGAGCGCCCTCTTTCAAGTGAATTTAAATTCTAGTTTTGCTCACATTAGATACCATGATTCCAGAACTAAACTCAGCATTTTAAACAGTTTTTATTGTCCAATGTTGCAATATTATCAACAAATTGTAAATTTACTCTACTTTCTAAAATTACTTTTCAGTTTCAAAATAAACAGCTCACCTATTTGATATTTGAAACAATTATTATGTTCTGCAGTAAGTTTATTATACCAATGAATTTAATCTCACCACTGACTTTAAACTTTGATAAATTTGAGATTCAATTTTTAGTCTTCTGTTAATTTAACAACAAAATTTTACAGCAAAAATAACTTGGCAATATTTGTTTCTTTTAGTAATTGAATGAACAATTACTAAAATTTAATAAAAGTTTAAAAATTGTTATGCCTATACTTTCTAAACACTATTAAAATTAATTGAGTTTTCTTTCATTGTGTAACACGAAATGTTAAACTTTAACCAAGTTTTTATTACAAGCTTTACTACAAGTCTAAAAATAGATTTGGCCTCATTTCCTAAAATCATAAAGAAACAAGTAAAATATTCATTTATTTTGCAATACAAAATTTACTTGGTGCAAAAATAGCCTAGACTAGTAACTGCTTACAAGCAACTTAATTACAATGTGGTTGTAAATGCCACAGTCTTATCCAAGCTTAATTAGCAAACTGTTTCAACTAATTAAAATTTATGTGGAAACACAGAGACAAAAATAAAATAATGAAATACAGTAATACCCCATACTTATGCGATAGGTGGGACCAAACAGTAACTGTGTAATTCGAATTTGCATATGTTGGGGTATAATTTTACATACAGTCACATAAGAACATGTTTATTTGGGACCAAAGACTAAATAAAATAATAATTTAGAAGGAAAATATGTGTGTATTATAAATTGTTTCCCAAAATCTTCAAAAGAGAACTCGTGGTTCTGTCTCATAGATTCCTGCAGATGCGCAAATGATCTTCTTGTGTAATAAGCTTTAAATGCTTTGATAAACCATCGGTTTAAGCAAATTATTTATGTTTGGTAGCAAAAATATCACTTTCACGGTTGTGTCGAAATTAGTTAAAGTAGTAGGAGGTTAGCCAGGTACATTGTCAATTAATAGGAATTACTTTAAAAGGAATTTGTTTAGATCGACAGTAACATTCGACGAGGTATAAAATGTTGACCAATCCACTCCTCAAAAAAAAGCTGTCACCAAAGCATTCCGATTCGACATCAAAATCACGGGCAAGATAGCTTTAAAAATATTTTTTAATATCCTTGGTTTTTCTGAGTGATAAACTATAAGAGGTTGCAAGTAACAGTCACCAGCTTTATTTGTGCCAACCATCACAGTCAATCGGTCTTTGGCAGTTTTAAAACCGGAAAATATTTTCTCTTCGTGAGCTATAAAAGTTCTCTTAGGCATTTTCTTCCAGAACTCGGATAGCATGATTTAAAATTTTGTAACTTGGAAATCGCGTAAGACGGGGTAGCGTAAGTCAAGTATTACTGTATTTTCGTGTTTAAATTAGTCAAATATTTTGTAAAAAACATCTTTGTAAGTTATAATACTATAGTTAAAAATTACTTAACCAAGTGAATACATAGGGCTTACTTGCTGACTCGTTTTAAGACAATTGTTCCTTTTACGAAGCAAAGCCTCGACGTTTGTAAAAGGAACAATTGTTTTGAAACGCGTCAGCAAGTAAGCCCTATGTATTCACTTGGTTAAGTAATTTTTAATTATAGTTTAATCAATGAATTCAAGGTGATTACATCAAGAATTTTTGTAACTCTTGAAGCCCACAGAATTGGTAGGCTTTATGCATAAAAATTGTTTGAAACACAATCAATGATTGACAATTTTTAAGCAACAAAAATATAATTGCTAATTGACTAATTATTAGCATCACAAATTAATAATTTTAAAAAAACTTAGAAGTAACACATAATACTTGTGCTTCAATTTACTATGTTGTAAATATAATTAAAAGAAAAAACACTGATTGGTTTGGTATCGTTAATATTGAAGTGTACAAATTTAAAGGTAGTTGTATAAATCATTTCTAACTTTGGGTAACCTATTTCATCCACAATGTTTCTGGTTCTAACAAATAAAGCCATACATACTTTTATTAGTATGGTTAATTCAACCACTTCACTTAATTGCTGACTAATTTTAAAACAAGTTCAGTAATGTTGATAATTGGTAGTTTCTAGTTTTACAAACCTTCTTTAATTTTTTAAATATGAGTGTTTTTTACATAAGATAGAAGTTACCTCTACACTGTAGGAAATCATAAGAGAAGGAAACCCTCAAAACCAGAATGAAACCAACAGTTATTGGTTTGTAATCTCATACTGCAAAATAATATATATGCTTGATTCCTGTGAAACAAGTTATGAATATAAAAACGATTCAATAGCGTTGTGACCCCTGCTATGTATAAACAACTTGCATTGTTTATTGCAGTTTAAGGCAATCAGCCAGAATGACTATAATTGCTTACAAAGAATGGGAAAGAACTGTCACTACGGGCGGGAATAATAAAAAGAATGGGAAAGGATTGTCACTACAGGTGGGAAAATAAAAAGGATAAGAAAGGATTGTCAATACATGTGGAAAATAAAAAGGATAGGAAAGGATTGTCACTACAGACGGGAATATAAAAAGGATGGGAAAGGATTGTCACTACAGGTAGGAATATAAAAAGGATAGAAAAGGATTGTCACTACAGGTAGGAATATAAAAAGGATGGGAAAGGATTGTCACTACAGGTGGGAATATAAACAGGATGGCAAAGGATTGTCACTACAGGCAGGTATATAGAAAGGATGGGAAAGGGTTGTTACTACAGGTGGGAATATAAACAGGATGGGAAAGGATTGTCACTACAGGCAGGTATATAGAAAGGATGGGAAAGGGTTTTCACTACAGGTGGGAGTATTAAAAGGATGGGAAAGGGTTGTCACTACAGGTGGGAATATAAACAGGATGAGAAAGGATTGTCACTACAGGCAGGTATATAGAAAGGATGGGAAAGGGTTTTCACTACAGGTGGCAGTATTAAAAGGATGGAAAAGGATTGTCACTACAGGCAGGTATATAGAAAGGATGGGAAAGGGTTATCACTACAGGTGGGAGTATAAACAGGATGGGAAAGGATTGTCACTACAGGCAGGTATATAGAAAGGATGGGAAAGGGTTTTCACTACAGGTGGGAGTATTAAAAGGATGGGAAAGGGTTGTCACTACAGGTGGGAATATAAACAGGATGGGAAAGGATTGTCGCTACAGGCAGGTATATAGAAAGGATGGGAAGGGGTTTTCACTACAGGTAGGAGTATTAAAAGGATGGGAAAGAATTGTCACTACAGGTGGGAATATAAAAAGGATGGGCAAGGATTGTCACTACGGGTGGGGAAAAAAGGATGGGAAAGGATTGTCATTACAGGTGGGAAAATATAAAAAATTGTCACTATAGGTGGGAATATAAAAAGGATGGGAAACGATTTTCAATATAGGTGGGAATATAAAAACCCCAGGCAGAGATTAAACGGATATTATGGCATCACGTGTTCCTGAAATAGACTTTCTCTTCAGGAGTTACTAAAATGAATAACTTTTACATCCAGAAAGAACATGAAAATAAACACATAAATTAATAATAGATGTAACTAGCTTTATAAAATATGGAAGAGAATATGTCGACAAGCTTCATGAGGAATCCTCATGAATTCATAAATTACTTTGGTCCTAAATTCCTACTAGGAAAATGAAATGTAACAACTTAATAAACATAAAGTATTGGCAACAGACAGCTACAAACGGTACCCTTTCCTTCCCCACTCACTTTTAAATGAAACCCAAAGAAGTAACACAGCAGAAGTATGTAATTATGCTGACCACCCAGCATTGTGCTCCTCACCACATTTTTATTGGACTGAGAATATAGTGGTGAGAAAAGAACCCTACAATACTTGGGCCTATTTAAATTATCATGGAATACTTTGCAACAGCAATGAACAATATCCCAGATCTACAATTTAAGACACCTTGTTTCAAGATGTGTATAGTTTGGGAACAATGATTCAACTGGAACCATTTTACTTTACTCTTCCTATGTTTTCAAGATATTATTCAAAATTTTGTTTTACAAAATCTTTGAATTCAATGTTTCAAATTGACTATTTCACAGACTAATAAATTATATATTGGAAAAACAGACTCTAGCTTCCTACAAAAAAACTTATAGCATATTAAATAAATGCAACACTCATTGTTCTTTTGCTAACCATTTAACACAAACAAGTCACACTAATGATTATGATGAAAATAGATTTAGTTTTACTTAATATATTTATATCCAGTTAAGCTTTTCGCTGATTAACAATATTAGCATTTTCAAAACTTATTTAGTACTGTATAGTTCTGTAACTACATCAAAAGTTTTTATATAATTGTATTAAGTTAAAAAGATTAGTTATGGTTACCTTATCTGCCTGATTAAGCAATCATTAATAATCTTTATCCATTTTAATCTTTTATTTTTAAGATATCATCAAATTTGATAAAAATAGTACAGTAGAGTCTCGATAATCAGAAGTAGATTGGACTGAGACACGCTCGAACTACCGAAAAATAGGATTACACAAAAACGTTCCTGTACATTAGAAAAAGAGGTGTTTTAATGAACCCTAATACAGTACTATAATTAAGAATGTACAAAATAAATTTATAGAACTTTATATAAACATTTATTGAAATTGCAACCCAACTCGGTATTGACTCATTTCCTTTGTATACCATCTATTATGTTTGGATTTTATCTGTATCTGCTAAACATCTGTAGTACTATTTTAAGCATATTTTACGATACCTTAAAAATAAAAGATTAAATGTATAGGAATAATAATATCCATTTAATCAGACAGATAACATAACCTTAACCAATCTTTTAAACCTTTAAACAATTATATGAACAGTCCGGATGTAGTTTACAAAACTATACTGTGCTAAATAAGTTTTGAAAATGGTAATACTGGTAATTTGCAAAACGCTTCAGCTTGAAATAAATGTATAAAGGAAAAAAAATACAGCATTAATTGACTCCATCTTCCCGTAAGCTACTAGTTTCCTACTAAAAACATAAGTAAAGATCCTATACTTGAATATAGTAGCACTTACTTTTATAATTGTTGGGGTTGGCCGTTTTGAGAGATGTGCCCCTTGAGGCATAAATTGCGGTATTGAGTTGTGGTCTGTGTTGACAATGGGACACATTTTCTGAAACAGCCGTCCTCAACAATTATAAAAATAAGTGCAACTATAGGCAACTGTAACATATTTACAAGTGTTTTTAGTTAAAAATACAGTATTCTTGTTTTTGAAAGTGTTTATTTAACTATATATAGAGAGAGATCTTTAGAGATTTATATAGTGTTTCTTTAGAGAGAGATACATACACACACAAGAACGAAATCTACAAATATTGAAAAACATTTTAAATCAACAAACCAATGAAAATCACATAAACTTTTGACCATAATATAGAAAATCTGCTTTAAAAAACTGCTGCCACCTACCTAAACAATGCACCTAGGGACTGACAAAAATCATACTTTGATCACAGAGATAGTGTGATTGAAAATGTTTTACTTCAGTAAGATTTTCATTAATTTATAAGTTTGGCAAATATTTAATCTGATAAGTTCAAACCTGATTCATAACGGCTATATAAAATAAACATTATAGTATTCCATCTTGAACTTTAGCCAATGGTACACTCTTATGCTCGCTAAAATGAATAAACTAGTCTAGACTAGTTTTTAGTTTGATTTATGTGGTTGGATATTTTGAGAAATGTAGCACTTTGTCTGTTCACACTCTCCTAAACATGAGTCACAGTAAGTGTTACTCTGCAGAAGTTTACATATTTTACACTGTATAATTGTTAAAATACAGTGTTAACAAATTAAAACTCAATAAAAATAACTAAATTTTAGAAAAAAATCTGTAATGGTACAATTTGGAAATGTATTCATTATGATAAATGTAACTGCTCATACGTAATATTGAAACTGTAGTGGATCTACTTGAAAATTATTTTTAAAAAATTGGGTTTTGAATTTAAATTAGATTTTAACTTAATACATTTTACAATTAAATCAAATGTAATTTAACCTCAAACAACAGTTACAATTTTTTGTTGAAATTTTCAATAAATTATATTTATTTAATAACTTTAACAATAGTTTATGACTTCATATAGTAATTTGAACTTTAAATTTTGTAAATTTTTGAGTACTTACTGAGACAGAAGGTTTTCGATCGCTATGTGGCAATCTTCATCAGTGTCTTCTGCTTGGAGATGTCGGGTTAAGAGGTGATGGTTTTAAAGGCAGGTTTTCAATAGTATCAAAGAGTATATGTGATTTGTATTGTGTTTGTTCATTTAATATGTTTGTACTTTGTGTGTCTGTAAATTTCATATTGTTCTAGTGTGTTGAGATGTGGTTCTTTTTTTTTGATGTGTGGGATTTCTAGGTTATGGAAAATGTCTGTGTATTTGTGTGCTGTTTCTTTATGTGATTGTTAAATGCTGAGTTGGTGTTCTGTTTGTGTTCCTCGGCTCTTTGTTTAAAGCTGCAACTTGTTTGCCCAATGTAGAATTTGTCGCAGTTTAGTTGTTAAATGTAACAAAGAGTGGAGGAACACAAACAGAACACCAACTCATTTTACAATCACATAAAAGAAACAGGACACAAATACACAGACATTTTCCATAACCTAGAAATCCTACACATCAACAAAAAATTACCACATCTCAACACACTAGAAGAATATGAAATTTACAGACACACAAAAACACAAAATACAAACATATTAAACGAACAAACACACATACTCTTTGATACTATTGAAAACCTCCCTTTAAAAACGTCACCGCTTGACCCGACATCTCTAAGCAGAAGACACTGATGAAGAAACATAGCGATCAAAAACGTTCTGTCTCAGTAAGTTTTCACAAATTTACAAAATTTAAAGTTCAGATAGTCATAAACTATTGTTAAAGTGATTAATTAAGATTCACTGAATGTAATGGACTATAAAATTCAAGAATCATATTTATTTATTTTTCCCTACAACAAAACATATTTTATTTATAGTACAATTAATCAAAGCCATGACTATAAGAGTAACTATATTAAAAGTAGTTATCTAACTAATAAACTATTAAAATTTTATAAACAATGGTTGTGAGTTAAAGTTATAAACACAAGAAATATATGCAACTCACAATTATAAAACTTCAATTTCAAACAAGTTTCAATGACATTATGTCATCATCATCACAGACATGATTCTATCACAAACATATAAACTCTTGAATTTTGTAGTCCATTATGTTCGGTGAAACTTAATTAATCACTTTAACAATGCTGAAGTGATTATCAAACATGTAACTTTAATTAAAGAAATAGAAAGTTAGAACCAGATCTGGGTATTGCAAAATTTACAAGTAAATATATTAGTAGGCGTGGTTGTAAATTTGGTAATGGTCAGATGGGTTCTAACTTTTGTTAAAATATAGGTTATGTTCCATTTCTTTAATTCAAGTTCTATGTTTGTGAAAGAATCACTGATGATGATGACACAATGTCATTGAAACACGTTTTAAATTAAAGTTTTATAATTGAGAGTTGTATATATTTCTTGTGTTTATTATAATTTTATTTATTATAGATAAGAAAGAATTATCTATAATTTTAATATATTTATTTTACAATTTTAGGTCTGAATGTAAATGGCATGGATAAAAGAATTTACCACTGTCCAGACGATTTTGTGAGGCTAGGAAACAGTTGTTACTTTCTGAGTAAATACATGGACACCTGGCATGGAGCACAGTTTATATGCAAGGATAAAAAAAGCCAACTAGCGACACCTAACAGGAGAATAAAAGATAAAAACTTAAGGCGGCTTCTTAACAACCGCATGACAGGTAATTTAAAAATACTATACATTAATACAATATCCTTGTGGTACATTGATTTTTTTGTGATAAGTCATTATTTTTTGTTGCCTTTGAGGATGGTTGCTTTACAAGCAAAATTTAGATATAAACAATTATTAAGGTTAGAGGATTTTATTTATTACAATTATAACACATTCCTTTTATTTCAATCATGATCTTTCAAATCTGAGTCAAGTCAAATGTTCTGTATCTACAATTCAAAAGATATGCAATATAACATTCTACAACCAATACATATCGGTGGAATATAATTCTTACATTGTTAAAATTCTAAAAGAAAAATCTTGTAGTTTTAATGAAATTCTACATGCACGTTTTACTATTGGATGAATAACTGAGTGTTTAAAGGTAAAAACCGCCTAAAGTTATGATACTTAATACAGAACATGTCATCTAATCAATACTGATAACATTGCAGATAAACATTTTTGCAGACTATTTTTAGTAAAGAACACTATAAAAAGTCTTATGCTTCAAAAATATTTTGTTTTAATAGGTCACAGCTACAATTATAAATATCAACTATAGTTTGGTATCAATAATTTGAGGTAGATGGGACCTCCTTGGATTACCGAAAACGCGGATTACACGGAAATACGTTCCTGTGCATTAGAAAAAATAGATGTTTTAATGAACCCTAATATAGTATTATAATTAAGAATGTTCAAAATCAATTTATAGAACCTTATATGGACATTTATTTGACATATATTTATTTTATGCAAAGTTCGACTCATTTCCTTTGCCTACCGTACTGATATGAACATTTCTTTGAAGCCAGACTCATTTCCTGTCCATACCATATGGCTGTAAACATTTTTGGAAGCCTGATTCATCATTTTCTTTCAAATAGATAAAATACTCAATCAGAAATAAGTTTGAGCTTAACAGAATCTCAAATTATCGGGATACGGAATTTCGAGACTCTACTTGACTTTACTTTATGACAAAACAATATTTAGTATAAACATATTATTATAAACATATATTCTCTTAATTTGTCCACTTATTTGTCAAAATCCTCATTTCAAAGAAAACATTCCTAAGGAGTTTTTAAAATTTAATTCTGGGGGATACTGTGACTTGTAGGTATGATTCAAGTGGGAATCAAATACAGACTGCATTTTATAGAATCATACTCAAGAGACCCATTTGGGAAAAATAGATCCTTTTTGAAACAATCTCACGCTGTAACACAATGAAAACACAAAAAGTTTAATTGAGGGCTGAAATATCTTTCCCAATCACACAAGCAACTTCTACTTTCAATTAATTCATAACTGTTCAGAATTAATCTGTGATTTCCACAGATTGAAGCACTGCATAGACTCCTCCAAAACCCACCTTCGCAGTGCATGGTCCACAAGAAGGTTAAGGGCCACAACTGTTCCCTCACTGAGTCAAGATTCAGTTATGTGATGCCTCAACATTCTTTGAAGCTCTCTTCAAAAAAGATACAATATTCCTTCAATCAAAACCAAGTTCTTTTAAAAATGAATAGAATTATGTTTCAAGTCAGATCTCCAACACCAACCTTATTTGCATAAAAGTAACTCTTAATTTTATCTGAGAGCAGATATCAGTGTTAAGCTTGTACAACAGTATTAAAATTAGGTATTTGTAATTTTTAAGATTATATTAATGCTGCTTTAGAATGTTTGTGTCCCAGGGTACCACTACTTCCACCACAAGTGCATACTTCAATGGTCTTGACAAAATGGTCATATTTTGACAAAGAGATGTAATGGCCAGGTCTGGAATGAATTCATAATGCTTGTTTTCCAGTTGCAAAATTGATCTGGTGATAAATTCTTTTACTGGTGGATGCATTATTTTTCAAAGTTGATCTCTTTCTGAGTTTTCCTCCAGGCATGGCAAAAATGATCAGACCCTGCCAAAATATTTTGCTTTACAAAGGAAATAAATTTCCCCTGATATTTATGGATGGAAAATGATTGCTAATAAGGAGGGGATGCCTTTCTGAAGAAGACCTATTCACTTTTGAGTTCTAAAAATGACCCTACCTCTCACCTCATTCTAAATAAGAAAATAGGTAGAATTAAAGTAATTGAACTACTTGGTACTATGTAGAGGGAGAAAGAGAGAGAGCGAGAGAGAGAGAGAGAGAGAGAGAGAGAGAGAGAGAGAGGAAAAGAGAGAAAGATTTTTGTATTTTACTTGTTTGATTTATAAGAGCTTAAACCCCTTCAATATAAATGCGTTGATTTATTATAATAATTAAAGAATTCACTTATAAGTTGAATGTATTTCTCTACTATACCTCTCACACTCAAAATTTTAGTTAATGACACATTTTGGATAGTTGCCATTTATCAGAACACGTTGACTAAGCGGCAGAAGTTATTTGGCAGGTTTTTAACAATGTGATTAAAAGGTGTAAGTGATCTGTAGTGGATTTCTTCATTTAATATTTTTATGTTTTGTGTTTTTACGTTTTGGTGTATTTATGAATTTTATATTGTTCTAGTGTATTGAAACACCGATATTTTTTTGTTGATATGAAGAATTTTTAGGTTATGGTTGATGTAGATGTTAATGTGTCTGTTTCTATTTATTTTACAGTTAGCAAAACATGAGTCAGTGTCATATTTAATACACTTTGTGTGTTATTTTAATACTTGTTGAAAGCTATTAACTTCTTTTCCCAATGTAGAGTTTGTTATAGTCTGTAGGGCTATTTGTATATACCTGATGCTTGGGGTTATCTTATTGATTTTGTTATATTGTACTTTGTGTTGCAGTGTTCTGTTACTTTTAAATCCTATCATGTACCATAAGTTTTGGAACTTCTGAGCAACCATATTTTAGGTTTTGTTTAGTTAATGAGTATGGCCATTTTCTTTTTTTCTTATTTTATTATTTTTAATATTTAGAACATACTTTATCGATTATTGTGTAAATTATTCCATTTCTGCTTGCCTATATTTAAAAGTGTTCATTTCTTTGTTGATGTTTTCCATGGACAATTACAGTTTTCGTAAATCATTTAGTAAAAACTTTAAAATTTAGCCAATAAACGACAATAATTTCGACAATAAAAGCCAAATGAAAAGCTAACTCAGTAATCATATGTGAATTAAACAAAGCCTTTTATATTACCAAGTCAAATTAATAAAACATCTGAAAGTAATGAGCCTACCTTTTGATATCAAATCTGTTGCCTATTTCTTGTTGTTAACTAGTAAAACATAAAGAACTATTATTTGTAAGGAGATGTTTACATTTTCCCGTAAAATATTACATCCTCTTTTTGCTAAGAGGAACATTCATAAATTATATTGATATTTTCTTATATTATTTGCAGTCACTGTCAACTTGAATTGTAAAGTGTAAAAATATTTTCGAGAAGCTTACTTTGTCAAAATAGACATTTTTGTCATGATAATGAGTAACTTGCAGATAAGTACTTTAAAATGAAGAAGACCATTAGCACATATACTAAGTTACACATATAAGCTCGCAGAAAATGTGTAAGCAAAATATTGAACAAAAGTTAGTAAAAACAAAAAAAATAATTTGTATTAACAGCTTTTTCTTTGTTATTTTTCAAAGGTATTTCTAATTGGAGGTTTTTGGTTTTTTTAACTATCAATTTTTCTACTTAGTACACAAAAAATTATTCAATATACAAAACAACAAACCAATTAATATAATATTTAGTGCTTTTAATAAAAGTTGAGTGTGTATAATTCTGAACTTGATGTACAAAATCGTGTACAATGTTCTGGTACAATGTCTTACACAAATACAGTGAACAACCATTTAAAAAAAAAAACTATTGAAATTATACTAAACACGTCTGTCATATACTGTAATACGAATGTCAATGGCATTAAGTTACAAACATATTTCATGAAATAATTCATCCAACAATAAAATACAGTATATTAGTTTTACACACACTTGTATACTGAAACTTTACTGTATCACTTACACTTATAAATGTTTTTAAAAACATTTAAAAGTGTAAGTGATTACTAGTAGCTCACGCGAAGATGGAATCAACAAATGTTAAGTGTTTAATGTATCATTCAGAAAATTTAACTTGGAGAGTTATAAAACTCTATCATCTTATAAGAGAGCAAACAGGAGCAATATTTAGTAACAAAAATTGATTTTAAAAAAAGTATGGCTTTCCTTGACAACGATACCTTCAAATTTTTTGAAAAGCATGGAAAACTTGGAAATACAGAAATTTCTGTCTTTTGCTTCCCTTAAAAGTGTCTATAAAATTCTCCACGCATCAAAAGCAGGAAACAATATTCTTTATTAAATTTCCTCTATTAGCTCACACTCCTAATATATATATATCTTGCACAAAATTTCAATCATTAATAAAATACGTTTTTATTCATCCAATCAAGTTCAAATACATTTGTTTAAAACCTGTAGTGGGTGACAATTGATGACAACACAGTTTTAAAAAATATTTATTATATAATTATAAAATTTGGTCCAGCCGGATTCGAACCGAGAATTTTCATATTCTCCTTGGCACTGCGCCAACTTTCCAATACCTAGAAATATATTTTTCAAGGATGTATATGAATGTTTATCCCCCATCTGGTTGTTGTCGAAACCGCAATTGTACAACCTTGAAATCTTGCTACGGTTACCACACAATATCATAAATAGTGCTCTAGAGTAACTAAAATAAATTTTTCTTTGTTAACCTAAGCAGGAATTTACTATTTTTTTAAATATTACTTGTTTATATTGTCTTTTATTAATCTAAAACTTTGTTTACTTAGTACAATCCACCAAAGCATTATAAATATTTTTTTCAAATTTGTGTACAATATTTATAATTTTGTTTTTTTAAGCTCCCCTGGAAAGATGGATTGGTGGCATCTACAACTGGGAAGAAAACTTGTGG
This sequence comes from Prosapia bicincta, assembly GCA_036971475.1. Taxonomy (NCBI): domain Eukaryota; kingdom Metazoa; phylum Arthropoda; class Insecta; order Hemiptera; family Cercopidae; genus Prosapia; species Prosapia bicincta. The sequence goes on along the minus strand of JBAIZL010000005.1, from coordinate 249,711,694 downwards.
GTTTGGGGTAATACAGGACGCAGAATAAAATACCAAGGATTCTCCCATGGAACTAATGAGAACAGTAATTGGCACTGCATCGCTATGGATCCAACAGAAATGTATCGATGGAAGTCGGAAAGTTGTCTACTTCGTAAACATTTTATATGTGAAGTTCCTCTACGCAACATTGGCAAGAAACCAAACGACATTATAAAGAATAAACGCAGAAAACAACAGAGGAAAAGACGTAAGCAACGGCGTAGAAAGAACAAGGAATCTAATTATATATAATAAGACGTTAGAAGTTTTTTTTTACAAAAAACAAACCCACCAATGAAACACATTTCAACAAAACTGTGCACAGTATTATAGATTTTACTGTTTAACATAAAGTTTATAAATTACATAAGGTATCTAAACAAGAGTTATACACATAAGAATACCTTCCAACACATGAAATTAGTTACATGAAACCAATTACAAATTCTTTTTTAATAAACTTTGCACAAACTACTTAGATGTATAGTAGATGCACAAACTACTGTACTAAATCAACATTTAGAGTTTTGTATCCTAAATTACTTCCTATCTTCTGTCAATGCAACATTTTGCTAAACGATATAGAGGGCAGTTATAACTGCGAGATGATAGTATGAAGATGACAATAGATTTGTATCCCTGAAACTAGTTGTGCCATACAATTGAACAAAATGTTGCACCGACAGGAAAAAATATAGTAGTTTCATTTTCATTTTGTAAAAAATTACTACAATTGTAGAAACCAGTATGTTTCTCTGGTTTACTTTTTTCTACTAAAAACATTTTATAATAAAAATTTTTTTGTAAATTTCTTCTTGCTATCATGTAACAATAGTTAGATAAATGCAACTTTTACTACAGTTATTTTTGCATTGATAATTTTAATATGTATAAATTAATTTTAGTACTAATTAAATTTTTACTTGTAAGTTTTCTTGGCTTATTTTTTATTATATGTGCTGATGTGTTTTGGAGAACATCATTTTCAATAACTTCTACTTTACTGTATCTTCCTGGCTTAATTTATGACCATAATTGTATCCGCCTTTCATTTCTTGTTCTACATATTACTTCTAATTTATATTCTATATTAATGTTTTACTATCTTCTATTAGATTTTATTACAATCTTGGGCTGTTGAAAGGCAGTAAGATTAATTGCTGAAATATCAGTGATATCAAAACAGTTTTTAAAAAATTTATGTTCTTCATTTTAGTATCAACACATAAAAACGTAAAATAATCTTAAACAATCTGTATAATTAAGACATTGTTTCCTATACATTTTTTTAACTGGTGGTTTCAGAGATATGTCCACATATTGTTCATAATCAATTATTTTTATAAAAAATAATTTTCCTAAAATAAAAACTTAAAATCCTTCAACTTAAAATGATTTTTTGGAAACTTTTTTAAAATTTAAAATTCCTGTAAAAATATATTTAAAAAATTATATATAAAAATTATGTTTGTTGTATTGTGGAAATAGGTCAAGATTAATCTTTAAAAAGTTCTTTATTTTTAAATGGTTTTATTACCACATCTTATCTTCCTAAACAATAGTTTTAGTGTTTTTTTTTTTTTTTTAATTATAATGAAACCACAGAACAAAAATTAGAAAAGAGTAAAATTATCAGACAGAAAAATAAAATTGCTGTCATGCAGTAATGATATTAATACTTTTCATCTTAAAAATTTTGCCTTTTATTCAAGGATGGCTCCAAAGGAGGGGTAGTAGAACACATCTTACTTTATCGCAGTTCATTTATAAAAATTTATTTTTCATTTTACTTTATTTTAAAGCAATTTATATTGTTTTTACATTTATCTAATGTTAGGTGTAGAAATTCATCGGTAACATTGCTAGCTCCACCCAGCATAAACAACACTGCATGTTACAAGTTCCTTACAGGCTCGGTTATACCAACAGACTGTGTACTACGACCACATGTCGTTCTCATCAACCCGAGCCGTTTGATGAAACGATGAAAATTACACAATATTTTCTATGTAGTGTTGATTTTAACACCAATGGGGCGCGGTAGTCACAGCCGGAATCTATGTAAATTCAGGTAAAATGCATGTTTTGATGAAAAAAATGCCAAATTTCCTGTGATTTTTAAGTACAAGAATAGCTTAAAACTTCATTTCCAGGCCTTGATTTTTGAAAGTTTTCTGTCCCCAAAAAATTCTATCTTAGAGCTGCTCTTGCTTTTACTGTCATTTAGTAGATTAGCTAAAACTTCTATTTTATTTTTAAACATGATGAACATTCATTCAAAAGTCTTTTTAAAAAACTATGGAAAATAAGTTATTTTAGAAAAATCTATTATTACACATTGGAAAAAATTAGTAGTTTCAAAAACCGATTTAAAAAAATAATTTGTTAAAAAAAACAAATTATAACTACAAAACTAAAGGGGTAACCCCCCGAAGGTTAATTAATTTCAAAATGAAATATATTTCTAGAACACACTTATTTTTACATTTATAAATAAATTGTCTATACTGGAGCTAACGATAATTTTTTTTTTACATTGTAGATAAAATCCTCTGCAAAAGAAGAAAATTCTCTAATAATGTAATAATTTTATGTGAAATGCATATTTTTTCACTTAGATAGTTAGTTTTGATGTGGAAACATTTTTATAATGATTAAAATGTATTTAAATGCACAGTTAAAATAAAACAAATATGTTTTCAAAGTTACAAGTTGTAAAAATTGTTCTTCTGAAACATGATTACATGATAAATAAGTGAAATTTTTATTTGTAGTCTTCCCTCACTTTAATACTGTTATTGATATCTTTTGTGAATGTGCCAATAGATTAGAAGATTTACCTGTATAAATACTGAATGTACAAAGAACTCGCGTCTTATAAAAGAGTATTACATTATGTTAACACCTGGTTGTAGGAAAATTTACTAATATTCTTGCAATTAAAATTGATATATTTATTACTAAATTAAATTTCTTTAAAAAATATATTTAAAAAATGACAGAACAATTTACAGATTAACTTATAAAAATAATTAAAACAGTTTCTGCAGAAACTCTAATTTTTTAAGTTAAATATATCAAGACAATCATTTCAGATATATCAAAAGGAAGTGATACTACGGACAGGTTTTTACTCATTTTATCATAGATTAACACAAAATCACATACTATTACATGAAGTTCAAAATGGAAACATACTTATTCTAATAATAGAGCTTTATGCAAAAGTTTTATCACTTTATATTCAAAATCAAAGATTTGATTAGTTATTATTATTATTTTTTTTAATACTAGACTTTTATAAAAATAATAATTTGTAAAATTAGCTCTAGAAATAAAGTAGTTGGAAAAGTCAAATAAAGGTCAAACTCTTGAACAAGAACTTCAAGGGATTATAGAAGAGAAAAAAACTACAAGTGTTTAGTCCCGTCATGATTATGTTTATATATAATTCTACATTAATATTTAAATAATAAAATAAAATTAATATATTAACTTTCTTACTTTTTATATGGAGAAAACTGACAATATCTCAATAAAATTCAAAATAAAATTTTTCCTGATTATTCTAAGAGTAAAAAAAATATTTTGTATGCACTTATTAAATAATATAATGAAAAGAATACACATTATTTATCAATAATATTCAAGAAAAATAACAGGATAATTTAAAATTTAGTGTGGTCTGCAAGTAACTTCAAACACTTTGCAAATAATCATGCATCTAGTTACAACATGGCTACACTCGCCTAACTGAGGATAAATATATGAAAACTGCAATAGCAGAGCTGTCATTGATTTAAGTGCTAGTCTTAACATTTAAGTCTACACAGAATGACTAATTTCTATTGGTAATTTGTAATCATTAAATTGTCTATGTATTACAAAAAAAAAATCAGTGGTGTTCAAATTGGTATGACACCTAATATTAAAATACAGTAAAATCTACTTAATATGTTCCCATTTAAGACGATTTCCCGTTTATTATTTTTTACCAAGACCCTAAAACTTAGCAGCTTATTATGAAACTGAATTCAATAAAAAAAAGAATAGAACTTGGATAAACACTCTAAAATGATTCAGCAGGATGTTAATATCAATGATAGAGTCCCGAGTTTACAAGTCATAGGATGGCATTAGCATGTTGCTTTATTAGCTTTCACTAAAAACGAGGAGATTGAGGAGGATGATGATAATGAAGAAGTCGAGCCTCTACTGCCAGTAACGCCTGCTGCAGCATTTAGTAAACTGGCTGATGTGAAACGTTACATTATCAGTGAGCCCGAAATTTCAGACAACACTATCAAAAAAATTAAGCAATTGGAAACATTGACTTAAATTCTTCTTTAAATATTTTAAGAAAATATAAACTCTAGAAAACTATCCACTCTACACTGTAGTAATGTAATAATGTACAGTATGTAGGTTATGGTTTCCTAATAAATGCGTATACAGATGTGTTACATACATTCGTCTTTCATTATTTCATGAGTTTTTGTTTAAAATTGCGATAAAATTGTTTTGGTGAATGTGTTATATTACAGCACATATAATGGTGAGTAGATATTATATTTGTTGATATTATATGTTTTTCTATTTCCATATAAGACGTTTTCCCATTAATTACGCTATTTTTGGATGTCCCTTGAAAATCGTATTAAGCGGATTTTACTGAACCAAGAGGTTTTTATCATTAGTAGAAATATTAAATTTATTATTAAAATGTCTAAATTAAAAAGAGATGATTTTTGTAAATATTTAAAATAAGAATGTTCTTGCAACCAGGTATGCAGGTATTATTCTTGCAACAAAGTATTATTATTACTAGTAGAATGTATATATTTTTTAAAAAAAGTAGTTATTTAATATTATTTCAAAATAATTAATTTGTTGATCAATACTGTAAGGAAATGTAATATTAGTTACAATAGCTGTGCAAATACTTGTTTGTCAATAGACTTTTTAAGAAATAACTGATTCAGTATTGAGTACAAGTACTGTACACGGTGGTGCACAAATAGTTGTAAAGATTTAATTTCATGGTAAAAACATTATTCCTCAAAGAACAGTAAATAAATTTTACACACAGAAAGCTAAATCTCTATTTAAAAAAATGCATTAAATCACATGTGGCGTCCATTGAGGCGAATAACTTGCTCCAAATGAGTATGTGTGTTTTTGATGACTCTGTTAAGCAGGTACTCTTGAATTCACTGCAAGGCTGCAGATTTCCGTAAGGTGTTTAGGCCTTCAAGGATAGAGTTTCTTTTTCCAATAACCCCCAAAAAAAGAAATGTCAGAGAGATTTAAATCTGGGCTTAGAGGAGTCCTAATGAATTACCTATTGTTATTGCTTTCTGGGTAAAGAGATATTACACAATTACTAAATACTCTCAACAAAAAAGAAAGAATCTTGGTAGCTGAGGGTGTTGAACCCTCTTGCAATAAACCAATGCATACAAATTGCAAGTTATGTAGCAAGAAGCGTGAATGAATTCATTCTCAAACATGTTCTTGTATCACTGGAAATTTACTGTCTCATTAAAAAAAAACGGTTCAATCAACTTATGACTTGATTAACTCATAACTCACAACCCCCTTTTTCACAACATGTGCTTTTTTCATGAATAATGTCTGGTCTTTCTGTAGCCTAAAACCGTACGTTTTTGCTCTTAACTGTTACATTCAGATGAAATTCTGTCTTGCTTTTTCAGAAAACGTAAGTGATAAACAACAGCTTTATCTTACTTCCACAAGGCATGTTGCACTCTCTTTTTCATGTCAACATCTGTTAACTTGTGTATTAGTCACTTTATTCAGGTATAAATTAATGTCACTGACTTATGTATACTCTGTTGTATAGCGGCCCTAATCGCACAGATGTTTCCAGGAGACTGAACTGGTGGTGCAAATGGCCAATAATCTTCTTTCACATTGCATTTTTCTTTAAATATTCTCTACAAACAAAGAATTGTGTATTTTTCTAGAGCCTACCTTGTCCAAAATTCAACACACAACATTTTTTTGAATCACTGAATCACTTTTTGATTTGTAAATAAAACTTATCTAGAATGTTGCCGACAGAGAAGTTGACAGTGGTTAGCTATGACCTAAATTTATTGAATAACACTAATGTAAGCCTATTCCATTCCTTCTATTAGCTCACACTCTCCTGATATATATCTTGTACAAATTTTCAGTCGTTAATAAAATACGTTTTTATTCATCCAATCATGTTCAAATACATTTTTTTCCTGTAGTGGATGACAATTGATGTTGCTACAGTTTTTTCAAATATTCGTTTATTAATTAAATTATAAATATTTTGAGGTTGGATTCGAACTATCTTCTTGTTCAAAGTCTAGCATTTTTGGCACTGAACCAACTTTCCCATAGCTAGAAGTGTATTTCTCAAAGAAATATATTGATTTTTTCCACACATCTTTTTGTTGTCGAAACTTCGATTGTACAACCTTAAATTGTTCCCATGGTTACCATACAATATCATAAATAATGATAAGGATTAAAAAGAATAAAATAGACCAACAACTAGATTAAAGGTATCAAACCTTGCTTTACAAACATACAATAAGAAATGAAAGTGAAAAGAAACTATAACACAATACAAGCAACAAAAAAAGCATATAAATAGTAACAATCAAAATTAATAGTCCAACACCATACGTAGAAAAGAAAATGGAAAATTGCAAGGAAATTCACTTTCTATTTTACCACTGAATACTGTTATTCTGGCATGTGTATATACATATTTATATCAGTTGTAATTATTAAATTTAAAAAAAATAAAATTAAACTTTTCTTTGTTGACTTAGTAGGAATTTACTTTTTTAAAAAAATTGTATATTACTGGTTTTTCAAGCAAAATGGCAAGAAAATTTTGTTCCAAGATAATATTTTAAGCGCCATATATTTCTAGTTCTTAATATTTTATCTTTTTATAAAATTTCAGTAACCAACTGAAAGTTGTTGTTCTAAACTGATATTTAAAAAATCAAGTATTTGCACATCTCAAGTGTTCATGATTAGATATATTTACACAGTTTTAAGAAAACAGTTATATATTTCAAAGCACTGCCATAGTTATAAGAGGAACAAAATGTAAATGTAAGAGGTTATATTATTGTTATTGATTTGTTTTGTAATTCCATTCTCAAACATTTGTCAGTATAATACACAAATAAACAAGTGTGTTAACAGGAAAAACAGTTATTATTTCACAAATGTTTTATCAATCTACAATATTTTCAAGTAAAGTACAAAGCACTGCACTTTAAGATAACAAATTAATAAAAAAATACTTATACACAGAGATTAAATCAATTATAAAATTATCTACTTTTGCTTTTTAATATAAAATACTATTCAGTACAATAAAACTATAACTTAAACTCATACTAACTTTAAACCTAATAGAATTTGTCAATTAGTATGAAAGTTGCTTGCTGAATCGTTTTGAATTCACTGATTAAACTACAAGTAATTATTGCATAACTGAATGAATATTTAGAATTTACACGGTGACGAGCTTCGTAAATGAATTATTGTTTCGAAATGTGTCAGCATGTAAGTTCTAAAGTATTCACTCATTTACACAATAATTACTTATAATTAGTATGACTTTAGTAGTGAAATATAAAGGTAACTGGTCCATTTGCAAAAAAAACCCTGATAGTATTTACTCAACCTAACTGTTAAAAGTTGGCAAAGTGGGTCTAATTGTTACAATACATGTAAAGAGTTAAACAAATTGTGTCTATTGTTCGAAACAAGGTTTATCTAATTGAATTGAACTCTAATATACAGAATTTTCTCTGAATAAACTCAAATATAATGTTAATATTTTCAAAATTTTGTTGATGTTCTAAAATAGAAAAAATCTGTCTAAAACTATACCCCTAAGGAGAAAAGTTTTTACGCCATTAAAGTAAAGTATGATACATAGACACTTTTTGTAAGTTTTAAGATTACAAAATTTGATTTTGTTATTACCACATGGAAAAACATAAAGGAAAATATAAAACATAACATGAAGAAAACCTGTGAACCATATAAACACATTATTAATGGCTCTAAACTTAAAGTAAAAAATGTGGTCACAATTTTTAAGGTATAAATGTATTCTTATAGCTTACTTCAATAAATAGATAGAAGGAAACCAATTTTACCAATTTTTACAGTATTTAACTGAATCAAATTTAAGAACATCTACTCTTGGAGATAACATTAAACACAATTCTCCGATCATATAGCTTTTTCAATACCCAGACCAAATCCCAATATAACGAAATATCAGGACTGTGAAAAAAATTTCGTTAAATTGAAATTTCATTATAACAAAACATAAGCTAAATATAACAACACCTTACTACGATGATTAAATAATTTCATTCTTACCTTTTAAATTTACAGAAATAATTATTGTTGAGTAGAAGGGTTGCAAATAAACTAAATATATGTTATGTAACAGCATTTTTGAATTAGATTTGTGTATTAGTAAACTTTGATAGGGTAGATAGTATTTTGTAGTAAAATATAAATTAATGAAAAAATAAATTTTTTCTTGTTTAAAATAGAAACTCATCTTGAAGGTTTATTTTCATACATGTGTTATTTTTACTGTGATTTTTTTGTAGTTTCATTTCTTTAAAATCAATCGTTTAACAGAATCAAAAATTTGAAAAATGTAACGAATACACCATTAAGAGGAGTTAGGTCTTGTATCTAAACCTTTATTTATTTACACAAGAGACACTTTCTTTTCAGAAATTTATTCATCTCCTGCTATCTGAATTCCAGTCTATGTAGAAGTTGACACTGTCCCTTTTACATTCCACAATTCTGTTGTCACGGTTTATATCTCACCAGCAAAATGTTAGCCACATTAAATAGTCGTCAAATGTTCACAAATTCGTACAACTCTTTGGTGCAGGAACAACAGTATTCCACATATCAGTCTGTTCATCCTCCCCACATTCTTCAATGTCAGGTTCTTCCCTAGTTAATTTAAACATTTTTGAGTTGTTGCAGCAATTTACAATTCTTAAATCTTTTACCGACCACCACGAAGATGTAATCGTGTCCTAGGCAATTAAGTAGTTTTATTGTCAGCATACAAATCTAGATCTAGTAGAGTTTTTCAAAGCAAAATAGTCCAGTAATTTTAACAGATGGTATGTCACTCGATCCAGTGGTTTTAAGACAGATATTCTGTGCCCGCAATAAAATGTCACTTTTCTTCAAATTACCCAAAAGAATTCCTTGGAATTTAGTAACTTCAATATATTTTATTTTATTGAACATTTTCATTAACAATGGCTGTGCCTAAATTCAACTAACGAGCAATTTTTCTATATGTTTTACAGTAAAGTACCATTCAAGTTGTAACAATAAAAGTAAGTAACAATATATTAACTTTTATTGTAAACAAATATTGCACTCAGGTTTATGCCATAAGTAAAAATATTGAAGAAGTATTTATAAGTGTGGTTTTCAGCCCTTTTAGTTAATCCTGTCATTCTATTATACACTATTTATTTACTTTCCTTCTCAATTATTTCAACAACCTTTTTTGTATAACTTGAAGAAACAAGGCCTGTAATGCATTTTCCAGCACAGAGAAAACGGGTCTGTAATCTAATCTCCAGCATTGATAAACAACATCTGTAATGAAATTTGCACTGGCAAAGAAAATTAAACAATATTTCCAACACTGTAGCATTGTGAAATGTTAGCTGTAATGTAAAACTATAAACAAAAATATAGCAATAATTCCAAAATAACATTTTTACTATAAATGAATAAGTACATATACAATTCATGTTAGATTATGCACAGAAAAAATGGTCGGTATGGATATTAAACCAAGAAGCAAGACGCATGTTTACAGTTAATGGTCAAGAAGATATGAATTGTGCTTGTCATTTGTTTAAAAGTACCTGATCATAGTTTTGCCCATGAAAATTTTGTATTGTATTCATTATAAATAAAAGAACTCATTAATCTAGAAATTGTTTAAAATTTTAAAAAAACACACATTCTTCCAACTTATATAAACAAACATCTGTTAACCACCTCCACTCATTAAATCTTCAAGTAATTCTTCACAATTTAAAATTTTAATTTTCTTAATTTTAAATCATTTGGTTGATCTACAAGTTTCTAAATTTTGGTTTTAGTGTTCTACAGTTGTACTTTTCCCCACTTTACACCATTCCTTAATTGTTCCATTAGTCCAACCTTCATAATAAAACAGCTGATCTTTTTATTTTCTATTTAGTTAGAATCTCCAAAATGCCTGATTAACTTAAAACAAGTTTTCTATTACTAATAAATTTTATAACAAGTTAAATCTTTGTGTATTATTTATTTGTGGTAGAGTTTCACCAAGAATCTACTAACTGCCATTAATATAAATAGTGTATTATAGTTTTTAAGTCTAACTGTTAGTAATTTATTGTAGACTCTATTTGTTTTATGTTTGTAAGTGTTTTTATTCCTTCACATAATAAAAATATTTAGTCTACGTGTAACATGTTTTATTCTTCAGTGTATATAATGTAAGTTGTCTTACAACCTATATAAAATGCAACATGTTGAATAAGTTTAATGTACATATTTTTTTACAATCAAGATTATATAAAGCCTACTCATAGCTAACCTGACAATGCAGGGTAACTTTTATTTTTTATAAAATTAAAAATAAACAATATAAAGACCACAGTGGTACAATATATTACAATAAAAATATTGGAAACAGCCCCAATACCACAAATATTAAAATGATACAAGTTACTTAAGATTAAACCCTTATGTACATTTCAATGTTCGTGTCATCATCATAAGAGGGTCTTATTACAAAATTACAATCTAGCAAACAAGAAGTTACAAACTAGATCTTATTGTTTTCTAAATTGTAATTTTGTAATAAGACCCTCTGATGATAAAGACATGGTCATCGAAATTTACAAAAGGGTTTAATCTTAGGTAACTTGTACTATCAGTTATTTTTTTTATTATTTCTGTGGTATTGGGGTTGTTTCCAACATTGTCATTGTAAAATTAGAAACTGCTACAATGTTCAATTCTTTTTATTTATATTTACAAAAAGATTTTTAAGAAATTTTTTATCAAAGTGAACTACAGTTGATATCACAGTGGCTATCTTCACTGCAATATTTAAAAAAATTTTGTTGCTTAAATAAACAGTGTCCTACAGACAAGTTATCCTTAGGCAAGTCTTATCTGTAAAAACAATATAGAAAGAACAAAAACCCTAAAACTTGCAGTTTTTGTTGTTGTACATCTTGAGGTCTTTTTAAAAATTACTACTTTTGGTATCACTTGGCAAAAAAACCACTACTTACTGATATTTTTCAGCAGATGCATTTCCTAGTGCACTGACCCTATGCACACATGTCTGCTGAAAAATATCAGAAAGAAGTGTTTTTTTTTTTTGCCAAGTGAAACCAAAAGTAGTAGATAAAATTCTAAATTAAATGGGATTTGAGTTTAGACTTCATATGAAGAGGTTATTATAATGATGACTGACGTCTGTTAAAAACCCCAAAAGTTCAAAATTTATGCAGGGCAAGAGAGGAAGAGAAATTGAATTTTGTAAGCCTAAATAATTATATAAGAATTTTTAAATTGATGACATTTGTATGTATTTTACAAAAATTCCAAAATGAAATTTAAGTAGTTTATATATTTCATAACAGATTTAGTGGATCCATATTTAGATCACTGGAGAGAAGCAGCTAAAGCATTTTGATTTCATAAAGTAACAATAGCTTGAATAAAATTTCATTATCATCTACTCAAACCAATGAAGTTCACAGTAAACTTATCAAATCGTATAGTCAAGTATACTATTTTTCAAATTTTAGAAAACCATGTTTATTATTAGAATGTTATAAAATATCGATACCAGCATATCAATAAACTTTACAAGATTTACAATAAAAAAAATGGGTGAGCTATATTTTGTTATATTTGCTCAGTTTTAAAAATATAGATCTGAGAGATTTCATATGAATATAATATTTTCAATTAGTAAACAAGATTCTAAATACAGTTTTAAAAAATGAGATATTATTAGGAAGTAGAAAACAATTTGAGGTCATTAATCTGCCTTTTCTAGCGAATGCATTAATGTTTTACCTAATATTAACTGACTCACATGAAATACAATCTCAAAGTAGTGACACACAGACACACATACACAGCTCAAAGTAAAAGGGAATAAAAATGTTTTGAAGACCCTATTACAACTGTTATAAGCCTGTTATAAGACAACTGTTGTATTACAACTGGATGAAAAGAATCTAACGCATAAAAAGGATTAAGTTAAAACACTACTTAAATGGAACAATTGTAAACATAAATTAAAAAATTCTAAAATTAAAAAAAATAAAATAAAATGGTCAAAATATAAATTAATTACTACACTTTTGATATTACTTGCGACCAGACCTTTTGTTAATTAAAAGTTGTTAAATTGTTAACTTACACTTGGAGGAAATGTTTTCTAAATCCCTGGCCAAGATTTAACCCCCTATCAAACCAACATTCCCAAATTTTGTTATTAGGTCCAGCCAAAAAACATTTCCAAAATGAAACAACTACAAAAATTTAGACCGAAATTAACTAACGAGCATTTGAAGTGGCTGTTATTACAAAAACGGTCCACAACTGCAAACAATTGTCAATGGAAAGTTACAGCTACAGAAATCCCATTAATCATAATTAAAAAGTTTAAATTCATGTGTGCATTATCTATATATTTTACTAATTGTTAGCTCTTTGGATATCTCATATCATTAATAACACTTTGAATGGGATTCATTATATATGTCAGTTTTTGTGATTTTAATTGGTCATTAAATAGAAGCATTTTTTTATTATAATTTTGAATGATTTATTTACATTGTAAAATTTACCAAGTAATCAAATATTGGCAGGACAGACTTGTGATACTATAGCTCACCATAGTTTGGAGGCTCTTGAATTATTTATAATCTTATTCATAATACAGGGTTGTATAGGCTCAAGTTGGAAGTAATAAAGGGGACCGTACTGATGTTTGTCCAGGGGCCTATACTCATGTTTGCCCAGGGGCCTGTACTCATGTTTGCCCAGGGGCCTGAAATTTCTCTGGGCAATATCTAATGGATAAAGATGGATTATGCAACCGAAAAGACTACAGACACACAATAGGAAGTTAGTAGATACATGAGAATATATTGGAACAGTAGGGCGAACAGAAAAGTAAGGCTGTTCAAATAAGGCATATAGAAAAGAGTATATACAAAAAATATGAAACATGGTTGTGAGGAAGTATTGCAAAACAATGGTAGAAAAATACAACTCTAATAGAAGATATCAACAACGAAAATTATTTAAAAATATGTCAAATATAAAGCTGATTATGAAAAGGCAGGTAAATGCACTCAAATTAATAGTTTATAAATATCTATAAATACTAAATAAGCTATTAATATATGAATATAAAAAAACTATTTGGAACAACTGATAACTCATGTTTTCTGAATATGTATGAGTAAGAAAGTTTTACTAGATTCTACATTATGTATTTCATGATTTCAGCTTTAAATGTAAATCAAATGGATAATAGAATTTATCACTGCCCAGATGAGTTTGTGAGGTTAGGCAAACGTTGTTACTATATAAGCTCAAAAACTAACTCGTGGCATGAAGCTCAGTTTACATGTATGGGTAAGAAAAGCCACCTAGCTAAACCAAATACAAAGCGGAAAGACAGAAAACTAAGAAATTATCTACAGTATGACATAACAGGTAATTTAGAAAATAAACTTATTTTATATCTATTTATTTTATGAAGCAGCCAATTTTATATAATTTCTTGTAACAGTTGATATGAGCATAAACGTTAGGACATAAACTGAAATTTAAATTTCAATCTTACTGTTTAAAATCCAGATTGTCATTTTTAATTATGATAAAAAAGTCAAAATATTTCTAAACAGAATTTAATAAATAGTACATGTTAAATAAAAATATATCACATAATACTGTAGAACCCCTCAAATCAAAACCCCCACGAAATCCGAACGTGATTTGATGAAAACCAAATTTTAAAAAAGAATCTAAATTTTAATGAAGTATGTACTGAAAGTTTGCTACTTATGTAAAACAGGACTAAGATATGCAATATATTGGAGTTGACACTGTAAAAACATGATATATTATGGAGGCCTATACTGTACAGTGCGTGAGGTTTAACGGTGTCCCTCGTTCTGCTCTAGCATTTGACTACTACCTAACTGAAAACATTATACAATACATATATCGTCTCTTTCATAATCACATCTCTTTCTTTGCAGAAGGAGAGCAACACATTTAAAGATCATGTCTGCATCAAACTATTACAGTATTATCATTTAGTTAATTAGAGCTGTTGACACTTGAAACACGACACTGATGTTTTCTGAAGTGTTGAGTTTTGACCCCGCACTGCAGCCCACAAAGTCAGAGACACGGTTCAACCTCACACACTTTACTGCTGTATCACTTCATTCACATATAATTTATTGACAGTAAAATAAAAATAAAAAAGACAAATACTAAACTATATGTTTCACTTAAAAAGAAAAGACACAAACACTTAACTACATTTTTCACTTAAATCAGTAATCTTCATCTGGCGAAGAGACATAAATCTTCCCAAGAATGCGATGTTGAGCCAATGTTGCATTGGCATAACATCATTCGGTGTTGCAGGTGCATGTTGTTCTACGTAATTCAACACAATGTCAAGAGCGTCGGCATGAGTAACAGTATTCATAGAGGCATCTTTTCCCTTGCTATCACTATCTGCTACACTGTTATCATGTTGATCCTGGACCATAGACCACATGTCATGCTCGGTATATTCTTCCTTGTTATCTAGTGCTCTCCACTTTTCTAGGCAACTTCTTCAGCATCGTTCAGACTGGTACTCTTTGAATGAGCTGAAGGAGCTCAGTTTCATCATACTGTGTTCTAAGTGGTGTTTCCACAAACTCGAGGCTAGGAGAGAGCTTCTTCCAAGATTTCTGCAGTAAAATGTTACTGATATTATTCCAGGATTTAGCTACCCATTAAATTGCATCCTTTATTGTAATCGTCTTAAGTTTTTCTGGAAAAGAGAGAGAAAAATCTTTGTAAAATTAATGTTTGCAGAAGTCTTTTTCTGTAGCTCAGCTTCATGTTCTGCAGCACACTTTGATCCATAGGGTGATGTCATATTAGGTTGGAGAAAAATTTGTTTTAAGTCTTTACATACCAAATGCATGTCTGAAGGATATAAAGGATATATTTTGTCCATCAAAAGTAGAGCTTTTGGTGGCAGTCCATTTTTTTTCATTAAATTTTGTTACTGAAGGAACAAATTCAGTTTTGAACCACTCCTTGAAAATATTACCAGTCAACCTCGCCTTACACTGATTCGTGTAATGAACAAGGAGAGGATTCAAGTTCATATTATTAAGGTCTCATGGCTTGGCGGATTTTCAAATCACCATTAATGGTAGGTTATTTGTCCCTGCGGCTTTACTGTAAGCTAAAATTGTGAAACGCTGTTTCCTCGTTTTAAAGCCTGATGCAGAAGTAAGACCTTTAGTGGGAAGGGCTTAGAAATTCAATATGGTCTTGTACCCATTATACACTTGCTGGTGTGAATAATATTCAGATAAAATCAAATGTGCGAATTCGTCTAAATATTCTTTTGCAGCAAGATTATCAGCTGATAACTTCCCCCTGCTTACCGTTAGTTGTCTAATTCCGACTTTTTTCTTCCATCTATCTAACCATCTATTGCTAGTAGTAAATGCCAAATCACCGTTCATTAATTTGTTTAACTGTTTCTTGTATTAATGGGCCACTAATATGAACTCTTTTCTGCCTCTCTTGTGTAAACCATAAAAATACAGCCTCGTCAATTTTTTTCATTCACAGAAACTTTCGAGTGATGGCATTGTTTCAAAGACTTTTCACTTGTATCACTGGAAAACTTTAATTTTTAATACAGAAATATGTAATGAATGCTCTAATATTGTTCGTTAATAAAAAAAAAACGCATTTCTGTCAAATGCAAAATACACAGCAAACGGAAATCCGAACTTTTTCGACAAATTTGAACTTATAAGAAATTATATAAATACTAGTTATCATAGTTTTGTGCAGTTCAATGGAGTCCTGAACTTATATATTACTATGTACAAGACACCATATATATTTTGTTGTAGTGCAACGTATTTGGCAATCGAATCTACATCTAGGAGAGTTGAATAAGAAGCCATAATGGTTAAAATCTCCAACCATCAGTCACTGTATCGTGTCTACGCGAGTTGAACTTGTCAGAACTGTTAAACAGACCAATAAACTGTTTCCAGATAACAAAATTAGATTGTTTTATTTATGGAGCCATGTAAAAAGTACTATATTAAAAAAGAATATGTAGGCTTGGCTAATCTGATCAAGAATAGCAAACAAATCAATGTAATTATTAGACTCCTAATCATAACAAAATCATTGCTAGATGTTAAGGATTGATATATTCTCAACATCGGCAAGAAAATGGGTGAAGCATTATAGCTTTATTACTTGGATACATATATTATACTAAATTATTACTTTTTTAACTTCAATTCAACATATTTATAGATAATGGTAAAACATAAAAACTGTTTAATCTAAATCTCACTACACATTAGTTTATTTAAACACACTAGTTTATTAAAACAAACAGACTAGTTTTGAAGATGATGTTGCCTTCATCAGTGCTTGGCTACTACTCAGTGCTCGGAAACTAGTGTTTTTTTTTTAATAAACTAATGTGTAGTGAGATTTAGAGTAAACTATTTAATTTTTACCGTTGTGAATTCTTCTCACTAGCTAAGCTCTAATTAACTTAATATTTATGGATAGTGTACTTCTGCCCTCGCAATTATTTTATAATAAAATTCAATTAAGTCTATTACCAGAAAGGCTTACCAAGTCAATCACAGATTAATATTCCTTTCACTTCTTCGACAACACTCTAGCTTTGATGGTTTAAATTTCATACACATTCTGAGAATTTACATCGCGCTAGATACATTACTTCTGATTCTTGACCGCTAAGAATAGAATTGTACATAATGTCTTGCCTTTCCTTTTAATTTTTTATCAAATTTAGGAAAATTTTAAGAAAAACTTGATTTAAAACAAATAATAAATCGGAGAAACAAAAAATCTTTATATTTGCATAACTAATATTTTTCATTGTTTTAACTATCACATTATATTACATTTCTTATTTTTCTAGCTTCTCTTGACAGATGGATTGGAGCCATTTACAATGGGAAAGAAAATATTTGGGTATGGGGTGATACAGGCCGCAGATTAAAATACCAAGGGTTTTACCAAAGAAGGAATGAGAGCTATAGCTGGCAATGTACAGCCATGGATCCAACACTTCAATATCATTGGAAATCAAACAGTTGCCTGATTCGTAAACATTTTATTTGTGAAGTTCCTCTTTGGAGATATAATAATCCAAATAGTATTTTAATTTAGAATATACAGTATATTTATATATTTTTTTAAGAAAGTAATTGCAGTATATTAAATAATGTAGGTTCAGTTTTTTTAACAAAATACATTTTAAGCTACAATGTGACCCATTTCTTTTTAAATATTCATTTTCTTTACTTAAGTAGTTTAAAGAATAATTAATATTACCCATATGTGTTTTAGATTTAACCCATAGTGAGTTAAATTACTCTCTGCAATTTTATTGTGTTCAAGAAGGTGTTTAGCTTCACCATAATAATACTGTTGTGTTTGTAATAAATACACTATTTACTGTTCTATATTTACACAAATATACTGTTGTATATTTGGTAATACACTATTTTAAATTTTCTGTAAAACTCAATTATATTGTTACTCCCATAAACTTATACTTAGCACAAACTTTTGAAAAACTTACTAGGGAAAAATGTTTTTTTTATCATACTAAGTAATCAACAATGATGTGACTAGGAGTGATTTTACACTAACAGGTCAAACTGTGATTGCTACTTTGAAATAACGGCGATTTTTAACTATGTTTGTCAGTTCCTGAGGTTAGGTAATGATATGTGAGTTGACCATGTCAGTATGATTGTTTTATATTGATTAACAATTTTATGCCTGTGTGTGTACAGGTACATGTGCAAAATTTGATAATAATTATAGGTAATACAAAACACTTGTACACAACGGAATTAAACATTCACTACAAGAAGATTCACTATTTCTTTTGATCGCTCTAGACATTCCACTTTCAGGCACGGACTGTATTTATTAATACTATGTAATATATACTAAAAATAAATAACTCAAATGAAACAAATTATTTATAAATGAATAACGAACTACTGCAAACAAAACTGTTTCAGAACTTCTTTTAGTATCAAGATCACACTCACAACACAACAGGTCACCGTCACAATCACAGTCAGTCACAGTTAGTGAGAAAAAGAAACTGAGAATCACACAATCACTGTAAAAAATAGGTTCTAATTTCCAGCCCATTTTGTTTGTTCCGTTTGTCAAATCAGTGTCTGTCAGACATCCCATCCCGACTCTAGGCCCCCCAACACACAAAGTGTACTTTAACCCTTAGCACTCGGATTTTCTTAACATGCTTTGCTTCCCCACTTGTAATTAAATTGAGACAAATTCCTCACCTGCAAGTTGCATTATTATTTATGGAAAACTTTGTTTTCTCTTACATGATTTTAGAAAACTAAGCTATTTTTATTCACTAATACTGTATGTACATGATTTTATTATCTTATTTGTAGTTTTGCAGAGTATGATTTCTTTGAAAACAGTCTTCCGGATGAAGTCCTGGTTTTCTGTTGCTTGTTTTGAAGTGAAAAACTGTTTCCCTTCTACCTCCTTTTATCTTCCTGTTACTGCAAACTACACAATCCTTAGAACTACTTTTATCATTGGAAAAGAATATAATTTCCCATTCAGTCTTTCTCCTTTGTCAGTAGTTGATGGCCGACCCCTCTTACTATAGGGTTATTTACCTATAGGGCTGATATCACCAATGCGTTCCTTCACCAAGTTTTGGGGAAACTATTTTTGTTTAACAGGATTTTCTCTCATTTCCTTTTTTTTGTTATTATAGATAATAAAACTGTTTACTACAGCTACATCTAACAGCCAGAAAATCATTTTCCTCCACCATTTATTTGTTCTTCTCGTAAAACTGCACTGTTCATTAAATTGAACAGATAAATCTACATCACCCATAAACTGGTTATATTTACAAATACCTGTTGGTTTAATTATTGAAACTGAACTACATTCTAATAAATCAGTATCAAGTAAAAGATCAGGAATTTCAGAATCACTAATTACACTTGAAGCCATGGCAAACTACGAGTAAACAAATAACATGCTAAACTGTATCCTACTTGCAGCTTACAACGTAGTGGCAAACTAGATTTTGTGATGACTCACATATTCCTAGACATTTTCAACTTAGTTCACATTATTGTCAGTAGATTATAGCACCAAACGGTAAAAGATTGAATGTCGTGGACTTCGCCGTAGACGAGTTATAGGCATTTGAAAATCGTGTCGGGGACCCCCGACATACGAGTAAACTGCAATATACGCTTGGCGGGGCTGCCCCGACAGTCGAGTGCTAAGGGTTAAGATCAACGACCTTAGTTTGCCTACCTGCTTGTGACGATTATGAACGATTTAGATCCTGCGCCACAAGTAGGAATGATTTGCCCTTCTGACACAGTTTAGTTAGATAAAAACCTCCTAAATCGTCTCGCTACATAACAGGCCAAACTGATTTTCAAATAAGAGTGACTAAATTACAGGTTTGCAAATCACTTTCCTTCACTGGTAACCATCAGTGTCTGGAATAGTTGCTTGGATGTGTTGTTGATTTGGGCAGCTTCAGTTTTAAAGGCAATGTTTAATAATTTTCTGAAAAGTGAATGATTTGTATTGTGATACTTATGTAATAAATTTTTATTTTAGGTTCAAGTATGTTTGAGAATTTAATTATTCCTTAGCATTTTGAGATGTCATTCCTTTTGTTGGTATAGAGAATTTGTGTGTTATGATTGATGTCCATGTAACTGTTGCCTGTTTTATTCCTGAGTGTTTAGCAAAAGATGAGTCAGTGTCATTGAGTGTATGTAATCTTTGAATTTTTGTTGAGTACTATGGTATGTTTGTCCAGTACTGAATTTATTGCAGCTTGTATAATTTAGTCGGCGCCTAATGTGTGCATGTGTGATGAAAAACTAAGAGAGCACATACACCTAATTTATAGAGACACTGACTCATCTTTTGTTAACTACGCAACAGGAACTGATCACAGTTACATAGACATCAATTTAGATATTCTTTACATATTTCTTAACTTAAAAATTCACCATGTCAACAAAAAAATATCATACACCAATATACTAGACAAATGTATAGCCTGGCGCCACCCAGGTCAGCGATGAATCCTTGCACCCAATCTACACACTGTTGATCACATAGAGCAGTCAGAACCATTGTTTCCATAGGTTTTTAAAAAAATTCTAATTAATTATAGGTTTTAATAATACTAACGTTCATTGAATATTTCATTGAACGTCATGTCATGTTAAGAATATCTAAGAAGATTTGGTTTACATTGTTGTTAAAACATGTTGAACAAGCTAATTTCATATTATATTACCAATAGTTACTACAAATAAATTACAGATTAAAGGTTTTATACAAAAATTTTAAAACTTAAAGTTCAATTATTTAAAACATGTACATAAATATTTTAGACTTGTTAAAAGTTTTGTTTAAAAAAAAAAAAGAATTTATCACTAGCTAATTTGACATTATGTTACCAACAGCTAGTATAAATAAATTACTAATGAAAGAAACTCAGTTTTTGTGTTGTACATCTTGAGATTTTTGTATAAATTACTTTTTTTTGTATTCACTTGGCACAAAACCCCTACTTACTGATTTATTCAGCAGACGTTTTTCACACTAGGTCAGCGCAGTCTTGTCAGTGACTCACAGCATTGAATAATGTCCTGACCTAGTGTGAAACGTGTCTGATGAATAAATCGGTAAGTAGTGGTTTTTTGTCAAGTTAATACAAAAAAGTGTAACACATGAAAGGTTTTATATAAACTATAAATTTTAAAACCTAAAGTTTCATTACTTATAAAATGTTTTTAAAAAAAGAATTTAGTAACAAAATAGTATATTTATGTATTAGTCTATCTTCTGGTTGGAAAATATTCAATAAGCCTTTCTTCATTTCAGTTGAAAATAATGGTAATTTTTTATGAAACTTCTAAACTGTGTATAGCAAAATAAAAATGTTTATAGGCTTCAGGTTTTAAAGTAATTAATTCTCAATCCTCTTAACATCTTGATTTAAAAAACGAAATAAAAAAAATGTAGTATGAAACAAAATCCTGTAATAAAATTTTGCCAACAACATGAACTAAGCTCTGATAACAACTCCAATTTAAAAGAGCGGTACTTCGCATGTAGATTTTAAAAATTGTTAGTAATGACTTCTTTATGTAATAAAAGTACCACAATATACTCTTCTTTGAACATTTTCACAATATTTATTAAATCAGTACAAACTAAGATTATGGCGTTTTTAAAGACTTTGAGACTGAACTTAGAAGGAAAGAACATTATATATTGAATTTTAAGAAGGAGTGTTATTAAGGTGTGAAGATAGAACAAGAACTTCCTCATACCACATAATAATCTCTTAATTTTGGTTCCTAAACTGAGAAATTTAGTCACAAGTCTTCTCTCTAAATTCAGTACTAAGTTCTTGGCAATCCTCGAAATATTAATCAGATCTACTAAAATTTGTAAGAAAGTACAAAGAAGTTTTATTATACAATCCACCAAGAACCTATGGTTACCGAACTGAAATGATTTTAGAAAAAATACCTTCTTGTGTGTGTAATTTTTTACTGTGAAAGTTGTTGAACTACAGTACTTGAGGTTCAACAAAGTCCCTCGTTCTGTTTCCCCCAGTGTTTATTTTATAACACCCACTGTTATTTCAGCAGTATTTCACCATAACTTTCTGCCTCGATCAAGGAAATCCCCCAAAAAACTCCATACCCTCATCATACTAGAAAACAGATACCACGATCTTTTTTCCTGACAGAGTTTGGAGAGATTTTCGGCTTGTATTTTTTTGCTAACAAAGACCTAGTCATTGAACGCATGTCACAAGTGTCCAGATTTTCAATTGCAGTAAACTTTTGCAGTGAAAAAAGTTGAGATACAGTCCTCCCGCTATCACAGCATGTTATATATATATATATATATATATATATATATATATATATATATATATATATATATATATATATTAAATATGGTGATATGTTTTCTTGTAATATAGTTAATAAATTAAAAATATTTCAAAAACAAGAATACTTTTAATGAATATATTTATTCAAAGCTTTTCGCCGATAAAATAGTACCAGCATCTTCAGGCCAATAATTATCCTATTCAGGATAATTATTTTCCTGAAGATGCTGGTACTATTTTATCGGCGAAAAGCTTTGAATAAATATATTCATTAAAAGTATTCTTGTTTTTGAAATATTTTTAATTTATTAATTATATATATATATATATATATATATATATATATATATATATATATGTGTGTGTGTGTGTGTGTGTGTGTGTGTATAACAAAAGCATATATATATAAATATATATATGAAGTTGATAAATTACTATTGTAAATACTTTTATCCACCACTAAGTGCAATAATTTTACCTTGTTGTGATTTTACCTTGTTGTGACTTAGTGGTGGATAAAAGTATTTACAATAGTAATTTATCAACTTCATAAAGTCAGTGCAATGGAAAAATAATGGACAACGTAAAATATCAATATATATAGATTTTTTGGACTAGGAGACTGACAGACTTACCTTGGTAAGAGTCCACTCTGTAGTCTTGAAATAGAAACACATAAAAGCACTTATTAAATGATATATTTCAACCACACAGTGGTCTTTGTCAATCAAAGAGAAAACACATAAAAAACATGAGAGAATGAAATAAAATAAATACATATATATATATAAATGTGTGTGTGTGTGTGTGTGATATTTATTTTATTTCATTCTCTCATATTTCTTTTTGATTGACAAAGACCACTGTGTGGTTGAAATATATCATTGAATAAGTGCTTTTATGTGTTTCTATTTCAAGACTACAGAGTGGAGTCTTACCAGGGTAAGTCTGTCAGTCTCCTAGTCCAAAAAATCTAAATAATCTTTACCAACCAAAACTAACCTAATATATATATATATATATATATATATATATATATATATATATTCTTGATATTTAACATTATCCATTGTTTTTCCGTTGCACTGACTTTATGAAGTTAATATATTACTATGTGAGTAATTTTATCCACCATTAAGTGCAATAATTTTACCTTGAGTGATGAGGCACCTTTCGGTCGTTGACCATTGTCGATATATATATATATATATATATATATATATATATATATATATATATATATATATATAGAGAGAGAGAGAGAGAGAGAGAGAGAGAGAGAGAAAGAGAGAGAGAGAAGACCAGGAAAAAAAACTTGCTGATAAGTTATAAGATTTAAAAATTACATCATTTAAATGGTGCCAATTCCGCCCCATACATTCTTCTATATGTTCCTAATATCTCACATGTTATGGTGTCAACCATTTGGCTCATGGGATCTTTTAGTTCTTGTATAGTGCGAGGTTTGCTAGTGTACACTTTTGATTTGAGATACCATCAAAGAAAAAGTCACAAGCAGTGAGATCAACTGAACAAACTGCCAAAGTTATGTCATCATTTATGAGAAATCACACAAGCATGAAACTTTCTCCTCAAAAACTCCATGACCACATTAGCTGAATGAGCAGTTGCTTTTTCTTTTTGGAACCAGATTTTTTTCAGAGTGAAACGTTTTCTACTAAGTCAGAGATGAAGAAACTATCCAACATTTTCAGGAATGGTCACTGTTCATAGTAACAGTTCGCCTACCTTCCTCAAAAACGTACGGCCCGATGATGTACATTTTGGTTACCTGAAACCAAATTGTAACTTTGGCACTATGTAGTAGTCGTTCATGCAAATTTTGAGGGTTTGAGCCTGAAAATATTGAAAATTTTGTGTATATACATACCCGTTCAAATGAAAATGTGCCTCATCACTCATGACGAGGATTTTATCATTATCCATTAAATCAATTGTTTGTTCTGAAGATTTGTTACGACTTGTATAATCACAAGGCTTAAAGCTTAGGACAGTACCAATTTTGTACGGATGAAAGTGTAAATCGTAGTGCAATATTCTTCTTACGATACGATTTGATATTTGATGAGCACCAGCTTATTTACGAGAAGGTCGATGTGAACTATTCAGTACACCTTGTCTCACTCGTTCAACGTTGTCTGGTGTTCTGACTAACGTCTGACAACCTGTAGGCTTTCGTTTTAGGGTTGAACCTGTTGTTCTGAAGTTAATTACCCACAGAATAATTGTGTTACACAATGGAATGATTCCCTAAGACCCACATTGAAACATTTACAAAATTTACATTGCGTAACAACACAAGAATCACTACTTTTGAAATACACCTCAACGACAAACTCTCGGTGTTCACTAGTCCACTGATCCATTGCTGCTGATCCACCCCCACCACTCAAATGATCAGCTTCGCAATAAAACAAAACCATCAGGTTTTTTGCCATTCCCTGTATTAGAGAGAGGGGGATGTAAACAACCAAATACTCCCACTATAATCACAGTATATTACTCTTAACAACATAAATAATGAGTTTAACAACTTTTACTATGAAGGTAATCCAAATTGAAATCACCAGATAAATATATATATATATATATATATATATATATATATATATATATATATATAAATTTTTTTTTTTTTTTTTTTTTTTTGAAACATTTCCTAACATAAGGCAAGAAAAGTGAAACAGAGATTTTTTGCAACAATTATTCATAAAGTTGTGGAAATAATTTCTTTTAAATAAAAACAACACATATCAATGGTCAGTATTTAAATAAAATGGCTAAGGTTTAAAGAAATTTGAAAACATGTATTTTCTCGTATGATTTGAATCTATAAATTTAAAAAATAAAGAAAAAACACCGAATAAATATGCATACGAGTATTTCTGGAACTTAAATTATCAGTAATAAATTATTTTTTTTTATTATTTCCTTTTGCTTCCTAACCACACATTTTACTAGTTATAGCTCTATTATATTTTGTGTAAACAGAAATGTTTATGGTTATAAACAATATGTAACTTAACTATGTGATAATTATGTGATAGTTATATAACCATTATTGTAATTTATTGTAAAGCCTATTTGTTATGTTATAGTATTTTTATTACACTTGTAATAAACATTTATTTAGTCTAAAAATAAAATGTTTTATTTTTGATCACGTAAACTATTACTAGTCCAATATAAAGTCCTGCAAGGGAGTGCTATCTAAGCCTATGACAGGGTTTTGGCTCCATACAAAACCCTAGTCGAATAAAACAACATTATTAACAAACATACACACCCACAAACATAGTCTAACACACATGATTATATATGATCATAATCTACTTACCTATAACCTTAAAGTTTTTGATTAGACACATTTATTTTAATCCAGTAGAGTCAAGACTACTTTTAGTAGACCAAGATGTATCTCAAATCCCAACAAACTCTTATATAAAAATACTTAACTGATCAAAGAACATATGGTCCCTTAACTCTTCAATTGTCACATTCAAATAGAAATGGTTACAGAGTAGAGGTCAAACCCTTAACTTTAGATTTACATTCTCTCTGTATCACTCTCACAAATATATAAGTTATTTAGAATGCTTTTAATATCTAGTAGAGTGTCCCCAACCTAACTTTAAAACTATCCTTTTGTAAAAGGGACGATTATTTCAAAACGCGTCGGCAAGTAAGCCCTTACGTATTCACTTAGTTAAGTACCAATTAGTTATAATTTAATCAGTAAATTCAAGATGATTACAACAAGCAACTCTAACTTTTTAATTAAATTGTTTATTTAAGAAGTTGAAATGAAATAAATTATTGTGAAAAGACATCAAAACCACTTT
The DNA here is from genome assembly GCA_036971475.1 of Prosapia bicincta. Classification (NCBI taxonomy): domain Eukaryota; kingdom Metazoa; phylum Arthropoda; class Insecta; order Hemiptera; family Cercopidae; genus Prosapia; species Prosapia bicincta. The sequence continues at coordinate 249,685,420 of JBAIZL010000005.1, read as the reverse complement.
CAACCCACATCATTATAATCTCTTCTTCATAATTACATGTGTGTAGAGTAAATAAACAATATATACAATGGATCATAATCGCCCTATATTTAGTAAACACTTTAGTGATTGAAATTTATATTTCATTGCTAGAGGTAGTAAAAATGGTGATGTTACATGTTCAAATGAAATCTATCATTCAAGGTGCAATCCCTGATAAATAAACTGATTGATTTTTAAGGCTATTTTTTTTTTACTCAGTAAAACTATTTATAATTTATTTATAAAAAACATAACATAGGTAGGAAACCAACTCAGAAAATTATTATTTTTTAAAAACTGGCCCTCCCTTGAAAACTCAGCAGTATTACTAAGGAGTTATATTTGAGAAAGTTCTATTAAAGAAAATGTCTACATAAACACAAATTAGTAAAATGAGTCATTTGTTTGTCATGCATAAGTTTAAACAGGTTTCACAGAAGGTTGTACAATTTACAGTCTTCAAGTCTCAGTTACCTCTATAACTCAAAAACGGAACCTTGTGCTTAGACAACCTTGCTAACCTCTTTGATACCACATTAACAATTTTTTTTAGCAGAGAATGCATTAAATTTTAGGTTAGTATTCTTTCTTAAATTACAGTAACTTCCAATAATTTACATGACCTTTATTTTATCCTTTTTTTATTCACTTTTCCTTTTAAATTTTGTATGTATTAAATTTACAAAAAATATCGAATAAAATATTTAATTATTTGATAAAACCTCACAAATTCTGAAAGACTTTATTAGACAAATTTTTGTTTCTGGTTTTTACCTATAAGTATTGGCTCTACATTGATAAATCAGGTGTTGATAGCATAATATTTTAAATAAAAATTTATTTTGAATAAATAGACTTTATTTATTGAGGTCATATATACATTTCAAAGTTTGAAACTAAAATGTTTATATGCACATAGAACAATTTATCTGAGTTGGCAGAGTTTTAATGGTATCTTAAAATTTAAAAAAATCTACCACAAAATCTGAATACTATAATGTGAACATGTTCAACCGTCAAAGTTAAGTATATGAGTAAGGTATACAAAACCCCTATATCAACATCAAGGTGGCACTACCAAACAAATACAGAATTACAATTACTGCTAACATATTATTAATCCTACCAGCACCTGGCCATAGGTGGAAATATATTACTTGCTAGACCTCAAATACCCACTAATCTACTGTATAATACATCAACTGATTTGATTTATTGCTGTTAATCCCTCTCTGACAGCACCATTAGCAATCAAATATATAACTAACATTCATTTTCAACATGACTACTTGTGACTTAAGATTTTTCCATCATGGAGTCTAATACAATGGCATAATCTATAGATTCTTACTGCAATATCATCTTCAATTGAAGCAGCCCTACCCCGTTTTCTACGAACGCTACAAACATCGGCGACAAGAGCTTCAATGAGCTGATTGCAGTAGTTGTGTTCGCATACTGGAGGTAAGTTTTTGACAGATCTATAGTATTTACAGTATAAAACTGTTTACTACTGATACCTCCAAAATCCATAAAAGCAAAATGCTAAATAAATAAAACAGAACATGAATCCGTTTAAGACATCAACAGCGATTCATTAACTCCCCAGCTGTCCACTGCTTACTGTGTAGTACATTGAAAACAACTGCCTAGAACCAGTTGTTTATTTATAGCCAATCAGCATTATAAATAAAATTTTGCTCTTACAACATATCAAATTAACATTGTACACATTACCATTTTGAAAAACGTTCATAGTACATAATATTTGCACCACAATAAATTGCGTCTGACAATGGAGTGGAATGGGATTTTTCGTGATGTCGGACTCAGTTCGCCTATGGAGTGCAAAAGATTAAAATGAAATATAACTAAATACCAGACCCTGTAGTTAGAAAACCTAACCATTTAAAGCTGGTGCTCAAACAAAATTTCAACTACACAATACCATTTTATTCTCTGTTGTACGTTTTTGTAATGTAGACTTTATTTTACATATTGTAGACCATTTAGTGATTTCCATCAACTAAGTGATTAATTAGAAAATATTAAGAAATATAGATTTTTGCAAAATGTATCACATTTTTTTTTGCAGAAAGAATAATAATAATTGGAAATACTTTGAAAATTTAAAGCTAAATTATGATTTAAAATAAATTTGATAAGAAACAAAACTGAAATATGACGTGTTGCTAATATGTAGCAGGGAAGGCAGTATGTACAATACTCATACAACGATACGTCCTCATCTTTAACCCTTTGCACTTCGACAATGAGAACGCTACTTTGGCACGGGACTCAAAACCCGGGTTTGAACCAACTTACAATTTTTACTATATTTAAAAAGTACTTAACTAAGTGAATACGTAATAGCTTACTTGCTGATGCGTTTCAAAACGTTCGTTCTTTTTTACGAAGCTAACTCTCTACTGGCGGCATTGGTTAGGTACGAAGGCTGTAACGGGATGGATTTATGACTGTGGGTTGGGGTGGGTTATTTTGGTTGTGTGTCATGTGTTGGCTTCAAAATATGTGTGAACATTTAATATGTTTTATCTGTTGCGTAGTGTTTGTATATCTCATATTTTTCTAAAGTTGTTAGTTTTTTATTTTGTTTTAATGTGTGGAGGACATTTAAATTAGTATGTATGTCCTTGTGTGTGTGTGTTGCATGTTTTTTAGGTGTTTTGCGTACCTGGATTTTGGGTTTGTTTGGTTTCTTTGAGTAATGTGTTCTTCGAAGCATGTATAGAATGACTTACCGCTTTGGCCCGATGTAATAGCTGGGACAATCGTTACATGTTATTTGTAAGTACCTGATAGTTTGTATTTGTCAGTTTGTTTTAGAAACAAAAATGACAATGTTATGATTATCCCAGCTATTTCACTGGCCAAACCGGTAGGTCATTCTATTCACACTTCGAAGAACACATTACCCAAAGAAATCAAACAAACCCAAAATCCAGCTACACATAAAAAACTCACACACATGGACATACATACTAATTTAAATGTTCTCCACACATTAAAACAAAGTAAAAAACTAACAACCTTAGAAAAACACGAGATATACAAACACTAAGCAACAGATAAAGAAAACATATTAAATGATTACACACATTTTGAAGCCAACAACACCCTTTTCCATTATATCACACACAACCAAAATAACCCACCCCATCCCACAGTCATAAATCCATCCCGCTACAGCCTTTGTACTTAACTGATGCCGCCGGGAGAGGGTTAGCTTCATAAAAAAATGAACATTTTGAAACGCATCAGCAAGTAAGCCATTACGTATTCACTTAGTTAAGTACTTTTTAAATCTAGTTTAATCAGTGAATTGAAGATTATATCAAGCAACTTTACTTTTTTTGCCACGCCTACTCCAAGACGTGCAACATGTTGTCTGCGCTACTCCTCTGACAGCTTGTAACACATTTATTCTATCAGTCACTCTGTCATTATCATGGCTTTATATAATTAATATTTTTCAATGATAGATTATCTTTTACAGGTAAAAAAAGATTAGGTTACATGTTTACATTTAAACAAATCCCAAAATTAATTAAACATTGGCTTTTTTATTTATATTTATATTGGCTATGGAGAAATACCTTTGGGAATAATTAATAAGTAAAAGAGTGACTTTAAAACAAACATAAACATTACTGAGCTTTAAAAAAATCAAACCAAACAATTAAATAATATATTCAGCAAACAGGCACTTAAAACGTATTACTTGTTTATAAAAACCAAGAGTTGCTCTATTATTAGCCTTTACCAGAACCACCAACCTAAGAAAAAAATTAAAGTTTTGTACAAAGTTACTTCAAACTTCACAGAATGTCATGCAATAATTTTAAAATGCCGAACTATAACTCGTTTCAGACTGGAACACCAGAAAAGTAAAGCCATGTTATACTTTTCTTTTGAGTGGATACAACAACAAAAATTGCCAGATATTACCCAGCTTCGATGTACAACATTGCTTACACGGTCAGAGCTGAAATGCATATTGGCATTGTCGATTTATTCCTGGCAGCGGAGTGGAAAGGGCTAATAACAAGCAGTTCATAAGAACTAAATTCAAGAGTATTAGAAATAAAGTAAGTGGGATGATCCAACTATGACCTACATGGAAGTGAATATTCAATAAGACCAGTCACTGGATTCACGTGGGAGTGCTAAAGAAAGTAATATGAAATTATCTTCTTGATGAGTAAGTATAATCAATAATTTCCCTAAATATTATGAATGTATGATGTTAAACATAGCTTAAAATGTTACCTTAATGTAAGTACAAAGTGCATCTCCTTTAAACGATCCTGACCCCGGTTCGTTGTAGAGCTTCACCTTCATTTTTCCTGTGTCCAAATCTTTCATAACGAGGCCACATTTCTGCATTAAATCAATAAACTCCTGCTCTGTTAAATCAAGTGGTAGGTTAGATACATATACTTTAGTGCACTCTTCTCCTACATCGAACCAAGCTGAAATAAAACAAAGTGTACAGAATACTGAATGAATGACAGTATATAGTAGAAAACATTCAATTACACAAAACATACAAATCAATATAATAAAAAAGTCAATTGTATGTTCGCAACACTTTTTATGTTTACATAAATTTGAAAATTAAAACTGATTGGAAAGTTTCCAATAAACATAAACTTAAATTAAACGTATACATACAAACAGAGTGGATTCAAAAAGTACTTTCCAGCACATGCAAGAGTAGCAGTTTTTGTTTACATTTCTTCTTACCAAACATAAGAGGAATTTAACTGATTAATGAAAAAACCTGTCCTAAACAGTATTATGTTTATTTTATATTACTCCTTTAATATACACAAATACCTAGTAACGATACATTTTTTATCAAAAAATAACAACAAATAATAACAATGAGATCGGGAAATGGTTCGATATGCATAAAATAAAATACCTCTTGCAATGGAGCTTGTGTTTCACCTTCAGTTCTACCTTCAACATTTGGATAGTTTACACTTACGTCTTTTATAATCAAATCTATCTTAAACAGATACTTTGCAGCTCTATTTTAATACAAGTAAATAGTAAAACAGCGTAACATTATATGGTTATCAACAGTAAAAAACAAAATAATAAACTCAAAATCTCACCAAAAATTAGGTTTTAACTCTTGAGAGGGCGCATGCGGAGTTTTTCTTCTCATGTGTCGTTATTTGTTAAGAAAACATCTTTTCAGTTGTCAGATGTTTATTTCCAGCTCGTTACTCCACAATCTGCATTCTAGGAAACGGCCTAAACTATTTTTAATTTTTTCCAAGTAGCATCAGTGTGAATTTAATCTTTGTCAATCATGGTCAGATTGCATAGGTATCATCTGCAAGTCCCCTTTCGTGTAAGTTATTTGTGCGGAGTTCCTCGTGCAGTTATTTACATTACAAAAGACTTTGTGAAGTTAAATTATTACTATTTTTGTTGTTATTATTATTTTAGTGTTGTATATCTTTTTAGTATTTAAGTATTACATTTTACTGTTGTTCCATTTGAAAAGGAAAGAATTTGTAAAATGCTATTTGGTGTTGAAAAAGAAGAAAATCAATAAATACTTTCTACCAGAAATTTTGTTAGACAGTTCTTTCATGATTCTGATGAAAACGAGTCTCTTTACCAGATGATAAACCTGATGAAGTCAATTAAACATATGAAGACATAATAGGTCAATCTGAATATGACTAATTTGTTGAAATATTGTCAGATTTTGATGTTATAGAGAAAATCCCGCTAAAAATTCACCAGGAAACTGTTACCGTGCCGTTTTGCAATAGAAGAGAAGCTTTTTTTTAAAAAATGAAAAATGCTGTGATATACTGAACCAGAAAGGCACCAGGAGAACAGCAAAAAGAAATATATTTCTCATGAGAGTTTATCATGTTCATGCTACACTAGTGGTGACTAGTAAGCTTAGAAATGAACAATTATGAATTGAAGTTGCTTGATGTAATCATCTTGAATTCACTGATAATATTTAAGTATTTTTAAAATTAGTTTAATTATGAATTGGTTTTTCAACAAAGACTCTAAGATTCTGCTAAAACCTGTTGTGTTATAAAGCCAATATTTTTTTTCATCCACTAATTTTTAAGGTTATATATTTTAATAAATATATTCCTTATTTTTACTAAACATTACAATCAATTTCATATTCTTATATGTAGGGCTTATCATCACGATAATATATTTTATATGTTTAGACGTGAATTACTTCATTACAAAAAAATAACCCACAAACACCTTGCCCGTAATGGAAACAGTGGTCTAGTATACATTTCTTACATGTTTTAACAATCCAAAATATGTTTAGAAATATGACATTTAGAAAATTAAAATTGTGAAGTCACCCAAACATAAAATCGTAAACCATTTAAATTTTAAAGGATATTTGTCTGGAATAAACCTCCGCAAACGCCCTCTCCCGTTTTAAACTCTATGTGCCCTCTTGAAGGTTAATAAAACAAACACACTAGTTCATAACAGATTAGTTTCGGTGACGATGTCGCCTTATTCAGTGCTTGGCTACTACTAACATATTTCGTCAAGTTATTGTAAAACAATAAAACAAACAAGTTAAAACATAAAAAGTCAAGCAATAAAAATAATCTAACTACGAAGCACAAAACTCCTTACTTAGGAGAGTTATCTATTTTACATTATTGTTATTATTATTATTTTGTTTAGTTAGATTATTTTTATTGCTTGACTTTTTATGCTTTATCTTGTTTGTTTTATTGTTGTGCGATAACTTGACAAAGTATGTTAGTAGTAGCCAAGCACTGAAAATGGCGACATCATCACCGAAACTAGTCTGTTGTGAACTAGTGTGTTTGTTTATTAAAAATTAATTTTTGGTGAAATTTTGAGTTAACTATTTTGTTTTTTACTGTTGTGAATAGTTCTCACTAGCTAAGCTCTAATTAACTAAATATTATATGGTTATATATAATTCTTTCTTAAAGGATTATGTTTGTAAAGTGTTGTTATGTTTTCAATATAAATATGTTTTCAGTGTTTGAATCAATAAATGGGTCTTGATCTTTAACATAACCGCCGATTTCTGTATCTGCTAAAATTTCATACCCAAGATCATTAGTATCTTCTTTTGTACATTTTACTGGATCTTTGCCAGCTATTGCATCTGTATCATATACATTATGACATATTCCTTTTAACTCTGAAATGAAATTTGTGCTACTTAAATCATCAACAGTTTTACTTTTGTCATTTCAGTTATGCTCTAACATGAAAATGTAAATACAATCCAAACATTAAAACTGTATCAAAGCACAAGAGAATAATTATTGTTTTTATTTTATAAAAGTTGGTAATACAGTTTAGATTTTTTACTGACCTTGAGTCGCCAAACTTGAGTCTCCGAACTTTTGTTACAGACAGTAAATGTATTTTGATTAGGAAACAAAATTTTGATATACAAATATTAGAAAATGTTTTAGTTGAAATTTAAGAAAGTTGAATAACCACTAACACTCCCTTGATTTTGTCTTGCCTAATAAAGTTCAATGATTTCCATAAGCAAGTTCTCAACTTGAAAAGATTTTTAATTTTTTTTTTTGAGCAGTTACTTTACAAAACTCTTTTTTTAATTTTTAAAAATAGTACTAAATTACATTTTAATAACAACTTACTAGGTTCCTGAGGAGCTTTCCTTTTTCTTTCCAGCTTTTGGGCTTCAATTTCTTTTAATTTTTTTTCTTTTTCCTCTTCTTCTTCTTTTTTATCTTTTTCAAATTGAGCAGCACTTTCAGGATCAACAAATCCATAGCTCATTTGATACTGTGCTAAAAAATCTTCATCAACCTTGCCGGGAAAAGAGTCATATTTTATAATTACATTCACTTTAGTCAATGTTTTTATACTAAAATAACCTAAATTAAATTAAACAAGATGTATTTTTAAAAAAACTTAATCTTCAACAAAAAAATATATGAACTCAGTTTCAGCCAATCATGTTTTCTATTAAAGTATCTAAAACATGTTATAATAAAGAAATTTATTAAGGCTTAAAATACTAAACACGACACAAACATAATGATTTCAATACAAATTTATTAGACAGCAAAAGTAATATAAATTCAGAAGGCCAATTAACTATCCTTGAGATATTTAATAGTGGTAAATAGTTCAGCGGATGCTGGGATTAATTTTGTTACACCTTAAAGGTCTTTACCCACTACAATGTATCATGCCATGACCGTCATAGGACCATATCAGGCAAAAGAATGAAAATGAGAAAAAACGTTTCGGTCACTACTATGCCCACTGTAAAATGTCATCAGTGTTCTATACCTATATAAAACGCGTATGATACCCGTTCGGTAACCATTGAGTCCTGCATCTGTGCTGTACATTTTTTGCCTCAGGCGACTTACTTTAGTACTACAGTGTACAATGTTAGTTGTTTTATGTGAAAACATAAAATATGGTGATTGTCATTAACAGAATTTGCATTTGTTTTGAACAAAGAAGGGGAAAACAAAAACAAGACTCAGATACGCCATTGGACTCCCAAATGTCTAATAAAAAGGTAAACTGAGGGAGAATATTGACATCTAGTTGATGATGGAGAAAATTTTTACCAGTATTTTCGTATGACGTCATTCTAGTTTAATAAATTATTGAGAAAATTCATTAAGAAATTCACTGAGAAAAATTTTCTTCTTAAACAGAGCATGTGTTTTTTTTTAAAGCAAGCAAAGAGCAACCAAGTTTTATGCCTGATCGGAGTAGTAACACTGTTACAATGGAGTTTGACGGTGTCACCTACCATGCATGGAGCGGTCCATCACAGACAAAATATGCTGGCTGATGAATGCTGAGCTGGATGGGCATGACATGCTCCTGTGTTGCCCGGTGACAGAATGGTATAATAGGCGTTGTTCAATATAAACAATGCAAAGAATTTATTTTGCATGTGTTGGTATGGGCACGGTCCTTGTATGATACATTCTAGTAGGTAAAGACCTTAATTGAGGAAATGAATTACTGATGCTTCTAACTCAGTGTCAGTAAAAATTGTTCTTTGAATAAACTGTTGTAAATTTGAAAAAAAAATATTTTTCCAACTTCCTTCAGGTCATCATGTTACATTAAGTCATCATATTTACAGTACACAATGTCATCGTGTCTTGAAGCATAATCTTTCATTGACAGAGAGCTTATTCTCTGACGATCACATGTTTAGTAGCAAATTTATCAGATCACTTTATTACTCTCGCGTTTCTTGATCTTTACCTACAACTATTAAAGTTCTGCATCTTTAATGTTGGAACAATCATTCTCTATAGATCACTATCCGATACCTCACGATCAGAATTCCAAGGTTTACCTATTTGGAAAGGTTAGTCAAATACATTTTTGAACTTGTAATTGGCATCCACGCAAAAGCAACAAGAACTTCCTCTGTTTTTAAAATTAGTGTTCTGGAAAGTATTGACATAAGGTATGTTTACAAATTAATGGTAATTTTATTTCGCAGACTTTATTAGTGGGATTTGCTGAAGTTTTTATTGATTTATTGATAAACAAGTCTTTAATGGATCTGCACACTGGTACACTTATTGGATGATTATTCTGTCATCAACTGTAAGAAGGTACAATGTGTATGTTTACGAGTGGCAATTTTTGATATGTTAAAAAAAATGGATTATAAAAATTGCATACGTTGAATATTACTTTTGGTAAATCTGTATGATTAAATCAAGAATTTATAAATGGTTGAAGCACTTTCTAGATGACCAAGAAAACATTGAAGACAATTTTGTCCTCTGATGCCCCAGCACCTCAACAACAATTAAAAAAAAAGAGTGAACGAAATTATTTTGAATAATCATTGAACCCCAAATAGAGAAATTGCTAATGACATTGGCATATCGACTGGTTCATGCCATGAACCTTTTTGAATGTTTTGGGTATGGAAACATGAGGTAGCAACATTTATGCTAAAGGTGTTGAACATCAAGCAAAAACGGAATCAAATAAAGGTGCTCAAAAATTGCTGCATGAAATGAACAATCGAGAACTACCAAAATGTATCATAACAAGTGTTGAAACTACTGTTTGCTTAGATTCTAACAAAATAGTTCCACCATGATCTCTTGTTTTACAAGCTTAAATGAGATTAAAAGCATATTGCTGAGAGTTGTTATACCAAAGTTCAAGTTATAGAAGTGTTTTGTGGTTTGAATTAAGCACAGGTATAACTATATAGTATCTACTTGGGAGGACTATTTTGATGCTGATACAAATAAATAAAATCAATTTCTAAAAATTACCAATGCCCATTATTTCCTTGAACACATCTTGTAGGATCTGATCTGCCTTTTAAACAAGATTTGAAACAGTAAATTTACTGTCATTATGAATGATCATTAGCCATTATTCTGTTCAATATGCTGTTCAACAATTGTTGTTGTTTAGTGAAGTCACTATAAATGACTTTAAATTTCAATGGTACATTGTACGGTTTTTTTGACAGACCCGTACAGGTTTTCTAAACACGAGACAACCCAGTATACTATGCCCTAAGAAACCTAACCTGATTTGTATTTTGAATAATTTTGCCACCCTTAAATTTTACAAGTTCTAATATATATATATATATATATATATATATATATATATATATCGCAATATGTATTCTTGTGTATTAATAAAGAACTAAGTCAAAATACAAATACAAGAATTATAATTCTTGTATTTATTTTGACTTAGTTCTTTATATATATATATATATATATATATATATATATATATATATATATATATCACTTTCACTTTATGTACTTTAACAAGAATCATACTTATCCAAGTTAACTTTCAAAGATTGGTAGTATCTCCATCATCGGGCATCATTGATTCGGGGGTGGTAGTAGTAGTAGTCTACTACAATCTCCGGTCAATGATGCCCGATGATGGAGATACTACCAATCTCTGAAAGTTAACTCTCATAAATACCAAGTAAGATTCTTGTTTAAGTACATATAGTGAAAGTGATAAGTGAATACAAGAAAACAGTATTGCAAAACCTAGAAATACATATTCATATATATATATATATATATATATATATATATATATATATATATTAAAACCACATAGGTTATTCAAATACAAGAATATTTATTAATTTATATTCAAAGCTTTTTGTTGGTAAACAGTACCAACATCATCAGGAATGAAAATTACATATGTAATGTATATATATTATAAGATGTATTAACATTATAATGTATTAACATTATTAATGTATTAACATTATATGTTGATGTTGGTACTGCTTACCAACGAAAAGCTTTGAATATAAATTAACAAAAATTTTCTTGTATTTGTATAACCTATGTTGTTTTAAATTATTAAACAAGAAAACGTATTATATATATATATATATATATATATATATATATATATATATATATATATATAGATTTTTTGGACTAGGAGACTGACAGACTTACCTTGGTAAGAGTCCCCACTGTAGTGGACCAAAACTAACCTAAAATATATATATATATATATATATATATATATATATATATATATATATATATATTTAGGTTTGTTTAAGTTGGTAAAGATTATTTAAATTTTTTGGACTAGGAGACTGACAGACCTACCTTGGTAAGAGTCCACTCTGTAGTCTTGAAATAGAAACACATAAAAGCACTTAACCAATGATATATTTCAACCACACAGTGGTCTTTGTCAATCAAGAGGAAACACAAAAAGAAATATGAGAGAATGAAATAAAATAAATATAAGTTGTAATCACAGATTGTGTAGAGTAGAAATCAGATGTCTTTGTTTGACAAAGACCACTGTGTGGTTGAAATATATCATTGGTTAAGTGCTTTTATGTGTTTCTATTTCAAGACTACAGAGTGGACTCTTACCAAGGCAAGTCTGTCAGTCTCCTAGTCCAAAAAATCTATATATATATAGGAATTTTTGGACTAGACAGGAGACTGACCGACTTACCTAATGGCAATAGTCCAAAACTGCAATCTCTTGGAAATAAATAAATAGACACATATAAAAACTTATCACACTATTTAAATATTTCGATCAAAAATGATCTTTGTCAATCAAAAAAGAGAAAAAGAAAAGACTGAAGTGAACCACAGATGTGTATAAATATCCAAATGTCACAGATTCACCGATTTATAGTTTATGATATAGTGATATATGTGATTTTTATAAATATTGATTATTTGAAACTAGATATTAATAGTCTGTAAGAAGAAAGGTAAATGTAGTTGTTAAAAATGGTAGAATTTAGGGGGAAGATAAAAGGAGTTTTATTTGATGTTGAGGTCAGGAGGCTCTCTATATTTGGTGTACCACTGGTATAAGTCCCATCTTATCAATTCTGAAGAGTTGCAATCAGGGGGTGGGCCTTAATTATTTTGGTGGTATAACAATCATTGAATGATGTGATGTTGTGTGACTAGCAGCATGTTGAGCAGTTGGCCTGTCTATGTTCATGGTTCCAACGTCATGTCTGTGGCCATTCATTCTTGTGCTCAGACCATCCGTAGTAAGGCCTATGTACTGTGCCGGGCAAAATTTACATTGCAACTGGTATATTACATTTTTGGATGTACAAGTATGATGACCCGGAATTGTGAAGTCCACATTGGTTGCTAGGCTATGGAAACTATTTGTTGGGATGTGTATTGCACATGTCTTGCCTCTAAATCTATTGCACGGATAAGAGCCATGAGGAAGTTTAGGTGGTTTTTCAGTATTTGGATCTGGTAATTTTGGATGTACTAAATTATTTTTCAAATTAAAAGGTTGTCTGAACCAAATATGTGGTGGATTTGAGAAAAGATCTTTGGTGTGGGTGGAAGCTTGAAGCCATCCTTTAATATTTTGTTCAGCTTCTGTAGGGCTGGATGGTAATCTGTAACTAAAGACAGTTTGCTGTCTTGCGTAAGGTGGTCTAGGTTCATCAGATGATTGAGCTAAGCGGATTTGATCCTCAAAAAGTTGTTTATGATATTCTCTTTTTTGGAAAGCTAGTAAGGTCTTTCTATTAAAGTCCTCCAATGCTATATCGTTAGAACACATTCTCTTGCCCCAGATTGCCTGACTGTTTGGTATGGGCCTTTTTATATTCATAGGGTAGTTGCTATTGAAATGTAGGTATTGTAGATGGTTTGTCGGTTTGATGTGGACACCTGTATAGATATTCCCATCTCTGATTATTACATCTACATCTAAGAAGGTGACTGTTGCTGTAGATTTCTCCCAGGTGAATTGAAGTGTAGAGAATAGAGATAAGCCCTTCAAAAAACTTTCCAGCGTTGAGATTCCCTGTGTCTAAATTATGAAGATGCAGTCTGTATATCTGTACCAACATAATGGTTGGTGTGTTCGAGTTTTTAGGAATTCTGCTTCGATATTACCCAAGTACAGGTTTGCGTACGACGGGGCCATCCTAGTACCCGTTGCTGTTCCTTTTATTTGCAAGTAATTCTTTCCCTCAAATTGAAAATTATTCTTTTCAAGAATGAATTTGGTGAGGTGAACAAGGGAAGGTATAGTGGGGTAAGGGTTGTCTGAGCGTTTGTTGAAGAAATTTTCGAGAGCTAATAGACCATGTGCATGAGGTATGTTCGTATAAAGAGAGGTAACATCTATGGTGATCAAAATTGTTTCAGGAGGTAGAGGTACGGGTATTTAAGACAGCGGTCTATGAAATGATTCGTATCCTGAATGTATGATGGAAGGTTTTTCACCAAAAGTGGATATACGAATCCAGATAGCTGAGATTCTATCTGTGACCGAATTACAACCAGTGATTATTGACCTACCAGGTGGAGGTACGATATTTTTATGGATCTTTGGTAGTATATAAAATTAAGAAGTGTAGGGGCTTTCATTTCACAGTAATTTTATAGATCCTTCTGAAATTTGTTCTCTAGGAGCTGTATATTTGAGCCATTCCAAGAGAGAATTGTTGTAATCTGATGCTGGGTTATATGTGAAGAACCATTAACATATGTCTATGACAGGCCAACTGCTCAACACGCTGCTAGTCACAACATCATATCTTTCAATGATTGTTATACCACCAAAATAATTAAGGCCATCCCCCTTATTGCAACCCTTCAGAATTGATAAGATGGGAGTTATCATACCAGTGGTTCACCAAATCTAGAGAGCCTCAACATCAGATAAAACTCCTTTTACCTTCCCCCTAACTTCTACCATTTTTAACAACTACATTTATCTTCCTTCTGATAGACTATTAATATCTAGTTTCAAATAATCATTATTTATACAAATCACATATAGCACTATGTTTCTCTTTTTTGATTGACAAAGATCATTTTTGATTGAAACATTTCAATAGTGTGATAAGTTTTTAAATGTGTCTATTTATTTCCAAGAAATTGCAGTTTTGGACTATTGCCATTAGGTAAGTCTAGTCCAAAAATTCCTAAATAAGTTTTAAGCTCTACTAGAACTAACCTATAAATATATATTTTATTAAAATTAGTTAAAATTTTTTAAAGAAAAATGTGCCAATAATCAGCAATATTTATTACAAACGACATTTAAAAAACTTCCCAATATAAATGTTGTCCTTTTAAATATTGTTGAAGTTTATTTTATTGACCTAACACACTTGCATAGATATTTCATATTGTTTCAAAACTAAACCAGGTTTATGTAATGTTGGTAATTGTTTTCTTATTAATTCAGAAATTTTCTGCTGTCTGTTTATCCCTAATTCAGTTCTCACCAAAAGTACAATTTTTATTATACCACGACATTGTTTACACCTTTATCAGCCATTCTAAATCTTCTAAATATTGTCAACAACTCAAATTTTCCTAATAGACCTGGTATTTCATAAAAACGTTTTATTTTTACAACATAAACAATAAAAATAGAAGTTTCCTTACTTCTCAATTGACCCCAATCTCATAAATTGTTGAAGAGAGTCTATGATTCTAAATACTCATCATACCTTCCAGTTCTTTGACAATTCTGATAGGTAAAATCTGTTAGAGAAGATATTAAAATCTTGGGAAAAAACATTTTCCTTCCCTTCAATGATTTGATGGAGGGGGAAAACATGTACGCCATATTAAAATGTAATACCTTAAGGTGTTATATTAAAATGCAGTTTATAAATGTTAAACTATTTTTTTTTAATTCTTAAAAAAATCCAATTTCAAAACAAAGTACCTCAGGGCTCTATTGTTTTTGTAAAAACTAAAAAGTGCAGATTATTATAGTAAGTGAACACTATTTTCTTTAAAATATATGAAATACCAAAATGAGCCATGAAAAACTCTAGAAAATTTTGCTGGCAGGAACCAAATGCATTCTCGAAATCTAGCCATGTAACAAAAAACTGACATTCATATCTGCGTACATCTTCCAAAATTTGGTAAACACCAGGGTATGTTACAAACATCCAGAAACTCCAAGAACAAAATGTTTGTGTTGAACAAATCATTTGAGTTCGTATTTCTAGCAATGTGAACAGCAACCATTGGCAAGCAGATTGTTTCATGTGTTTTGGTTAGAGTTGTAGATGGATCTTACTAGACTTACTTTTTTAATAAAATTTAGACTATAGCTGAACCGAAAATTGATCGACACTGCTGTTTTCCAAAGATGAAATAGAACTTCAAAAGATATTTTTGAAATATTGAGCACTTTTTATAGACAACAAATGGAATACTATTAGGTCCTAGCATTGACTAATTTCTTGATTTTGTAACACTTTAATAATATCTTTTTTATATGATGGCACCAAGGTTCTTAAGTCTGCAATTGTCAGTCTGGTGTTTTGTAATACAGTCGGCGCCGCTTATTGTGATCACGGTTAATGTTATCATTCAGTTATTGTTATCGTTTCATTGAAAAACAAACACGGACCTATATTAATACATTGTAATTAGGCCGCTTATTGTAATCATCTGTTCGCTTATTATTATCATTTAATTTGCCATTCAAAATCATATGCTTCAACGTATACTAGCATAGACCAAGTAAAAATGTCTACAAAGTAGTGTAAACAGCACGTGCAACACACAATGACGCCCAATTCATAGAATGTTTATTTTTAGAATGACAGAAATACTTTATAACGGTTTCAGCACTTAGCACAGTTCTCAGAATGTCTCCCTTACTCTTTGTTTACGCAAACACCCTAGAGTCGACCTTAGTTGTTTGTTAACATTAGTTGATGTTACTACTGAACCATTTACAGTACAGTCCTACTGTATTTTTTAACAGTGAATTTAAATGAACGTTTATTACAGTATTTCAGTGTGATTTTACATAACTTATTTTTTAAAGATCTTTTTCGTTTGTTTTGTAGAGGTTAGTGTCACTTGAAGTTTCAAAGGACAGTATAGCAAGATATCCGAATCTCAAAAGAAACGACGCAATTTAAGTCTTAAACAAAAACTTGATATTCTAGATAGGTACAGTAAATTACCAAAAATGAGTCAAAGAAATGCTGCTTCTCAACTTGGCGTTTCTCAACCTCTCTTATGTAAAATATTGAACAACAAAGAAAAAATCTTGTCATTATCAAAGTGTAATGCAAATGTTGACAACAAAAGACATCGTTCTGGGAAGGATCCGTAAGTGGAATCAGCTTTGAAATTGTGGTTTAAAAATGTTCGCGAAAAAGATGCTCGAGTTGACGGCCCACTAATGCGCCTAAAAGCTGAGGATCTTGCCAAAAAAAATAGGAAAACAGGATTTTAAAGTCACAGATGGATGGTTCAATCGATGGAAGAAAAGGGAAAATATTGTTTACAAGAAAACGTGTGGTAGAAAACGTGTGGTGAAAAAAGAAATGCTGATTTTGTTGGAGCTGAGGACGGGTTACAATACGAATGGCCAAAGATTTTGGCCGAGTATTCTCCTAGCTGCATATACAATGCAGATGAAACAGGACTTTATTATCGTGCTTTACCCGAACATACTTACTTATTTAAAAATGAAATTGCTAACGGCTGTAAAATATGTAAACAAAGAATAACTGTTTTGTGTTGTGTTAACATGGTTGGTCATAAATAAAAACTCTTAATTATCGGTAAATCTAAAAATCCACGTTGTTTTCAAGGTATCAAAAAGCTACCTGTTGAATATCATTCAAACTCCAATGCTTGGATGACATCAAAATTTTTAATGAATGGGTGACTAAATGGGATACCAGCCTCAAACGCAACATTGTCCTTCTACTAGACAACTGTACTGCACATAATGACATAAGCACTACGCTAAAACACATCAAAGTGATTTACCTTCCGGCCAATACTACATCAATTATTCAGCCATGTGACCAAGGCATAATTAAAAATCTCAAAAGTTTTTATAGACGAGAGATGCGTGCTAGAATTATAGAAAATATGGATGAATTTCAAACCCTTACCTCAAATGAATTAGCTAAAAAAACTTCTTTACTCGATGCTATTCATCTGATAGCAAAATCTTGGAATGAAGTTTCTGAAAAAACTGTGAAAATTTGCTTTAGAAAAGGTGGGTTTTTTGTTGAAGAAAATCAAGAGCAAGCTACATCTGAGGAAGACTCTGAAGAGAACTTGAAGCCTTTCGATTTGTCCTTAAAAGAATATACTGAGTGGATGGAAGTTGACAATAGTATTGAAACCGCAGCGGAAATGACTGAAGACGATATTTGTGAGGTAGTTGCTTCAACATCAAAAGTTACTGAAGAAGAAGAAGGCACCGATGATGACGAAAATGATAAATGTGTACCGCAAAGATCTAAGCAGGAAGTTCACCAAGCTCTTGAGATTCTAAGGCAGTTTGTTCAACAAAAAGCAGAAAATTTCAACAAACTTTATGAATATGAACCATTTATAAACAATATTTTACGAGAAGACTACAGACCGTCACATATAGAGGAATTCTTCGAGAAAAAGTAAATGTAAATAATATTGAAGTGTTTTATAATGAAGTTTTATGTGTTAAAATGTTTTGATCAAGTGTTTTACGTAGTTCTATATATTTTTTTTCAATTATGCTAGATTCAGTGTTTTAAAAAAATCTACAGTGGAATAAAATAAACTGACATGAAATATGCCCACTAATTTTAACAAGTAGAAAACTAAATTACAGAAATTCTACTACTGTACATAAAACTGTCCGGAATAGCATCAAAATTTGGTAAGTACAGTTTAATAATAGTGTTACAGAATTAGAATTACTTAATGTAATGATAGGCTTACATATCGTTCAGAACAAACAGTTGTGGCAATAATACAGTGAGTTCAATGCAGTACGGCTGTAGACTACATCGTGATTAAGCGTTCGGTTATTGTTATCAAATATGCTTCTGACAAATATGATCACAATAAGCGGCGCCGACTGTATTTATTTCGCCAGGTAGCTTTTGAAGTTCTCCTTGGCCTAATCATAGGCATTCTAATCAAATTCAGCTTCATTTTTTTTATCTAAGAAACTGATCATGATTTTTCTTTCTTTTCTTGTATATATATTGAATAAACCCAAGTAAATATTAATGTGCTTTAATAAGACTGTGAGTTCTGCTCAGATCTTGAATAATTGTAGCCTCTCATACTAACTTTTTAAGCTACTGTTTTTCTTCTCGTCATGATTTCAGAAGATTTGCCGTATGTTCCCTACAATTTGAATTTACCTGTGCAGAAAGAAAGACTTTCTGAAAGTAATCTTAAACAGCACTGTCAAAAACCTCTCTTCAGCTGTATTTTGCTCAGTAATTTTGTTTATCTTCAAGGTGAGCATTGCTTCAAGTTGAATACTATGATAGTTCAACATTTTCCAAGAAAAAGATGATATTTTGAGTAGAGGACCAGCAGTTAAGATTTCCTTTTCACATGATTAGCTGAAGTTATGTGAATAAGAGACACACACACAAGTGGGTGTGTGGTATAGTTCCTGTCCACTGCAATTGTAGAAGCCTGACAGTCCAGATGATGTTGGTTAATCACCTCCTGACCCTCCGTGTTTAGATAACTGGTGTTTGCTTACTATACATCTTTCTTATATAACTTATCCAAGAATATACATTACCATAAACAATTTTTATTGTTGTTTCCTGAGGTTCCATCCTGGTGAACCAAATAATCAATTAAAAACAATACTTACATTTGTTTCTATTATCATGGCAAAAAACTACTACTTACTGATTTATTCAGCAGACGCTTTTCACACTAGATTAGCGCTTTTTCAATGCTGTGAATTACTGACAATATGCTTGAAATAGGGGATCCCATGGGTAAGCCAGAAATATTCATACACAATTTAGAACAAAAACATATCATAAACAACCACAAACATGCCCCCAAAATAATATATTGGTACAGATACGTAGATGACATCTTAATCCTACATAACAGCAACATAAGACAGATAAACACCTTTCACAAATACATAAACAAATTACACAATAACATAAACTTCACACTGGAAACAGAACAACAACAAAATCAACTTCCTAGACCTAATGATAACAAAACAAAACAACAAACACACATTCAAAATATACAGGAAACCCACCACCACAGACAGAGTTATACAAAACACGTCTAATCACCCCACACAACACAAACATGCTGCCTTCCACTCCAGGATACACAGATTAATCAACATACCCATGAGCAATGAAGACAAAAAAACTAACTAAACACAATAAAACACATAGCCCACAAAAATTGATACAAACACACCTTGATAGACAACATAATGCGCAAAAACAACGCACACATAACACAACAAAAAAACACAAAAATATATAACACTTGCATATCACGACAACACATCACAAAAAATAGCTTCCATGTTCTGCAAATTAAAATACAACACGTAAAACAGATAAGAAACCCACATCAAATTTTGCCATACACATACAAAACACACTACACTCACAGACTGACATAGATACCAATCTAAAAATTCTACATTACATCAATAAAAGCAAAAAAACCTAATACAGTAGAAAACTATGAGACATATAAACACCATAAATACTATCCACAACACATTCTAAATGCACAGACTGACATAGATACCAATCTAAAAATTCTACATTACATCAATAAAAGCAAAAAAACCTAACACAGTAGAAAACTATGAGACATATAAATACCATAAATACTATCCACAACACATTCTAAATGATAAAACACACTCCCAATCAAACACTATTTTTGAGCACATAATTAACCAACTACTCTATGAACAATAACACACCACAGAACAAAAATACACCACAAACTCACACAAACACAACACACCTGAGCAACAGTCTTGTCAGTAATTAACAGCATTAAAAAAGCCCTGAGCTACTGTCTGTTCAGAATGTGTTTGCAGTAGCAAGTGGTGAACTGTTCACGTGAACATAATAATTTCGGCAACCCTATTGGCTGGGTGACCACGCGACCAAAATGAAATGTCCTGCCGCCCGATTAACAGTTAGTCTAGAAACGTATAAGATTACATTTACTCGTCTGTTAATTGTGTCTGACATTTTTTAGTTGTGAGTGACAGTGGAATAATTTACGATAGTTGTTTGTTATATTTGTGTTTGTGATATTGAATTTTAAGGATTAAGTTTTAAGGAATGTCATCATTCGTAAAATAAAAATTAACGAGGACAAGTGAGACTCTCCGGGCAAAGAGAAGTTATTTTACGCTTTTATAAAAATTTACAAATGAATGAAAATCCAGAATGCCTTATCAGAGACATCGTGCAGAAAGTAGCGATATTTGCAGGAGTTTCTGCTTAGTGTTTTTTCAGCCGTTAAAGAAAAAAAAAGAAACAGGTACGTTCAAGTCTCCTGCCAAAAAGAAACCCAAACCCAAAATTATTTTTAATAACATGGATGACTTTAAAAACAGCTATAAGGAGAAAAGTACAAGTGTTTTTTTAAAAAATGAACTTCCACATACAGTTAATACCGACGAACAGTTAGGCTTACCTAACTCAAGACGAACCGCTTTGTTTCACGTACTAAAAAAGATTAACTTCAGGTATGAGAAACATAACTAAAAAAGTATACTGTTGGACAAAGAAGATATTATTCTATGGAGGAGAGATTACTTGAGAAAAATAAAAGCCTATCGCAAGGAAGGTCGTACAATTTCTTATTTTAACAAAACATGGGTCAATGCAGGTCATACGAAATCAAAGGTTTGGACAGATAAATCAGTCTGCTCCAGTAAAGATGCTTTTATGAGAGGTCTGTTGGCGGGTTTAAAATGTCCATCTAGAAAGGGTAAGAGACTTATTGTCACTCATATTGGATCACAAAAGGGTTTTCAGCAATGAATGGTGAAAATTTTAAAGAATGGTTTTCCGCGATAATACAGAAATTGGACAACTGCGTTATCATAATGGACAACGCTCCGTATCATTCTGTACAAGTAGAACACTTACCTACGACCCGTTAGAATAATCAACAAATTCGAAAGTGGTTGACTGACAAAGGTATTTTTTCAGATGAAACCATGTTGAAGGTTGAATTACTAAAACTCGTGTCCTATCATAGGCCAAAATACAAAAAATACGTCATCGATGAAATTGCTAAATCAAGTAATAGAATAGTTTTGAGAACCTCTCCTCCTTATTACTGCGAATTAAGCCCTATAGAAATGGTATGGTCTGGGTTTAAAGTTATGTTGCATTTAACTATGCAACTTTTACCATTAAAGAGGTACACAGACTGTTAACCAAAGGTGTCTCGCGTGTTACACCTGATAAGAGGGAAAAGTATGTGAAACATGTGGTAGAAGTTGAAGAGCTGAATATGTGGAAATTAGACAATATAATTGAGGACAGCGAGCCATTCGTCATAGCTGTTGACGACAGTTCCTCGTCGTCATCGGAATCGGATTTCGAAGACCCCTTAGACATGGAATAATAACATGGTTAGTTAAAAACTTGTAGCATAAATTATTGAATAGTCTTATTACGTTCATTAGTCTACAATTCTCTTTTTCAAATGATTGTGTGTAACAGTATAAGACGTAGCCCTAATTGTCGATGCATGATTGTGAACCGGACTCATAGCTTACCGTCCCATGCACATGTTTGCATTGTGATAGTGTTTACATCTACTGCAAACACATTCTGTATTGACTATAGTGTGAAACACATCTGCTGAATAAATCAGTAAGTAATGGTTTTCTTTATCAAGATATTACAAACAAGTGTAATTTCTACAAAAACCTCAAGATGTACAACACAAAAACTGCAAATAATGTATTATATGAAATAATAATTACTGTATTATAGATCATCTATTGGATTCCTTATATGTATGCATGTTTTATATTGTTAAAGGGCATTAAAAGGGATAGGAATATTTGTGTGCAAAAAAACCTTATCTGTCTGTGATTCATATTTACATGACTAAACCTGACTTGGTAATTTTCTTTATTAAATTTTATCAAACGAAACATAATTTGAGAGATAATAAAATGCAGTTTTCTGTATCGCAAGACTACTAGTTAGCCAAAATATACTTAAATCTTCATGTATTATTATAAAACAATCACCTCACCTTTGGGAACCATGCATTCTTCTCCTTGTCCCACAAATACACAGTACCATCAGAAGCATCTGTATATGTGTGTGTGTCATTTTCATAACCATATTGTCCTTTGGACATATCCTGTCTAATTACTTCTTTCTTTGTTTCTTCGTCGTCTTCATTTTCACTTTCAGAATTTACATTCGCACCCACCTCTGTCTTTTTTTCATTTTCTTTTTTCTTCCAAGAATTAGTTTCAACATCCCAAATATATTCTTGATCTGTAAAAAGGAAGATAAGTTGAGATAGGTATTATCAAATAATTCTTTAAGAAATTATAAAACTAAGTAGCTAAAAAGTAAATAGAAAGGAAAATCCATTCTGATTTGAATGTATAATAAACACAGCTTAATTTCAACAAATAATTATCCAGATATTCATGTAATACAAGTATCTAATATGTAATAGCCCCATATTAGTTACAATAGGTACCACACATGACTTAACCTATCTGGTTCTATCTTGGTACACATTTTATTTATTATTTTTTTAGCACTGAATGAAATGTTACTGATGTTTTACCGCAGCTGTCATTGGTTGATTTATTGCTAACACTGGCTCTGCTCTCACTGCTCGGCTGACGGTGCTGATCATAGTGCAGTATCGCTGACTGAAGTGAAGAGGGGGTTGTCTCTGATGTGATTGGGCAAAATGTCACCATCGCTGATTGAAAAGTTACTGATATTTTACAACTGCCATTAGTTGAATTGTCGTTGTTACACATTTACATAATGTAAGTGGAGAATTTGTGTAAGGATTCATGACAGTGACAGTAGACGCAATTTCGCACTCGGTAGTTTGTTCTTAATTTCGTAAGTTTATTCTTAAATAAAATAAGCCTTTTCCAAAAAAAGCGAGGTGTGGAATCATTTCACCAGTGTGGTATACCTGCCTGTTATTGACACATACTGAGCTGTTCCAGTATCCCTTGTCACCGGTACTAAAGACAACAGTAAAAGTCACAGATTCAAGCCTGGCGCTGTCACTAAAATCACTGATCCGTTAAAGCCACTGGATCGGCCATGCCTAAAGCATTGCCTGTAGTACTGTGTGAATGGTGAAGGAAACTACTTGTCAAATGATAACATCACAGAAAATTATGTAGGAATATAGATTCTTTTTTTCTTGTCAAACTTTTTATATATGTATGGATTCTAACATTCCTGACATTTAAAAAATTTAAAATATACAAACTTTCCAAAATGTGTTTACATCAACTCATAAAAATGATATCAAGGAGGCAGTGTCAATTTACTCTAATAGACAGACTATTTTCAAAGTACTATGGTTAAACTTACTAAATAAGAAAAAACAATAAATCTAAAATTGGTATTACCCCAACAAGACGATGATAATTAAATGGTGGCCAATATCTTTGTATACACTTTGGATAAGATAACAGTTAAATAACAGCAGATTAAAATTTACTTATAAACATTTACAGTAGAGTCTCGATAATTCGAGGTGAATGGGACCTTTGTGATAACCTAATTTTTTGGTTAAATTGTTATGAATTGTGGTGATGGAAGTCTCAGGAATACGCAAAGCAAGTTCATATCAATTCTCCGATCTTCAAGCAATATTCTTTCAACCTTATCAACAATTCCGTCTGAAAACGAAGGCCTTCCGCTACGGTCTTCATCATGAATTTTTGTGTGGCCTTCACTGAATTCTCTACACCATTTGCGAACATGTTGAACAGATATACACTTTTCCCCATAACCTTCGATTAACTGACGATAAATGTCAATAGGTAAAATCCATTATGCATTTAAAAATGACGTATCACGAATTTTGGAGCTGGCAGTAACAGCAATGGGGAGCTCCCACTTAGAAGGCTGGAACAGAGCAATGTAACGAGGTAGGAGTGGTGGGGATAGAGAGAGGGGGAGTTGATAAGTAAGACAGTGTTACCGCATTTCTCCTAGCACGTCACATTCTTTCTTAGCAGCATAGGGAACCTTATTTTATGAATTACCCTAGTAATATAGTTACATCCTGAGTTCTTCTGTCTTCCCTAGTGAAGTCCTCTCCTCTGCAGTTGCTTTATTTCAGACGACCTCTCCTCTATTGATTACAAACATAGATAGTTCTGATTAATGGAGTACATATGAAATGTATCAGCTGCAAAGGAATAACTTCCCTAGGAAGATTTATGAACTCTGCATATTTTTTACTTTTTTGTATTATCTGGGCAAAAAAAAACTATTTACTGATTTATTCAGCAGACACGTTTAACGCTAGGTCAGTGCATTATTCAATGCTGTGAATTACTGATAAGACTGTTGCTCAGGTGTGTTGTGTTGGTGAGAGCATGTTGTGTATTTCGGTTTTATCCTGTGTTATTGTTCATAGAGTAGTTGTTAATTATGTGCTCAAATATTATTTGATTGTGAGCGTGTTTTGTTATTTAGAGTGTGTCGTGGATAGTATTTATGGTGTTTATATATCTCATAGTTTTCTACTGTAATTAGTTTGTTGCTTTTTTATGTAGTGTAGGAATTTTAGATTGGTGTCTATATCAGTCTGTGAGTGTAGTGTGTTTTGTATGTGTATGGCGAAATTTGATTTGGGTTGTGTCTTTCTTATCAGTTTTACATGTTTTTTGAATCTTGTGATAAATGTTCTCCCTGTTTGTCCTATGTAAGAGCTGGGACAGTAGTCTTGTACACGCCTTGAGATGGCCAAAACAGTCTCAGAGTTAAAGATTTTGCACTTAGGAAAAATCTTTTAAAAATGAAACATAGCAACTACTAAAGAATTATTATTTTTTCTTCTTACATACAAAATTAAAATTAAATTGTTATTTATAATAAACAAAACCCAAAACTGAAATTAAAGTAAAGAGCCACCAGAGTTTGAGAAAAGTTCAAAATCCAATAAAAGCAAAATATTGTAAAATAAAATTTATTAAGACATTTATTTCACAAAAATTGTAATTAATAAATGGTTTAATAAATTGCTCCAAAAATTATAAAAGTGTCAAGTGCGGGAGAAAATAGTTTCGAGTGCCGATAAAGCGTAAGTTACGAACGAAGTGGCATAAAACTGTCATTCAAGTTGGTAAAAATTAAACCACAAGCACCAACACTCAACGCCTTACCTAAATACACAAAAAAGATACACCCACTAATAAATAACACATCAGCGTGCTTACAAAATCTCAAAACACCTCAACAAAATAATAAGAAAAAACATAACATTTCATAACCACACCAGCATAAAAACCAACATAGATCTTACACAATAAATAAAAAACACACATAACCCACAACTCTACACTAGCATCATTCGACATCACCAATCTATACACAAACATACCAGTCAAAGAAACAATAAACATACTCAAACAAATGGTAATAGAAAGCAACACACCAGACAACACAAACAAAGAAATAATAACACTAACAGAAACAATCACTTCTCAGATTTACTTCACATACAACGACAAATACTACACACAAAACAAAATCTTACCCACGGGATCCCCCATTTCAAGCATATTGTCAGAAATATTCATATACAATTTAGAACAAAAACATATAAACAACAACAAACACGCTCACAAAATAATATATTGGTACAGATATGCAGATGTCATCCTAGTCCTATACAACAGATAAACAAATTGCACAACAATAAACTTCCCACAATGAACAATAACACACCACAAAACAGAAATACAATACAGACTCACATCAACACAACACACCTGAGCAACAGTCTTGTCAGCAATTCACAGCATTGAATATTGCCCTGACCTAGAATGTGACCTAGACGCAAAACGCGTCTGCTGAATAAATCAGTAAGTAGTGGTTTATTTGCCAAGTTAATACAAAAAAGTGTAATTTATACAAAAAAAAACTCAAAATGTACAACACACAAACTGCAAGTTCTGCATATTTATTAATATTTCCTTAAAATTTTACATTAAAATTAAACTTAAATCAATATACTTTGGGAATTTCAATTCATTAAGTTTTATATATTCATTGTTCCTTCAAAACTTAATTAAGACATCACACTAATTAGCAAATATTACGTTAATTGAGCAAATATTAAATAACCATGAAATAGATCTGGATAATTTGTTAAAAAGTCTCCAGTTTAGTATCGGTGTTCAACTATAAAGTAGAGTTATCCTGAATTCTAGACTAAATATTCTAGTGAAAATATACTCCAGCGTATAAATGTTATTACTATTTTATCAATCATTTGGGTTAGTTTAAAATCCCACTTATCTAAAATGAAAATTATAATCTTACTATTAATAATAAAACAATGTTGAAAATCAAATTTGGTACTTACTTGTATGTTCATCTCGGTAAGCATATGTTTTCCCATCAAACTTGTAAGCAAGATTTTCACTTTCAATTCTTTGACACCATTCTTCTTTTTTTACATCCCAAGTGTATTGACACTTTGAAGAAGGGTCTGTATATACACAGACTTCTCCTTCATAATGAATATTAGCATCATCTTTGCCAAAATTATTATGGGTTTTTTCTTGATCTGAACTGTTTTCAACCAAAGGTTCATGGTCTGCATCAGATTTAGAGGTAGCAATTTTTGTAACAACACTGGTTTTGTCCACATCTTCTATATTTGAAATGTTCTGAGAATGTTCTTCCAATAAATTTTCAGATTCATCATTAGGGTCCTCAATGGATTCTGAATGTTTATCTAGAGATGATTTATCCATTATGGAATTATTTGAATCAGGCCACTAAATTATGTGATATTATTTATCGGTTCTGGAAAATAAAATAATTAAAGAGTTACTATTTTCTACTGCAGTAACAACTAAAGTCAGACCAATCAAATTGAAAAATATAAAGCATAATATCCAACTGAGGTTTTGGCAAGTTAGGTTGAGTAATTGTAGGAGGTTGTGGAGTAAAAACATTATACAATGTGAGCAAGTAGTAGAGAACTTTTACATTGTTTATAAATATTTCCTTGCTAACCATCCTAATTGCATGCTCTTCAGATCACATGGCAAAAATTAAATCAAAATAACTATTAAAGAAAGAAGGGGTGTTTGTATGCGAGTGAGTGTGAGTATATTATGTTTAGGTGTGAGTGTGTGATAAAATCTGAAAATACTTAAACATATAATTTATAAACTGTGATAAACTCAAGATAAAAAAGGTCTGTTCAAAAAAGGTTTTTTTCATGTTGTTCTACAAACTACTTCTATTTTTGTAGGAATTACATTCCAATTTTCATTCTAATATACCTTTTACATTAAACATTATTATTGCTACCAATATATCAAAATTTATCTTCTTAAATTTTGATTTTTAATAAAGAATTGTGGAATAAAGATACAAATGTGTTATGTTAAATCATGTCACCAAATTAAATAAAGCTGTAGGAAAACTTTTTATAACCAAATCTATCCTAACCTATTATTTTGTAGATACATAGTAATTTAGTCAAATAGAGTATTCTGTTTTATTAAAAAGCATTGAGTTTTTTCAGTTTTGTGTCTTATAACATCAGGCTATATTTAAATTTGTTTGTATCTCGATCATTATTTATGTTTTCCGATGCTTAAAAAATAATATTTTTGTTATTGAGAATGTATTTTTGGTTAACATATGTGAAAACAATGAAAATTGAAGTAGATTCACATTTTGTCATAATGTTACCATAATATGTGTTGGGAATAGTTTTGAGTACTTTTTAGGTTTCGAGTTTTCAATTTTTTTCAATGATAATACAATTTATAATAGGTTGGGTGTACATTGTTTGATTTATCTTGAACCTGAATGTTAATACACACTTTCCTAAAGTAGTGCTTACTCTGTTGTTGAATTAAACATTTTTGTTCAAAATCAGAGCAAGAACTACTTTATTTCATCTTATACAACTTTATTGAAAAAAGATTTTGGAAATGTTATTAGTTATTATAAAATCTTTGGTTTTAATTAATCTTTTACATGGTGCTAGAAAATATATTGTAGACAAAAAAAAATGATTTTAAAAGTCACAACCAAAAATAATGATTCAAATTTGATGGTATAAATAGGTTTTGTAACACAAAAAATTATAAGAAACCTTCAAAATAACGTCAACTGCAGCAAGCAGCCATGTGCGGACATAATCTGTTATTGCTATATAATTTCAGTTGAAGACTAAATGGAAATTAACTGTTTGACTTCACAAAAAAATTATTATATACATTAGGAAACATTATTTTATAACCAAATGTATAGAAATATAATACAATCAGTAAAGTGGCAATATTAATTAACCAAACAACCAATATCACAATAGAAGGTATAATCAATAAATAAATTAACAATATTATATAAACAATAACCAAAAATAAAAGTTATCTAGATGTAGCTCTTACATAGCAATTCTGAGTTAATATAACTTCTTTGTAGTTATACTTTCTGATGTTGACATGGCCATCAACATATACAAAAGGGTTTAATATAGAAAACTTTGTTAATTGAATTGATTAATTGAATTGAATTGATAATACCACCTTGTAGAGTGGTATTGGTTAATTGTACTAACCAAAATCGATCTTTACCAGGTACATTGCCAGTTAATATAGCTATAAAGTAATATATAATCTGAGTAAAAACTTGATAAAGCATTGTTTCTAATAATAAATAATGATTTACAGTAGTAGATCATTTACATTTTAACCATTATTTATGGTTCACAAATTTAAAAGCACTTTATTCTTCTGAAATTTTGTAGTCCATTACGTTTGATGAAAGTTATTAATTACTATTACATTAGTTTATGACTATCCGAACTTTAAATTTTGTAAATTTATAAAAAACTTACTGAGACTGAACATTTTTGACCGCTCCATGAATGAAGATCGCCACAGAGTGAAAACGTTCTGTCTCAGTAAGTTTATGTAAATTACAAAATTTAAAGTTTGGATAGTCATAAACTAATGTAAAAGTGATTAACTTTATTCTTGTTTAAAATGTACTTTTGAGTAAAATATTTCTTTTTAATAATAAAGGTAGTGGAATATTTATCAACATTTAGACAAAACTTCAATACACATCTCAAGATAAATAATTACCCTGCTCGCAACTTGTAACATTTAGCTTTGAATAACATTTGGCTACATAGTACAGTATTACCAGATTATTAAGCAGTAAATAACAATTGTGAAGGAAAAGTATTGGAAGAATCCTTGACAAGTTCTTATTTGTTTGAAAATAATATGCTGTTACAAAACTTCTGTCAACAGCTTCAAAACTTAAATATTCAAATATTTTTTTTGAATATACAAACAAGTTTATAAATTCTATGTACTCAAACAATAAGCTGTATTTTGACCGTAAATTTACATTTTCGTAGATAGGTAAATACTTCGATATATGATTAATGGTTAATCTTGTTAAGAAGTGATCGACTAATCTAATAATTACAATCAAGCTAGGTTCATAGGATTAAACTTGAACTACTTCTTGGTTC
This sequence comes from Prosapia bicincta, assembly GCA_036971475.1. Taxonomy (NCBI): domain Eukaryota; kingdom Metazoa; phylum Arthropoda; class Insecta; order Hemiptera; family Cercopidae; genus Prosapia; species Prosapia bicincta. The sequence continues at coordinate 249,655,304 of JBAIZL010000005.1, read as the reverse complement.
AACATTCATAACCTAAATTCCATTATTCCAAACAATCAAATTAATTACAGAAATTTCGTTTTTAAAATGTTATTACATAATATGTTGTTAAATAACTTTTTTTTAAATATATATTTATAAACTTTACCTTATAATATAAACATTTCCTTCAAATTTCCTTCGCCGTCAATTAAAAACAAACATGTTTTAAAAACTTCAAACTTTTACAGCTGATTATATCCATATTCTTCTCAATAACAGTTTAGAACCTCATCTGTAATAATTTTGTTACTAAACGACACTGAACTGAATCTGTGGTTTTGGACCTTTTAAAAGTACATGATGAAAATGGAATTCTAGAGCTTAACAGTAATTACAAATCATTTACTCTAATAAATAACATTTTTATATTTGCCAAGTGTGTTTTTTCACAAGTAGAAAATTAATTTTACTACATTAATGAAACTATAAAGACGTGTCTTAGAGTAACACACATTTGCTACATGAGAACAATATTGTAAATAACAATACTAACACATACAATAATCCAGGAGTATACAAACTAAAATGCAACAACTGCAATAAGTTCTATATTGGACAAACAGGCAGATCTTTTGCCGAAAGATATAAAGAGCGCAAATGCGCACTGCACACTACTATTGAATCCACCTTCGCAAATCACCTCATGGACACTAAACACTCATGCAAAAGTATGGAAAAAAAACACGAGGATCCTCCACACATGCAACAAAGGCCATAAATTAAACACACTAGAACAGTATGAAATATATAGACATAGAAACACACATAAAAATGACATCTTAAATAAACAAACACGGCACAGATCACACATACTCTTCGATCACATCATTTCTAACTGTCAAAATAATGGTACCGAGGAAGCGCAAATGCAGCATTCCTAGCGGCAAAAATACGAGGCTGAAGAAGTCGTAAGACGAAAACGTTACCTCCAAGTGTAATTTAACAATTTAACATCTTTTAGTTAACAAAAAGTCTGGTCGCAAGTAATAGCAAAAGTGTAATAAGGATTAATTCAGTTTCACCTAACGTATTGGACTACAAAATTCAAGAGTTATTATTATTATTAAGAGCTGTTATTGTTAAACTATAATCCTCGTTATTTGAAACATATCTTCCAAAGCGATTGTCCTTAGTATAAATATTTTGGATACTTTCATCAATCACTTGAAGATATAATTATATTTTACATTTTCCTATAGCAGTACTTACTCTTTTTTACTAATAACGGCGGCTGTTTCGCGAGATATATCTTATTGTCAACTCAGATCTAGATGAGTCTTGTCCGTGACTCACAGCATTGAACAATGCAGTGAACTAGTGGTTAGGGTGAGAGTGTTAAGGGGTAGGATATGGTTACTACAGGCAAGTGAATCAAATCAATAGATTATATTCAACTGTTTTATTGTAACTTATGGTCCAAGAGAAAATTGAATCAAATTGTATATATATATATATATATATATATATATATATATATATATATATATATATATATATATATATATATATATATATATATATATATGTTGACTCCATCTTCACATGAGCTGCTAGTTTTCACTAAAACTATTTTACAACTAAGTGCTACTATAGGCAAGTTGTAAAATAATTACAAGTGTAGATATAATACTTATATATAAATATAATAAATAATAATTTATTTATGTATATATTATAATATAAAATAAATATTTAAAACTTGCTGCTGTAAACTTCAAGTGCAAACCTTAACTGTAACAGTAGCACATTTAGATAATCCCTCTAGAAGAAAGCTGGGTTTAGGTGAACTCTAATAATTCTAGATGTAGTGTTCAGCCCTTGAGACAGAAAATAACAAATTAGCACAGGACCACACAGATATATTTAAAACGACAATTCTGTAAGTTACCTCAAGGTTATAATCTAACAAAGAGTTTAAACACAAAATTGGAATAAATGGATTAATTAAGAACACTAAACTTACTTGGAAAAAATGTTCTTCGTAACTGTACTCGCTGAAGCCTAATTTGCACATCACCTATCCACTAGAAACTCTTTACTCTAACACTTGAGTTTTACTAAAAGTTTCATTAACTAGTTTACCACGTGCTAAACACTTGTTAAATAACGTTCAATAATAAAGTAATGACAATTTGAGGTTAATAACTAGTTAAAGGTTATAAAATTAATAGCTTTGTTTCAAGATAATTCAGAACACTTATTAAATGAATAATTGTGAAGATAAAATTGGAGGAAAATAACATGCAAGAAATGAGCCCAAAATGGCGAGGAATAAACAAGGGCAAAAGACGCCACAATCATTGTCAGAAGTTGAGTACACTGCAAGAAAGAAAACCAGTGAGAGTATTGCTCAGTAAAGTATCCGTTGTAAATTGTGCAGATCTGTTGAACAAATTGGCGTGGCTGTTGTGTCTACTCAAGCATTTAAGGACTACATGTGATGTACCATACATCACAATTGGGGTCTTGCAAAAGTAATATATTAATCATTACATTATGAATTAATTTTGTATGCCTTTGATATATTGATGATACAAATTTAAATCTATATCTATAAAAATAAATGTTTGTATGTGTGTGTGTATATTTGTTATAGACGCCTATACCACTGAACAGAAGTTGATGAAATTTGAATGGTTTGTTTAACATATTCCCAGGACAGTTAATATGAAGTTTGGTGCAGATCCATCCACTGGGCTCCGCCACAGAGGCTTAGTAAGGTTCAAAAACTGATGTATATGTGTATGTGTCTTATGGGCGCCTAAACCACTAAACAGAAGTTAATGAAATTTAGAGTGATTGTTTGACATATTCCCAAGATGGCTTGCATGAGGTTTTGTGTAGATCTATCCACAGGGCTTCACCCCAAAAGATTGTACAGCCTTCCATGAGTCTAATGTTAAAATGTATATCCACACTAGTGTTACTTAAATTAATTTTAAAACATTATATACATGTAAAAATAAAAATATATTTTTAATTATTTTAAACTGTTTAAAATTGCTAAATTCTATGTACAACTATTGCTATCACACTTTTTGATATTAAAATTAGGATTGCCGATAATATTCTTGTGAAATTTGAATCAACAAAAGCTGTGTAACGAGACCAGAATAAGGACAAAAAAAACTGTCATCCAACTTGATCGAGGCAGAAATCAGAGGTGGCAAGTTCAAAAGGAGAGATGGTTTTAATTCCTTGAATACTGATGATTTCATCAGATCTACTTATTGATTTCAAGACAACTACAATTTCCTTTGCGACTTGCATTTGCAATAACCATAAACAAGGCACAAGGACAATCATTGACTATTGTTGGATTAAATTTGGAACATTCGAGCGTTTACCACGGATAATTTATATGTTGGGAAAACTAAAATTTGTATATTTATATGCCTAATGAAATGAAGAAAAACATTGTCTATCCTCTAGCATCGCAGTAAATGAAATATAATTATTTAGATGCTTGATTTGCTTTTCTTATTACAAAAATTATGATTTTGGGCGCAACAATGTGTGCCGGGTAACGCTAGTTGTTATATAAAAGTGGATATTATCTATATCTATAAAAATGAATGTTTGTGTATATGTATGTTATAGACACATTAACTGCTAAACAGAAGTTGATGAAACTTGGAATGTTTGTTTAACATATTCCCAGGATGATTCCTGTGAAATTTGGTGTAGATCAATCCAAGGGCTCCGCCCGAGGTTTAGGCTGGTTCAAAAACTGATATATATATATATATATATATATATATATATATATATATATATATATATATATATATATATATATATTAGTTTTGGTTGGTAAAGATTATTTAGAGATATTTAAAGATTTTATATATATATATATATATATATATATATATATATATATATATATATATATTATAACATAAAGTACGAGGCTTTAGATTGAATTATGCTAGTTGCGAAATAAATCATCTATAATATTTTAGCAAAGAAATACAAATAGTTTTCTGGTGCTGATAAAGCAGGTAACCAAGGCAGGTCATTATTCTTTCCAGGAAGTTTATAAGTGGAGTCCGGCAAATAGACAAAGGTCCAAGATGGGAAATTCCAGCGGCCGATATAGCCTGGGGAATTTTAACCATGTACCGTTAGGTTTAGAAAATTAAGAACTAGGGGAGTTGAAAGAGAGTCTCGGAGCAAGGCAGGCAGGTTGGTGGGGACAAGGATGAAAGTGTAAAGGGAGAATTTTGTTAATTTAAATAGAGATTTTATAAGTAAATTTTAGTAAAGTGCGAAATAAAAGTTTTTTTATATAAAGTAAGTTTTTTGTGTCAAGTGTTAGCACGGAAGTGAACAAGCCAGGATTCCAGGGACTCGTCTGAACTATAAGTATATTTAAATTATAAGTGTAGCCAACAGACGTCTATCTTCTAGTTTAACTCAAATTTTAAATTCATCAAAATTTATAAATATAATTCTATTCACCATTTCAAATTTAAAGCAAAGTTCCCATAATAGCGACCCCGAGAGCAAGAATATAATTTTACTACTGTTTTTTTTGTTATTTTAATTGAATCTAAAGCCTCAGAAGTCAACCCTTATTATTGTAGTTTAGTTAAGACATCAAGTCTGTCACTGCACTATATTAATATAAATTAGGAATAATGTGTAGAATTAATTGTAAAGAATAAATGCAAGTGATGGTAAACAATTTGATAAGATTGTTAATTCTTTTATAACCTGAAGGTGACTTCAATAGGTAAGGTGATTAAATAACATTTAAAATAATTTTAATTATAACCAAAGTTAAGTTATAATATGACGCCCAACGTATTGGCAAGTTAAGTTATAATTTGGCGCCCAACTAGATGGCAAAATTAAATAGAAATGGTGAATATAAATCATAAATTAATAAACAAATTTATAAACAATTTCCTTAAATTTAATAAAAAACTCTGAACATTATTAAGACTATAGAACATTATTAGGGAAGAGACTTTAAATCATGAATAAAGTAGATGAAAAAAATTTGGGTGTGGGGACAGAGACAATTGTAGGGACTAGGGTTAACACCGGAATAGATATGCTACAGTTACTGCAATTATTAAGTGCGAAAATGGATCAAAATACACAAGATTTAAGAAAAACCTGTAGTAAATTAGATGAAAAAATGGATCAAAATACACAAGATTTAAAGGAAACTTTAAATAGTAAATTAGATGAATTTAATGACAAATTAGATAAAATAATTAATAAAGATAACGAAATCAATGAAGAAGTTAAAGAAGAAATTAATGATAATTTAGTTAAGAACAATGAAGACTTTAAGGTAGAAATAAATGATGTATTAATTGAGGATAAGGAAGAATGCAATTATGAAAGCTTAGAATTAAACAATAAAATTGAGACAACACAAACTAAATTAGCGGACGAGGAATTAATTTGTGAAGATCAACAACTAAAACAAGCGGGAGATTTAAACATACTAAAAATTAACACGGGACAATGTATTACTGACAACATTGAGTTAAAAAAGTTAGACGACCACCGTAAACAAAACAAAAATCATTTGACGTCTGTAGAAATTCGAAAGGGACCTATCAACATGTTAGAGAACGTCGGACAAAATTTATTGTATGTTCAAGGGATATCGGAGGAAGTAATAATTAAGAAATTCGCACGACCCTTTGACCCAAATGTTACAGCAACTGTAATCACTAGAGGAATAAAAACTAAAAGTGCAGTCTTCAACCTAGTTACAGAATTTCCCTTTCAACAAAAGGAACACTTTCTGTTAATATCACACCATAGTCCAGGCCAATTAAGTCAAAGACACGGGATTAGACAACGGAATGAAATTAATAGTTTTGTGAAGGAATCAAACCAGCCAAGTGTAATTAATGAAAAACCATCAGAGCCAGGTCAATTTTGCTGTAGAAACAAAAATACCCCATTTGAGCGAGGAAAACACCTGCAAGACTCAAGTACAATGATCTCGGAAGGACAGTGCGACCCTTTGTTGAACGTTTGTTGTAAATAACCAAACTCATATAATACTTCTTGATTTATAAAAATAATAACAATAATATTTGTGCTACGAAAAAAAATAATAAACAATGAATAACGAACGTAAATTTAATAAAGTGCCCAAAATGAAAATTAATTAGGAAGTGATAAAATTATTATTTAGCTAAACAAGTAAAATGAATTGTAAAATTTCCACATTTAATTTTAAAGAAAGATTGTTAATTTGTATGTTGTGATTTGTAATTATGGAATAATTGATAAGAGAAATGATCTACACAAAATGTTTCTAATATAAATTGGAGAATAATTATTTGTTTATTGTAACTAATTAAATTTGAAGTTAATTGAGAAGGTATAACAGTATTACAATTATAAACCATTTAGGAACGTATGCATATTAATTTTAACTTTTTAATAAACTAGTAATGCTTTCAATTAAGTTACTTCATCTGTCAGCTATTTTGTAATAGTTTTAAGTGAGACATTGTCAACTAAATTATTTAATCACTAAAACAATTTCACAAAACTGAGTAAATTTAATCTATAACTATAACATTATATTTGCGACACTTGTTTTGGTTAGTATTAATAATATTTAACAATTGAATTATTTTATTCAGTTTAATAATTAATTATGCAGCATATTGAATGACATGTTTTAAAATTGTAAGATAATGATAATTAACTGTTAGTGATTTTAATATGTAAATTTAGCTAAACGCAATTGCTTGGTTGTTTTATTTAAAATGAATATTAACCCTGTAAAAAAAAATACTCGTCTTAGTAAAAGAAATTAATATTCTCCTTTTTTGGTAATAAACCTTATTAAGTTGGTTATATTTGTATTAGAAATTTAAGATTGGATGAAGAATTTAGACAAATTGTTCTTTATGTCATAGCATTCAATTATGGTAAACAGCAAATTCTTAGAAATCTATGAAGGACCCTACGAAATTAAGAAATGTCTTGGTAATAGCAGTTACCAACTTACTTCCATAATTAATGGTAAACTTAAGGGTAAATTTAATTGTAGAATGTTAAAAAGGTATCACAAACCCATATTAAGTAATTAAATAATTGTATAAAAGATTTAGATTTTCATGCATAAATAATTAATGGTTAGGATCATATGATGAACAATGGCATTGTGGACTTTCAGATTTAATTTTAAAGAAAGAGTATTAATTTGTATGATGTGATTGGTAATTATGTAATATTTATAAGTGAAATGTTTTAGGATATAAGAGGTTTAACTATAGTAAAATTTAATGTATTAGAAGTTTAAGATTGGTGAAGAATTTAAAACAAATTGTTCTTTGATGTCAGCATTCAAATATTGTAAAATTTAAATTTAAGAAATCAAACAAAATTAATTTTAAAATTCTGGGGACTCTATAACATAAAATACGAGGCTTTAGATTGAATTAAGCTAGTTGCGAAATAAATCATCTATAATATTTTAGCAAAGAAATACAAATAGTTTTCTGGTGCTGATAAAGCAGGTAACCAAGGCAGGTCATTATTCTTTCCAGGAAGTTTATAAGTGGAGTCCGGCAAATAGACAAAGGTCCAAGATGGGAAATTCCAGCGGCCGATATAGCCTGGGGAATTTTAACCATGTACCGTTAGGTTTAGAAAATTAAGAACTAGGGGAGTTGAAAGAGAGTCTCGGAGCAAGGCAGGCAGGTTGGTGGGGACAAGGATGAAAGTGTAAAGGGAGAATTTTGTTAATTTAAATAGAGATTTTATAAGTAAATTTTAGTAAAGTGCGAAGTAAAAGTTTTTTTATATAAAGTAAGTTTTTTGTGTCAAGTGTTAGCACGGAAGTGAACAAGCCAGGATTCCAGGGACTCGTCTGAACTATAAGTATATTTAAAATATAAGTGTAGCCAACAGACGTCTATCTTCTAGTTTAACTCAAATTTTAAATTCATCAAAATTTATAAATATAATTCTATTCACCATTTCAAATTTAAAGCAAAGTTCCCATAATAGCGACCCCGAGAGCAAGAATATAATTTTACTACTGTTTTTTTGTTATTTTAATTGAATCTAAAGCCTCAGAAGTCAACCCTTATTATTGTAGTTTAGTTAAGACATCAAGTCTGTCACTGCACTATATTAATATAAATTAGGAATAATGTGTAGAATTAATTGTAAAGAATAAATGCAAGTGATGGTAAACAATTTGATAAGATTGTTAATTCTTTTATAACCTGAAGGTGACTTCAATAGGTAAGGTGATTAAATAACATTTAAAATAATTTTAATTATAACCAAAGTTAAGTTATAATATGACGCCCAACGTATTGGCAAGTTAAGTTATAATATATATATATATATATATATATATATATATATATATATATATATATATATATATATATTAAAACAACATAGGTTATTCAAATACAAGAATATTTATTAATTTATAATCAAAGCTTTTCGTTGGTTAACAGTACCAACATCATCAGGAATGAAAAATACAATAATGCAAGCTACAGGCCTAAAACATATGTTAATTAGAAATATAATTGTTGCTAAATTTATACAAATTGTCGTTTATTTTGTTGCTGTAACATTATAGACATTGAATATAGTATCAAATTTAGAATGTATTTGTTCTTTTATTAATTTTAGGCCTATAGCTTGCATTATTGTATTTTTCATTCCTGATGATGTTGGTACTGTTAACCAACGAAAAGCTTTGATTATAAATTAATAAATATTCTTGTATTTGTATAACCTATGTTGTTTTAAATTAATAAACTAGAAAATATATACTGATACGTATTCCTTCACAAATGGAAAAATATGACGAATAGTCACTATCTGGAGTAAATCCGTCCATTCAACTGGGCAAAAAATCGCAGTTCTGACGTTTTGCTAGAATCTCATCTAGCACTGACAAGGTGAATCCAACAACAGTTGAAGAGCGAGTGAAGAGCGCAGACAACTCTGCTCCTATGTATAAAGGAATGAAGCCTCACCCATTCCTCAGAATGGTTGTGTTCACCATTCGGCCTACTCACACCACATCTTAACGCTGAGTCACACCACCACCCATTTCCGATCCAGGCTGTCGCTGACACTCTATTCTCTCGGTCTCACAAGTTAATGGACATCTATTGAGGAACCATGAATTTATTACTACGAGAGAGGTGCTTAGAAGCAATGGCTATAAGGAATATGCCATTGATAAAGCGTTACACCGCCAAAGTGTCCTTCCGCTTGACATGGACGAGAGAGAGACTGAGAAACTGGTATGTTTTCCTGCCTTTTATTAGAGGAACCCCTGATAGGATTGGCAGACATTTTAGGAGGCATAGTATACGTTCTGTCTACAAACCTAACATCACCATCGACAAGGTTCTTGGTAACGCCAAAGATAAGACCTTCTTGGAAAACCATGGCGTTTACAGCGTTTCTTTTGGAGTAAGAAATCATACATGGGCCAAACGAACAGACGTATCCCAGCTAGGCTTGAGAAGCACAAACCTGGCCTTAAAAACAAGCAGAAAACGTCCGCTCTGTACAAGCACCACTGCGATACAGGGCATACCATTGATTTTCAGTCTTTCCGACAGATTGCTCAAGTGGAAAACTACAGGAATAGAATTATTAGTGTGGCTGTCGAAATATAGAAGCAAGGGAGTCTTAACAAACGCAATGATACTTTGAATTTGCCCGCAGTTTGGAAATGTGCCATTGATAGATTTTATTGGCAGAAAGGTGAATAGAAGGAAAGGAATGCAAGATATTGTTTGGCTCAGGTGTGTGTGGATTGACGTCAATGGGTGCGGCTTCATTCCTCTATATATAGGAGCAGAGTTGTCTGCGCTCTTCAACTGTTGTTGGGTTCACCTCGTCAATGTTAGATGAGATTCTAGCGAAATGTCGGAACTGCAACTTTTTGCACTACAGAATGAACAGATGTACTCCAGATAGTGACTATTCATCATATATATATATATATATATATATATATATATATATATATATATATATATATATATATATATATATATGTGTGTGTGTGTTGCAACGGGCAGTTTGCAACTGAAATATTTATATATTTGAATTTCAAAAATTAACATGTTACTAGAAAATGTTAACATTTTTACATTAAAGAAAAATTAAAGCAAATCATAGAATAACAGAGTGGAAAACCCACTATTTTATAGTCAATAATAAAAATTGTAATTAACAAATAAATTTGACACATCGGGAGTAGTCCCAATAACTATATGCAAGAAAGAAAATAAAAAATACTATCTAGCGTACCTGACCAATTACAACCACCATTGACATTTCTAAATAACAAGTAAAGTGTGAAATCATACACAATAAAACTTTAGTAAATAAAAAATTACAGAAAAATTAAATAAAATAGACATTTTTAAGAATTAAAAGAATGACAAGTGCCTTCAGCAAGCTGGTTCATATAAGGGGGAAACCAATTTAAACAAGAAAATATACTATCAAAGTTGCAAGGGAAAACGACTGGAGGGGGAAGTGCGGCGAGGCCAATAGAAAACCCTAGTGCAAGAGTTTTTAGGGTAGTCAAAAAATTTAAAAATTCACAAGTGCCGAACAAAACTATGTTGGTTTGCAGCTAGAAAAAACTGTCAACAGGCCAGATGGCGTCTACAAGAACGTTTCTATGGTCAAACTTATAACGCAAGTTATAAATCGGCAATCGGTACTTCCATTTCTTAGAAAATGTAAATCAAATTGTAACGACTTACCATAGTTTTGTTGTCCGAAAAATTTAAGGGATCCAGGGAGGACGACAGAACACAACAAGAACTAAGGGCCAGGAACCCAGAGCTTTAGGCAAGTCATTTTTTACAGACAAATTTATTAGTTAAAATTTAACAAACTTTTCAGAAAATTATAATTCAGAATTTTGATTCATAAAAAAAACAATAACTTCACACTACATAAAATTGTTAAATAATTTTTAAAAAATAAAATATTTTTTTTTATATGTAATATTGAATTGTGTAAAATCAGATGAAATATCTGTCAGTTTTTCAAAAAGGCAAGTTTTTGCATGTAAAGTCTCTAGACAGGCTTAATCATGAAGAAACCAATAAAAGAATATTTAATTAAACTTATTAGAGTGGTTTCAACTAAAAACTTGGTCATTCTTATTAAAGTCAAAAGAGTAAAGAATTGTTGTAAAAGGTTGAATAATTTAAAATATTAAATATGAGTAATAATTTCATGTAATATTGGTAAATAATTTTGAAGTTATTAAATGCCTATTAACATAACAGAATTTTATATTAACACTTAGGAAAAATTAATTCTAGAGTTTAAAATTATCAAAATAATTAACATATGATATATGGTGAAAATTCAAAATAAAATCTTAATTTAGTTTTCAAGAATCAATGATTAAATTCATAACATAAATTAAATATATGTAAAAAGTTAATTAAATCAAATACATAATGTTAAAATAATTTTCTGCATATTGACTAAGGCAGTAGAATTCACAAAGTGTATAATTTTGTTAATTTTTATATTTTCTTTTAATCATTAAAATTATTATACAAAATCTTTTTAATTTATTTCAAAATATCATGTGGTGATAAATAAATAAAAACTTGAAGTTTTTTCCAACTATAAAACTAATGGTTGCAAAGTTATATATCAAGAGTACACTATTTAAATTCATAAAATAATAAATGCAATAAAATAAAAGCTTAATGTTACAACAGGAGAGTTTCCTCCTGAGAGTAAATTAATTTAAAATATTTGAGCTATATTAAAAGATAGTTGGTTTTCAAATCAAAGTCCAGGGACAAGTTCCACGGCAGATGCTGCTTAAATGTAACTCAGGAGGCTAAAAAAAGGTAAAATTAAGCAGCATCATATTTTGCATGGCCCAACCTGGATCACCTGTTAAGAATGGCACATGGTAAGATCTTTTGTACGTTATGATTGTTCATGCTAACATGTATCTTTTCAGCTGACAAAATGACTATATAGCCCTCACAATATTAGTTACCAGTAGGGAACATGTTTAGAATAGCAAGTCAAGTCGGCGTGTTGTTGCATGCTCTTAAGTGAATTTTAAACAGTAGGCAGGTGGTTAAGAAAAGATAGATAGAGGTAGCAAGGTAAGGCGGTGGTTTGTTGGAGTGTGTGTGTGTGTATGTATGAATCGTATGGACGCCTTAAAAGCCGAACAGAAATTAATAAAATTATAAAGGTTTGTTCAACATATACCAAAGATGGTTTGTGTGAAGTTTGATGTAGATCCATCCACAGGGCTTCGCCCCAGAGGCTTAGTATGGTTCAAAAGTTGATTTATATACATATATATATGAAGATAATATATTACTATTGTAAGTAATTTTATCCACCATTAAGTGCAATGATTTTACCTTGTGTGATGAGGATAAAATTACTTACAATCGTAATATATTAACTTCATAAAGTCAGTGCAACGGAAAAACAATGGATAACGTAAAATATCAAGAAAAAAAATATATATATGTGTGTGCGTGTGTATCTTATGGACGCCTAAACCACTGTACAGAAGTTGATGAAATTTGAAGGGTTTGTTAACATACTCACAGGATGGTGCATGTGAAGGTTGAGGTAGATCTAGGACTCCACCCCAGCGGCTTTGGATGTTTCAAAAACCAAAGAATGTATGTATATGTGTAAGTATGTATCTAATGGATACCAACCGCTAAACAGAAGTGTATATAATTTGAAAGGATTATTTAACATGTTCCCAGAATGGTTTGTTTGAAGTCTGGTGCAGATCCATCCACAGGGCTCCGCCCCAGAGGCTTGTCCTGGTCCAGTTGTTTACTTCTTGCTTGATTGAGGTCTTTGCAGAAGAGTACAACCAAGCGCAAGGTGGTTGCTGTAGATCAGTCGTTTTTCATGAGAACATCAGCCTTTTCGTTCCCTTCAGGCCAACATGGCTTCGGATCCACTACAGGTGTAAGGTCCAGCCGCCTTCTATTAAGTTCAAGAGTCTGAATTGAGTTGTTTTCTTGCAATCGGTGTACTTGCTGTTTGAAAGTTCAATTATTGCAGCCTGGCAGTCTATCAAAAGTACAGCTTTTTGGTTCTGTTACAAGTTTTCTAGTCTTTTTGCTACCTCCAGTATTGCAGCAATCTCCCTGTCATAATTTGTGAGAGGCGCCCCAACTGTTATGGAACCTTGGAAAGGCTTGAAAACATATCCAGCTCCAGTATTTTATTCTCGGCATAAAGGAGAGTAATATTTGTTTTTAAAGAATGTAAAATCATGCACATGCGTAAAAATGCCAAGGATGGTGTACTTACTATATAGTTCCGCTGCAACTAGGGTTTGAATGTGACATAATAGTACACTTTGATGTAATTATTTAAATTGTACTTGGCTTTATTTCGCCCCTTGAAAAACACTTCAATTTATTGTTAGTAATCTTTGACAGTGTGAAACTTGTTAAAACAAATGTTTGGATATAATCCGAGGTTATTTGGGCAAGTTGTTTCATTCCTACCCCTTGGTATTTTTCTGTTGGAGCATACTGTAAAGTCTTTAATTTTTTCCATCATGAGGTCTAATAAAATGGTATAATCTAATAATTCTTATTGGAATATAACATTCATTTGAACCAGGCCTAACATGTTTTCTACAAATGTTTTAAACATCAGTGGCATGGGCGCAGTTACAAGTTTTGTTCTAGGAGGGGCACAAAATTGCCTTTAGGAGTATCAAATGGGGGTACACCCCCAAAATAGAGAACATTTAAAACCTGGTCGACAATGATCCAGCATTCAAAATCTTACATTATAAAGTATATGTTTCAAATTACTTTTTTATTAAGTTAAGGTAAAATTTATAATATGGTATTTAACGATATGTTTCTCATAAAGTGCAAATCGGGAACTTTTAGACTTACAGCTTTGCAAAAAATAAAGTTGAATACCAAACTTCGTCTGCAACAATTCCTAAAATTTCATTTTGAACATAATGACTTGTAAGATTCAAATAAAGTTTATATTTTTCTTTGAACTTACAGTAATACTTGGGAAATAACTCTCATATGCTAAAAATAACTGATATTGCCAAGTATATTTGTTGTCAGCACTACTGTCATTTTTTAGTATTTTAATGAATTCATTGTAAGCTTTTGATTAAAAAAAAGGATACACCTGTCCAGAAAGTTGGGAGGGCAATGCCCCTCCCCCCCCCCCCCCCTTAACTCTGCCCATGATCTGCAAAAAGAGCTTCAATGAGCTGCTTCCAATATTTGAGTTGGTGTATTGGAGAAAATTTGTTGGCAGATCTTTCTAAATTATACAGTATAAAATTGTTCACAACTGAAACTTCCACAATCGATCAAAGCAAAACACGAAATAAACAAAGGAGAATACAAATGAGTTAATTTTTACATCAACAGCGATCGATCAACACCGTTTCTTATAACACAGCAAATGAACAATGTACACATCATTATGTAACATTCATAGTAAGTAATAATTGTGTTACAATATATGCTGGATAGCGGAGTGGAACGAGATATTTTGTAGTTAGACTCAGTTCGCATATGGAATGCAAAAGGTTAAAGAAGGAATGGATTTGTGTTAATTACAATAATATATATTTAAAAGATACCAAGCAATCCAACTGGTTGTAATTCAGTGTGTGCTTACCAGATAATTCTGTAACTATCAACAGAATATTTCTTTAAAATGTTACTATTATTACCTAAAGATAATAATAGCTATCATTAGATAAAGATCTGCTTTGTTTTTAAATGCAAAATTTTTGGTAGGACAAGTTTTTAAAATAATTATCTAAACTGGTTTTTCTTACCCTTCTTATATATTTTCCCTTAAATAAAAAAAATTTATAATTTGTTTTACTGTCTAATATAATCTTTAACACTTATTAGCTTACCTGTTACAAATTAGAATCGTAAATTCCATTTGAACTTCTTACATTACCATTTTCCTTATTGTTATCACTGGAGAGTAGTTCAATATCACTACCATTTATTTCACAGTCGAGGGATGTTAGAAAATTGTAAATTTCAATTTCATGAACTGTTTACTATAATGAGATTAATGTTACTATACACAAGTAATGGAAAAGAACTAAAGTGACTGTCCCTAAGCGGTGTTGACTAGTTCACAATTGACTTGATCTTATCTTATCATAGGATTTGTTTACGATTTAACTACAAAACTAGATTGATCAGAAAAGTCTTTCTATTAAAGGGACTTGTT
Organism: Prosapia bicincta; assembly: GCA_036971475.1. Lineage (NCBI taxonomy): Eukaryota > Metazoa > Arthropoda > Insecta > Hemiptera > Cercopidae > Prosapia > Prosapia bicincta. The sequence goes on along the minus strand of JBAIZL010000005.1, from coordinate 249,640,028 downwards.
ATGATTGAGATACGTCTTAGTTTTTTACTTGAAAATTCGAAAATGTAGATTTTCAAGCCTGATAAACAGTCTAACTGTATAAATACAAGATTTATCAGATAAAGGGTTTGAAATGGTTGTTTGTGTTTCTGATGAGTCTTTATTTAAATTCCTTCTATTAGTTCACACTCTCCTGATTTGCATCTTGTACAAATTTTCAATCGTTAATAAAATACATTTTTTCATCCAATCAAGTTCAAACACATTTTTTTAAACCTATAGTGAATGGCAACTGATGTTAATACAGTTTTTTCAAATATTTGCTCAATAGTTAAAAACTTATTAACCTCAGTAAGAGTTTACTTAATTTTTTTTTTATATGACTTGATTTTGTGTTTAATGTGTTAAATCAAGAATAATATAAAGCAACACTCCTCTTAAAGAACTTTAAAAGTGACCATAATTTTATTTCAAATAGTGGATTCTTAATTTGGGTTTCGAATTACCAGCACAGATGGTGTTTAAAAAAATAAAATTTTAATGAGAAAATAATTATTATTTCGCAAAAGTTAAAATATACACAAATGGTATTAAAAAAACTAAAGCAATATGCTTATTTAAACTGAATATAAATCATGTACATGTAGAATAAAAATAATTTATAAGTAATTATATTTAAACCATAAAAAAATTAATTGTTGGAGAAGGGTTTCATATGATACTTGCTTTTACCTTATAACTGCAATAAAAACATCACACAGCTTTGGAAAAAATTCTACTTCAACTTGTTTTCAATAACTTATTAAAATGCTTAATACCTACATTATTTTACTTTAAATTAACATCATAATAATCTTTTATAATAAACAATAAATTTAAATATTGTCTTTGAAAGAAGGGAGGTTATTCTGCTTGACGTAACCTTGCGAGCCGTTGTGTTAGTTCATCTTGTTCCTGTGACACTTGAGTTGAAGCACCAATACTTCCAGCTTGTGGTAGTTCCATGTTTAGATCCAATCTGTAAAAAATATTAGATTAGCTATAAACAGCTAGTATTAATGATATCATACCACAATTTTTAAAAAACTACATTTCTTGCAGTTGCATACAGATCGGTCCATTTTTTACCCTTTGAATCTAGTTAACCAAACTGTATACAAAGACTTTGGAGCTACAGGATTTTTTATTGTTCATATTAAAAATTGGCGCTATTATGTTTCATATTTACTATTGTATTAAAAAATATGGTTGTATTGTTACAATAAATATGATTGACAAAAATTATGTAAAATAACTGAAAACACAGACAATATTTTAACAAAATCTGAAGTATGCAAAATAATATCTGAATTTCAATAGATCAGAATAATTCTCAATAGCCTGTTTATGTGCTAGTATATTAAACCCAAACTTTTGGGAGCATATAGTGAGGAAAATTTTGAAATTGAAAAATTTGTTAAATAACTTTTAAAATGTTTTTTATTTTATATATTAAAATTTTATAACAGAAGGATAACATAATATTGTAAGATTTTTATAGTTTCTAATAATAAAAAATAGAAAATTAATAGTTTTTATTTTCATATGAAATGGAAAGATATTGGGCATCTCTTTAACACACTCAGACCATCCAACCTGTTTCAGCTGTCTTGGTGTGAATAATTAGCAGTTTAATATGACCAGCATTTTTGTATGTTTTTAGAACTATTTTACTTTCTTGAAAACAAAACTTCTTTCAAACCATATTTCTTCAACACAACTGCCTTCAGAACGCTTGAAAATGGATTGTCAACACCCCCCCCCCTTGAAAGCCAGCTCCAAAAAAGTAAGATTCTTGCTTAGTATAAATAAATGATAAAATCTTTTTCAGTTTATAAATAAATTTTAAAAAATTGTGTAAAATGTTTTATTGTAATATAGAGTATTAAGGCCCTATTTATTTTCTTTACAGCCTGAAAACAATGTTTCTGATTTGCAGTTGAAAACAAACACAATTTAATTTATCATTATTTTTCTAAATCTTATTATACAGTGAAACCTGACTTAGACAGACCCTGTGTTAGGCGGAATCCCCTATACCGTGGAAAGTTTAAAAAGTCCTGACTGTCACCTATTGATTTACCTAGTTAATAACCTTCGTAAGACGGAAACTGTCTAACGCGGAAGTGGATTAGACAAAAGGATGAAAAATACAAACACAATTTATTTTATAATTATTTTTCTAAATCTTATTATACAGTGAAACCTGACTTAGACGGACCCTGTGTTAGGCAGAATCCCCTCTACCGCAGAAAGTTTAAAAAGTCCTGACTGTCACCTATTGATTTACCTAGTTAATAACCTTCGTAAGACGGAAACTGTCTAACACGGAAGTGGATTAGACAAAAGGATGAGTAATACATATTGACTACATTTTAGTTCTGCATAAGCCGGAAACTTCTGATAATATACATACTGTAAAAAATAAAGATTACAATGACTTAGGTTAGACGAGATACAGTTTATAATCTATTTTTTACTATAGCAAAATGCACAGATCTTTCTGTTTATATGTGACGGATCATACTGTATTGAATTCTGAGAATGCTTTGTAAAGTAACGCACATTGACCCTCCTCTACCCCCCTGCTTATGAGTCTGCTGTGTATGTGTAGCTGATGGTATATAAACATCCGCAGTTCACGATAACACATGATGATGCTGAGTCAGCATTTGTTTCTCTCGAGTGTTAGAATGCAAGTTCATTACTGCACTGTATTCTGAATAGTACAGGCTGGTTCCATCTTGCAGCAAATAGGTCAACTTACTTTCCGTGTAAACAGTACGTGCTATTCATTGTTTAGTCTCTAGATTTTTGTTTTGTAGTGTTTTCTACAGTCACTCTTATTAAGTGATCAAGTGTGTAGTGTACTTGCTGTAGTAGGCTTATAGTAAAAATGTCAAGAAGAAATGTAGGTCTCCATACATTAACTTTGAAAGAGAAAATCAATGTTATTGAACTTAGTGAAAAATTAAACGTGAAGCAATTATGTGATAAATACAAATGCGGTAAAATACAGATTTATGGAATTTTGAAAAAAAATAATAAAAACAAAAAAAGATTGGTTGTAAGGCAAGAGACCACTTTATCCTAAAAGGCAAAAACATGCACAAATATAGAAATTGACAGAATTTTATTTAAATGGTTTACACAAGCGCAAACCACGAATCTTTCCAATTGAGGTTCAATATTACAAGAACAAGCTAAGTCAATTGCTGCTAAACTAGGGAACACAACATTCAAAGCCTTGAATGGATGGTTAGAAAGTTTTCTAAACAGACATTCAACTTCTTCCAATCAAATTTGTGGTGAAGCAAAAGAAGTTAACCAGGAAACCAGAAAAAGAGTGTCAGATATCTTCACAATTTGAATAGGTTATGTTGAATATTAATTTTTTAGCCAGTTCATTTAAAGTTTAAAGTTTGTTTGTCATTCAGGACCCACATACACTAATCAGGCTTATTTTTCTTGTTTATATAAAAAGTTTTTAATGTAAGTTGTTAGCTTACCCAGCCTCATCAGCCACTTGCTGCATCAGTGAATCAACATCATTTTGTGGAACTGATGTAGTAACTGTTTGTGACATTGTATTTTCCATATAAGAACTCTGTACATCCAGGTCTTCAAACTGGTTTTCAAATTTGTCCATAAGGCCAGATATTTTTTCTAAATTCATGGATTTCATGGCTGCATCCATTGCTTTTACAACTCCTGCCATTGATTGGGTTACCTGATTAAGAACATAAGATTACAATTTAGAAATGAGTTTAATAAACTCCTACTGCTTTATTCATTTTTTATTAAAACTTTTATACTTCTTTTTTAAGTATATGTATTGCTTGTTCATTATAATACATCCTTTAAAACATTTTATCCATATTTAATTTAAAGTTCAATAAAAAAACAAATTAATAAATTTTATTTAAAGCCTTAATACATTTCTTTTTAGGAAAATAAAAGTTCTATTAAATAGTACTTTAAAAATACTACAAGAAACAACAAGGTAAATGAAAACTTTATCTGATTATAACAGTTCAATACATGAGATACAAACTAGAATGATTGTGCTTACAATTTTTTTGTTTTCTTTGAATGATTTTATATTATATTTTGGCACAACAAAAATATAAGTTTTTTTGTTATAAGTAATAAAGACAATAACGCTAAATTAAAAAAATATATATACTTTATTTATAGATGACGTTTTCTTACTAAATATTTATTTATTTGGAGTTTTTGTTTTGTACATCTTAAGGTTTTGTCAACAATTATTTTTATTGATTGGGAAAAACCACTATTTACAGATATTTTTCAGCAAATGCGTTTTGCACTAGATTAGTGCATTGTTCAATTTATTTATCAGTGTACACATTTTATTAACAAGAATATTTGTAACTTAATATGAAATGTTATGTTTTACCTCATTATACACATTCTTGACAGTGAAATGCATCTGAATTAATAAATAAATACTATAACTTTACTTACTCTTTAAAAAAGTTATAAATAATATTTTGCCTATTGTGATTACATCATCTCTAGTTTCCTAAATAAATCAATCAAGCTTATCGAATTTTACAAAAAAACTTACTTATTCCAGCTTAATATGTGATTTACAAATTAGGCCTGCAAATAAATTTATACTGGCTCAATAACAACTTTTAATTTATAATGACTAATAATTAATTTTTACTGAATTAATTACAGGCTTTTGGTTCTCTTAATACTCACATAATTCAATACAACAGATACTTTTACTTTTATAATCTCACAAGTCGCTTTATTGGGATCTTTCTTTTCGTTTCATTTAGTAGAGGGTTGGCTTCTTCAATGAAGAAATAAGATTCAAGTTTTCACTCAGTTACTCAATAATTTCTAATGAGTTATAAAATCTCCCTTAGTTTACTCATCCGTTATTGCAACTTGAACGTTTTGTTACCCCCCCCCCTTCTCCAATCTGTATACTGTCTCCCAGTTGATAATTCACTCCTTTTTACCCTTGATGTATAGTAGAACATTGAAAATCCGGATCATTTGAGATCGGGACCCACCCAGACTACTGATTTATCTGGATTTTCAAATGATCTTTAACCTACTACATATTATTGATATTTCATCAACTATAATCTTTATTTTAATGCTCAGAGTATCGTGTAAGTTTGAATTAAACCAGGAATTATTACAAAATAGACGTCAGAATGCTTAAAAAACAGAGAATTAAGTGAAAGAACATATAATGTATATACTAATACATAGCACATATAGCCAAAACCCATACAGGTAAAAACTTATTGAGTGAAAAACCCTTTATTGTTTTTTTGAACAAAAGTCAACGTATGTTTCATTGCAGCTATGTTTCTTTCTAAGCCATTTAAGAAATATAAGTTGAGACAGTATACCCTCAGGTTGGAACTCTAACCAGTTCGTTGCTGTTTTCAAAGCGTCATAGGTGTCCACGTGTGAAGGACAAGCAGCTCCTTCATCTTTCATTTTTTTTGTCACTGTCTCCCGCCTCATTGGCTTTTACAATGTCCTTGTCCTCAAGTACTTGATTCACGATTTTGTCATCATTTAAATGCTGATAACCGAGGTCATTACCACCATTTTCAAACCACTCTCTTGTATCAAGTTCATAGCATCGCTCAAATCCAGGAAATGTTTGCAATAGAGTCACACCATTTTTTGGAACAGTGTTATCTTCCTCCGTACTTTCACTGCTAGTTTCTTCGTCCTTCGTTTGAAGCTGGAGGGGTCGGACATATTTTTTCCATGCGTTTTCAAGTAGTTTTCCATATATCAGCTAGCATGTAAATTGAGTCCTTCAGACTCAGGGTTTTTACAAATCACACTACACTTTCTTCTTCCCTGTCAGGATCTGTTTTCTGTATCTTTTTTCTATAACACCCCGGTCTATTGGTTGCAGGATAGAGGTCCCATTTGGTGTGAGGAACAATACTTGAATCTCATTATCAATTAATTTTGTTTGAAGCCTCAAGGCACAGGTGAGTTAGAGCATTATCAATAAGAAGAACCCTGCCATCCTTCTTGTGTTCTTGTTTGTTTTTTTTTACAGTTGGAATAAAAATGTCCTTGTACCATTCACTAAAAATGTTTGTATTCATCCACAAGCTTTTTTTGAATTACGAGCAGGTGTTTAATATTTTAAAAACATCCAATTTGTAATGGTTTTACTTTTTCCAATTACTAAAGATCTAATGCATGGGCACCACTTGCATTTGCACATACTATTCTGTAACTCTTTCCTTAGCAACCTTTTCTCTACAAGAAGCTAGTGACTTTTGGAGGAGGGAACACTAGTTTAGACCAGTTTCATCAGCATTATAAATATCTTCTCAGTTGTAACCCTCTTCAATAGCCATGTTAATAAATTTTTCCTTAAAGATCAGGGCAGCAGCATTATAAATATCTCCTCTGCTCTATCCCTCTTTAATACCCATGTTGATAAATTTTTTCTTAAAGATCAGGACAGCAACTTTATCGGCAGATAAGATTTCCCCTTGAATATCCAGTCCTCTAATTCCATGCCTCGTTTTAAAATTTTTGAGTCAACTTGAGCTAGCTCTAAAGGCACGAGGACCACTAAGTTTTTCATTCATTTTGACTGCCTTTTCACAAATTAGGAGACCAGAATTAGGCTCCCTTAAACTCCATCTTTGTGAAAACCATATGTTCAATGCACTATTGTTTGCAGTTCTTGTTTTCTCATCTGCAAGCATTCCCACACCATATATTTTAGCAAGAGATGCACCTCTTTCCCCTTTATTGACTCTTTGAATAATTTCTAACTTCTCCTCTATGGATAAAAACTTATGGTTTATTTTTTCGGGTGTCTTATAACCTTGTTTTATTTCATCATAACATTGTGAGATTTCACAGCACTATTTACAAACACAGCCTAAGCTTCAGTATTGACAATTTTTCAAAGTGCTGTAGTGCAGAACATTCTCAATATCATAACAACAAGGACTATGACATATAAGTTTGTATCACCTCTGTAAGATTACATCACATCTGATTTACCATCAGTGAACATAGTAACCTGTGATAAGAGCCGAACTTGTGCGAAACATCTCTCCTGAGAAATTTGATAGTAAGATGGTGGCTTTAGTCAACACTTGAATTATAACAATAAAAAAAATAACAAATAATAAAAAATAGTGAAATATTTAATGCATCTTATTAAATTATCAATTTCTGAAACAAATTTTCTGTTCTCTGTGAGAACTATTTCTTATTACTTAATTAGAACCAATCAAATGAGATAACTTTTCCAAGTACCTTAATACCCCTCGCCATTCAATTGATTTTTTTTTAAAAAAAAGCTTCATTTTAACATTTCAGACAGTACGGCTTCATTAAAATATAATAGTGGACAGGTTTATAGAAGACAGATGTACCTCAAATCTAAAAGTACATAAAGTCTACAAAACAATGAAAGGAAAATATTAATCACAAGTTCATTAATCTTCTTGCAAAAAAATTGTAAAAATAATGAAAAGTATTTAAATATATTGACAACAAAATATTCTACAAATTTTACCTTTCGAGTAGTAAGAGCAGTTTGGACTCTACTTGCTACTGCATCTACTCTTGCACTCATTCTAAGATAATTCACTGCCTGGTTTTTTTGTCTGATAGCATTTTCTGCATGAATACGTGCCACCTCCATATTTCCTTTTTGAATTGCTTTTTTTGTTTTAGCTTTTTCCAGTTTCTCCTCTTTTTCGCATCTTTTTGAATTACGTTCAAGTTCTTTCACTGCAAACTTGAGATTAAATAAATTATCTAGTAACAAAGTTAAGGTATATGTTTTCCCAAATAGAAGAAACAATAATCATGACATTTTACTTAACTGTTGAATATGTATCTGAACCTTTGTAAATTTTATTCTAAGATTTAAGTCTAAATTGTTATTTTTCTACATCAAGTATTTTTTATAACAAATTAAAGAATCTGAAACTTGTATTATAATATTGCTTGAGATACCATAATAATATCAGATATGCTAATAACCACCAACTATTAAGCAAAACTAAACTTATCTTACAAAAACAATTGAATAAATATATACTAACTACATGAAAAAGAGAAAATAAACCAAAAGACTTCCAGTGATAACAAATGCATAGACTGCAATAAATATTGTATCAGCTAAACAAAAGAGATTAAAACTTGCAGTTTTGTGTTGTACATCTTGAAGTATTTAAATTGTTATTACTTGGGAAAAAAACACAACGTACTGATATTTTTCAGCAGACTTTTTTTGCACTAGATCAGTGGATTGTTCAATGCTGTGAGTCACGGATAAGACTGTTGATCAGTGTTTTATTAGTGAGTCTGTTGTGTATTGGTGCTCTGCGGTGTGTTATTGTTCATAGAGTAATTGTTAATTATGTGTTCAAATATAGTATTCGATTGTAAGAGTGTTTTGTCATTTAGAATGAACTGAGGGTAGTTTTTGTGGTGTTATATATATATATATATATATATATATATATATATATATATATATATTGTAAATTATTTATAAAACACACTACAACGATGCCTAATGTAAAGTTTTTATACTATTAAATGAAGATATATTATTTCTATTTAATAACCAAAAAAAAACTACTCAGGAACAATTCATAATTCTTTATTATCACAATTTCATCTCAACATTTAAACAATAAACACAAAACAAAAATTTATAACTTAACAAGTTTTAACAAACTCGGTTTAACTCTTATTTCTTTTGATTTTATAGTTACACAACTTTAATACCCTTGGCTAATTTTACGATCTCTTAGTATCTCGGGGTTTATAGCATGGGCTATATTTTTTAATTCTTAGGTTAATTAAATAAATTTTGAACAAACAATATTAAATTTTGAAATTAGTTTTAATAAATATTTTCCGGATGGAAATACTTTAATTTTGAATAAGCAAAAAGGCGAAACTATTTGAACTGGATTATGATCTTATTACTATTAATCACAAGATATTCTAATGTACAAAATTAAACTTCCCTATTATCCTAAGAGTCCACTAAAGTTTATTTTTTTATATAGCGCTAGGTACTTAACTTATCAAATAACGGCGAATGGCTGCTTGCTCACATGTAGAATTCCGTTCTCTTTAAATTTCACTTTTTTCACACTTAAATTCGTTTTAGTTCCTTCAAAATCTATTATCACTGTACTTTATCTTTACATTTTCTTATCCTTATTTAAATTTGCCAAGTTTCTTCACAAAACGGTATAATTTTGACGAATTCCTTCCAATGTAAAATTTTGACTTCTAAGAAAGGTCTGCTTCCTCGGCGTCCCCACGCCAGACCAGACTCTAACTACGCGTCCTTAGATTTTAAACAATTGTTTGTTTTTTTAATATGGCGGCTTCTCCTTCTTAAAAAAAAAAATCATATGCTCTAATTGAACGAAGTTCCGTTCCTTCCCACTAGAGTCGACTTTACTTTCACATCTGTTAATGTCAACGAACTATTTTCACCGTTTTAATTTGGTTAACATACTGTTTCAATTTTCCGATCCTTAACAAACCTTCCAGTGTTTATTTAACTACTATTATTAGTGTGTGAAGTGTCTTTGTGTTTTACTTTTGTAATATTTCGAATTGTGTGTGTTTTGACTGGATTCATAGAACATAACCTTTCAATTTGTTTACTACCGTTTTTCACTTTCTCCTTCAAGTAATTACTTATGCCCTATGTTACTAATATTTACAATTTTGTTTGAATATAATTATTATTAGATTATCTTGTTTTAATTTATGTGTTAGGGGTTTTGATATAACACATTTCCTAATCGATTTTACAGTTCAAATACCTTGTTTACAATCCTAGGCTTTTACCTAAATTTAGTTTCAATTTTAACCTAACCAATCTTTTAATGAATTTCTTTTTAAATTTTGTGTGAGTTATTTCTAATATATTCTTCCAATTCTTAAATAATATTATATAGCCCATTCTATAAATGTTACAATGTCCCCTAATTTAATTTAAATAAAAAAATATTCCTAATATCTACATTACACATTCTTTACATTCTACAAGCTTGTTTAAATATACATATTTTTTTTTAAATTAAATTTAAATTAACATTTATTTCCTAATTGTACATTTTATTTAATAACTAATTGAACACATTTTTTATTGAGTAAGTACCTCAACACTTTGGCTAACTTATCGTCCATTGTCTTTACTTCTTTTATAATTGTCCATTTATACTTAATTCCTACGACACAATTTTATCTTAATTCTTTAACAATCAAATACTGAGCTGAAAACTTCAAGCTACATATTACTTAACTTATCTTCTAACAATACAATATACTTATAACTAACATTCAATCAACAATTCTTTAACAATTCTAACATATAGTAACAATAAATCATGTTCTGGTATTTACAATTCCTTCCATAATTATATATATATTTTTTTTTTTTTTTTTTTTACATTTATTACAATTGGAACCCTTCCAATCATAAGTCTGATTCAATATTTATTTAACATATACTCTCTGATACCGTGTCTTTAAATCCCAGCCTATCCGAGTCATAGTATGTCTAGATTTGGTCAAATTGGTTATAACATTTCTCTTTCCCTTATTTCTGTTTATTCCTTGTTTATTATTTATCTCATATTTATTTTGCTTTTAGCTTCATCTAACTCTCAGTTCTAAGTTAGTATTTTATCTCTCCTTCCAATCTTACATCCAGTTCAATTATTTTCTTATATCATCTCAGTTTATTTTGTATGAAGTTTAACATCTAATATTTTTAAAGGTTGCAATCTTATATCCTCTATTTGATCATATCTATAGCTCCTTCGATTACACTGTCCCTATATCAACGAATATAAATTTTGTTTTAATACCTATATATATCAACGCAGATTCTCCCTTACAATACGACGAAGTTTAAATACAGAATTACCATATTTTTATTACAACGATGCTTTAATATTTATTATCATAGATTCATATTTCTTTTATAATATATAATATATACGACGAAGTTCCATTATTTATCAACGCAGATTCTCCCTTACAATACGACGAAGTTTAAATACACAATTACCATATTTTATTTATTACAACGATGCTTCAATATTCATTAACATAGATTCATATTTATCTTTATTCATTATTCGACGAAGTTTCTAATAAATTATCGTAGATATAGTTACCATCCCTTAAACTTATCTCCTGCTAACGTTTTCTTATACATATAATCACCTAGAGTTTAATCATATTGCTTCCTTCACCTATATTTAATATCTCCCTTCCTATTTTATTATTATTTTCCTTTTCCAGTTCTCCTGGATACATGTCACATTACTGCCTGTGTCTATTAATGCCTGTAAACTTGTTTCCTCTATTTCAATTTCTATTTCTGGGTTTCTGATTGTCTTAGTTTTCCGACTGACTGTGGGCACCATGCTCTTTTCTTGTCCCCACGCCTGTCCTTGCCGTAACACCGTTTACATCTCCATTGTATCTCTCATCTGCTTCATAAGTTCTATTTTCTCTGTTATTCTCATATTTAAATTCCCTCTCCCATTTTCCAAACTCGAGTTGTGCCTCCACATTCATTAACATATCCGTATCTCTGATAAATTTTCTCAATAAGCCTTGTACCACTAAGCCTTGAGACGGATATTTAACTCCTCCTATTTCTCCTATTACAACTTTCATTTTATTAATCTTTTCAATTTTCTTATTAGTTGCGGTTTGAATTGTTAAATTTTTTATTTGCCATATTTCTAATTTTCCTAGTTTATTTCTATCTCCTAACCTTCCCCGCTCTCCTAATATTTTCTTCCTTATATCTTTGACTTTCCTAAAATGCTCATCTGTTATTTTTCTTTCTCCTATCACCTTTAATTTCAACTCTCCTAACTCTTCTGTGTTTTTCTTTGTTATATTTTCTACTTTCTCTACCTCTTTCTTATTAATTTCTATTACATCAGCTATTATTTCATTTGTTTCCTCAAAATTTTCCTTAATCTCCTCCTCTAATTCTCTATCTTTCTCCTCTAAGTCTCTTCTCACATCCTCTATTACAGCATTACTCTCTGTCCTCCACGGTCGCCTCATATCCTCTATCATTTTCTTATTTTCCTCCCTTATTTCCTCTTTTATGGATTTCAAATCCTCCTTCATCTCTCTCATTTCTTTTAAGAAGTTTGCATTCATTCCTATGAGAGTCCTCATCATCTCCCTCAAATCTTCATTCTCATTATTTCCCCGTTTTTTATATTGGGTTTGCATAGGTGGTAGTCCCCTAGCTTCTTCTACCTCAATGTTTCCTATTGGCATATCTGTGCCTTCCAATTCTATTTCTTTCATTTCCAAAATTGTCCCTTTTTCCCGTTTTTTAAGCTCTATCTCCCCGCAAATTGTATGATTCCCTCTCATCAGACATATTTTTTCTTTTTTTTTTTTTCAACTGTAAGTAACTTATTTTACAAAACAACCTAGCCTTGACTATTCAACTCAGTGTTTAATTTTACAAAATTTGTTCTAAATCTATTTCCAGTTCAAATGTTTTTCATATAAAAAGTTCTAAATTAATTTTATTTCAAAATCTCTCTAAATAAATTTTATCTCTTATTATATCGAGCCTCACGTTGTTGCGCCAATTATAAACATATATCTGAGACGCAATACAACGGGGTTTTTTACTATTAATATTATTTAATGAAGATATATAATTTCTCTAGTTACAAAACACAAACTCATGAATAATTAATTCTTTATTATTATTTTTCTAATAATCGTACCCCACGTTGGTGTGCCAAATGTAAATTATTTATAAAACACACTACAACGATGCCTAATGTAAAGTTTTTATACTATTAAATGAAGATATATTATTTATATTTAATAACCAAAAAAAAACTACTCAGGAACAATTCATAATTCTTTATTATCACAATTTCATCTCAACATTTAAACAATAAACACAAAACAAAAATTTATAACTTAACAAGTTTTAACAAACTCGGTTTAACTCTTATTTCTTTTGATTTTATAGTTACACAACTTTAATACCCTTGGCTAATTTTACGATCTCTTAGTATCTCGGGGTTTATAGCATGGGCTATATTTTTTAATTCTTAGGTTAATTAAATAAATTTTGAACAAACAATATTAAATTTTGAAATTAGTTTTAATAAATATTTTCCGGATGGAAATACTTTAATTTTGAATAAGCAAAAAGGCGAAACTATTTGAACTGGATTATGATCTTATTACTATTAATCACAAGATATTCTAATGTACAAAATTAAACTTCCCTATTATCCTAAGAGTCCACTAAAGTTTATTTTTTTATATAGCGCTAGGTACTTAACTTATCAAATAACGGCGAATGGCTGCTTGCTCACACGTAGAATTCCGTTCTCTTTAAATTTCACTTTTTTCACACTTAAATTCGTTTTAGTTCCTTCAAAATCTATTATCACTGTACTTTATCTTTACATTTTCTTATCCTTATTTAAATTTGCCAAGTTTCTTCACAAAACGGTATAATTTTGACGAATTCCTTCCAATGTAAAATTTTGACTTCTAAGAAAGGTCTGCTTCCTCGGCGTCCCCACGACCAGACTCTAACTACGCGTCCTTAGATTTTAAACAATTGTTTGTTTTTTTAATATGGCGGCTTCTCCTTCTTAAAAAAAAAAATCATATGCTCTAATTGAACGAAGTTCCGTTCCTTCCCACTAGAGTCGACTTTACTTTCACATCTGTTAATGTCAACGAACTATTTTCACCGTTTTAATTTGGTTAACATACTGTTTCAATTTTCCGATCCTTAACAAACCTTCCAGTGTTTATTTAACTACTATTATTAGTGTGTGAAGTGTCTTTGTGTTTTACTTTTGTAATATTTCGAATTGTGTGTGTTTTGACTGGATTCATAGAACATAACCTTTCAATTTGTTTACTACCGTTTTTCACTTTCTCCTTCAAGTAATTACTTATGCCCTATGTTACTAATATTTACAATTTTGTTTGAATATAATTATTATTAGATTATCTTGTTTTAATTTATGTGTTAGGGGTTTTGATATAACACATTTCCTAATCGATTTTACAGTTCAAATACCTTGTTTACAATCCTAGGCTTTTACCTAAATTTAGTTTCAATTTTAACCTAAACAATCTTTTAATGAATTTCTTTTTAAATTTTGTGTGAGTTATTTCTAATATATTCTTCCAATTCTTAAATAATATTATATAGCCCATTCTATAAATGTTACAATATATATATATATATATATATATATATATATATATTATAGTTTTCGGTTGTATTAGTTTGTTGCCTTCTTTTTATCAAAAAAGGAGGACTTTTTGAGTAGTGTCTATATTGGTGTATTTGTGTAGTGTATTCTGTACGTGAATGGCGAAGTTTTGATTTGGGTCGTGTATTTTATGTCTTTAATTTGTTCCTTGTATTGTGTGGTAAAGTTTCTCCTTGTTTGATCTATGTAGAAGCTGGGGTTGACGTTACATGTGTTCTTGCATACTCCTGCCTTGTCATGTTTATTTTGAAGTGTTTTTATACTGTGAAGGTGTTTTTCAAGTTGTGTGTGATGTTTTAAATGCTACTTAGTACTTTAGTTTGCGGAATGTGGAAGCTATTTTTTGTGATGTGTTGTCACAATATGTAAATGTTTAGTATTTTTTATTTGTGTGTTATTGTTGTTTTAATTTGTTCATTTATTTTGTCTTTGTAAACTCATCACAAATAACAACAGATATCCTCACAAAATAATCTATTGGTACAGATACATAGAAGACATCTTAATCCTATACAAAGACAACAAATGACAAATAAACAGCTTCTACAAATACATAAACAAATTACACAATAATATACAGAAAGCCCACAATTACTGATAGAATTATAGAGAATACTTCCAATCACTCCATACAACACAATCATCCCGCCTTCCCCTCGATGGTATAGACTAATCAAAATACCCATGAACAACGAAGACAAAATAAAAGAACTCAACACATTAAAATACATAACTTATACAAACAGATATAAACACACTGACAGACAAATAATGCACAAAAACCAACACACATTACACAACAAAAACAGCAACACAGAAATACATAACATATTAATATATCATGACAACACATCACAAAAAATATCATTCTCATTATATATAAAAATAGTATACATGTGTGTGTGTGTGTGTATATATATATATATATATTGTAATGAAATGTCGGAACTACGATTTTATATATACAGAGGGGCTGGTAAGCGATCGGGGGGGGGGGGGAGTTGTTACGAAAAGAAATGAGGGCTCTCTTTAACAAAATGCGTATCAAACCGATTTTTAAGATGCAATAGAAAGCATCTTATAATATTTTCACTTATTATTATTATACTATTATAATTTAGCGCTAAACGATTTTAATATAGTATGTTCTTATCCCAAAATAGTAGAAGTTTAGAAATCTACAATTGAGAATTAGGCAATCCCTCCTTACTCCTGGTATTGGCGAAGAAAGAAAGTGTACTCGTAAATTTGGCATTACCGGGAGTAAGGAGGCCTAATTCTCAGTTGTAAAGTTTCATGTCAAATTGGCACTTCTACACTTTTGTCATAAGAACATACTACTTTAGTATGAGTAGGTGCTATGGTATAATAGCCTAATATTTATAGAAATATTTATAATTTTTTGGCATAAAATCGCCTTATACCAAATTAATTAGTTTTCTAATACTAAAATACCAATGGGTTTACTTTCAGTTTGGTAGCAGCGTGCAGCACTCCCGATTGCAGCGTTTTGGTATCTGATAGGTATGCACGGTTGGAGGTAAGTATGATTTCCGCTTGATTTTTTTATTTAGATGGGGCAGTAAAAAGGCACTTGATCCCAGGGCCCACTAATACCGCCATAGGAAGGTCATTGTAAAGTTAGGAAAGGCATATAAATGTACTCATAATATATAGAAATATTCCTAATGGAAATGAAGATGCTTATATTAGGAAGTTATTTTTATCATATTTACTATTAGCCAGAATTTCAAAACTATTATACATATTTTTTTATTTGACGTTTTTAATTAATTTTAGGTTGTTTATTTTTAACCTATGTTTAGTTTTAAAGATGTGTTCAGCAATACTTGATTTTTCTGGTTTTTGAAATTTTATGTGACTAATATGCTCTTTAAATCTAGTTAAAACTATCTGATTTGTTTGACCAATTTTAATTGTATCGTATGAAATGCAGTTTACTTTATAAAACCCTGACTTATCTAACATTTGAGTTTTGTCTTTTGGGTTACCTAATAAATTCTTTAGGCTATTTAGGATCTTATATGTTACTTTTAGGTTTACTTCTTAAAAATAATTTTCTAGACCTGTGTTAGAATTCCTTTGCTAGATTGCTTGTTAAATCTTTGTCAAATGTTAAGCCAATATGTTTATTTTTGATAGTTTTTCTGGTATTAAAGTGTGGAATGTCTTCTCAACTTATTCAGTAATTGTGAGTTAGAGAAAATCTCTCAGGGCCACCTGAGATTAAAATTGAAAATTGTTGAAAACCACAAAATAGGACGATATGCACATAAGATTTTTCTAAAAATTTTACATGGAAAGTAATTTTTATCAATTTAAAGTTGGGTAAAAAATTCAGTGTGGATTATTAAGTTGTGGATTGTCCGCAGAGTGATACAGAGATGTCAGGCATACCTTACGTGTATTTTTGAGAAACAATATGTTGGCCTAATTATTATGGTTTCTACATACTTATATTTAAATATACTTATAGAGTCTCAAGTTAGGATAAATTTTGTTTTAAATTTATACATTACTAGATACCTATATTAAAATATACCTAAAAAGTGTCCAGTCAGGATAGATTTGGTTGTAATTTTATAAATTACATAAATGGTTAAACGTATAAAATTAGAACTAAATCTATCCTGACTCTGTACTTCATAGGTGTATATCAATATAGACCTATATATAAAATTAACCTTCCCTGGTAATAACAAAAATAATAGTTATCAATATAGCTTCAGGACATGTTTTTGATTCATAAAGTTTAGATCGCTAAAAGACCAACTACAGTTGTGACGTTACTATATCACTCTGCGGACGATCCACAACTTACTACTCCGCACTGAATTTTTTACTTAACTTTAAATTGATAAGAAATTACTTTCTGTGAAAAATGTTTAAAAAATCTTGTGCATATCGTCCTATTTTGTGATTTTGAACTATTTTCAATTTTAATTTCAGGTGGCCCCTCTATCTCACAACTACTAGTTATTCAAATGCAATTATTATCTTTTACTACAGTACTATATAACATATTACAATATAGCAACAAAGTATTAGGTTAGCACAGGTTTCATTATTAACACGTATTAATTTCATTAAAGGTAATACTTGAAGTCGGTAAAGATATGTGTTCATTACACATAACACAATTTATCTAGAAACATGAAACGAACTTGTCATGCTGTAGTACATGATTTTATAAAACATTTCTGCTGTCATTTCATAATTCTGTGTAGCGAGTCAAAATTTACTTTAAAGACAAATTTTGTTAAACATTATAACATCCAATGTAAAAATTATAAATTAAGGAATAAAATATTTAAAAAATTAAGGGTTATTTTTTTAAAATTTTCAAATAAAACTTGAATATACAGAATTTTGATACTGCTAACAAAAACTGAAAGTTAATTTTTATAAGTACAGCCGAAGTAAACTGTGTTAAATTTTATCATGTTTTTTTACAGGATAAATTACTATTTTATTAATTTTGTATAGCAAAATCTATCATAAAGTCAATAATTTTATGTAAATTTTAACCAGTATTTTTGTTTTCTGATACTTGATATCATTTGTTTAAAATTTATATTTTAGTACCATTTTGAGAAAATAATAAAATCTGAATGGTAACTACTTTGGTCACGACTGATGTATGTTTTCATAACCAAACATGTCCTAACTAGACACTTTGAAGGCATATTATACAAAAGGCTATGTTAGTTGTAGCAAAAATAGTGCTGTTTTATGAGGAACATTCCATTTTTAGAGTTTATGTGTGTTGGTATATTCAATTTTAACTACTATGGTTAGTAACCCTTAAAATCAATAGTTTAAAATGTATTGTTTAGTACCATATGTTAAGAGGTATTCATAGTTTTATAATTTGTCAAGTATTACAAAATAATGGTCAACTATATAAAGAAACATTCACTTTATACAGTTTGATATGTTTTGTGCATTTGAGGTTATATTTGTCATTTCAAAAGCTATTTATTGTTTTTGACATATAAAATCACTTTTTCCTTAATTGAAATATTTATAAACATGTAAGAAAACGGAAAAATCTAGGTTTGACCATTCTTTTTCAAATATTTCCATATTTTGTACTACCTTAAATAAGGATTATAGAAAATCAAATAATGCATCATTTTGCATACATATTATACAGTATCATAAAGACGAC
This sequence comes from Prosapia bicincta, assembly GCA_036971475.1. Taxonomy (NCBI): domain Eukaryota; kingdom Metazoa; phylum Arthropoda; class Insecta; order Hemiptera; family Cercopidae; genus Prosapia; species Prosapia bicincta. Next base: position 249,621,485 of record JBAIZL010000005.1, on the reverse strand, counting down.
AATTTTTATGTAATACGTTTAAATTAAACAATATATCACACAGAAAAGCATTAATACAAGATGACTCATTTCAGGTGAAGTTTTTTTGTTTCAAATATTATCAAAGTATTATTCAAGGATACTTTCCATTGCTGCCGACATTTCGAAGACAATTGTTTCTTTAAACAAAAAAAGATGTTTAGGAACCACCTATTTAAACTAGTTTTCACAAAAACTCTATAAACACGTTTTACTTTTTAAAGTAACTTATCTTCCTCTCAATACAATACTAATAAAATTTTCACTACTGTCAAGAAATCACAGGTCAGCTGTTATTGAAACATTGCACATCAAGAGGCATAGAATAATTATTTCCTTCTATAGGAACGTTGTTGTATTGTGTTTTGCATTAAATCTACCATATTTAAATGATGTTATTAAATTGGTACATATATTATGTATTTCAAAAGATCTACGTTTATGCACTTATTCGTATATACATTCAAAAAAATAAAACATAATATATATGTTCAAACATATTTAGTGGTTTATCAGTTTTTTTCATTTTAGGTTTTGTAAAATTGTGAAAACATACTCAGACAGAACGTTTTCGATCGCTATAGGGCGATCTTCACATAGCGGAAGCTTTTGTGTTATTGTTAATGTTTATTTTCGCCTAGGTGGGTGTTATGTTATGAATTGGAAATTGTTTGTTGAGTTGTATGTGGGCGTAGAGATGGGCGCACGGTTCATGAACGGTTCAATTGAAGCGCTTCATTTGGAAGACTCAGTAAACCACGGTTCTTTTCAGAAGAATTGCCATTCACCGGTTCTTTTCTGAAGCGCTTCAGTAAGCATATTAACTGATCCCAGAAGGCGAAGCAATGTAAGGCAAATACTGCCTTTTGATTGATCTGTAGCTCCTACCACTCCACTAACAACTGTCAAATTCGTAGACCCTTTAGAAAAAATTATTTCGTCGTCAGAAATGCAAGCTTCAAAATAAATTACATGGGCCTCAAATAAATGGAATGTTTATATTATTATTTAAAAATTGTAGCATTTAATTCACGCCAAAATATTATAACATGTACTTGTACATTAACATCAAAATTTATCATTTCAACTATATCATTTGTTAGAATTATTAATATTTAGCTGACAGGGTAGGTATTTTTAAAATTACTTTGGTAATTAAAATCTTCAAATCCAATAAGTACTTACCTACTTTACTCTAAAATTGCAAGTAATTAAACAATAACTGCCATACCTATAATATAGGTACCTATGACATATTATAATATAATAAGAAACATATGTTTTATATTAAAAATAACAAAATTACCACTTTTCTCTAAAATAATAAAACTTGTCTCCACCCCATTACAAAAAAAATAAATTATATATATATATATATTTATATATATATTGTAACATTTTTAAATAGTAAGTAAGAAAGGCACTATGTATAATATAATATAAATATGTAAGTAAATTCAAACCATAAAATAACCAATTATGGAAAAAGAGAAAAATGTAAACATAACGTAATTTGGCAAAATCGTAATAAGTTTAGAACAATAACGACTGTAAAACAAACAATATAATAGAAACAATTTAATGTGTAACAGTTTAAAAAGAACACTAAAACAATGTAAATAAAAAGTAAAAGCCTTTAAGTGTTAAGAAAAGTGAAACCAATTTAAGAAGCACAAAAGTTGACTAAGACGGGTAGACTAGCGCATTGTGAATAGAACAGCTGATAAATTTAAACTGAGTCGGAAGAAATAATATTTAAATGCAGTCACCTGCAAAGAAATTAAAATCTAGTTATTAAGAACATGAAATGTACAAAAGGCAGTGAATACAGCATCCGTAAAGCCGGTAACAACAATTAAAAAAGGAAATAGTTTGTTTTAGCAATTTTGAAATGCTTAGCTAGCGTCGTTTTCAGTTCTACATACCTACTCAAGCAAGACAGATGTGTTTCAGAATTGGCCAACAAAATTTAACGAATTCAAACTTAGTGCGGGAGTGTTAGTCTTGAATTTAATTAACACTACAAAATACTTTCAAGAAAATTAATTATAACTTTTTATTTAAAAAGATATTATTAAATATTTTGATAAAAGCCTGAAAAGTGGAATCTGCAATCTAAAACACTTAAGTATCTAGGCTAGATCCATTACTACATTTTGAAATTTTGCAATCAGACATTTGTAAAAGAAAAGAAACCAATGAATTTATTATAAAATTAAACTATAAAGGAAAACATTTAGAGAAAATAAGACTTCAATATTCAAAATTTAAAACCCTCTAGATAACCCGAGATTAAGAGAGCTTGTGCTAAACCAAAATTAAAATTAATTTAGGCTAAATTAAATAAAAACTGTTGCTGCCCAAAAGAGAAATACCATTTAGAATAATAAGACTTGTAATAAAAGAGGAAACTTATAGTAAATTTGTAAAACTTTAAAAAAGAAAAAAAATTTGTAATTTATTAATAAAACTTATAATTGTTAAGAAAGTGTTTTTAAATGATACATTAAACTTGTTATAAAAAAGAAAGCTCTAGAAAATTTATTTATCTTAAAATAAATTAGAAAACTTACTAACCTACCTTGATTGAAATTATATTTGAAAAGAATACATTTGAAAGAATTCATTCATAATATAAATATACTAAAAGAAATACTTACAATATATATATATATATATATATATATATATATATATATATATATATATATATATATATATATATAATATGTTTTTCTTAATTATCGAAATCTTGTTGTTGTTCAAGACGAGCTGGTTGTTAATTCTTATTCAGGGTGTCTAGTAAAATAGCTTGAAGAAATTCCCTGAGTTTTCCCTGACTTTTCCTCTTTTAGATGTCTATAGAAAGCCCAGTTTACATTGATATCTGAAGGATCTTGGATAAATCCAGACTTTGAAGAACGAATTGAGTAACTCTTTTGCTTTTGTGTCTGTAAGGAACACAGAACCAAAATATCGAGCTTTCACTTCATCCGTCTCTGCATCCCAATACCTAACACTCAAATCCATTTGGGCTCTTTGTGATATTTTGTTTAAACTTTCTTCAAAGCCAATTACATAGTTAGAATTTGAATTTAATGATGTCAGTAACAGGTCTTTAATATAATTTGATAAACCGATTACAACACTATAGGAAATGTTATCTTTCCCCAATCTCATGTTCTGTGCAATGGTGCTATCAGGGAACATCCTTAGAAAGAGGCACACTACCTTCTGCAATGCGTAAAGAAGTGTTGCATTACTAAATTCACGCACCATATAATCTCTGCTTCAGTCACTTTATCTTTTAGTTTATATTTATCCTAAGGAAGGAGGGGAGGTAATGACGACATCTGCATGACGCGTTTGCCCGCTACGGCAATGAAAACTGGAACCTTCCATGTTGAAATAAACAGTGTACAAATAATCACCGTCAAATAAAACACATACTATCACGAGTCTAGACAAATAGCTGGCTACGAATGTTTACACAGCGTTCTGTGTGGTCAGAAACAGACTGAGTTATCTGTTATCCCCACCTGTCCATATGATAACAGAACCACTGCGCACCCCAAGGCCACGGTCCAGGCTAAAACCTCCCAGCTGTACCTACTCGACACGTTTAATATTTATTGACATAAGTCCTGCAGTCATAGCATTGGGCTTATCAAATAAATAATGGGCATCTAAATAAAGAAGTGTTATTTCCTGACAGTAGAGAAGGCTTTAGTTGAGACGGGTCACTTGGGCGGGAGCCAATAGGAAAGCCGGATTTGCTACCCCAACCCCTTTCCAAGATGGCGGCGCCCATAAGCGCGGGAACAACATTTACACCAAGCCAATAGGAAAGCCGGATTTGCTACCCCAACCCCTTTCCAAGATGGCGGTGCCCATAAGCGCGGGAACAACATTTACACCAAGCCAATAGGAAAGCCGGATTTGCTACCCCAACCCCTTTCCAAGATGGCGGCGCCCATAAGCGCGGGAAGTTCAAATACTCAACCGTATGTGTGGGAAGCGGCCTATCACACTGCAGGCGCTCGGCAGGCTTACGCCTGACGGACACCCAACACACGGACGCGTTGCTGCAGGCGCACCAGCAGAAGGGAGATGTGTGAAGAGGATGAACATCAGTACACCAAACTCTATGTCTGTTCCCGTATAACAAGGTTGATTCCCTGTAACGCGTAATATTGTGTGTAGCAAATATACAAGTTTATTGTTATCTAGATACTTGCATTCCTAACCGCTATGTGTATAGGTGAAATTATAATATCTCCAATATCTCGTAGCATAAGGTTAGTCTCCGACCTCCTGCATGCTCTGTCGTGGGTATTTCCTACCCTAATAAAGGAAAAAACAACGAAAAAGCCTGTACCTGCTCAGACCTACACATCCCCACGGAAAAGGGGTTGCAAATACACCCATCAGGGGCGCTGACCTCGGATACATAAAGACTGACATAAAAGCCTACATAAAAAAAAAGACTGACCTCGTTGTATCATTTTAACTACCTAAGCGGACGACCTCAAAACCGTCATGATTAATGTTATCTCGTATGGAGTAGTCGTCAAAAAAAGAGCACCACCGCCACTATCCCTACCCTTAAGATATCGATATTGCATCCTGACAGACTCCGTCAGAATCCATGATAAAATACATACCGCATTGATTGCCCGAGCCACCGCTCATCCCAAGTGCAGCCCCGCCACTTCCTCCATCTTCTTGTTCTACTTCTGTAGTTTACTATTACATTAGACAAATAACTTTAAGAGAGGTAGGTCCAGACAGAGTGGAAAATACAATCGGATACGACCGGTTATTTCCGTAATCAGATAACAAGCTCTGGTTAAAAACCTGTATATTATTTCAGCCTTCAGAATTATTCCTGTTGTTTTAGAAGAACCTGTATACGTAGGACTATAATCCTTATACTCCGTTATAATTATGACGTGGTTTATCAGTGAGAGAGGTAAACCCAGACACTGTATAACTTGCCGGCAGTACATATTAGAATCCCTGTTTATATGAATTATTTATTATTTTGAAAAGAAGAAAAAGCTGGAAAGCTATAGTAATTATTATGTCTGAATATTATTACTCTATATTATATGGCGCAATTATCTTTGAATTAACAATCTTGTAATGTAGAATATAATTTTGACCTGCGTTAGAAGGAGAATTTATGTTTTTAAATTAACTATAATAGAGTTTAAATTGTACAATAGTGTAGACGTACAGAAACCACAGCCGTAGAATGATATCTACGTGATAAGGAAGCTTCCGGTCTGAGTGGAATAGTTCATTCTAAATGGGTAAAGGAGGTTTAGAACATGTGCGCTGTGACGTCACCGCGCCTGTGATATGCAGCGCAGTTGTGCAGTTGTATTCGTTTGGGATAACATGTAAGTACTAATATAGTAATAACTTAAACATTACAATCATAAAGAGAAAGGATTTAACGTTTACGACACTCTATCATTATCAAACTAACACTACATTATTCGTTAAAGAGCTAAAATAATCTCCTAATGTTATATTAATTATTTGTAGTTACGTCTGAATTAAATGTTTGTCATATTAAATAAAGCGGTACAACCTGTCGGTTACAAACACAAACAAATCTTATAAATACATACATGTGACTATACTGGTGACAACATTAAAAGGTGCATACGTATACAGGAGTCTGTGTATAAAAGTGGGTAAATATATAGATGACTACATGTACAGGTGACTAACTGTATAGGTGACCAATCAATAAAACTGATAAACCTATAACGATATCATAAACTTGATGAGCTCATAGAAGTGACTAATATATATAGATGCCTGCGTATACAGGTGACTTAATACAGGTGACTACGTATACAAATCACTGCTTTATACAATTATTTACACTTTTGACTAATTCTTAATGTTATGACTAATGTTAAAATAAGTATAGGCGGCCCACCTATACAGGTAACAGTACTCATAAAACCGTTAAACCTGTGTTGGTGTCATAAATGTACAGGTGACTCATTATAGATATAGATGCCAGCGTATACAGGTGACTACGTATACAAATCACTGCTTTATACAATTATTTACACTTTTGACTAATTCTTAATGTTATGACTAATGTTAAAATAAGTATAGGCGGCCCACCTATACAGGTAACAGTACTCATAAAACCGTTAAACCTATGTTGGTGTCATAAATGTACAGCTGACTAATGTAGAAGTAGCCAATGTATGCAGATGATTACGTTTACAGATGGCAACGTGAACAGGTCGTTACATATACAGGGGATTAGGAATACAGGTGACTACGAATAGAAGGGACTACGTATGCAAATCACTGCTTTATACAATTAATTACACTTTTACTAATTTGTTCACTTTGACTACGTGTACAATTAGTTACGTATACATATGAGATATCTATTAATGTGACTACCGACACATCCAGGTGCTATCTATACAGGTGATAAAATATATACGTGACTATGTATACAGGTGTATGAAACTGTCTACATATATAAGTGGTTACGTATAGGTGTGTCTACATCCACAGGTGACTGGTGGTTTAATCGTGTTGCTACGTATACTAGTGAATAGACCTGACTACCTATACAGGTGACTTAAACCTTTAACTGACTTATATTTACAGGTGTCAAGAGTGTTCAGGGGACTAAAAATACAGGTAATACATGCTCATCTTGAGCACTATTAAAATACATCACATCGTGTCAACAGCCTTGATTTCGCTAAACTCTCACTAAACATGTAATCTCTTGTAACCCTGTTTATCCATTTCATCGAATTACATTAATGCTGTCAAAGTTTGATTATTTCTAAACATTACACTTTCTCATTAGTTTTACTTTAATTCGGTTTTCTAGACGCTAAGAGTAGGTAATTTTATGAGATGTATTTATATAATTTGTTGTAATAATTTTCCCGTTTCTTTATGTAATGATAAACTTGATTCCATTCTCTAATCTTTCGTAGCTAGCCGCTAGTAGCGCTAATGCGTCACAAGATTTTATAAACCTTAAAAGAAATGAATACGTTCAATGTAACTTTATTTATTTTAAAACAGGTTTTGTCTAATCTTTCACGGGTAGAAAGTGAAACTATCTATTTGATTGTTATTTACAAATCTAGGCTATTATCTCAAATTTTAATATCCTAAACAATATTAACTCATTAAATTAAAATTATAATTAAATAACTCATTAAATTTATCTCATTTTAATTTTTACTGTCTATGTTTCTAACCTAGTTCAGTTTAGTATATACAATATCAAGAGCACAGTGCTACAACATATTACAACGAAATTATTGAAAACAACTCCACAAATACCACAAAATAATCAAAAACAGCTTCTAATACAAGGTAACTAAGATTAAACCCATATGTACATTTTCATGTCGTCTTCTCATCAGATATGTATTCCGTGCCAATGTCCAAATACTTTAGTCATATTGTAATAATAAACAATGCGTTAAGTCATTTGTTTGAGATGGGTACAAGGGTATAACAGCCTTAGAAGAAGAAAGTGATTTTCCATACTACCTAATACATGTATTCTCTGCGCATGCGCAAATACTTAGATAGTCTTGTAATTATAAACAATGCTATACATGCGTTAAATCATTTGTTTGAGGTGTGTACAAGGGTATAACAGCTTTAGTGAAGAAGGTGATTTTTCCAATGTTTAATAATGCATGTATCCCCTGCGCAGGCGCTAATACTTAGATAATCTTGTAATATCAGGCAATGCTATACATACGTTAAATCATTTGATTGAGATGTGTACAAGGGTATAACAGCTTTAGTGAAGAAGGTTCCATGTTTAATAATGCATGTATTCTCTGCGCATGCGCAAATACTCAGATAGTCTTGTAATTATAACCAATGCTATACATGCGTTAAGTCATTTGTTTCTCTGCGCATGCGCAAATACTTAGATAATCTTGTAATGTTAGGCAATGCTATACATGCATTAAATCATTTGCTTGAGATGTGTACAAGGGTATAGCAACTTTAGTGAAGAAGGTTCCATGTTACCTAATGCATGTATCCCCTGCGCAGGCGCTAATACTTAGATAATATTGTAATGTTAGGCAATGCTATACATGCGTTAAATCATTATGCTATTCGTTTGAGTGAAATACAGGTGTAGATTAGGTTTAGTGGCGAAGGTGATTTTTCATGTTTAATAATGCATGTATTCTCCGCGCAGGCGCAAATACCTAGATAATCTTGTAATATTAGGCAATGTTATACATACGTTAAATCATTTGTTTAAGATTTGTACAAGACTATAACGGTTTTAGTGAAGAAGGTGATTTTCCATGTTACCTAATACATGTATTCTCTGCGCATGCGCAAATACTTACGGAGTTTAGTAATATTAATCAACGCGCTACAGTCATTAGGTCATTTGCTTGAGAGGTGTACAAGTGTATATTATCTCTAGTGAAGAAGGAGATTTTTCTTAGTACATGCACTCCCTGCCTATGTACAAATACTTTTGTAGTATAGTAATAGTAAACAATACGATACAATCGTTAACTCAATTGTTTGAGAGTTTTGTGTGGTAAAACTTAGGTGTGTTGTGTAATAGTAAACAAAGCGTTACAACCGTTAAGCCAATCATTGACGCGCACACACGCACGCACACACACCCATCCAAACAATTATTATATATATTATTAAATATAGCTGAGTAAGTTAAATTGACCGCTTCTAACTAAGATAAGCTCACACACACACACACACACACACAATCGCACACACACACACACACACACACACACACACACACACACACACATTTAATTTAAAGGAACACACTTTCTACTAAACAAAATTAATCTCACGGCATTTCAACTTTGATTGTAGAACCTGTTACGCTGCTGCTAAGTGGAGAACGGGCAAGAGCTAGACATAATGGCTGTAAGGCTTATCTCTAGTAATGAATCATATGTAAAAAAGTTCCGTATGTACGGAAATAGTTTTTTGTTCAAATTTAATTTACCACCTGACGATGTGGAGGACACTGACTGGATTAAAAAAGGGCTTGCCGATATTGTCGACAAGATGAAATCAGACACGAATGAGGAGGACCAACTGGGGTTCACGATGACAAGTTTAAATTTCAAAAATCGAGAACCGGGCTATGTTGCATTCCGTCAGGCTGATCAAATCACTTCTGATATACTTTGGCAAGTAATTGGTGGGATTATTCAAAGTAATTTGATAGGTTTTGGTTCGAGTGACACCTTCAAGATTACCTGTACCAAAGTCAGAGTACCACGGGGTCGAGGACGTATAGCGCCTATTAATAGCTACGATGAAGAGTGTCGCAGGAGAAGAGGAATTGTAGTTATTAAAAATGCCGACTCGCTTCCGTGTTCGCTTGTTGTTGCAAAAGCGTACGTCGACAAAGATCCTGAATATCGTGACATCAGACGCAACGTGAGAAATATACAGACGATAAAAGCTCAACAGTTAAGGAACAATGCTGACGTTCAGACATCTGATGATTTACAAACATTTCAAAATTTTCTTTCTGGATATAAAATTACAGTGTATAAGTACGGAAACAAAGGACGTGACATTTTATTTGAAGGTGACAATGCTGGGGAAAAAATAAACTTGTTGTATCATGACGGACATTTTAATGTCATTACCAGTTTGACATCGGCATTTCATTGTGTTTATTATTGTGAATCTTGTCATACTCCGTTTAACGTCAACCATCACACATGTCCTCAACCAGCAAATAGAAGTGGACGTGTCAGACCAGGTTTCTATAATAACTATGAAGAGGAATGTCACGAAAGGAGGGGTATCGTAGTGATTAAAAATTCCGATGCTCTCTGTTTACCTAGCTCGATTGTTGTAGGAAAAGCCAATGTCGACAGAGATAATGAATATATTGCAATAAGAAGGAACTTCGGTAATATACAGACATTGAAAGCACAGCAGTTGATGGCCGCTGCAGGAGTTCAAATTTCTGACAAGGGCTCTGGTCTAGAGGAGTTACAAAAGTTCCAGACTTTTCTCAGTGGTTATAAAATTACTGTGTATCAGTACGGCAGTAAGGGTCGCACCGTATTTTTCGAAGGAGAAAATGCTGAAAAGAAAATCAATCTTATATATCACAACGATCATTTCAACGTGATTACAAGTCTGACATCTGCGTTCGCTTGTGTTTACTATTGCGAAACCTGTCATACTCCTTTTGATCATCGTGTGAAGCACAGGTGTTCAGTAACATGTTACTCTTGCAAACGGTCTCCCCCATGTACTCAGATTGACAGTGAAATTGATTGTAGCGCTTGCAATAGGCAATTTAAAAACCGTAATTGCTTCGCAAATCATCTTGTTGATGTTTGTAACTCCATAAAAAAGTGTCCTTCATGTATGAAAGTAATATATCAGTCTAATCGCAGTTCAATTCATGAGTGCGGTGAGGTCTATTGCAAGACTTGCAAATCATATATGCCTTCATCACACTCATGCTACATGAAGGTCGATTCTCGTAGTCCTATGAAGAAAGATTTCCTCTTTGTATTCTTCGATCTGGAAACCAGACAAGACGAAAATATCCATGATACTAAGGTTCATCGAGTTACCTTGTGTGTTTCTCAGCAGTATTGTTTCCGTTGTATAGATGGACATTCTTGTGAATGTTACAGAACTAGAGTCTTTAAAGATGATCCTGTCAATGAGTTTATGACATACGTGATGAACGTGAGGAAACAGTACAAGAAAGTAGCTGTTATAGCCCATAATGGCCAGTGTTTTGATTTTCAGTTTATACTGAAGTACGTACTGGAAAAGACACAATTTACACCCACTCTGATCACGCGTGGGACAAAGGTGATTCTGATGGAGATTGATAACGCAAAGTTCATAGATTCCCTAAACTATATGCCCATGGCCTTATCTAAACTGCCCAGGTCTTTTGGTCTCCCGCCAGAAAAGAAAAAGGGATATTTTCCCCATCTCTTCAACACGCTGGCAAACCAATCGTATGTTGGCCCTATCCCACCTAAAGAATTCTATTGTCCTGATTCTATGATGGACAAAACTAGTTATGATCATTTCGTTAACTGGCACGATGAACAGATAAGTAACGGGTATGTGTTTGATTTCCAGAAGGAGATAGTCGAATACTGTTGTTCCGATGTTGAGATCCTGGCTTTAGCTTGCATAAAGTTTAGATCGATATTTTTGAGCATATGTAATGTGGACCCCTTCCTAGAGGCCGTAACCATCACCACTGCTTGTAACCTTGCGTTTAGAAGAAACTATTTAAGACCCAATACCATTGGAATTGTTCCTAAAAGAGGATACAGACTAGTAGACAGACAATCAGAAATAGCTTTGCAATGGCTGACTTGGTTAGAAGATCAGAGAGGAATTCGTATTGAACACGCAGGTCGAGGACGCGAGGTGAAAGTAGAAGGTTTGAGAGTGGATGGATATTTCGAAGGAGAAATATTTGAGTTCCACGGATGCTACTGGCACGGGTGTCCCAAATGCTTCTCTAATGGACGTGACGAACCTTTGGAAGATGATCCCTCCGATACACTTAATTTACGTTTAGAGAGGACGAGGGTCAAATCGGCTAAACTCTCCAATGTCGTGGAGATGTGGGAGTGCGAATTTAAACAGATGAAAAAAGGAAACACGGCCATGACCTACCTGGACACACACCCCATTCTGAACAAAGCACCTCTCAATCCACGTGATGCATTTTTTGGAGGGCGAACAGGAAACACTAAATCCTATCACGCGTGTAAGAATGATGAGACTATACATTACGTTGATATATGTTCGCTCTATCCTTGGGTGTGTAAGTATGGAAAGTATCCTATTGGCCATCCAAACGTACACGTGGGTGACAATGAGTGCAGACAACGTGGAATAGACGCTGAAGGACTTTTGAAGTGTAAAGTCCTTCCTCCACGTGCTCTGTATCATCCTGTGTTACCTATTAAACTTCATCAGAAGTTAATGTTTGTCCTCTGCAGAACATGTGCACTCAAACTGAGCACAACCGAGTGTGACCACAATACCGAAGAACGAGCGTTGGTAGGAACTTGGACCATGGACGAAATAAGGAAGGCTATAGAAAAAGGTTACACTGTATTAGAAATGTACGAGATGTGGGAGTACGAAGTAGCTAGTTTCGACAAGGGTAATGGCCTCTTTGTCGAATACATTAATCAGTTCTTGAAGATCAAACAGGAAGCTTCAGGATATCCCGGGTGGTGTGTCAATGAAGAGGAGAAACAGAATTATGTCAGTGATTATCTCAACCATGAAAACATAAGATTGGAATCCATAGAGAAGAACGAGGGCCTTAGATCCCTGGCCAAGTTGATGTTAAACTCGTTTTGGGGAAAATTTGGACAAAGGGAAAATCAGACTAAAACTACAATATTTCGTCAGCCGTCCGAATTTTTTAAAATGATGAGATCACCATCTATACAGGTAAACAATATTCAAGAAATCAACGACGACGTGATCATAGTTAACTGGCAATTCGTAGAAAACGATTGCGATCCCTTATCTATTGCAAATGTTGTAATTGCTGCATACACTACAGCTCAGGCAAGATTAAAACTGTACGAACATTTGAACGATTTGGGGAGGCAGGTATTGTATTATGACACTGATAGTGTTATATATTATCACAGACCAGGAATGCATAAGGTACAAACAGGTGACTACTTAGGACATATGACTGACGAGCTTGCTACATACGGACAGGGATCATACATTACAGAATTTGTATCGGGAGGTCCAAAGACGTATGGCTTCAGAGTACTCTCTACAGCTAAAAACTCAATAGAGACAGTTTGCAAAGTAAAAGGACTGACTTTAAACCTTCGCACATCTGGTTTGGTTAATTTTCAATCTCTAAAATCAATGGTCACAGACAAAGACGAATCCTTGGAGGTGCCCGCTTCACGTATTCGTAGAACAAAAGATCGTGAGGTGGTTACTGTCGAAGAATCGAAACAGTTTAAAATAACAGGATTCAAGAGAAAAAGGGAGGGTAAGTATGACTCCTTTCCTTATGGTTATAATAAAAAAGTACGACGTACATAAACGTACGATCAGTTCAAATGAATTTTAAATTTTCCACGTAGACCATGTTTTAAGGGTAACATCAGAGCAAATGTAAATTATTTTTATTTCTTAGCTGAAAAATTTCATAAAAGGTGTTTGAGATCCCCGTTAAAAAGGAGATACGTAATTATTAATAAATCGAGTTTGTACAGTGTGATCTTCATCCTGTCTCTTGCTACCGAAATTAATTTTTCCGTAATCAAAGGTGTGTAGTTAAACCTGTGTGTTTGTCTGGGTCACTGGCGTGGAGTTAATTCTTCCGTAAACCAAGGTATGTCTGGGTCACTGGTGTAGAGTTAATTGTTCCGTAAACAAAGACAAGTATAATATAAAAAAAAATTTAAAAAAGGAAAAATTAAAAAAAATTAAAAAAAAAGAAAAATTAAAAAATAAAAAATAAATAAAAAATGGTTATCTGATTTTTGATACCTGAAGTGTTAACCTTAAAGTAGATTTGCGCATCAAACATAGGTACGTATCGTCAACGAGATTTAGTTGATACTTCTTGCTTTCGTTATTGCCGGGAATTTTAGTAAACAAGAGTGATTAATCTGTACTTTTAATCGCGTTGTGTAGTAAAATAGGTTTATTCTTGTTCTATGTGTTACCCTAAAACATGTTTTACTATTGATAGTGCAAGTAATGTAAACACAGCAATAATAAAAATTTTCAAAATTGATGCTCATTGCAAGCGCTTTTCAAAATAAGCTCATGCAATAAGCTAACCTGGTGATGTAGGCCTACAAGGGGATGTCCGCCAGGTAAAAAAACGGACAGCGCATCGAAGGCTATACCTCTAGGGTGATGGGGAAATTTGCCTATAAAGCTTTGTCTTTTGAAAAATTAGAGTCTATATTATTGCTGATGAAATACCTCCTAATTTATGTTTACTTAGTTTTAAGTTACTCTATGTTTACCATAGTCCTACGTATACAGGTTTTTCTAAAACAACAGGAATAATTCTGAAGGCTGAAATAATATACAGGTTTTTCACCAGAGCTTGTTATCTGATTACGGAAATAACCGGTCGTATCCGATTGTATTTTCCACTCTGTCTGGACCTACCTCTCTTAAAGTTATTTGTCTAATGTAATAGTAAACTACAGAAGTAGAACAAGAAGATGGAGGAAGTGGCGGGGCTGCACTTGGGATGAGCGGTGGCTCGGGCAATCAATGCGGTATGTATTTTATCATGGAATCTGACGGAGTCTGTCAGGATGCAATATCGATATCTTAAGGGTAGGGATAGTGGCGGTGGTGCTCTTTTTTTGACGACTACTCCATACGAGATAACATTAATCATGACGGTTTTGAGGTCGTCCGCTTAGGTAGTTAAAATGATACAACGAGGTCAGTCTTTTTTTTTATGTAGGCTTTTATGTCAGTCTTTATGTATCCGAGGTCAGCGCCCCTGATGGGTGTATTTGCAACCCCTTTTCCGTGGGGATGTGTAGGTCTGAGCAGGTACAGGCTTTTTCGTTGTTTTTTCCTTTATTAGGGTAGGAAATACCCACGACAGAGCATGCAGGAGGTCGGAGACTAACCTTATGCTACGAGATATTGGAGATATTATAATTTCACCTATACACATAGCGGTTAGGAATGCAAGTATCTAGATAACAATAAACTTGTATATTTGCTACACACAATATTACGCGTTACAGGGAATCAACCTTGTTATACGGGAACAGACATAGAGTTTGGTGTACTGATGTTCATCCTCTTCACACATCTCCCTTCTGCTGGTGCGCCTGCAGCAACGCGTCCGTGTGTTGGGTGTCCGTCAGGCGTAAGCCTGCCGAGCGCCTGCAGTGTGATAGGCCGCTTCCCACACATACGGTTGAGTATTTGAACTTCCCGCGCTTATGGGCGCCGCCATCTTGGAAAGGGGTTGGGGTAGCAAATCCGGCTTTCCTATTGGCTTGGTGTAAATGTTGTTCCCGCGCTTATGGGCACCGCCATCTTGGAAAGGGGTTGGGGTAGCAAATCCGGCTTTCCTATTGGCTTGGTGTAAATGTTGTTCCCGCGCTTATGGGCGCCGCCATCTTGGAAAGGGGTTGGGGTAGCAAATCCGGCTTTCCTATTGGCTCCTATTAATCTTGCTTTAAGTAAGTATTATGATTTATTCACGTAAAACAAAAAAATATATATGGTTCTATTATTAATGGTTCAATTTTTATTCGTTTTCTTAGACTCCTGTAAAATTTTTAAAAATAGGTTAAACGGGTTATGCAAATGGGCTACTCAATTATTTAATAGACAAACTACACAGAAAAATACTCAACAAGAACAGTAACAACAACACAAACAACAAAAACGCGAACACAAATTCATCACTCTCACATACTAAAACAAAATCACAAATAAAATAGCACACCAATTCGAAAAAGCAGGATACAATATAGCTTACAGAACAACAAATAAAAGCCAAACGGCTATCAGACACAACATTAATATCAATACCAAAACATACAATAACCGAGGAGTATACAAACTAAAATGGAACAACTGCAATAAGTTCTATAATGGACAAACAGGAAGATCTTTTGCCGAAAGATATAAAGAGCACAAAAGCGCAGTGGAAACACTACTATTGAATCCACCTTCGAAGATCACCTCATGGACACTAAACACTCATGCAAAAGTATAGAAAATAACATGAGCATCCTGCACACATGCAACAAAGGTCATAAATTAAACACACTAGAACAGTATGAAATATATAGACATAGCAACACACATAAAAATGACATCTTAAATGAACAAACACGGCACAGATCACACATACTCTTCGATCGTATCACTTCTAACTTTCAAAATAATGGTACCGAGGAAGCACAACTGCAGCATTCCTATCGGCAAAAGTACGAGGCTGTAGAAATCGTAAGACGAAAACGTTTCCTCTAAGTGTAAGTTAACAATTTAACAACTTTTAGTTAACAAAAAGTCTTTTCCTTAATATCGGAATCTTGTTGCTGTTCATGACGAGATTGTTGTTAATCACTTATTACACTTTTGCTATTGGTTGTGACCAGACTTTTTGTTAACTAAAGGTTGTTAAATTACACTTGGAGGAAACGTTTTCGTCTTACGACTTCTTCAGCCTCGTATTTTTGCAGCTAGGAATGCTGCAGTTGTCCTTCCTCGGTACCATTTTTTTAAAGTTAGAAGTGATGTGATTGAAGAGTATGTGTGATCTGTGCCGTGTTTGTTCATTTAGGATGTCATTTTTATGTGTGTTGTTATGTCTGTATATTTCATACTGTTCTAGTGTGTTTAATTTATGGCATTTGTTGCATATATGGAGGTCGCTTATGTTATTTTCCATACGTTTGCATGAGTGTTTAGTGTCTATGAGGTGATTTGCGAAGGTGGATTCAATAGTAGTGTGCAGTGCGCTTTTATGTTCTTTATATCTTTTGGTGAAAGATCTGCCAGCTTGTCCAATATAGAAAATATTGTAGTTGTTGCACTTAAGTTTGTATACTCCTAGGTTATTGTATGAGTTGGTATTGTTATTAATGATGTGTCTGATAGCCGTTTGTCTTTTATTTGTTGTTCTGTAAGCTACATTGTATCCTGCTTTTTTGAATTGATGTGCTATTTTATTTGTGAGTTTGTTTATGTAAGTGAGAGTGATGAATATGTTTGTGTTTTTTTTTGTTGTTTGTGTTGTTGTTACTGTTTTTGTTGAGTAAGTATTTTTCTGTGTAGTTTGTCTCTTAAATAATTGTCAATCCATTTTTGTGAGCTAAATATTTGATTTTGTTTAGTTCCTCTGTGTAGTTAGTTGTGGACATAGGTATTTTATTTAGTATATTTAGTAAATGTTTGAATGCTGCGTGTTTATGTTGTATTGGGTGATTCGATGCGTTGTGTATCAGTGTGTCTGTCATGGTTGGCTTACTGTATATGTTGATTTCATGTTTTTGATTTTTTGTTATGGTGATGTCTAAGAAATACAATGTGTTTTTTTTTCAAACTCTGAAATTCTGCTGAATACTGCTGTTGATTTATGGGAAGTCACAAATTCCTCCAATTGAAAAAGAAACTGCCTACAAGTGCTGAGGAAACTTGTCCAGTGGCAGGGAAGAAGGTCCTACAGATAGATGGCTATTGGTTATTCCTTCTGATGAACCTTAGAAATCTCTTACTGTCAGATCCAAAGAAGGCATGAACCTATGATAAGATGCTTATGGTTAGGTTAAGCTTATTACTGATTTACTCCTTGTTAGCTTAGAGAGGGAGGCTACAATAGCATTGAAGAAATGGCTTAGGCTGCAGTAATCAATGGATTTGAGTATTTGTACAGAAGTGAAGGTCATTTAGGGTTTGTTTTAAAGTGTGTATCTAGAGTGTACAGGCAATCTTGGTTGAGACATGGCCTACTAATATTGGCATCCAAGTTTTCCTGATAGTTCAGGTAACTTGAAGCAGACTTGAGGCGGGATCTCTCTTCTCTTTAGTCACAGCTGGAAGAATGAATAAATACCATCTATAAGTGTTGGGTTTGAACAGTCAAAAATCACACACTATGATGGAGCATATGAGAAGGAAGTAAGTTGAAGAAGTTGAGTGTGATATGATTATAAAGATTCAATCTCTGGTGATAAAAAAAATGGTTGAATACTATTGGAAGAGATGTTTATACCTCCAAAGGTACAATAGAGAGAATTTTCATGTGATTGGTCTCGTTTAGTTTTGATATTCTACACTAACCTTTGCAGAGGACGCTCCTGGATTCAAATAATCTCTGCGCCATTGGAATATTGCATCAAATAGCATGTATTGTTTGTGTTTAACATCTTTGGCCACTACCCATCATATACTAGTTAGTTAATTTCAATCTCTGCAAGAGAGGTGATAGACTTGGCATCATGAAAATGGTATCATAAAATATAGCGATTTTGAGAGAGGCCTTAAGTTATGGAAAAATAGGCTTAAGGGGTGAGTTTCCATAATTTTTGTTAAAGAGGAGCAAAAATGGAGGTGAAAAGCTGCAGGCAGGGCACTTTGTAAGAATGGCTATGGATTGGATTATTTGTTTGGATCATGGCAGCCTTTCCTTTTGTTTGGATCATTTTGAATTTCCGTTAGATTTGGGTTCTACCTGTCCTGATTGCTTCAAAATTGCCATCATAATCTATTAAATTTAAGAAATTATAAATTCTTGTTCAAATTTTGATATTTGCTTTAAAAGCACAAATTACTATAAAATTTGAAGAAAATGCAGACGCATTACTTCTCAAAAAACCTTTTTTGATAATTTTTATTTTTACAAAATACATTTTCTCAAAATATATAATATATAATAAATATATATATATATTTTTTTAGTTAATTTCATTTGTGTATTTTCACTGAGGATGACGACAATTTAGTCGTTGAAACGCGTTTGAAATAAAAAATTGTATATTTGTGAGTTGTACCATATTTTTATTCTTTAATTATAACTTTCACTCACAAGCCAGCTCGAATATTATTTTTAAGTCAATTAATATTTAATTTTCAATCTAAAATTGTAAAAAAAATATAAATTATTGAATTCATTGTTCATTTTATTAAATGTTTAGCTAAAAAAAAAAAAAATATTGTAAGAGCAAACTGTTTTAAGCAACCAACACCAGTTGTTTTGAAGTGTATTATTTTTAATATCAATTTTGCTGCCCAAGTGTTATTTTCATACCTAATATCAGTTGTTCTAATTTGTGTGACAGAAAAGATTTTCTCTTGGCGCCTTTCATTATTCAATTGAATTTGCATAGGGTAAAATGCATCAGTACAACAAAATTTGAACATAGATTAAAGTATAGTAGTCAACACTTTGAACCTGAGAATTGAATGAATTTTCTCAGAAGTGTCAGAATAACATTTTTGTAGTTGATGATGAATTATAGACATTTTTTGGATTACCTGGAATGAAAAATGCATGGGCATTACTGAATCATGTTAAGGATAGTAATTGTTTTAATATGTTTCAGAAAACATTTTCAGAACTGAATTATATAATAACCACAGATATAAATAGAATTTCAGGCAAGCTGAGAATTTTACTGTGTGACTAAATATCAGACTATTACAGTGACAAAAAACATAGTTATAGTGACTCTTGTGATAGAGATCGGTCTAACCCTTGCATTTCAATTTGGTAACTCATATTTTTCATTTGGGACTTGTTCATGAGATAGACCAATTCATATACTCAAAAGTTTAAAAATGAAAAGAGGTTCAGGCAAAATATAAAATTTTTTGCAATACAAAAAGAAGGATTTAAGATCAAGGTGTGTGAAAAATTATTACATCAAGTTTATAACAAAAATATGATATAAATAAAATATGTTTAATAGTTATAGTATATTTTTTAGAAATTGTTCTACAAAACAGTTAAAAATACAAGACAAGTACATAGTTTCTGTTTTATTCATCTAACCTTCTTATTTTTATTATGTATCAATTTTCCCTTGAAAATTTTATGTACTTTTAATTTTCTACCCAAATACTATGCACATCTAACAGTTTAAGATCTATAAAAAATTTATACTAAGAAAAAAAATTTAGAATTATTTCCAGTTTTTGTGTTTTGCTTGTGGTTTTTCTTATAAATTACTTTTGGTATCACTAGGCAAAATAACCATTACTTATTGATTTTTTTCAGCAGATGTGTTTCACACTAGGTCAGTGCATTGAACAATTAATTAATTTTTTTTTAAACTTGTGTTAAAAACATAGGTAACGCCCTATTAATAATTTGAGCTTGTTAAAAAAGTTTTTATATTCAAAATAAAAAATATACCATAAGCATAAAACATATTTTATTATGTATAATTGTGTTGTTCTAAACTCGAGAATGATATAATGAGAAAAAAATACTGAACATATCTTACAAACTCAGTTTGAACAAAAAAACTTGGAAATGTGCATTTACATTCATTATTAAACGTATGGCCTAAAGAAAAAATATCAACAATGTCCCAGGCAATACTCTATTTTATTCTAAACAATTTCATATACATGATAAAATGGTATAATTAATGTGATTTTTTTAAATTCTTCTACTCATCACTTAAAGTGGCTGTAGCAGTTGGTGTTCTGATCACTGGTTGCAGGGTTAAGTAATAATACTGCCTAAGAATCGCTGGGAACAGATGCAAGAAAAATTGTCTTCGAAGAAAGGATATTCATTCAAAACCAGAATTAATTCTGCTTTAAATAGGAAACTCAATGGGGGATTTTCTCAGTGAGGTAGAAAAACCCGAATAATAACTTTTCATATAAGTACAAAAAATCTATAGTACCCAAAAGTACATCGGATACATGGAAATCATCCTATACAACAAATTCAGTTGTGTGCATATGCAAAACTATTAAAAAATATTAGCTGAAAATTTCCAAGTGACCAGCTGGAATTATCTTCAAGGGCACTACAGAATACCCTTAATACAATTTACCTCAAACCAATCTTCGAGTGTAAAGAAGCAACACACTTATGACTGACAATATACTTTATACACTTTAAAGAAACCTTTTATATTACACTGGTTTGTGGAATAAAATTCATATAGACAAAATATTTGATTTTATTTTTATAAAACAAAATATTTTATATATTAAGACAAACAATACAAAGCTTAGAAATATTTTTCATCTTATTTTAATAGCAAAATATAAATTTGTTACACACTTAGAGTTACAAAATTCTTTACATGTAAGGCAAATAGGCGATATAAATTTAAACACATCAACTATAAAATATGGCATTACAAAGATTAACACAATTTGTACGTAAATAATACAAACATGTTTGACTTGGAAATGTCAATGATAATATGACAAATATTAATAAGTTGTTCCTAATCATCATTTTACCTTGGTCCATACATTTCTTAAGCAACTGCTCTTACTATACCTAATTAGTTCAAAAATATAAGTTTATATTTTAGTAAATGTTATAAACTAAAGCTACTTTTCATAACGCATGCAAAGATTTATTTCTACTTATAAATCCCTTTAAAATTACTAATTTGAAGCCTAGTTGGTTTGAATCAAGGAACCACAATTTGATTCAATTTAATGTATATCTGTAAAAATGGCACCCCCAAAATAACAGTACTCATTTAAAAAAATATATTTAGCCATAGTTCATGGCAGAAATAATATTCTGGAAACCCTAATAAATTTAATAAAATTGCAAGGAGACAGTTTTTTGCAAAGTTAAATTTTTGATTAATGTAAGACTAAATTAGGTAACAGTTTGACTATTGATCCATAAATTTAATGATAAAATGCGGATAAATGAGTTTAAAGCCTTTGCTTTATTCTCTCCTGTTATAATATAAACCACTGGTATTTGGTTTCAAAATCAGGTACAATTTAATCTAATAGGACTAAGAAATCTATTAACAAAATTAGAATTCTAAGAAAAGTTCAAACTATACAAAAGAACGTTCATCAAAATTCATAAATAATTGTTTTGTATCTGTGAAAAAAAAACTACAGCAACATAGTGTGTGGACGACTTTTGAAACCATTGTTTTTAATAGTAAGTAAGCTTCTTAGGTGAAACATATCAGCAAAGAAAGTAGCTATAGTTTTTTTCACTTAGTTTCAAAACAATTATTTATGAATATAATCAATGAATCTAGATGGTTAGAGCAAACCTCAAGTTACATCAACCATTGCATGTTTTTACAATTGATTGAATGGGTTTTAGGAAACTAAATAAGATTAAGGGCATTACTGTAATTAAAAACTGTCTTTATAGAATAGAACACGTCAATAAATCAATATAGTTTTCAAAGAAGACAGTGATTGAACTGAACATTGTAGAAATGTGTTGGAAATGCAATGATAGGTGTTTGTGACTTAATCAAAATTTCAGAAGTATTTGTGTGATAGTCAACTTGCGATCACATTTTTTTATTAAAAAAAAAACTTTGAACTATCTTGAAGAACTTTGTTGAGTTATTGGACTTGAAACTTTTAAATATACAAGAAAGATACAATTTTAAAATATTGGTTTTTTAGAAAATGGGTTTACAAATTTCCTTTAGAACCAATATTACAAACAATACAAAAACTTCAACATTTTATAAATTAATTTACTTTTAGTTTACTGTTAGTAGAAAATAATATAAAAAACCTTTTAATCACTAAAATGTGCAATTGGTAAAAATTAAATATTTGTAGTGTGTTAACATTATTTTGAGTGTGTGTGTCTGTGAGAGAGAGAGGAGAAAGAAAGAGAGTGTGTGTTTGATTCTGTGTTTGTCTGTGTGCATGCGTGTGTGTTGGTTTTAAGAAGTCATATTATAATTAAGTTGTCAACCACCTATTTAGTTTTATAATTATAAAAACATATTTATGTAAATATAATTAAATATCTGTATTTTAGATCTTTTTATATTAAACTGAATATCACTGAACACTTTTTTTCAATTCACCATTAATGTAGGGCTAAAGGATCATATCTTCTGCTAATAAGAATAACACAAATATTTATATCATTTCTGAAAAAAGAAATTCTTAGACAATAAAAACTAAATGAATTGGTACTCTATTTGAAAATAAACACTCCATGTTTATCGCCTTATTTATATTTCCACAATTAAAAAATTATATTAAAAACTTAGTTTTTAATATATGTATGATAAGTATTTTTTATTAAGAAACAATTTTTATATATTGTTAGTGATTTAAATTTGCACTGAATAGAATATCTATCAATATATTATATAGTATTTCCATTTTAAACAGTATAAAATTTTATACAGTAAAAATATTACTTACAACATTAGTTTTAATTATTAGTAATTAAGTAACAAACCTGAAAATCATAGTACTAAATTACTCTAATCATCATCTACTTTTTACAAACCATTAAATTTATTTCCTTTATTTCAAATTTTTTACTATTTTATATTTATAAAATAAATATTTATTATAACTGTGCATACAATTAATTTTTCAGATAATTACTGATCAACACAATACTGAAAAATTAATTATTTCAGGGAATGGGTTTAGATATCGTAGTAAAATACAGAGGATTTTTATTTAAAAAAACATAATAATAAATATTATAAACTATTTAAGATATACCTTAACCTACATTGCGGATCTCTGAATTAAACAATGAAATGTACTATCGTGAAATTTATCTGTTGAAATTGTAAAAAATAAATTACTTTTATTTGGAGTAAATTTGAATGTCCTATGCAGCAGTTTTTAAATGCTGTTTCCCTCTAAATATTTCTACCATTATTTATATTTCAAACATAATTATGAGTTTCACAAACACCCCTTCCATTAATTAACTAATAAAGTTTTACCTCTTAACATGAACTTATATGTACTAAATGGAATTTGAACAAACGGATTAAATTAAATTTTTAAATGTTATAACTATAGATTATTATAATGCATGCACTATAACAAAAAAATATATGTTTACAAGATATAAACAAGTTTTTTATAAAAATTATGAATTAACTAATTTATGTAATAAATTTATCATTGATTAGAGCAAAAATATATTCTACCAGAAATTATATTAACCAGTCAAAATATTATATACTGTGTACTTACATTATTTGGGGGAAAAACCACTACTTACTGTTAATTTTCAGCAGAATTGTTTCACACTAGATTAGTACATTATCAATTCTGTGAGTCATGAACAAGACATTTACAAGTACATATTATATACTATGTAATAACATTCTAGGTGAGATTAACACACTGTAACTGACATTCTTTATTTCAAAAAAATATATCTTTATAACAAAATAATTATAAATGTCTTAACTATTAATAAACAGCAAACAAAATTTAGATAAAGATCAATCAATACATCAATCAGCTAAACTGGATAATAAACATTAAATTTAAATATACAGTATATTTGAACAAAAATCACAAATAGATTGTCTTATTTCAAAGCTAAAATAGCCTATATGATTCAAAACCTTGAAATCTAATGCCTGGCACATAATATTTTAGCAAGTGAAACATTTGTTGAAGGTGAAATTCACTAAGCATAGCTTCCAGTTCCAACTCCTGGCATTGTAAAGTAATAACTGTTTACTACTATCAGGAAATAGATTTCAAGAGCTGAAAAAAAAAGTTACATAAACTAAATTATGAAATAGAATATAAGATTTTTTTACATTTTCAATAATAAACTTTAAAGTTTCAAATTATTTATGGATCATGGATTATTACACATTATTGATGTTCTAAATTAAATTTTGTGTGTGTGTGTGTGTGTGTGTGTGTGTGTGTGTGTGAATGAAAAGCCAGAGTATTAACCCTACAATGACATAAGGGCTTGGCGACTCAATCAAGTAATAAAAAAAACGAGGGCTTGGTTGGAGGTATGTCATTTTATCTATTGCAACTGATGACAGGACATGGTGTTTTATCCCTAATGCTAAAGGCAAACTGTGTGTTAAGAACAATATCTAACCTATTACAGCTTTAGATTCTGAATTTTGTGTTTGCCGCTATATAAATGAGCTGTTATCAGTTTCACAGTTTTGTACACTAAACAGCACTCATTTTGTTTCATTTTCCTGGCCGCCATGTTGTCAATAACTAGTGCAGTTAAGATGGCTAACCGTTCTATACTTCTTCTGTTCACTTTGTTTAACGTCGGAACCGCCTCACCAGAAAGTATCTCCTCATGACACAACTTGCAAGAAGGACTTCAAGCCACAACAATGTCAGGTCCCATAATAGTTAAAATCTGTGATTGCTCTAAATTAGTGAAAATTGTCTTATAAGGTCTAACCTCAATCAGCCACATGTATGCATTGTCCAAAGCTCAACCTCATTGTATTTGTCCATAGTGAAGTGGATTATTGTGCAACCCTAGTGGTACTTTGTTCATACTACCTTACAATAAGTAAATTACTTAAATACAATCAAGTGTTATAGTGAAATATAAACCGTCAGTGGATGTGATATTGAAAGACATGTATTAACTGCTCTATGGTAGCAGTACCTCATAAGCCAAATAGTGTTATCTTATTGTTAAGCATTCTTGTTGTAAATTGATGTCATTGCTACAATTTAACTTATTTTCTTGGTTGTTCTGGGGTGGTTCTCCAGCAGAGACTTTCTTTAACTTTTATCAATTTGTAATATTCATTTTTGGGGTAAACCCCAACACTGTGCACAGTAAAATAATTAAATGCCAGGTAAATAAATTGAAAAATAGGTAAACTGGTGCCCAAATATTATAATTAATACAAACATTTAATCACATAGGGTTTATGTTATAATTTGGAAAGAAATACAGTAAACTCCCGATTATCCGTGGAATAGGGTGGCCCGGCAACGCTGGATAACGAATTCCCCGGATAATCCGCTATGAACAAAGAATACGCAAAACGATCAAATTTGAAGAGTTGAAGAAACCCATACGGAAACGATCCAGGAAGAAACAAGAAAGTCAGTCAATTTTCAGGACTCAAAAGGGTCAAGTTCTAGGACTCGAGGGAGAAATATGTTTAGTTTTAGTAAGAAATGTTAATTTCAAACAAAGTAACGTTGCAAGGTAAAGTATCAAGTGAGATTAATAAGAGAGATTATTAAATAGAAAGTGAAGTAAAAGAGGGAGATTAAAGGGTAATAAGTAAGAATCAAGTAAGGGAGATTATTAAGAATGAGTTATATTAAGTGAGTGAGATGAAAAGTAGTACAAGAAATTAAATAAGGGAGATAACTAGATAGTAAGTGGAATTAATAAAGGAGTGATTTAATAAAGTCAGTTACACCATAGAATTATTTCGAGTGATTAAGAAAAGTGAAATTGAAAGGAAATTATTAATAAGAGAATTAGTGTCAAGTGAAGTGAAAGAAGGAACCACATAAGTAATAATTTATCTTAAATTTAAAGCCAACTCTTTAAAGTAACAAATATTAAGAATCTTTTAAACTTTATTAATTCTTAAAAAAGTAATAATTCATTCAAATATAAGATTCATCAAACCAGGTGCAGTAACCTATGAACACACCTTGAAACAATTAAGGACAGATTATTAGAATTGTTAATTTATTAATAATTATAAGGGTCTTGATTCCTACCTGCAAAAGTAGAGTTAGTTAAAACTAATGTTATATAACTAACTATAAATGCTAACGTTTAAAGTCAGGATTACAATAAATCAGTTATTGTAAAAGCAAGTAGCTGCGTTAATAATTGATTTCCTAAGAGTCAAATATTCTGAGGACGATTAGAGAAGTTATGTTATTATATATATATATATATATATATAATATATATTCGGTCAAGTGACCGAAAGGAGCCTCATCATACAAGGTAAAATCATTGCACTTAATGGTGGATAAAATTACTTACAATAGTAATATATTAACTTCATAAAGTCTGTGCAACAGAAAAACAATGGACAACGTAATATATATATAAGGTTAGTTCTAGTAGAGCTTAGAGCTAAACACTTGTAAATATTTACAAATTTGCCTATAGTAGCACTTACTTATATTTGTTGAGGATGTTCGTGTAGGGAGATGTGTCCCATTGTCAACTCAGACCGTAACTCATTACGGTCTGAGTTGACAATAGGACACATTTCCCGAAACGGCCGCCCTCAACAAATATAAGTAAATGCTACTATAATCAAGTTTGTAAATATTTACAAGTGTTTAGTGAAAACTAGTAGCTCACGTGAAGATGTAATCAACAAATAAGACCTTAGAGCTTATTTAGGAATTTTTGGACTAGATAGGAGACTGACAGACTTACCTACTGACAATAGTCCAAAAATGCAATCTCTTGGAAATAAATAAATAGACACATATAAAAACATATCACACCATTGAAATATTTCTTCAAATAGGCTTTTCTTTTTCTCTTTTTTGATTGTTAAAGATCATTGTATGATCGAAATATTTCAATGGTGTGATATGTTTTTATATCTGCCTTTTTATTTATTTCCAAGAGATTACAGTTTTCGACTATTGCCACTAGGTAAGTCGGTCAGTCTCCTATCTTGTCCAAAAATTCCTCTGTCTGTCTGTCTGTGTGTGTGTGTGTGTGTGTGTCTGTCTGTCTCTCTCTCTCTCTCTCTCTCTCTCTCTCTCTCTATATATATATATATATATATATATATATATATATATATATATATATATATATATATATATATATATTTATATATATATTTAGGTTAGTTTTGGTTGGTAAAGATTATTTAGATTTTTTGGACTAGGAGACTGACAGACTTACCTTGGTAAGAGTCCACTCTGTAATCTTGAAATAGAAACACATAAAAGCACTTAAACAATGATATATTTCAACCACACCGTGGTCTTTGTCAATCGAAGAGAAAACACAAAAAGAAATATGAGAGAATGAAATAAAATAATTGTAATCACAGATTGTGTAGAGTAGAAATCAGATGTCACAGATGCACAGATTAAAGATATATATATATATATATATATATATATATATATATATATATATATATATATATATATATATATATATGAAGTTAATATATTAACTTCATAAAGTCAGTGCAACGGAAAAACAATGGATAACGTTAAATATCAAGAATATATATATATATATATATATATATATATATATATATATATATATATATATATATATATAGGAATTTTTTGGACTTGATAGGAGACTGACAGACTTACCTAAAGGCAATAGTCCAAAACTGCAATCTCTTGGAAATAAGCACATATAAAACACTTAATACACTTTTATTTGAAATTTCATATAAAAGTGTATTAAGTGTTTTATATGTGCTTATTTCCAAGAGATTGCAGTTTTGGACTATTGCCTTTAGGTAAGTCTGTCAGTCTCCTATCAAGTCCAAAAAATTCCTAAATAAGCTTTAAGCTCTACTAGAACTAACCTATAAATATATATATATATATATATATATATATATATATATTCTTTCCATGAACATATGAGTGATTATAGTTTATATAAGTCTGTCAGGGGAAAAGAGATAAGGCTATTTGGAAAAAAAATAAATAAATAAATGGATATATCTGATGTTGAGGTTAGGGGATTCTCTGGACTTGGTATACCACTGGTATGATAGTTCCCACCTTCTCAGTTCTGAGGGATTGCAATCAGGGGGGAGTGATTTAATTATTTTTGTGGTATAGCAGTCATCAAAAGTTGTGATGTGACTCGCAGCATGTTGAGCTGTTGGTCTATCCATATTCATAATTTTAACATCATGTCTGTGGCCATTCATTCTGATATTCAGACCATCCATAGGTCTGACCTACATAGGCCTGACCACGGATTGTTTAATATTCCTGATGATGTTGGTACTGTTAGCCAACGAAAAGCTTTGAATTGTAAATTCAAATATAATTCTTGTATTTGTATTTTGACTTTTGTTCTTTATTAATACACAAGAAAACATATTGCGATATATATATATATATATATATATATATATATATATATATATATATATCCGTCCAAGTCATTGTGAGAGAATAAGGCATGTATTATTGAATATCAACGTTAATGAAAAATGCATGGGAAACAGACTATAGAGAGGAGAAAGTTGCCTTGGCGTCATAGTTTGAAAAGCAGTTTGAACATAATTTTTTTCCAAGATAATTTGAGTAAAAGATAAACTCACACATATACTACAATAAAGTAGTAAACTGAATAGCCTATACATATCATATTTACTTACCCGTTCTCACAATTGTTTGGATAATAGCTTTTGCATCACCACCTCCAAAAATATTAAAAATCATAATTATAATGCCCACAACAAGGAGAACTGCAGTTACGATAATATAGAACTTCACAAACTTCTGTTTTTCCTAAAAAATAATATAATTACATTAATAAACACCACTATTTACATATTTATCACTACCTATGTAAATTCTTACTATAAAATATAACATTTTTATAAGTATACATTTAATTGCTTGTATAAAATTTAGACTCTTTGGTCTAGATAGGAGACAGCCCAACTACCTGGATAGTAGTATATTTTATATTTTTTTAATAAATGCATATACACACTAAAGCACTACAATACTTCAGGCACACCGGATCCTTTGTCAATCAGAGAGACATTCAATAATGTGAGTCACAGATTTGTATTTAAGATTAGATATCCAAATGTCATTACTTATATGCAGGGTCGAAAAAGTATATTGTTTCATATATTGTTTATATATATATATATGTATATTTAAAAAGTAATTTTTTGGGTATCTAAGTTTAACTTAATAGTTTTCACTCCATTATTCAAATAATTACAGTAAACTCTCACTAATCCGGCAGATATGGGACTGGGATACTGCCGGATTACTGGAGGGTCCATTAAAAGCAATGTACATTGATCGTTCATATGCCCAAAAATAAAAAAACATAAGAAAACAGTCCCGTATTGTACTTGAATGAATGTACTGGTCTGATATGTACTTCACAATAAAGGTTACCTTACCTTTAATGGTAAAAACAAAAATGTTTCTCTATACACTGCAACAACATTGATCACTTGCACTTCAGTAACAGTCACCGTACATAATTACTGCAACAACATATGGTTCGAATTTGTTTGTATATCACAAGCTACACAACTAGAAACGGGCATCGTAAAAGTCTCTCAACATGCAGTGAAAAATATACAAGTTTTGTTTACATATCGGTTATGTTCATATCTTCCATCTTTGACAATAACGCCGGATCACTGGAGGGGTTGGATTATAGAGAGTTTACTGGATTTATTTATTCAGTGAATTCAAGATTACAAAAAACTTTATATAGATACTGATAAATGTAACTTTAATATTTGTTTAAAAACATTTTTAATAATAAAAATTACAAAATTTAAAGTTTGTATAAGGAAGAAGAATGTAGTTATCCAATGTTAAGATTAGAGAAACGGTAAATAGAGTTATTCAATGTGAAGGTTAGAGCGAATGCGAATGGAGTTATCTGATATTGAGCTTAGGGGAGCTTAGGGACTCTAGACGTGTTTGTATCACTGATATGATAGCTCTCCTCAGGTCTGGCAGATGCAACAACCATCAAAAGATGTGATATTGTGACTACTAGTATAATGAGCTGTTGAACTAACTATATTCATGAAGCTGTTTTTGTTAATATACAAATGCTTTACAGCTACTATGGAAATTGATAGCTAACACAATAGTAAAACTTCCTGGTAGGACATACTTTATTCCAACTGAACTTAGATGCCACACAGTGCAATCTGTTTCTAAGAAATATTGCAATAAGCCATCTTGCGCTAGACAAATCCATTCCTCTTTGCCTATAAGTTAAATTTGTTTTCCAATTATAATTTTATCCAAATATTGGAGTTATTATTTACTAGTTAGCTGTGTATTCAATTCATAAGACTAGGTTTTATTAATATCCTTGGATATTGTACTCCATTATGTTCGGTGAAAGTTAATTAACAACTTTACATTAATTTACAACTATCCGATCTTTAATTTTGTGTAAACTTGTAAAAACTTACTGGGACAAAATGTTTTTAAACACTTCATGGCGGTCTTTTTCAGTGTCTAAATGTTCTGCTTGGAGTTGTTGTTGGGTTAAGTGGTAGCGATTTTTAAAGTTTATGTGATTTGTATTGTCTGTCGTTTAATAAATTTGTTTTTGTGTTTTTGTTTGTAAATTTCATACTGTTCTAGAGATGTTGAAATTTACAAATACACTAAAACACAAAATACAAACATGTTAAATGAACATACCCTATACAAATCACATACACTCTTTGACACAATTGAAAACCTGCTTTTAAAAACCGTTACCACTCAACGCAACAACAACTCCAAGCGGAACATTTAGTCCCTAATAATGATCACCAAGGAGAGATTGAAAACGTTTTGTCTCAATAAACAAATTTACAAAAAATTAAAGTTCGGATAGTCACAAATTAATGTAAAGTTATTAATTTTATTAATGGTTTAGAACATGAATATTGTTCAATCTTTCCCCAGTTATGTATGACTTGACTGATAAGTTATGCTCCAAAACAAAATTTACCTTGTCATAAAACCATTTTTGGTATTATTTACCACCAACCTAAATGCAATGAATCTTTCTAGTTTAAATAGTCTGGTATTTGTGGTATTCTTAAATTCTCCTTAAATGATTAAATGCCTTAATAATCCTTGCATTCTGACCTGCATTGAATGTGTTTCTAATACGTTTACAATTTGACATAAAATAAAAAGGTATTTCAAAAAACAATAGATATTGGATATTTTAAAACATATAATTATTAAAATTAATTTGTATGAAAACAATAATAACTACATAAGGATTAATAAGGCCTGACAAAATAACCTTTAAGAGAGTTGATAAAACAAACAAAAAAACATAGAATTTAACAGCAACTAATTTTGGATAATCTAAATGTATCACTTAATGAAGATAAACAACTTAACTGCCTTATAAAAAGGTTTCTGCCACAATTTTTCAACTAAAAACAAAGAAATAATTTTTAATGAAAATAAATAAGTTTAATTTATCTTCATATACTATGCACAGTAAGAAATGTTAATTGAAAATGTTTTACAAAATTAGACATTTAATCAAATGAATACACATAATTAATATTAATACGAAACAAAATTTGTCTTACTTGGTATACTCCTATTAGCAACAGCAAATCAAAAATGACACCCAAAGCGGAGAGAACCAATGCAATCCACAGAGCCACTTTCAAAACTGAAACAAAAAATAAATAAATTATTGCTTTTTCTCATCTTTATTTCAAGATATTACTTTACACTTTTACACCATAACATTTATTGATAGCTAAACACAAAGTACCAATTTTTTTATAAATGAATACTCACTTAGATCCTTCACACCAAAAGTGAATTCTATTACAGACAAGTGTTTACTCAAGTAAATGTGTAAGTAAAAATATGTTGTTTCTATCTTGAATTTGAGTTTTATGCTTTTACACTAAAATATATTTAGACTTAAGAAGCACTGACTGTCATTCAAAATGAAAAATGTGAGGAGATATCCCAATGTGAAGCTGGATTGTAACAGTCCATAATCCGAGTTAACAATGGAATATGACTATAAAAATTGGTATCTTAATAATAAATTGAAGTTTTTGTTAATATGAGGTAAGTCTATATATTTTAAAATGACTATGTACAAAATATATAAACAAATTAAAATCCTAATTGATAAAAGTAAATAGATATATTTACTAAAATAAGTAGGATATTACAGTATATAAAAACTTTTAAAAAATAAATTTAAATCAAAAGTTTCTCAGTATAAAGACGTTTTTCCTTGTTCATTGAATGAATTAAGATGTTCAAAAGGAATTTAAAACCAAACTATAGATCTATGATCCTGTATTCAAATAATATTCATAATTTCCCGTATTTAAAGGGTCAATACAATAAATAATGTAGCACAAGTTAGTCACTTTATGTACCCAGGAGAGCTTTTTGTGTATTTGTATTAGAATCTTTGTAGTTTATTTCAGATTTAGACTAATTTTTGTTAAATTCTTCCTCTTTCTCAATCAATTTAAAAAAATTTTTCTTTGAATAGAATGTCTTTAAATATGCATATTAAGATTTCAATTTCTCAACACTGCATTGCATAAATGATAAAGTAAATGTTCACACAAGTTATTTTTTTAAAAATTATCATTTAAGTAACAGAAAATTTCACTAAAACTCTGATGAAAAATCAAAATAACAGAATTATTAAATTATTTTTGTAAAAGTAAATATGGAATTACTTTCTAAAATGGATTTTACCGCACATAAAAACGCCTGAACTTTAGTAAAACAATGAAAATATAATTCAAGATCGTTTTGTCAAAATTAATGGAAACACTATACCTCAAGGAATGAATTAAATTTTTTAAATAATTAAATAAAATTACTTTTATTGGTTATAATAAATGGATTGATAATTCTAAATTTACAAACTCATTTTATACAAATAATAATTTACACTAAACATTTTAAAATGTTTATAAACTTGCCTATAGTAGCACTTTGTTGAGGAAGGCCGTTTTGGGAGATGTGTCCCATTGTCAACTCAGACAGTAACTGATCTCAAGGTTTACGTAGGTTAGGGTGTTAGGGTGGGGGCGGGATATTATGGTGGTGTGGGTGTATTTTGTGTGTATTAAGAGTTATGATGTCAAAAAGTGTGTGTGAGTTGTGAATTAATTGTGTATTGAGTATGTGTGTAGGGTGTAGTTTGAAGTGCCTGTATATTTCGTATTGTTCAGTTGTGTAGCGTTGGTTATTTCTGTGTTGTTTAAGTACCATAACGGTAATTATTACAATAATGACCTCAACAAAAAAGTACACAACTTCATCCAAAATAACAACATCATTACACTAAAAGAAGACCCAACAACAAAATACAACGCTCAAATCAAAGAAGCAATTAACAAAACAAAACTTATAATCCCGCACTACACCAAAAAGCACGTAAAACAAATAAAACCAATAGCCCCTAAACTAAACGCCCTGCCCAAACTTTACAAAACAGATATCCCAATACGTCCACTAATCAACCATACAAGCGCCCCTTCTCATCTTCTAGCCAAATTCCTCGACAAAACTATCCGAAACCATATAAAATTTAATAATCATTGTAGCTTAAAAAATAGCCTAAATCTAATAGACAAAATAAAAAACGTAAATATCCCACACAATTCCACTTTAGTTTCTTTTGATATATCAAATCTATATACAAATATCCCCATTCCAGAAACCATCAACATCCTCAAAAACATGCTTTTAGAGACAAATATACCACATACACACATTGACAAAATCATCCACCTCACAAAATTAATCACATCTCAAAATTACTACACCTAAAATAACACATTCTACAACCAAAAAGATCGTCTACCTATGGGCTCTCCCATAGCTAGCATCTTAGCAGAAATATTCATAAACCATATTGAACAAAACCACATTTTACACAACAATAAATACTCAGATAACATAATTTACTGGTACAGATACATTGACAACATCATAACATTATATAAAGGTAACACACGCATAGCACAAATATTTCTAAAACACCTTAATTCCATACACCCAAAACTAACATACACCATCGAAACAGAACAACAAAACTCTTTCAACTTCCTAGACTTTACAATTAAACGAACAGACAAACAAACACATAAATTCAACATATACCGAAAACCCACTAGTACCAGTACGACCATTCACAGCTCCTCAAACCACCAACACCAACATAAACTAGCTGCTTACACCACCATGATATATCGCCTGCTTAAAACACTGTTAGACAAAGAACACTACCAGGAATTAAACGCCATAAAATATATAGCACAAACTAACGGATACAACCCAACAATGATTGACAAATTATGCAACCGCCTAAAAAATAAACCCAACAACAAAATCGACGACATTTACAACACCACTGGAGTTTACAAACTAACTTGCAGTTCGTGCCCCAGTTTTTACATAGGCCAGACAAGGAGGTCCTTCTACACACGTTACCAAGAACATATAAAAGCACTGATCAAACTTCGCTGATCATCTCAACTCCACAAAACATGACAACATAGACATAACATCTAACCTACAAATTCTTCATAAACAACACAAAAATAACCAACGATACACAACCGAACAATACGAAATATACAGACACTTCAAACTACACCCTACACACATACTCAATACACAATTACATTACAACTCACACTGACTTTTTGATATCATAACTCCTAATACACACAAAATACACCCACACCACCATAATATCCCACCCCCACCTTAACCTACGTAAACCTTGAGATCAGTTACAGTCTGAGTTGACAATGGGACACATCTTCTGATAAACATTTAAGAGTGTTTAGTGATAACTAGTAGCTCACGTGAAGATGGAATCAACAAATAATAATTTACAGTTTAATAGGTGTGAGCAATTTGGATTGAAAATTAATAAATTTTGAGAATTGAGTTGAACGTATGTATGTATATATATATATATATATATATATATATATATATATATATAGATTTTTTGGACTAGGAGGCTGACAGACTTACCTTGGTAAGAGTCCACTCTGTAGTCTTGAAATAGAAACACATAAAAGCACTTAAACAATGATATATTTCAACCACACAGTGGTCTTTGTCAATCGAATAGAAAACACAAAAAGAAATGTGAGAGAATGAAATAAAATAATTGTAATCACAGATTGTGTAGAGTAGAAATCAGATGTCACAGATGCACAGATTAAAGATATATTGTTTCCATGAACATATGAGTGATTATAGTTTATATAAGTCTGTCAGGGGAAAAGAGATAAAGCTGTTTGGGGGGAAAAAAAAAAAAAAAAAAAAAAAAAAAAAAATGGATTTATTTGATGTTGAGGTTAGGGGATTCTCTGGACTTGGTATACCACTGGTATGATTTAATTATTTTTGTGGTGTAGCAGTCATCGAAAGTTGTGATGTTGTGACTCGCAGCATGTTGAGCTGTTGGCCTATCCATATTCATAATTTTAACATCATGTCTGTGGCCATTCATTCTGATATTCAGACCATCCGTGGTCATCCTATGTACTGTGCTGAGCAAAATTTACATTGTAGCTGGTATATGACATTTTTCGATGTACAATTATAATGACCCTGTATTTTGAAGACCATTTTTGTTGTTTGGCTGTTGAAACTATTTGCTGAGGGGTGTATTGGACACGTCTTGCATCTAGGTCTATTGCATGGGAAGGAGCCATGAGGAAGTTTGTGTGGTTTCTCTGCATCAGGGTCTGGTAGTTTAGGATTTACTAGGATGTTTTTCAAGTTGGGAGGTTGCTTGTACCAAATTTGAGGTGGATCGGTGAAAAGATTTTTGGTGTGGATGGAAGTTTGAAGAATTTTGAACCCATCTCTCAATATCTTATTGAGTTTATGTAGACCAGGATGGTAGTCTGTTATTAAAGACAGTTTATTTTGTTCTGTTCGTGGTTTGGGGTGAACCGAGGATTGTGCTGAATGAATTTGGTTTTCAATGAATCTTTTTGAGTATCCTCTTCTCTGGAAGGCTGTTGATATCTTTCTATTAAAATCTTCCAATTCCCTATCATTCGAACAGATTCTCTTACCCCTGATTGCTTGACTGTAATGTATCGTTTTATGTTTATTGGGTGGTTGCTGTCGAAATGGAGATATTGTAGGTGGTTTGTAGGTTTGATGTGAATTCCTGTGTTGATATTTCCATTCTGGAGTGTTACCTCTACATCCAAAAAGGTGATGGCTGATGTAGATTTCTCCCAGGTAAATTGAAGTGTGGAGAGTTGTGTCAGGCTGTCTAAAAATGCCTCAAGTGTTGAAGCACCCTGTGTCCAAATTAAGAAGATGTCATCTATATATCTATACCAACATAATGGCTGGTGTGTTTGTGTCTTTAGAAAACTTTCTTCCAACAATCCCATGTACAGATTTGCGTACGATGGTGCCATTCTGGTGCCCATTGCTGTTCCCTTTATTTGCAGGTAGTTCCTTCCCTCAAACTGAAAGTTGTTCTTCTCGAGGATGAACCTGGTTAGGTTCACAAGAAAAGGTGTAGTGGGAGAAGGCTTGCCTGGGCGTTTGTTTAGAAAATTCTCAACCGCAGATAGGCCGCGTGCATGAGGGATGTTGGTATAGAGAGAGGTGACATCTATGGTGACCAAAATAGTTACCAGGGGTAGAGGTACAGATATTTTTGAGAGTCGATCTATGAAATGATTGGTGTCCTGGGTATGTGATGGAAGGTTCTTTACTAAGGGTTGAAAGCTGAAATTCTTTCCGTTACTGAATTGCCGCCAGAAATTATTGGTCTACCAGGTGGAGGGATTATGTTTTTGTGGATCTTTGGTAATATGTAGAATTGAGGAGTAGAGGGGTTTTCATTATATAATAATTATGGTGAACCATAGTTACCAACCATACTTTACCAACCAAAACTAACCTATAAATAAATAAATATATATATATATATATATATATATATACTGGTGGGACCTAGATACCTCTTGTTCCTTTATTTAGCACTTCCTCACTTCCGATTCATAATGTAACAGGGAATTAATAGTATATTTATGATAACCTAACCACTGCAGCGCACAGTATAATAGTGACCTTCATATAATAAGTAAGTACCAATTATTTATTACAAACCGTTATATTAATTAAATATACGCAATTGTTGGTATAAATTTACCTCTATATAAAATCTAAGCCAGGAGCGTAATGTAATGTTTCAAAATTCATCATAAATAAAAAAGGTTTACTTTCCAATTAACAGATGGAGTAGTCATTTATATAAAACAAGTTCACAGAATATCCTTCAACATGACCTTTAACTAGGGAAAGGTGTAACCCATCCCATGAGTGTAAAATTTCCAATGGTCATAAAAATCCCCGTTAATTAGTTTTGAAATGAATTTAGTTCTGTGCTGTAGGAGATTCGGCAGATGGGGATACGGGTCCTGTATGGTAAGTTGAGATAGCCTGGCATATTATAATGCCAGTGTGCAAAGCAACAAGCGAATGGTTTAGCATGAGTTGCCGCAGCAACATATACACATTAAATTTTGTGTTAAGAATTTTTATCAATTTGTTTTGGAATAGCAATTATTTAATATTATGTAGGACTATTCTCATTATATAATGTTCTTATTAATAATTACAGTAATACCTAGACTTACGCTACCCCGTCTTACCCGATTCCCAAGTTACACGGTTTTAAATCATACTGTCCGAGTTACGCAGGAACTGGCCTGTTCTGAAGAAAATGCCTGAAAACCTTTCATAGTGCATGAAGAGTAAATATTTCCAGGTTTTAAGGCCACCAAAGACCAATTGGCAGTGATGGTTTACACAAATGCAGTTGGTGACTGTAAGTTGCAACCAGAAAATTATTATTGCTCAGAAAATCCACGGGCATTCAACAATATTTCTAAAGCTAGCTTGCCCGTGATTTGGAAGTAGAATCGGAAGGCTTGGGTGACAGCTTCTCTTTTTGAGGACTGATTTGGTCATCATTTCATAACTCAAGTCGAACGTTTTTTTTTTTTGTCTAAACAAATTCCTATTAATTGACAATGCACCTGGCCATCCTCTTACTACTTTAACTAATTTTGATACATGCGTAAAGTGATATATTTGCCACCAAACACAACTAGTTTGCTTAAACCGATGGATCAGGGAGTCATCAAAATATTTAGAGCTTATTACACAAAAAGATCATTTGCACATCTGCAAGAAGCTATGAGACAGAACTGTTGGAGATTATGTTGAAGATTATTGGAAACAATTCAATGTTTTAGTTGCTTTGATAATCATTAGACAATCTTGGAATGAGATTTCACAAAAAACTTTGAATGGCATTTGAAAAAAGGTGCGTCTATTTTTTTCGCCAATGAAACTCAAGCGGAATCAGCGCCAGAGGCTGATGAAATTGTTGATCTGATTGAAGAAGTTGTCGGTTTTCCCAGACAACTCAATTTAGAAGTGGATAAATGTGATGTTCAAGAACTGCTGGATTTACACAACAAGGAGCTAACAATTAATTGATAAGCTCATAGAAATGCGTGAGGAAGAGCAAGACCTTAAAAAGTAGATTCTGTAGACTCAGTTGACGTAGAAGATGAAATGACAGATAGAACCTTGACAAAATGCCTTTATTTAATTGAGCATAGGTTACAAATTTTGGAAAATACTCCAACAATAAGCGTATTTCTGCCACAAAAAAAAAAAAAAAAGAAAATTAGCGAGTTACGAGGAAATTCTGTGTGAGAAGAAAAAACCTTTAATTGGTCAAACGAATTTATTAGATGTGATGAAGCTTTCTATGTCAAAATAACTTCTTTTTACTTACTTCTTTGCAATATGTATGTATAATATTGTTTTTGTTAAATTATGTATTTAAAATTTTATTATATACACATTTTTTTCTAAATATATTAGTTTATTTAGTCTTTGATCCCAATTAAACAAGATTCCTATGTGATTGTATGTAAAATTATACCCAGACATATGTGAATTCGATTTACACGGCTATCGCTTGGTCCCACCTATCGCTAAGTACAGGATATGACTGTACTCATTTTCAACAACTATTTGCAATTTTGTTTTACTGGATTGCATCTAATCCAAAATAAGGTTATGAACAGAATAAATAAAATCTCACTTATATGTATAGTCTCTGTAGAGTCATCTGTAGGTTTAGGTTGGCTTCCAAGATAAACCAGAACCCCAATACTTGACATAGCAAGGATTAAATAGCCAATCTGAAAACAAGAGAATTAACATTTGTAACTTTTGTAAATAATAACTTTATCCTATAACTGAGGGGTTTGTTTTAAAATTTTGTAATTGGTAATTAAATTTTAATAATTCTTGAGTTTTGGGAAAGAGGCTTAGACAGATACAAAAATTGATTTTTTAAAGAGTAATATATATATATATATATATATATATATATATTAAATATATTAAGTATGGTGATATGTTTTCTTGTAATATAGTTAATAAATTTAAAATATTTTAAAAACAAGAATACTTTTAATGAATATATTTATTCAAAGCTTTTCGCAGATAAAATAGTACCAGCATCTTCAGGAAAATAATTATCTAATAAAATATTTTTACAAAATTAAATCATATGTGCTACAAACGACCATATGTTTATAAGTATTGCACTTTATGTAAATTTTTCTATAACATCAATGACTTTATAAATAGTTTGGTGCCTTGATCTCACTTGAATTTGTTCATCAATTAATTTGTCTTTAACTTTATGCTTATAAATTTCCAATGTTTCAAATATATTCATTTTTAATCCTTTATTTAATTATTTTATTAATTTCATATATATATATATATATATATATATATATATATATATATATATATATATATATTTGTAGATTATGCAACACTTTTTTCTTGTATACACTTATCACTTTCACTTATGTACTTAAACAAGAATCTTACTTGGTATTTATGCGACTAGTCTCTGAAAGTACTCGCATAAATACCAAGTAAGATTCTTGTTTAAGTACATAAGTGAAAGTGATATATATATATATATATATATATATATATATATATATATATATAAATGAAGTTCATAAAGTCAGTTCATGAAACTTCATAAAGTCAGTGCAATGGAAAAACAATGGATAACGTAAAATACCAAGAATATATATATATATATATATAAATATATATATATATATATATATATATATATATATATATCAATGGAAAAACAATGGATAACGTAAAATACCAAGAATATATATATATATATATATAAATATATATATATATATATATATATATATATATATATATATATATATATAATACTTTTTTCTTGTTTAATAATTTAAAACAACATAGGTTATTCAAATACAAGAATATTTATTAATTTATATTCAAAGCTTTTCGTTGGCAAACAGTACCAACATCATCAGGAATAAAAATATATTGTTTAAAAAAAAAAAAAAAATATATATATATATATATATATATATATATATATATATGATGAATAGTAATTATCTGGAGTACATCCGTTCATTCTGCAAAGCATAAAATCGCAGTTCCGTTTCGCTAGAATCTCATCTAGCACTGACGAGGTGAACCCAACAACAGTTGAAGAGCGAGTGAAGAGCGCAGATAACTCTGCTCCTATATATAGAGGTAAGAAGCCATGCCCAATGATGTCAATTCATACATTGACGTCAATCCACATACACCTGAGCCAAACAATTACTCACATTCCTTTCCATTTGTTCACCTTTCTGCCAATAAAATCTATCGATGACACATTTCCACACTGCGAATGTGAGTAATTGCTTGGCTCAGGTGGTGTGTGGATTGATGTCAATGTGTGAATTGACGTCAATGGGCGTTGCTTCTTTCCTCTATATATAGGAGCAGAGTTTTCTGCGCTTTTCACTCGCTCTTCAACTGTTGTTGGGTTCACCTTGTCAATGCTAAATGAGATTCTAGGTAAACGTCGGAACTGTGATTTTATGCACTGCAGAATGAATGGATGTACTCCAGATAATAACTATTCATCATATTTTTCAATCCGTGAAGGAATATGTATTAGCATATATATATATATATATATATATATATATATATATATATATATATATATATATATATATTTTTTTTTTTTTTTTAGGTTAGTTTTGGTTGGTAAAGATTATTGTTTAAGAGCTTTTATGTGTTTCTATTTCAAGACTACAGAGTGGACTCTTACCAAGGTAAGTCTGTCAGTCTCCTAGTCCAAAAAATCTATATATATATATATATATATATATATATATATATATATATATATATGTTGTTACATAGGTTATTCAATTACAAGAATATTTATTAATTTATATTCAAACATCATCAGGAATGAAAAATACAATAATGCAAGATCCTGATAAAATTACAAGAATGCAATAATATTTTTCATTCCTGATGATGTTGGTACTGTTTACCAATGAAAAGCTTTGAATATAATATAATAAATATTCTTGTATTTAAATAACCTATGTTGTTTTAGATTATTAAACAAGAAAACATATTATATATATATATATATATATATATATATATATATATATATATATATATAGAGAGAGAGAGAGAGAGAGAGAGAGAGAGAGAGCTAGACTAGCTAAACTTAATTTAGTATTTTATTAACACAATAATAGCTGAAATTATAGTAGTCGATAGAATAAATTGTGACAATAAAAGTTCTCAATTGAATGTTATCTATTGAAGTGTATTCTGATAAACAATATTGTTTGAAATGTGTTGGAAAATAATTTTAGATTGTTGAGTGTCCCCTAGAAACTAAAATTTGAAATGATTAATGATTTCTATGAAATTTATTAAGTTGAGATAAGATAGAAAGTCATATTTCGTGCTATTTTGGCACTTAAAAATTACATGTTGGATAAAATTATGTCTTCACCTTCCCAGGAATATACCCCAGAAATTTCCTAAAGTTTCATGGCGATCGGTTCAGTGGTTTAGTAATGCATAAGGCTCAAATAATCATTTTATATATATATATATATATATATATATATATATAGAGAGAGAGAGAGAGAGAGAGAGAGAGAGAGAGAGCTAGACTAGCTAAACTTAATTTAGTATTTTATTAACACAATAATAGCTGAAATTATAGTAGTCGATAGAATAAATTGTGACAATAAAAGTTCTCAATTGAATGTTATCTATTGAAGTGTATTCTGATAAACAATATTGTTTGAAATGTGTTGGAAAATAATTTTAGATTGTTGAGTGTCCCCTAGAAACTAAAATTTGAAATGATTAATGATTTCTATGAAATTTATTAAGTTGAGATAAGATAGAAAGTCATATTTCGTGCTATTTTGGCACTTAAAAATTACATGTTGGATAAAATTATGTCTTCACCTTCCCAGGAATATACCCCAGAAATTTCCTAAAGTTTCATGGCGATCGGTTCAGTGGTTTAGTAATGCATAAGGCTCAAATAATCATTATATATATATATATATATATATATATATATATACATTTATAATAATAATATATATAATATAATAATAGTATTATAATAATATTTATATGTATGTAACATAATATATTTATTATAAAACAATAAATAATGTGCATTACACCCATCCAATTGGAGAATCTGACCTGGAAAGCGGTTATTGCGTAAATCTAAGTCATCAGTGAGGTAGTGAGCCATCCTGCATGAAGTAAACATTTCACACTTGGTCCTCCTCATTGATCTGTGGTATTAAGGTTTTGTATCGTGTCCGGCTATATTATTCCGTTGATTCCTATCTCAAGAAAAAAAGGACCGTAAACTTTTGCCTTGTTCAATCGACAAAACATATTAGAGCTTCAAGGCTATCACAAACATGTAATTTTCTAAATATGTCAAATTTTCTAAGTATTTTCACTGTCCCAAACCTTTAACGTACAGTTACACTTTTCTTTACCTTGCCACTTGACTGAAACGTCAATTTGTCACTAAAGATGATCTCTAAGAAATATACGTCCTCATCTCGATTTAACACTTCCACACATTAGTTCTTATGGGAAATATTACCACTGTCTTATTTCTTTTAAAATAGTCAATTTATACGGTTTTAAATGGAAGCATTATCTCAACACACGCCCAACAGTCGTCTGTGGATTCTACAGCTAGTGAGAAGTAAGATGGATCGATTTCGTAGGGCTGTTAGCAAAACTTTGTCTCACTTGCTCACTTACCGTGCACCCTGTTTCTGCAAAACAATTATGGACCACATAAATTGTTGGCCTACTATAGTTTGATTTAAAACACAATAGGATTCTATGTAGGTGAAATTAGCCAGAGGGAGTAGAGAATACCGCTATCTGAGCGAATAGGGAGTTCACTTCTTGCTGCATGGGAGAGCCATGTTGCCAATTCGATGTTAAACTTTTGTTCGTCGCTCAGTTTCATCGTAGCTGTGGTGGAGTAATTTACTAGTGCTGTAGCTTGCTTCATTCTACCATTGGCGTTGGTGGGTTGAGAGTCGCAGCGTTCGAACTGACAACACCGCATCTCTACCCTGCCACAGACCCATTCCTATTCTACTTTAAATCAAAGTATAGGAGCATCTTTATCGCCCTTAGTACGTAAATTACGCTGTGCTGTTGTTAATGAGTTTGATTCTTCAAACCACTTAAAATCAAACCTAACTGAAATTAAAATTCAATAAATATAAAATACTAACACACACACACAGAGTTTGTTTTAAATTTAAGACAATTTTAAATACAATTTTTACAACTAAAAAATAAGTCGACCCGTTACTTTTCAACTGACTTAAATTTTAATCAGTTACATTTTCCCCTTAACTTCCTTTAGTACGATACATAAAACGCCTATAAAATGTAAAATATAAATACTAAAAAAATATATAAATATTATTTGATACCATCTTCACTTGAGTTACTAGTTTTACACTGAAAAATATTAGAACATATATTAGT
The DNA here is from genome assembly GCA_036971475.1 of Prosapia bicincta. Classification (NCBI taxonomy): domain Eukaryota; kingdom Metazoa; phylum Arthropoda; class Insecta; order Hemiptera; family Cercopidae; genus Prosapia; species Prosapia bicincta. The sequence goes on along the minus strand of JBAIZL010000005.1, from coordinate 249,577,247 downwards.
TTCTTATATTTGCCTATAGTAGCACTTACTTTTTTACTATTGAGGACGGCCTTTCCGGAAGATGTCTTGCTGTACATTCGTCGGAACGGCCGTATCGTAACTCAATAATCAAAAAATAAATGTTACTATAAGCAAGTGTAACATACTAAAAGCCTATGTTCGAGTGTTTTCAAGTGAAAAATATAAAAATAATTTTACCATTGAAGGAGGTAAGACATTGAGAAATGATTGATTGGATATTGAACTGGTTATGTTCAGGTCCTATATAGCTGCATTAGGTCATTTCACGAATGTATTATATCAACTAGAGTGACGTAATTATATATACTGTAGTATTAAATCTGAGCTTTAGAGAATATTGTTTTGATACAGTGAAGAAGCTGTTGACTGATATCTAAAATTTACTGACCACTTAGGTATGAATAATTAAGTGCCTATCATAATAACAGATGGTTTTGTTTAGAGTGAGGTTCATTTTGTCTATTGTGTTTATTGTTAATTTATAGTTTTGTTTATCTTCAATTCAGAAGACAAACTCCAGGCCACTTCCATAACATAAGCAAATCGGTTACTCACAATTAGTTCCCATTCTACTCGTTGTTTGTTAGCAATATTAGCCTAAAGTTTAAAAGGATTATAGCCTCTTGCGACAAAATTAGCAGATCAACGAATAATTGTCAATAAGCCTCTTCTTTAGTGGAGACATATTATTATGATACACTAATAATATAGAAACATTCTTCAGTGAAGAATTGCTTATTTACTCCATAAGTGCCTGTGGTAAATTTTGTATAATGTATTTGTGAAACTTGTTATAATCTTGTAAGTTTTTATTCACCTACTTTTCATGATTTGTGGTTATTATTTAAAAAAACAGACTTTTCAAGGAATTGCTAATGGTATCATAACTGTCTATGACGTTCAGCTAACTATTCAAAATGAAAGCGGTTATATACCACAGACTAGCAAGTATACCACAGACTAGCAAGAATTTAAAATTTCAACAAGTTTTTTTAAAACTTTAGTGAGACAGTGTTACAGACGTTTGCAACTGAGTTTAAATATAATTAATACCTGAGGATCACAGTTCTTATACCCATTTTTGAAGTGATAACTTCTTACACAAGTGGTGAACAAAACATGAGATTAAATCAATGCTTTCGCATCACGCTATTTCTGGAACGCATACCTTACAGCATACATTCCGTTAGGTGGCTCAAGTGAATTAAATGATAACATATGATTTCATGTAACAGCTAATTTTGTGTTTAGGTAATGTTGTAGAGGAGCCGTTTTACACGTAGATTATTCATTATTTATAATCGTAGATTATTTATTTAATAGTTTTGATCAGGTAATAAATATATTAATTTATTTAAATTCTGATATATCTCAATACAATCAATTCAATATAACGATAGTAACAAGTTATGTATTTTTAATTCAATTTTTGAAAAGAAAACCTTTTTAGGCCTCTCTTATACTTCTTAAAGAACTGACATGAATTGAATTTGTAAACAAATTTGTATTCAGTAAACACCTAATAAATATTTTTGTTACCCACGTTATTTTATTATTAATTATTACAATAAATATTAACCTTTATTAAATACATCCCTCAAGTAAAAATTGAATGAAAAATGTATTAAAATTTACATCTTTTTTTGAGGAATGTAAAGGTCAGATAAATAAAGATTAATATTTATTGTAGCTAATAATAAAATAATGGTGCAATTGAGAACTCTAACTAAAATGTTAACATTTCTTAGCATGAAATATTTTATTAGCTACCCACATTATTTTATTACTAACTACAATAAATATTATTCTTTATTAAATACATTCTTCAAAGATGTAAAAATTGAACGAAGAATGCATAAATTCATATTTTCAGCGATTTTCGTTGAAACTTTTGGGAAACTATTAGTTCTATTTTGTTATCACTTCTGTCGGGATTCCCCCGAGTCCCAGAAGCATATTTTTTTATTGAAATTGCGACATGTACTAGAATAACTTTTACAACATATGCAGCATGTATTTTTATTAGGTAGGAACTATGTTAGATCCATGGTATAGGCTATATAGGTATAACCTACATTATTTTCAGCTCTTTCTATTTGTTTTGTAGTTTTAAAATGTTTAAATGAAAATCGGAATCAAACTTTAAACTATGAAAGATCTAAAACCGAAATCAGTCCATATCTAGTTTTTAAAGTAAGTTAACAATTACATCATCATTTCTTGAACGCCTAGTTTATTTGTATGTTAAATTGCATTACGGTAAGTAGAAGGGGTTGATATCTAGCTACTGTCATGGCTAGAATAAAAATAGATAATGCAGAAAACTACTAAGGAAAGAACCCTCAGAGTTCCATTTTGCATAACACAAATCCAGTATAGCCTCTCATTTGCTGACATCGATATACCTCCACAAATATAGTTGTTTGTGTCAGGTATTCAGACAGGTCAATAAATAACAATAAAAAATACGGTTCAAAATTGTCTGTGAAAAGAGTATAAGACAATTAATGAAGTCCAAACATTTACTGAAATTAAAAACATTTACTGTAGAGTAAAAAAACTACATAAAAAATGTATAAGCTCAAAGTTTGTAAGGTTAGATAATTTGTTCTGACAGATAACTTTTGGAGCTACATTTGTTTGTAACTTTAATGGTAATAGTTTTGAAACGATTCAACTTACCAGTCCCAGCCATCCTATGATCTTGGTCCCAGTTTTTAGATTACAGCCACAGCAGCATGTTTCAACTTTAGGCAAGCTTTCCATCTTCACAGGTTACTGTAACCAATGAAAATAAACTGTTAAAAATAGATCATTTTACAAGTTCATTAATTAATACATTGTTATAATAAAGCTCCACCCCATCTTACGACCGTGCTTATTATTTTCACTGCACAGCGGTATGGGAATTTGAAAGATTACTATTAAAACCGATCTTAGATTAAGGGCTCCCTACTATAATAAATGTGTGAGAGCCAAAAGGGGCACAATATGATTGGTACATATTTCGGATAAATTAGCTGTATTTTATACTTTCATGAACTTTTATCAAACTGAAAATAAAAAGTTTTTATTTACTATTAAAACCAAGAATTTTATTTACTTATTAGAGGTTTTTCACACTTTCACATTTACGTTTGTCTTATCTTCTTCCTTTAATTACCTTCTTACCGTTGCATTTGTCATTAAAAAACATATGACAGTGGCGCGATTCCATTCTATGGGTCATTGAAAGTATATAAAGCTATTTTAATTTATTCAATGGCATATTGCTCAGTATTTTAATATGATAATATAATTTTCGAAATGCTTAATTAGTTTAATCTATGCATTGGTTCTCAAACTGTGATACATGTTACCACTAGTAACTAAGCAATAAACTATAATAAAATAGTGAAAGTTACAATTAAGTGACGTGACTATTAATACATGTAAACATAATGGGATTAAACACACAGTGGGCGACGCGATGTGAACAAGTTCCAGCCGCATCGCGTCCAGTCGTTCGTTAGCTCACAACGTTCATAGTTGCGTAGCTGATTGCGTTGTTGCCTGTGTTTTTGTGCCCCGTTTTATTATATCCAAAATTGTTACATCTAACTTTAAAAAAATACGTTATGTATATCTAACGTTTTCATTGTGTCGTTTTATTTGTTTCCTTTTAACGCAGCGCCAGGGGCGATACCCGGTCTACCCTGCCCACGCGACGGTCATTTCTTTGGTGTATGCAGGCACCGAAAGTTGATGTCCCTAATAGTGGGTCAGAAATAGTGCTCAAGTGACTGATAATGTCTTACGTTTCTTTACTCTGCTAAAGTGTCTGTATTGAATGAATAATAGATGAAAACAGAAAGAAGTTTGTCATACTAATTATTTAGAAAATTGAACCTAGTTCTAAAATACTAGGGTAATTCCTAAAATACGTTTCCTTATCCTGCTAAGAAAAAATGCGACGTGCTAGGAGAAATGTGGTAACACTGTCTTACTTAAACTCTCCCTCTCTCTATCCTCACCACTCCCGCTCGCTAGATTGCTCTGTGCCGGGCTAGCAGCCTTCGAAGTTGGAGTTCCCCATTGCTGTTATCGCCATTTGCGAAATTCGTGCTGTGATACGTTTCTTTTAAATGCAAAACAGATTTTACCTATTGACATTTATCATCAGTTCATCGAAGGTTATGGGGGAAAGTATATTTGTTCAACATGTTCGCAAATGGTGTAAAGAATTCAGCGAAGGCCGCACGAAAATTCATGAAGACTGAGCGGAAGGGCTTCAATTTCAGACGGAATTGTTGATAAAGTTATAAAGATATTGAATATTGCTTGAAGATCAGAGGATTGATATTAACGAACTTGCTTTGCGTATTCCTAAGACTTCCAACACCATAATTCATAACATTTTAACCAACAAATTAGACTATCACAAATTGTGTGTGTAGAGAGTACTGCGAATGTTTACAGAAAACCATAAACAGCAGCAGAGATTATCATTTATTCCCAAAATTATAGGAACACTGGTGTGACTCACACTTCAGAATATGAGGTCAAGGAGGAGGTTTCTCAATTCCTCAAAAGTTTGGCGGTGGAATTCTATAACAAGGGGTAGAAAAGTTGGAGCATCTTTTTCAAAAGTGTTTGGACAGAAACGGCGATTATGTGGAAAATAGCGAAAGTTTTAAGCTTTAAAATGAGAAAAGCTTTTTGTACATTAAGAACAAAAATAAAGCTGTCTATGTTTAAACATGATGGGAACCTTTTTTATGAATAACCCTCGTAAAAACCTCATTGATGAGTGCTTTAGGAAAGCGGATGTGATTGAACTAGGGTATCAGGGGATAAAACGGTACGAGACATTTTAAAGCAAAATACAAACTTATGACCTTTGCATTATATTACACTGTTTCCAGGATGAAACAGTGAAAAACAATGAAGAAAGTTACATATAATGGAATATGGCTTAGCGTTGACGAAAAGATTATTTCAGATTTGCAAGTGTGGATTCCCCTGCATCTGGTTCTATCATAGTGGCTAAGCAAAAAAAAAACATTTGATTTGTTGGACCTGACTGGTGATTCTGATGCCTCGACTAGTCGGTTTTGAGCAATGGTATGGGATTCGAGAGATTGGACTTCATAGAAAACCAGGGTGGTAATTACCAAGCAAGGGATGTTTTTCAACGTGATTTTGCAAAGTTTGTGGTTGTTTGGAGAACTTTCGCACGAACGAAATTATAATGCAGACAAATGGTGATGTTTTTGGAAGTCTTCTGACTTAAACACTGTGAATAGTGAGTGAACATTGAGCAGTGGGACAAAAAAGCGGCAAGAAAAGAGAAACAATCATGTCATGCTGGTAATCACAAACAAGATTTCCTGTCATTGGCAAGTTTGAGAAACTTGTTTAAGCAAAGAGCAAAGAGAAAAAGTTTAAGCAAAGAAAGATCATATGCGGGTAGGAGAGTAAACAAATCTCTAGTTCATTTTTTAACTAAGAATAATGAACAAACAACAAATATTTCAGCTATGACTTAAAAAAAAAATAGGGAAATAACTAATAAACATCTTGATTTAAAATGTTTTCAAAAAAAATACTGCTTTTTGGTTGATTTCCTTTTTCGTGAAACAGAGAGTTATCTCAGCCATGAAGCAAACCTACTACGCAAAGCTGTTAAAGTAAAAAAATATGGTTTAGAAAACTTACAAAAATTTATAATATCTGCGATAATAGATCGACAAGGGATTCAATCAAATCCATAATCTTTGTTAAAAGACTAGGATAAAACTATTGCCCAATTTTATTTAAAATAAATGGCAGCCAAATATTTATCAAGAAGAAAGTAAAGAACTTTCTTGTCCGGTTGGGGGGAAGTGAGAACACAGAGTGAACTGTTATGCGGATGCAATCGGATTTGAACCACTGGCGAAAGAAAAGATCGGAAATAAAGAAAGAGAAAAAAGAAGTGAAAAGAAACGAGTCCAATTCAGACGTGCAGACCTTTTTGCATGGATAGCTTTCGATGGACTGATTGAGAAGGAAGGCCCTAAATAGAGAAAGATTGTGATTCATCAGTAATTTGATGCTAAAGAAAGTGCAGATAAGAATAAAAAAAGGTTTTCTAAATGGGAAACAAGAACGAATGACTTGAACAACAAAATTGTACAATTGAGGTGTATATGAAATTTTTTAAAATAATAAATTCAGAGACATACAATAGCGCCACATTAAATATTGATTTAAATTAGTCTTTATACATTATACAAAATTATAAAAAATGATTTTTTTAGTTTTAGGAAACAAATAATGAATTAAATTATGAAGGTCAACTTGGAGAAGGTCAGTAAGAAAGGTCAGATATTTCGTCTGGGATATCCTAGCCTACTTGGCGTTGTTGCTATAAAGTAACATGTTGAACATTTATTATTTAAAAAAAAAATTTGCCACAAAAAAAATTAAATAAAAAAATATTTGCCTCAAATAAAAATATAAGTAAGTGCTACTATAGGTAATATTGTAAATATTTTCAAGTGTTTTAGTGAAAACTAGAAGCTCATGTGAAGATGGAATCAACAGATATAAATACAAAATTGATAATGCTATAGATTTATCTCTTTAATTACATTACACAACCGACAGATAAAGTTGGCCATTATAAAACCAATTATAAAAATTACTTGGACCTTTTAATTATAAAAATGTTTTATTCTTTATAAATATAAGCCATTTTGTTACTATTAATAATGTATTTAACCAAATTACTAGAAATAAACATGTGTTTCTGCCCTCATTAAATTAAAACATATTGACATTTTCGCTGTCAAATGCTGATTTTAATTGTTAGATTCAAAATAAGTTTTCGTATTTTGCAAAAAATAAATTGAAACACTTTTTTCTTCACATTTAATCTGTCAGCATTTAATCTGTCCCGACAATGTTCACACGCCAAGCATGTAAAAGAAAAGAAATATTTCGAAGAAGTTCTAAATATTCCTAAACGTACAGTTGTTCTTTAGACTTTCATAATAAACTATAATAAAGCCTATTGTTTTATATTACAATGCAGTTTATGTCTAGCTAGATTAATATGCTTAAAACGAGCATTATCGGATATTAATGAAAGAATTTTCCTTATGCACGCGGCTTTCTTCAATGGTCTACCGATATTGATTTATAACTTGGTTTAACTCGAATGAGATAAGCCAAAATAAATACACTGAAAATATGATGTAGTTCATTTACAGTAATTAAAAATTCAATAATCCTCAGGTGAAAACTTCATTACTTCACTAAAGATCAAGAAATAAATTCATTAAATATAACTTTACTATCAATTTTCACTTTATTTTTTTATTAATATTTTTAAAGACAGTATTCTTGTATAAATACCTGAGACTTTCCATTACATGATTATTAACACGTTTATGAACGGAAATGAAAAGAATAATTGCAAGATAAGAAATAATATGTAGGATATTAGGAAAATTCGCAAACGGATTTCAAACATAAATTTCTCAATGTATTGGTGTGATAAACTGATATGTTTATCGTATTTTTCAAGTACGTGTCAACTATTTGAACAACGATCAAACAATATGATTAGAGATATATACAGGTCGGAAACTTGTGTGGATAAATTAGTGGCAATTTTGCCAACATAATCAACGGCATAAAACGAAATTCGATTATAATGTAGATAGAAATGAAAGATCATTCCTCTAAAAATGGAGAAATGAAATTTAAAAAAACACACCGAACCGACTTGTAAAAAAACCCGAATATATAATTTTTGCTTACAAAAAAGTAAAAAAATAATTTTCCAATTACGAAAACATAATTTATCATAAGCTTATTATCCACAAAATTTTGAAGTCGGAGCCGCAATCATACCTTCTGTTTGCTAATCCATCAAATCTATTCCAAACATTTCGGAAACAATAGACTTTTTGATTGCTTGATTTCCTATGACTAATTATAGCGAACCATAAAGTCTTCTCACAAAACAAAAATTTCATGTGTTCGATATTATGAGAATATGCGGGTCGATAATTGATCTTATCTCGGCAAAGACCATACAATATCAGATTTTGTTTGATAAAAAATATGTTATTGCATATTTTTCGGTCAGATATACATATTGAGAAAATTTCAAAGTTCTTTGAATGATTTAGACGGAATGTGAGTCAGAGTATGAAATTCGGCGCCGACTTCAAAATGATGTGGGTAATACGCTTATAGTAAATTATGTTTTAGTTACTGGAAAATTATTTTTTACTCTTTAGCAAGTAAAAATTATATATTCGAGTTATTTTTTATAAGTCGGTTGTTAAAAAAAATATATGTGGATTTCAATTGATTAGAATCGGCACAAAAGATAACCAATACAAGAATTTCATTATTAAGTAAATGAAACTTATCAGATACCTTTGTAGTTGGATAAAATGAATACAAAATTTTTAATGGATTATTGAGTCTGTGTTAATTGATAAGTTATTTATTAAGGTTCAGTGAATTATCTATTAAATGACCTGAAGAGTAATCATGGCCTTAATGATTTTGCTTAGCTATCAATAAAAACAACAAAATATGCATGCAGGAAAATTTTGAAAACACGCAGCAAATGTTTGACGAATTACAATTAAAGAAGAAAACAATTTTAATACAGTTTATTCGATAGTAACATTTTATCTTCATTTTCAATTGACATAAGTTCTTCACACAATACACTATAAATATTACTTTTAATAACGTTTTTGAACTCAGTAACCTCAACTGCGGAAAAATAAATTAGTCTTACACAAATCACTTCTAAAATTTAATTACCTCCTCAAATTTAACAAAAATTTATTGATTCTATTGGAAACCCCAACAAACTATGGAATACATTAGGATTGATTAATTGAAAATATTCTTTTACAAGGTGAAAGATTTTCTAAATGCTTAATTAACTTTCTGGAGATCACGTAAAAGCTACCCAAAATTACTTCTACAGGTAATTGCTGAATATATATTTTAAATATCAATATTAACAAGAATGTGTAAATAACAGTTTATTTATATACATATTTACCTTTACCATAAATACATTTTTTGACCAAGTAATATGGATATTTTCTTTCTTAACGAGAAATATTTTTTTTAAAAAGAATTAAAACATATAAGGCTATTATAAAAATTCTAATTTATCTATTATATAAATATCTGATGATGTGTGTGTGTGTGTGTGTGTGTGTGTGTGTGTGTGTGTGTGCGTGTGCGTGTGCGTGCGCGTGGGAGTGTGTGTGTGAGTGTGTGTGTGTAGCGCTCTCGCTCCTAGAGTTTGGCACGTTTTTTAGGTAGGATACTAATTTATTTTCGGTACTGCTCTTTGATCTGGTTATACAGTAATGGATTAATTACTTCTCAGTTAGTTGCACTCGGTTATATACAGGGGTTGCCAAACTTTGGGGTCCACACCCCTCTCTTGAGATAAAATCCTGCCATGCCTCCCTTCACTTTGCACTATAAATAAATGGTGTGGGCATATGAAAAATAATTAAATATATATATATATATATATATATATATATATATTAAAAACAATTTATGTATACATACTTTCCCAAGAAACTTGATATAACATCAAGTTTTAATTTAAAGGGTAAATTTTAACTGATAAGAGAAAAATCTGATATACTTGAGCTTGCATTTTTGTACACTTGCATGCCTATTTGAGGTTGTATTTTAGTATGGCCACAATTCATTAGCAAGTCATTAGCAACATCGTTTTTTCCTGTAATATTGAATATATTAAATTAATCTAATAATTTTCCAACTGGTCTCGCACCCCCTGACTTGACTTCGTGCCCCCCCCCCCCAGTTTGGGAACCCACGGGTTATAGAGCCGTCATTGTAGCACACAACTCGAAGTTCAAAAGAAATATCTAGTCTTGAGGCACACGCCCTGCAGCCAGAAGAAAAGTAGTTTAATCCGTTCGGACATGTGTCAGATGCAGGAATGGAAACGGGTTGGATTTGGCCTGGACAAACGACGGAAAGGTAGAAATTATCAATTTATGACTAGGATCAAAACCATGACTTAATATCGATGTTATCAATGTATACGAAGACCTATAAGATGTCAATAACCGATAAAAAACTGATCGTGTTGACTTATATATGGACTGTACGCTAGTCATGGGCTTGTAGTGATAAGTTGTCATTACTACACTGAATCAGTGAGCGTGTAGGAAATCCAGGTAATACCACCCAGATCGGGTTTTCACCTTGTTATAGCATAATCACTACTTCTCAAATTTTCTTTTGATATCAACTTTTATCATATGAATTAAGAAAGACCTTTGTTCTTTATTGGTCGTAGAAAAAAATATGGTGCATGGGCCTTAGCGTCTTATGTGTTCCTCGTATTCAGTTGAAATGTTTTTCTAATCAAACTTATTATAACCGAATCTTTTCGTATTCTATATCTAGTTGAAGCTTTATCAAGAAAATAAATTAAAATTATTTAAATTTTAATTAGTCCTAATAATTTTTGAGATCATTGAACATTTTTAAAGAAGTTAATTTTGTTTAATCTTTTATTACAGATTGTAAAATGCTCGTGCTAATCATATTGACTGTGCAAACACAATTTAGAAACATTCAACTTACAAACCAATTACCTTAACGTTTAGGCTATTTTTCGACCTACTCTCATGTTTTAGTTACGGGTTTTTGTTAGATGACCCTGTATCGATTAAATTAATCTCGTTTTTCTTCTTTTTCTATACGACTAATTTTTTATACAAGCAATTACTCATTTTTTATTACAGAGGAAACATTCTTTGATACTGCCAGAACAACAAATTACAGAATGACTTGCTGGACAAATAGTATGCTACCATAAATAAAACTTTCAACGGTTTTATATTGGCAGTAAATCATAATCCATAAGACAAAAGACCTGAAGCTGTCGGTAGCAATTACTGTACCTACACTAACCTTGGCGTGCACGTAGTGGGTGGGTGCGTTCGCCTAGTGGGTTTGTGCACACAGTGGTTTCCAAGGAATGAGATGTACATACAAAGGACGATAAAGGGAAAAAGCGGCCTATAGTCTTCTACATAAAAAGAGAACTAGTTTTTGTATACATGCCTCTGGGAGATATATATATACAGTAAACTTTCGATTATCCGTGGGCGGATTAACCGGTTTGCGGATTATCCGGGGTCTGCCATTGTTTTACAAATATCCATTTTTTATTCAAATCAGATTCATGTGTTTATAATTCCAAACGGTGAATTACGACGTAAATACATATAAGGCTTAATAGAAGTTAAGATGAAGGGAATAGATATGTAAATATGTACGTACTAATTCTTACATTGAAAGGGAAGCATCCCGATGTGGGCCAGCGAAATAAAAGGGGCGAGCAGACTACTGTATATAAGAAACAATGACAAAATGCTTGGATGCCCAAAAACCTAATGTGTATCATAAGATTGTAAACAAATGTCAGCTAATCTAGGCTATAAATAGCCTAGGACGTGACATATGCTTATCCATGTCTGTAATATACATTATCGATCTTTATGGCTTTGTGACACAAGTAAACACTGTGCGACAAAATGGTTCTCAAGAAATTTACATTGAAGCTAAATCAATGCTCACGAAAAAACAGACGAAAGTGACAGATTTTTTTATTAAAAAGTGAAAGTATTATGTGTAAAGGAAATTACATATGTACATACATACTTACTTTTGACATATACTTATGTACGTATTGTAAATAGTTAGACATATAAATGTACATGTTATAATCCGTCAAATACATCGACATTTTAAATTCTTTTCTGTATTTATTTTGTCCTCTGAAGATTATTTGTGAATTGCATTAACCGGGGTCATTATTTGTGTAACTTATGGTATAATAATCGTTTATCGATCGTTTTGCGTATTCTTTGTTCATAGCGGAGATTATCCGGGGAATTCGTTATCCGGCGTTGCCGGGCCACCCTATTCTACGGATAATCGGGAGTTTACTGTTTATATATATATATATATATATATATCACTTTACTGAAAGTGATATATATATATATATATATATATATATATATATATATATATATATATATATATATATATATATTATACAAGTGTTGCTCTAATAGCTACGGTTATAAACAATGATTCTCATCATACTATAACCTCGCTTTTGAGCGATTGATATAAACGATGTTCGCTGTCGTTTAGACCTGTTTGAAAGTAGCTAAAAACGTCGTTGTTCTGATTTGTTTTTTTATTGTATTTAAACGTTTTTAAATCACCCTAAACTAATTGTTCTATTAGGTCTGTGATATGAAAGGACAAGTTCCATCCCAATAAGTAGAAGCTAGTGTTGTTGGGCGCTTTTGCCGCGATACCCGTACGAATACGGTGACATCTATAATTATTACCAATCGCATTACAAATGAAAAGGTGAATCAGGTGGTTATAAAAAATTTCAGATGGCGAATAAAAACCGGTTAAAAAAATTCAACACAGAAGTTTAATAGTACAAGTCATACAAAGCTGGGCAAGGCACGCGTGGTGGTACAATTGCACGCTTTATTTATAGGCGAAACCCCAGTTTTATTTTTACATACCTAATAACACGTTTTGTTTATAGATCGTTTTAAGACGCTAAATTGAAATAATGGAAAAACTAAGTTTATTAACGGTAATTAAGTCTATCGCAGAAGATAAGTAAAAAGGAAAGAAGTAGGCCGTAAAAGAGTTTGCAATAATTATGCATAATTTTAACGAACGTCGATTATTTAACAGCAATCGATTAATCATCAACCAACAATATTAATTTTAATAGACTGCAATTAACTGGCAATAGAAGAAAATTATCTATTTTGACCGCGCGGAAAGTAATTGTTTTCTATTCTTCAGAAATTTTAATTTAAAACAAAAAAAAAATTAAAAACCTAAATAGAATAAATACAATATTAAAGTTTCTTAGATAAGTTTTTATTAATTTCCGACGATTTAAATTTTGTTTTCTGTAGTTTGAAATACTATGTGCCTAATCCAGAGTAGCCCTATTAGATAATGGCCACATTAATACAGAGAGGTATAGACAGCAAGGACGTTCTGTATATCTTGTCCAAATATTAGGGTTATGTTATGAGCCCTAATGCCGTTGCGTTGATGTCGCGGGAAACAAGGCGCTAAGGCGGTTTTAACACGCCTGAAGATAACAAATATGTTATAGAAACGTCGCCACTAAATTAATAAACGACAATGCTTGACTTGCAAAAGAATCGTATTATTTCTACAAATTACACTTTTGCTATTACTTGCGACCAGACGTTTAGTTAACAAAAAGTCTGGTCGCAAAGTAATAGCAAAAGTGTAATAAGTAATTAACAACCAGCTCGTCATGAACAGCAACAAGATTCGATATTTCTACAAAATTATAAACTTCTCATCTCAAATGAAAATATAAGATATAGTCTAACTTATCAACAGTCTTCAACATGTAGAAAGTTGATCTTGAGTAATTACGATACATAATTAATCATATAGTTGTTTCAACAATTCAACATCTGGTTAGTTTAAATCTGGTAAGTATCAAACATGGTATATCACAACTTGCTGCTCAGTTCCGACTGAGCATAGGTAGCTGTGCGTAGGCCTGTACTTGGTCCGCACTCTGTACGCCGCGCTACCAGCGCTGTGCTAGCGCAGCTGGTCGTTTTGACGACGCTCAACGCTGAGTTGACGCGGACTCGCCGACGGCAATGTCATATAATTTGCTCCATGTAGTCTCATTGCCAGGAGGATAAGTGTTTTAATTATCATTGCCAGGTTGGGCCGTCACTAACGCGACGCGGGCAACCAAGCGGCACTAGCTCTCGTATAACATGACACACATCTCACAATGAAAGGTCATTTCGTTCACAAAAAGAAATTTAATCTATGCATAGACCCATCCTTCCAACATCTCTCGGTGAATAGTCATTTCCTTAACAAGAAGAAATTTCATCTCTGCATTGGCACAAATATCCAAAACTACGTAGCTTCGGTAGGAAAATAGTTTGTGTTTGGAAGCACATACGTTTGTGAATGCACATTTTCAACAAAGCAATTTATAAGATGAACTCGTCGGAACATAATCACAGACCATGATCTTCAAGATCTGCTAACGGCTGCAACCACTTCAATTCAGATTGATTTTTATGAACTTTGAACGATTGTGCCCTCCCACGGTGTTCCAATTAAGTGAAGTATGTAGGCCTACATGGTTATGGATGATTTTAAATTTAAACAAATTATAGTTTTTTTAAGCGTAAACAACATGGTTTAATAACAACAGCAAATTTAATATTATACTTCTTTTGATCCTTTGTGCCTTGATATTAAAAAGTTTATGAAAATATTTTACTTAACGTTTATTGATTCATGTTAAATGTACGACGCGTACTATACGATATATGTATTTTCTACATTTGGCTTATTGACGTACGTATGGAATTAGTTGTGAGGCACTCATCTTCACTTAAATGAGGCACTCAACTTCACTTAAAATAATGAAGTGACCCTTTAGGGTTTAGAAGGGTTATCAGTTAGTAAGACTTCAGTATCTGTTACCTTCCTGTCTGCACCCCAAACCACCCCCAAACAGTAAATTACTCTGTTTTTACAAGATAGTGTGTTTGGGAATGTTACTTATTACTCATCACCACTAACCTAGATTAGTGCCAACGCTGAAATCGTACACTGTAGATGCAACTCGATGACGTAACGAGGTTTGAATTTAACCTCGCCAATTAGTGCTGGGCGTCAATGTTAAGGACCGCTGGTTAACAGGCGACAGTACAAAGCAACAAGCTAAATCCACTGTGAATAAGGCTGGTGTGAAACACTCCTCAGAAAAGCTTTAGTATTTCCCACATAAAACTAATCGACGCTTTTCTGAGTTTTAATATATATAACGGGTCTTCATTATTTGCGTTTCGCAGCAATGGCTAAATTATCTAAGCAAAGAGTTACGTCACGCTAGTCACGCGAAAAAAACAGACAGTTGTATTGCTAGACAGCTTTGCGGAAAAAGTTAACTATTTATGTGACACAGAAACATTTATAAAAAAAAATTAATTATTACATGTGTGATAACAATTATTATGAGATTTGAGTAGTAATATATCCAAGTGTTTTTATTCTAGTAAAAAAGCGTTTTATATATATGCCAGTAGGCTACTGTTCTTTAAAATAGAAATTATTCGCTCTTTCTACGTTGAGATAAATTTATTCTTCTGTAAGGTGTATGAGGAATGCATGATATCACAGAGTACTAGCGGTATTCTATTATAGTAAAAAGCTGTATCGTATAACAGAATATTATCAGTATTACTACAGTGATGTGATATAAAAGGCAGTGCCGTATAAAAGAAAATTATCAGTATTACTGCAGTGATGGCGATATAAAATAAAGTGTCTTATAGCAGTATATCAGTATTACTACAGCGAAGATAATATAAAAGCAATGTCGTATAGCTGTATATTTTCAGTATTACTACAAAGAAGGAAATATAAAAAGCAATGTCGTATAGCTGTATATTCTCAGTATTAATACAAAGGAGATAATAAAATAAGAAAGGACGTATAGCTGTATATTCTCAGTATTACTGCAATGTAGCTAATATAAAAAGCAATGTCGTATAGCTGGATATTCTCAGTATTAATACAATGAAGGTAATATTAAAAGCAATGTCGTATAGCTGTATATTCCCAGTATTACTACAATGAAGCTAATATAAAAAAACAATATGGTATAGCTGTATATTCTCAGTATTACTATTGTTAAGTAAATATAAAAAGCAGCGTCTTAAAGCTGTATATTCTCTGTATACAATAAAGATAATATAGAAATGAATTATACAATGAAGATAATATAAAAATCTAAAATGAAGATAATATGAAAATCAGTGCCTTATAGGTGTATATTCTCAGTATTACTACAGTGATAATGATATTAAAGGCAGTATATCAGTATAAGTATTACTACAGTGACGATAATATAAAAAGCAATGTCGTATAGCTGTATATTCTTAGTATTACTACAATGAAGATAATATTAAAAGCAGAGGCGTTTAGCTGTATATACTCAGCATTACTACATTGAAGGTAATAAAAAGCGCAGTCTCGTATAGCTGTATATTCATACTACTACTACTATGAAAATAATATAAAAACCAGTGTCGTATAGCTGTATGTTCTCAGTACTACTACAATGAAGATATATTGAAAGCAGAGGGGTATAGCTGTATAATATCAGTGTAACTATAGTGAAGATAATATAAAAACCAGTGTCATATAGCTGTATATTCTCAGTACTACTACAATGAAGATAATATTGAAAGCAGAGGAGTATAACTGTATAATATCAAATAGCTGTATATTCTCAGTACTATAACAATGAAGATAATGTTGAAAGCAGAGGAGTATAACTGTATAATATCAGTGGAACTATAGTGAAGATAATAGCTGTATATTCTCAGTACTACTACAATGAAGATAATGTTGAAAGCAGAAGCGTATAACTGTATAATATCAGTGTAACTATAGTGAAGATAATATAAAAACCAGTGTCATATAGCTGTATATTCTCACAACTACTACAATGAAGATAATATAAAAACCAGTGTCATATAGCTGTATATTCTCAGTACTACTACAATGAAGATAATATTGAAAGCAGAGGAGTATAACTGTATAATATCAAATAGCTGTATATTCTCAGTACTACTACAATGAAGATAATGTTGAAAGCAGAGGAGTATAACTGTATAATATCAGTGTAACTATAGTGAAGATAATATAAAAACCAATGTCATATAGCTGTATATTCTCACTATTACTACAATGAAGATAATATAAAAACCAATGACATATAGCTGTATATTCTCACTATTATTACAATGAAGATAATATAAAATGCAGTGTCGTATAGCTGCATATGCTCAGGTTTACTACAATGAAGATGATAAAAGAGCGAAGATAATATAAAAAGAAGTGGGGTATAGCTGTAGGCCTATATTCTCAGTATTACAATACTTAAAAAAATTTTAAAAAGCAATGTCGTATAATATAAAAAGCAGTTTCCAATAGCTGTATATTCTCAGTGTTACTATAGTGAAGATAATATAAAAATCAGAGTATTTTCTCAGTATTATTGTTCTGAAAAATATCTAAAAGTAATATCGTTTAGCTGTATAATATCAAATCTATTGTAGATAAAACTAAATATAAAACGTAGTGTCGTATAAATGTATATTCTCAGCATTACTGCAGTGAAGCTAATACTACCACTACTAGAGTTTAACGTTATATTCTCAATAATATTGGAGGAAAAGTATTATATACGATAGTTGATCATAACTATATACTTTAAATATAAGAGTGAAACTAATTGTCTTGGGAAAGGTAGTGGCGTATCACTCAGTGAAGGAATTGTCATCCTACGTGCTAATTTACTTATTTTCTCGTCTAACTTTAACAATAAATAAATTAAACACAAGGGACAATCAATAACTAAAACAAAGTATTTGAAACTATAAATAAACTCTTTATGTATATTTACCGTTACTAGGTAACCGATAAGTATAAAGGCGTCGATATAACATTAATAAATTAATTTGTTGTAGGGATTAGGGTTACAAGTGTGCTAAATTAAATAGCTTATAGTGTAAAGTACCATTAGTAATTTTAATCTATATAAATGTTTTGTCAGCCCGAGACAAATATTGGCGCTAAATAACAATCTTTGATCTCGCTAAGTATCATTAATATATAAATTATCAATGAACTATCGGAATGTATAGGAATATGTGCTTTACTATTAATAAATATAGTTAGCCACTAGGAACCCAGTTAATATTATTTTATATCTGGAGCTACCTAAAACAAAGTGTGGATATTAACTAATATTCAATCCCTTCTATTAGCGCGCGCGCGCGCACACACACACGCACGCACGCACGCACTCACGCACACAAACACGCACGCACGCACACAAACACGCACGCACGCGCACAAACACGCACGCACGCACGCACGCACGCGCACGCACACACAACACATCACACACAAAAACACAACACATAAAACAAACACACACACACACACACACACACACACACACACACACACACACACACACACACACACACACACACACACACACACACACACACACACACACACACACACACACACACACACACACACACACACACACACACACACACACACACACACACACACACACACACACACACACACACACACACACACACACACACACACACACACACACACACACACACACACACACACACACACACACACACACACACACACACACACACACACACACACACACACACACACACACACACACACACACACACACACACACACACACACACACACACACACACACACACACACACACACACACACACACACACACACACACACACACACACACACACACACACACACACACACACACACACACATATATATATAAAGAACTAAGTCAAAATACAAATACACGAATTATAATTGAATTTACAATTCAATTTTTGACTTAGTTCTGTCATGTGTATATACGTTACATATACGTTTACTAATTGTAGTTATAAAATATAAAGTAACTACAATAAAAATTTTCTTTGTCGACCTCAATAGGAATTGGCTTAAATATTTTTTTTTCATCATATTACTTGTTTTATATCTGAGGAAGGTCAAATGACCGAACAAAATTAGTCGAATAACCGATAGTAATCAGTGACTTTTTGCTCTATAATGTTAGAATCACTATTAGCAAATTTACTTAGTAATCATAAACGTTGTTTATATCTGTGTTTAGAACCACCGGTACGTACGCTCCGACAACACCAGTTTAATCAAAGCTCTGTCATATGTTATCAACATAGGCCTATTAAATTTAATGTATTTTAAAAATAAAATACGGCCATTCCTATAGAAAAAAAAACTTTCAAAACACTTGAAGATAATTTTGTAAAATATGTTTCTTTTTATTTATAGTACAACGATATAAGTATCGAAGAATGTTGTTTTGGTAGAGTCTGGAGTTATTTTAGATCATGAGGGCTAAATATCTTTTATTCTTAGCTTGGAGATATGAACACACTCTGAACCCATAACACTTTGGATTGTTAAGGAAACACAACTTGACAATCTTTGTGCGCCTGCTTACTTCATTTTCAAATTATCCCTCCCATTTATGATTTGAAAAAAACTGGACGAAATTGAGTCCAGAAAGACGTAGAGCAACCTTTGTTATCTCTGTATGTTATTTGCTTTGGGCGTTGCCCAGGAACATCGTACACACAGTGGCAGTATACAATACTGCGTAATAAATCGACAAGTTTGTGGTACGTTACTAGTTAAGGTAGGGATACATTCACGTAAAGAACTCGAAGGAAAATGGCTATTGTAAGGTATTATCTATAGGCAAAACTGTAAAAAGTAGAAGAACCGTCTGGAGCACATACTATAATCCAAATTGACGCTAACAGAAACCTTTGTGGTGAAAAATATAGAAACTATAACAATAAAAAAATTACATGTAGGCTATTATAATAGTTAAAAGAATGTAACAAGGGGGGATTCTTTCCAGCTCTCTCAGTGAAATATTTACTAACACATGATGGTAAATACATGTTTAGTTACGTTTTTTTGAGTGTAAACTTAAAACGTTCACCAAAAATATTTTATTTTATTTTATAATTTTTTCGTTCTTAAGGCAAACAACCAAAACCACCTAAATATTTTAATAATTGATATTAATACACATTTGTATAATTAGAGCATTAATTTATGGAAAAGATAAAATAAATTGACGTATTGCTTAATTCAATCTACCCACCTAACCAAATCTCCCTAATGTATAAGTCCCGAGGTATAGCAAGAGATTTGGCCAGCTGATGCGCAGTGGCCTACTTGATATTTATAGTGGGTGGCTCAGTCTTGGTAGATTTAGCTGCTATACGAATCTGTATAGCGTAACCACTGCCTTGTCCTCCACTGTTCCTAGATGCAAGAGAGGGGTGGACAGCTGTCTGAACTTTAATCACCACTAGTCGTCGAATTCCCCTCGTGGACATTTCAAGTCTCTTGATATATCTCGTGAGGTATACTTGATGTTTAATATATTTTGTTTCCACTTGTAAAATCAAAGCTTCCAGAAGTTATCATTTAACATTTCACTAAAAATTATTTATCGATCAGACGTTAGTCAAGAAACCCTTCTTTCACCAGGACACTCTTTCCAATGGTATCTCGTGTCATTAACATTCAATCACAATTTATCTATTTGCTCAATGTATTACCTAAATTTTTTCCCGCAATTTTATGATGTAAAAGATTTCTCTGTTCTTCAAATTTTTGTCTTAGTACCTCCTAGTTTATAACACGTTTTGAAAAACACCAAAATAATTGTGACTATATTTTATATAAGTGGATATCGTTTTCTCTTTAAGTACCTTTTTTGTAGGTTACTAGGAAGAAATGAATACGTATCGTGAATTAAAAAAATAATTCTAGTGTAAATATAAAAGCTTCATGACTTATAGAAAAAAGTTCAATATTAAGTTCAGCTATATTCTATAGACCAGATGTTCCCAAACTTTTTGGTACCACGCCCCCTCTTCTTAAAATGAAAGCCTCACCTGCCTCTCCACTTTACACTATAAATAAATAGTATGGGCATATGAAAAAGAAACCATTATATATATATATATATATATATATATATATATATATATATATATATATATATATATATATTGAAAAAGGCAAATATAATCAAAGAGCTGCCTGTGATACACTTTTAAGTGTTTTATCCAAAATGAAGACTTGTCCATTGTGGCGCTGTTGCCACATTGAACGGCATTCGTTCCGCGACACAATTTTGTACTATTATTCTTTTCAAGCAGTCATGTTGATTTAATTTCAAGTTTACAAAATTTGCACAACCTATACTGATATTTCTTTTATAAATGCGTACATTTAATTTGAATTTTCTGAATATCATGGTCAAAAATATTACCTATGTAAAAAAAATCTGAGGTGTATATTTCGTTTTAAATTTTGATAAATTGTGTAATTAAATTTTAACTAATGAAAATTTCTCAATATTTTGAAACTGGTCTCGCGCCTCCCCTAACTTGCCTTCAGTTTGGGAACCCATGCTCTACTTTTTTCCTGTCATCCGAATCGGTCGTTTATCAAAATTTACAGGTTTCAAAATGTTTTAGTGAGTGAAAGGTTGACTTTGGTGAATAAAAGAATGAAAGCAAGTGCGCAAAAGTAAACACAGTACAAACGAACGACGCTTAAAAAATTAGTTTCACACAGGACTACACAAAAAGACAATCAAGTTTTTTAGAGACGGGTGGTGGGGAGGGGGTTAAACAGAAGATGAATTTTGTTTCCAAGACAATGCTGTACAGTTATTATCACATTTGTATATGTTATTTCCTTGTGATACAAAATGGCAAAGGGCGTAGTGCATTATCACACAGATAAAGTATTTTCCTTGTGGCGAAACACTTGTGCAGGAAGGGCTAAAAATAATCATGTAGTCAAGCACAACTGCAGGCTTCTTGTTCCAACACGCCGGACAAGGTTACGTTTAGCTACAATTACATGAATGTTTCTGCAATAAAGTTACCACTATCAGCGCCACAAAATATTGCTAATGAAAACATTGTTGCAGTAACATGCCTGACTACAAACACTTGTTAGAATTGAATATACGTTTTCCCATTGTTTACGCAAGTGTTTCTTAAAATGTGGTATACGTATCCTTAGGATGATGCGAAAAATTCGTGATTATGCGTAAATTGATCGAAAACCAATATTAGAAAATAACCTATCTCGGCATAGTTACCTCCAGGTTATTATCCTAAAATATAAATTTTCATTGTTGTAAAATTGTCATTAAAGAGTAAAATTAAACAGCCAGTCGAAACATTAGTTACCCTTTTTTTCTGTTATAGATAATTTATTTGGATATTTTTCTTGTACATAAATTTAAAAGACAATAGGGTATTATACTTTATTATTTGCTTCTTTCAATTTATTAAAATTCGATTTATAACCCCAGATCTCTTTTTAGCTGATTGATCCAAGTCTCCTTCATCTATAACTGCAAATAACTTACTGGTCACGGTCGATTACTAAAATTTAGAAAGGTGTACGTGGTTTAAAAATATTAAAAACCTTCAACCACACTATTTGATTGTGTTATATTTTTCCTCCGAAATTTTTACTTTCTTTGAAGATGGTTTTTGAGTCTTTTTTTTATAAAAGTTTGTTTAAATTGTTTTCCATACTTCAAGTTGAAGGGAACTAATTAACGAGTGGTTTTAAAGTTATAGTAATGTAATAACCTTTAAATAGTAATTTTTAGTATGAGAACTGAAAGACTCAACACATACACATGAGCGCTTTTCAAGGGTTCATATTCACCTTTACAGAAAAAAACTTGCCTTACATGTGCCGCCTCAGTCAGAGAAGAGGGGTTTCGTGACCCCGTGCTTTTACGTCTCCCTCTCTAACACCGGCTGCAGGTAGAATACTGGGTCAAGGATGTTATCACTGGTACAAAGAAGGGGGGTTTCATTTGAGTGAGCGTTTAACTTGATCGTTGCGTATGTTATTAAGGATGGTGTGATTTTATTTTCGGCAGGTACAAAAATGTTGGGCACATGAAATTCGACCCATGGAAGGAAGTATAAGTTCTACAACAGAATCCTCTGTCAATTTCCAGCTCTTGTATTTTATGTAAGGATTACGTAGATATTTAAACTTTCTTCTAATTATAGCAATTTCTTTTTTCACTGCCTACCTCATCCCCATCTCTGTCACTCACTCCCCCTCTCTCTCTAACCCAACCGAAACATTACATAATTTTGAGGCAATTTATTAAATTTTCAATTATCAAGGTATAAGATGGCGAGTGTAAGACACACCATCCTAATCTACGGGCTTGTAGACATCGGCTCTGAAGTCAAGAAACGATTTATTTGCTTTTCACAATACCATGTAGAACAGCTATATTTATATGGTGTTAATCATTTCTTTTTCACTGGCAAAAATGCACAATGAACTCCAAAACTCCAAATCGTTAAAAATATTATTTTAATTTTAAAAGCCAACGTTTTTATCTGATGATTGAAGAACGAACATGTATTCCTTTATGTAAAGTATAAATCGTTAAGTAATTGTATGTATCGTTCTCTAATATTAAAACACAAGTAACGAAAGCTCGCCTGCATACACGCAGAAAGCAATTGAACATTAGCTAAGCTTTTATGCTCGACTTGACAACACTGTACAACAATGTTTGTGTTAAATAGCGTCCATTATGCACCTCAGAACACTGGCTTCAATCCAAATCCTGGAACGAAGCTATTTTATAATAGGCAAAGTTATAATATGTTACATCAAAGCAATGCTAATCTTTAATTTGTACAAATATATCAACATCAGTAGCTATTGCACCCAAAAAACATTTTAATATTTTTCTGCTGGCAAAGACATGAATTGTAAAAAAAAATTTTTTTTCATTTTCACCCACATATATGTAATTTAATGTAAATAAAATTTTTAACGAAATAAAAAATATCTTTTCACTGATTCAGCGTTAACGGAAACATATATTACATGTTTTTTTGTCAATGGGCCTTGGATGTAGACCTCCCCAGCCTCGTGGCAGCCATCCTGTTTCACACACGGCTAGTGTCCCTAACGCGAGTGAGAAGTTAGGAAAGATTATCCATGTACCAAGCTAATATAATCTCCTTCCATGGAGAATCAGGAGATCGTGAAATGAAACATTGCTGTAAAGTTGCGCAAGAGCGGAATGAAAAAACCTGGCAAGAAAGAATCCCTGACAAGAGAACTCCCCCTCGATAGTCACATGACCCTCCGATGCGCTAGGAGTTTTCACGAATTTGCAAACTAAACTTTGGATAGTTGCAACCGCGCCGCTTCGGCACACTTGCAAACTATCATCAGAATTTTTTAATCTTTAACCAAAAAATTAATGTTTCAAAATTAAGATATTCTTTAGTGTGCGTGTACATCTTATAGGAATATCTATTAACAATTTTTAAAAACTTAATTGAACCATCCACTTCTGGTGTAATAATCTATTATATAGATACATCTACAATGTAGTATCCTACAATTGATTTAGGAATTACACTTTCCAAAGGAAACCCAAACGTACTAAGAAATTATCTAACACTTTAAAAATTTTAATCATGAACAGCAGTGACCTTTTAAAATTTTTAATGTCTACGCTGAAAGTTAAATTAAACAGAATAGAATCTGTTCAGTATTTTGGTAACTATCTTTTTGCTTCCAGGTATATTGTGTAATTTATATTAATACGACTTGATTTGTCTACATTTGGCGTTTCCTATGGTAAATGGATATTTCGTGTTTGGTTTAAAACATTATTTTGCCAGACCCTGGTTACTGAATTTGAAATATTTAAAGTCCCTCGATCTTGATTAGCCAAGGAGGCCTGGGCCCCCTTGCTTTCCCTATAAACGAAAAAACTAAGCACGTCATCTTTCATTAGAAAAGGTATAGTGACCATGCTCTGTATATAAACTTAACTACCAACATTTACCAATAAATAAGTGTTATTAATACATTTTTTTTAGTTTTATTTTGCCTGAAGTATTAGGAGCATTATTTAATTAGTAAGCTAAAATATTAATATTTAAATGAATCAATAATAAAAGCTCTAGAAATTTCCTTTAAAAATACACAGTTGTTGAGTTAGGACTTTAATGTCGAACAAACCAACTTGACTGATTTGGGGGAATATTACAACCGAGTTGATGTCCCTCCTGTTATTGGTGTTTTGATCCCCTTAATGAAATTCTGGCTGACCCGCTGATATAGATTGAAATTCAGGTGGTAAATATCGAAGTAAAAGAATAAGTCAAAGAGCCTAGTAGAGAGGAGCCTGACAAAGTTGAACAGTTATAGTAATTCACGTCATCAAGAGATGATGAAATCGATAGTCGACCTCCTACACACTTCTACCCGACGCGTCGCGTCGTCCAGTCGCCATACGGCATACACCATACGGCGTACGGTTGTTTTGCGCGCGCACACACACACACACACACACACACACACAAACACACACGCACACACACACGCACATACATACCAGGAGTAAAATATACACACTTCATCTTGAAGCGAAATAAGTGAGGATTATAATTTTAATACACCAGACAATTGGGATAATAGTTTCAGTAACAAATTGAGTTAATTAGAATAAATATCGGATGGCTCGATTAAATGATTATTATTAAAAGTTAA
Source organism: Prosapia bicincta (assembly GCA_036971475.1). Taxonomy (NCBI): domain Eukaryota; kingdom Metazoa; phylum Arthropoda; class Insecta; order Hemiptera; family Cercopidae; genus Prosapia; species Prosapia bicincta. The sequence continues at coordinate 249,551,822 of JBAIZL010000005.1, read as the reverse complement.
TTGTAATTAAAAGTACAGTGTATGTATTTCTATGCACGCACGCACTCGCGCGCGCGCACACGCACACACACACACACACACACACACACACACACACACACACATATATATATATATATATATATACAAAATACGTTTTCTTGTTTAATAATTTAAAACAACATAGGTTATTCAAATACAAGAATATTTATTAATTTATATCCAAAGCTTTTCGTTGATAAACAGTACCAACATCATCAGGAATCAATCAGGATTCCTGATGATGTTGGTACTGTTTACCAACGAAAAGCTTTGGATATAAATTAATAAATGTTCTTGTATTTGAATAACCTATGTTGTTTTAATATATATATATATATATATATTTAAGATTAAATAATATACACTAATTACAGGAATAATTTATTGAAATAATACATTCAAAGCTTTTCGTTGGTTGACATTACCAACATCCTCAAGAATTACAATACTAAGAATGATGAACTGTCATTGAATGTATTATTTCAATAAATTATTCCTGTAATTAGTGTATATTATTTAATCTTAAAAATAATTCTAACAGGAAAACATATTTGATATTCTATATATATATATATATATTTATATATATATATATATATATATATATATATATATATATATATATATATATATGGTGTTCCAGCATTTGAGTAAGAAAAATAAAACTCATACTTTAAAAAAATCCTAATTAAAGACACACAAGGTACCTAAAAAGAAGTACCTGTATTATTATTGGACGAATGACAGTAAAATACTTATATTCTTATATAGTCGATATTTCATTTTTCAAGCCTACTATGATATTGGAATAAATTATTCCTGTAATTAGTGTATATTATTTAATCTTAAAAATAATTCTAACAGGAAAACATATTTGATATTCTATATATATATATATATATATATATGGTGTTCCAGCATTTGAGTAAGAAAAATAGACCTCATACTTTAAAAAAATCCTAATTAAAGACACACAAGGTACCTAAAAAGAAGTACCTGTATTATTATTGGACGAATGACAGTAAAATACTTATATTCTTATATAGTCGATATTTCATTTTTCAAGCCTACTATGATATTGGAATATTGTAGAAACAGAAAGCATCATAATAGATTAAGACATACAGTTTTTTCCTGTTGGAATCGATTCTAAACATTTGGTACTTATGTAATGAAACTATGAGGATAATATTTCATTTTTAAAATTTACACTCTTAGATAAAAATTTCTGACAAATATCCGTCTTTCATTCTCTGTTTTTTAAAAATAACATGTTCAATAAAGTTTCTGCCATAGCTTGAAAGTACCTGTTGCTACATATTGCTATTTTAAAATATTGTTTACCTAATTATATTATAATATTGTCGTTTTAGTTACAACTGTTTTATAAATTATGGTCATACTTTGATCAACCAATGCTATATCTATACTGTAGTCGTTCTTTGATTATGCGTGACTGAACTACTAGAAACGCAACAGCGAAAGAAACAGACGTCCACGACTCCGAATTCTTAAGGCCGATGATGTCTGTTGCTCCTGGAGAAAAATAATAAGTTACAGGTAGATGGATTACTTATCCTCATGCCGTCACGTGGTTTGTTGGGTCTCGAGACCAGATCAGCCTCCGTCAAGCACACAGCGTGATGACGCGACACTATCAAATATAGTTGTCCTAACTCGGGGCGCGATGGGAACTGTAAAGACAAGATCCAAGCAGCACCATGACCAGTAGCGCGAAAGCAAAGTTATGAGTAATACAAAAATACTTTACGCACATTTAACTTTATTATATCATATTGTATTATTTGGCCATTGCCACGAATATTTAGACAAGATATACTATTAATATAGGTTTATTTAAGGTGGCCCATCTCACCGCTTGACCCAAAGCCACTTGGAAATAGTTTTCAAAAAGGAAAACTACAGTGACATTCGCTCTACGACAGAGAACTCTGTAGAAATGGATATTAGCACTGGACGTTGCGCGCCGAGTAATCGTGGTGGCACAGTCAGAGCAGAAGAACCTGTGTATTTTCGTCGCCGTGGTAAGTAGACACTAAACTATTAATCCTAATATTCAGTAAAGTTTCCATTCATACAAGGCATCTACTGCCTAGTAAACCAGTTTTCTTAAAAGGACTGTCCTCATCGGACCATCGGCAATCCATCAACGGTAGTGTCCATTAAAATTTAAGACACTATCACAAATAGGAAACACTCGTACAAAATTCACGGGTAGACGGGTGCCATAGAACAGAACGGCTTCAAGCCTCAAAGACTATTTCAGGAGCTATTTAATAACACCTATCGTGCTGAGAATCAACAGAATGGATCTGAAACCCCACAAACAAAAATAACTAAGCCTGAACAGACAATAAGTTGAAGATCTGCTTCCACAACCAGAGCGAAAATAAATCAAATCAAATTAAAGGTCCTGTAATCTTAAATTTTTAAAATATTCAAGACAACTAATATTTAACAAAAGTCTCCTCTGTCATTGAAGGCTAAATAAAGCAGAAAGTCTGCTAGTGTAGTTGCAGAAGAAGCAGATCAACTGAAATGATCTAGCATATAACATAAACAAACAAGAAATATCTAGTCCCTGAATAGTCAATAAATTTAAGGTCTGCTACTACAATAGGGCAGAGATGAATTACTGCCGATAAACTGAATAGATCCAAAATTTTAAAGACTCTAAAGGCAAACTGATAGACCTAATCTTTAAACTTCGAACAGTCAATAAAGTAAAGACCAAATAGAGTGGACCAGAAAGAATTTATAAGCGAAGGCAGGATCCATAAAAATGTTTGCCAATTACATTCAGGTAATAATTAGTTGCAAGCTAGTTCCTGGTTTTGAGTGACCATCATCCTTAGAGATATGATAGGAAAAGATAATAATTAATTCCGCTAGGTCTTGCACAACTAAATTTAATTGTGTGGCCGTGCTGTTGAGAATAATCATCAAAAAGAGGCCACAATTGCTAACAGTAGTATTAGCTCAGTCTTTCAAAATCACAATTTCTACGTAACAGAGTCCAGGACAAGAATACCTCACCGCACCAAAATCCTCCTCAGCCATTGAAAATGAAAAGATTTAATTTTTAGTAATTATTTCAAGTTTCTAAGGGTGTTTCTAAAAGATGGTTTTTGGTTTAGTTGGATAAAGTTTACGATACTCGTTGAATCTGTGTGACTGTGTTGAATCTGTGTGTTTGTTCATGTAACTGTTAGTTCAAGGAAGTAAACGTAAATACTGTTGTAGAAACGTGTAAACATATTTTAATAAGTTATAATTAATGTATTATTTTATCAGCATTCGAAAATGACTTTCGAATACATGGTTTTGCTCTAGTTTCAGCTTTCATGATGTAGAAACGTGTTTTCTATAAGTTTGTACGAGTTAAAACATCTTCGAGTATTTCTAAAACAAGCATCTCTTTTTCACTATTCTGTACAGTCCACTCACGTTCTTGTATGCCTACACTCACCATTAACACCGTCCTTGATGTTGCAACTTGGTAACAATCTGCAATTCTAACTTCATCACAATTAGAGGTGTATAATTTTCGCATGCAAAGTATCTATTCAGGAAATTACATCCGTCATAGTAAATGAAATAACTATGATTGCACTTTAAAGCTAAAATTGAAATAATAACTTCTGCCATGGTATGGGAGAAAAATCATAGTTCGCGTGGGCAGAGTTATTTTCTAAAATAACCAAAGCGCCTTAATTTGATATAAATTTATAATTGTAAGAATAAAAAGAAATGATTTAAGTGATACATAAGGCAGTTTGCCACATTCTAATCTATGGAGTTGCGGTTTCTCCACTTCCGGCAGCACGTGTTGATAGAGATGAGCATCATTTCCTTCCTGGATGGTTTTCAAGTAATTGTTGATAGTTTATATTAAGATCCCGTTTGTATTAAAAAAACGCTTGGCGACTTAGTGTGGAAACTCTTGCTTGGATGAATTTGGGTGCTGAAACAAAATACGAATTTAACCTGAGCCGCTCTGATGGTGATTTTCCCACTGTGGTAGTACTTTTCCCGCTCTGATGGTGCTTTGCCCGCCCTGATAGTGCTTTTCCCTTTCTGATGGTACTTTGGCCACTCTGAAGGTGCTTTGCCCGCTCTGATGGTCCTTTTTCAGCTCTGATAGTGCTTTTCCCGCTCATAAGGTGTTATGCCCGCTCTGATGATGCTTTGTTTGCTCTTTTCCCCGCTCTGATGGCGGTTTGGCCACTCTGAAGGTGCTTTTCCCGCATTAATGGTGCTTTGGCCCCTCTAAAGTTGCTCTGCCCGCTCTGATGGGGCATTGGCTGTTCTGAAGGTGCTCTGCCCGCTCTGATGGGCCTTTGGCCGCTCTGATAGTGATTTTCCCTCTCTGAAGATGCTTTACCCTCTCTTTTTCCAACTCTGATTGTACTTTGGCCATTCTGAAGGTGCTTTGCCCGCTCTGATGGTGCTTTTCCCACTCTAAAAGTGCTCTGCCCGCTCTGATGGTGCTTTCCCGCTCTGATGGGCCTGTGGCCGCTCTGAAGGTGCTCTGCCCTTTCTGATGGTGCTTTGCCCACTCTGATGGTGATTTGCCCGCTCAGATGGTGCTATAGCCACTCTGAAGGTGCTCTGCCCTTTCTGATGGTGCTTTGCCCACTCTGTGGTGCTTTGCCCGCTCTGATGGTGCTTTTTCCGCTCTGATGGTGTTTTGACTGCTCTGATGGTGCTTTGGCCGCTCTGATGGTGTTTTCTCGCTCTAAATTGGCGTTGGCCGCTCTGAAGCTGCTTTGGCTGCTCTGATGATGCTTTGGCCGCTCTGATGGTGCTTTTCCCTCTCTGATGGTGCTCTGCCCGCTCTGATGGTGCTCTGCCCGTTCTGTTGGTGCTCGCTACTATGAGCTCGCGTCGAACAGGAGTCACATGTTTTCTACCATGCTTGATATTTTGTCCTGGGTAATTCTAGATATAAACAATTTGGTTTATTTTATATACGTTAAATTGTTAATCGAAGCTATGACATACTTTCAGAGCCTACAGAATCAACGAAATTAAGAATCTAACTTGGAACATAATGTAAGCTGTAGACCTATACAAGTAGACCTTTGGAATTTTGGTAAATAATTAACAGATTATTTTAAAAACTATTTTGGATTCGTTAACATTTAATAGAAAGAGACTGGCTTTTGATGAATTTCATACAGTTTTTCCTGACCTTATGGAAGATGATGACAATTTTGTTTTAATACTTCGGAATGACTCAGGAGAAGTTCAAATCCATTAATGACCATATTAAAGATGAAATCTTTCATTCGGCTGAACACATCCTTGGCGTTACCTTAATTCGTATTCCTGCTAATGGAACCTAGTTATATCTGGGTTCCATCTGGTTGTTGTAGCCAGTTATAAATGTGTTGGTTCTTTCAATGATTTAATGTTCCACTTTATCGGGACAACCAGATGAGCGGTGTTTCTTGATTATCATAAATATAATGTTCCCTAGATTTACTTCCAGATTGTATCCTTGACTTGCACCTCAACTGTTCTATGTAGCCCTAATAAAAACTAAAGGTTTTCTATTTGTCTGTAAATACTATAGCAGCCTCTGTAAAACTAGTGTTAATTATTCGCTTCCATTCAGTAAATCCTAAACCTTATTTAAAACGTTATAATATAAAAGAAAGTCGTAAAAAGCTCGTTTGTTATTGCTTACAAAATTACTTGAATCAATTTATGACGTCAAAATGTTTTTTAATATTTATTTCCCGCTCCCACGTGTTCGATTTTAGTAAAAACATTTATACCGGGCGATGCAAAAAGTCATTAACAATACGGAAAACATTATAAAAACTTGTGCTCGCGCCCCAAAAATTGAAAATTTTGGAAAATAGTAGTTTCTCCTCCCCTCTACGGCACACCTGAAACATAACACATTCAACATTTTGGCTTTATTTTTCTGATGTAGTAACTCACAAAACCCCTCGAAATGTAATTAAACATGCTGATGACTCCCAAAAAATTACAAATTTGAAATTAATTCAACTTCAACACAACAATTTAACACGCTTTGTGTGATGTTTTTTGGCGATAAGAATAAAAGGTGTGTAAATATTTAATGCAATATTTTCTGTTCTTGTGTGGAATAGATTTTGTCCTTTTCATAGATTTTGGGACTTATTATCGCCAAAGAATAATATACGTGAGCGAGCTTTATAATTCTATAAGGTTTGTGTGCCTGGTAAAACGTGGTGGTAATTGTTGATTTCTTTTTGAAATTTGTAATTTTTGGGAGTCAACAGCAAGTTTAATTACATTTCGAGGTACTTCCGAGATATTACGTCAATAAAATAAAACCATCACGTTAAATTACTAACGTTACACGTGTGGAGGGGGAATTCTACTGGCCAAAGGTTTTTTAATCAATTTAATTGCTTAACTAGTGAATATAAATTTTAACAACTAGATGGTGTTAGTTTAGGTATAAAGATACACTTAACAATGATAAGAAGTAAGCATGGAACCTAAGTAGTAAATTTCACTGATAGAGTTTCACTTCTAAAGCCTCGGTGGAACATTTCCACTTGTTGGCAACTGTACAAAAAACAGGCGGTCTGTCCAACTCAGAACGTTTATAGACGTCTCGCTCTCAAAGCCTGCGTTTAATTAATGGCCACGCATTGCATATGGTTTTAACTGGTACAGTCCCATCCGCTTATTTCTTTCGTGTACTTACTCACGAGGGAAAAAGGGACTGACGCTCGGAAATAACAGAGGGAACGTTTTTGTATATATTTCAATATCTTGTATACACTGATTTATATTATTGTCATTTTGTAATCTGGACGAGCATCAAGAAATACTATAGACAAAAGACATGTTAAAGGGTGATGGCGCTTTAATAGATATTTTCACTATCTATAAAATAAATTCGAATACTTCCACTACTGCCAAACTCTTCTGTAATATTCGATTATTCTTCAATCTATGTAAGTTACTAATAACGACTCTATACCATCAACGTGACAAAAGGCAGCGTAGATGTTGTTCAAGTTGGGCCATAAAGTGCTTAGATAGTACAATACAGGGACTGTTTTCTTTATTTTTGGGCAATACACATAAATACTGTTCAATGTGCATTGTGTTTTTAAAGGACCCTCCAGTAATCCGGCAGAATCCCAGCCCCATATCTGCCGGACTAGTGAGTATTTATGTTGCCAATTTCATCTGCATTTACGTTTACTATACTTGTGGAATTCAAGGTTAAACAGATCGATACAAAATTAAACCGCTCTCTGTTCTGTGATTTTAAAGTCATTTTAACGTAAGAAAAAGCGAAATATAATTTCTAGTTTCTTTACATACAGTATATAAAGTGTAAATATATCGCCTCGGAATACCGATCTTTCCCATATATGACAATATCGGTGATTAATATCGGCAATCCATCTTCGATATTTCGATATATCTCTTTTCGATACCTTACCCTAAATCCTCTAGCAGGGGGTTTTATAATCTAATTTAATTCTCTACATTCACCATCCTCTCCTGACCTTCTTAGACGACAATAGTCTCAGTGGGTAGATCGCCTTAAGACTATTAAATTCTAGGTAGCGCTTTACCCTAGGTAAGCTAAACATTAAGCTGTATGACAGGTAGAAAGGGGTACCAGGAAAGAGGGTCGGGGTGAAGGGGTATGACAGATGAAGAGGTGGAAGAAACAACTACACTTCAAACGCGAGGTCGAAAAATTAATCATTATACATATCCGCCATTACACGTTTTCACTCCACGAAGCTTCTAGCAACCTATTGGGAACCTATCGCGTACCGCAGGTTGAGAACCACTGATATAGGTGTAAACACGCAGCCTACCACTGCTAGATGGAATATTGAAGTCCCATCGTTGACCTGTCAAGCACTTGACAAATTATTCCTCCATAAATTTTATTATTATAGTCATCTAAGTCAACGTTTATGATCAACGTATTCTTTGTCAAACGTAAGACATGGTATAGTACAAAAAAAGCAGCAGCAATGCTTCACAAATTGGACATTATAAGGCCAAATTGTATAAGCTGGCACTTGGCTCTTAGGTAAAATTTGTGTATTGGTCATCTACAAAACAGCAGGCAATGTCGTTATCCCTCATCGGGAGCATAGACAACCATTAGACAATCCTATTAGCACGCTTCCGTAAACGTCCAATTCTCTTTTGTTGTTATTTTTACTATACATTAAAAAGTATTAATAAGTAACAAAATAATAAGTCAAACCTATGAGTCAGCGGAACTCCAAGGGTCGATGTTTTCCTAAGCACCTCCACCTAGCCGAGGCCCTCAGCGCACATGTGCCAGCTTATAATATTTTACCTATACTTTTTTTCTCGTAGTTTTTTTTTTATAGTACAACTTTTTTCCTTTTTACTTTTAGAATCCATTATGTTTAGACAGTTTATATGCCACCGTTCGTCTATTGGCTCATGCGGCCACCCTACTGCATTTATCAGACGCTCTACTGCCTCGTCCGGGCGCCCTACTACCTTGAGCGGGAGCCCTACTTCCTGGAGCGGGCGCCCTACTCCCTTAAACGGGCGCCCTACTGCCTCGAGCGGGCGCCCTACTCCCTTAAGCGGGCGCTCTACTTCCTCGAGCGGTTGGCTTACTGCCTCGAGCGGGTGCCCTACTACCTGGAGCGGTTGGCTTACTGCCTCGTCCGGGTACCGTACTACCTTCAGCGGGCGCCCTACTGCCTGGATCGGGTGGCTTACTGCCTCGAGCGGGCTTTACTGCCTTAAGTGGGCGCCCTACTTCCTCGAGCGGGTCTCTGCTGCCTGGTGCGTGAGGCTTACTGCCTCGAGCGGGTGCTCTACTCCCTTAAGCGGGCGCCCTACTGCCTCGAGCGGGCGTCCAACTGCCTCGAGCGGGCGCCCTACTCCCTTAAGCGGGCGCCCTACTGCCTCGAGCCGGTGGCTTACTGCCTCGAGTGGGAGACCTACTCCCTTAAGCGGGCGCCCTACTGCCTGGAGCGGGTGGCTTACTGCCTCGAGCGGGCGCCCTACTCCCTTAAGCGGGCGCTACTGCCTTAAGCAGACGCTCTACTTCCTCGAGCTTTTGGCTTACTGCCTCGAGCGGGCGTTCTACTCCCTTAAGCGGGCGCCCTACTGCCTGGAGCGGTTGGCTTACTGCCTCGTCCGGGTGCCGTACTACCTTGAGCGGGCGCCCTACTGCCTGGATCGGGTGGCTTACTGCCTCGAGCGGGCTTTACTGCCTTAAGCGGGCGCCCTACTTCCTCGAGCGGGTCCCTGCTGCCTGGTGCGTGAGGCTTACTGCCTCGAGCGGGCGCCGTACTCTCTTAAGCGGGCGCTCTACTCCCTTAAGCGGGCGCCCTACTGCCTGGAGCGGGTGGCTTACTGCCTCGAGCGGGCGCCCTACTGCCTGGAGCGGGTGGCTTACTGCCTCGAGTGGGCGCCCTACTCCCTTAAGCGGGCGTTACTGCCTTAAGCGGGTGCCCTTTTGCCTCGTGTGGGCGCCCTACTGCCTGGTGCGGGTGATTTACTGCTTCGAGCGGGTCATTTCTGCCTCATGCGGTCACCCTACTGCTTCGAGCGAGTCCTCTCTGCCTCGTCCAGGCGTCCTACTCCCTTAAGCGGGGCCCCTACTACCTCGTGTGGGCGCCCTACTACCTCGTGGAACCCAGACTGCCCTAGCGGCTGGATGTCTGTTCCTACCCTCCCCAACGTACTGGACCGCGGGTAGCAGGGAGTCGTGCCGTTGATTTGCAGTTCATCGCTTTACCGTTCGTATGTTAGGGTCTCTATGTTAGCTTCAAAATCGTATGATTGTGTAGATTTCACTGCAACTGAAACGGCGCGTCTGAAACGGAGGTGGGCTATAATACTCTTATGTTCACACATATAGCTTCTCTCTTAAAACACAAAACTATTGCTGTTCGTTCCAAACAAGTGACGACTTTAATGATTTCCTGTTCCCAATAGCTCCACCCAAAGTCATTAGCAGTGAGCTTTATTGATTCGCATTCGGAGTTATTTTAAGACAACAAACAGTTTCTTACCAAGCTTCTATTTTCCTATGGAACTTCTTAAAGAACACTTTTTATAAAACTGTATTTTAATAAAATTTGAATTTCCAAAGTTATTGTGTTATTTCACAACGACGTTATACAATACGAATGTCAAAATCGATAAAAAGGTAAAAATTAAAATATGACAGATAATTTAAAAGGTTTTAACAAATTAATGTACGTAAGTATTACGATTAGATAAATAGTGTTTCATTATTGAATAAAAAATGTATTACACGAAGAAATAAAAAAACATTTTGCTGGCTCTTTAATTTTAATTTTCAGTTATCAAAAGCTGGATATTATTCTTATTTCATCTACTGGACTGAAAATTAAATAATAGAAAATGTCCTCGTATAAAAGGAGATTAACATTTTCAACAATGACACCCTATTTATGTAATGCGCTTGTTCAAAATTGTTTCAATATTCATTTTATTTATTTTTTTTTAATGATTCTATTGGCAATCGTTATTTTATAAATATTATTATTTCAATTTTTATTTTATAGTTTTAGATATCATTATATAAATTTTATGTAACAAACAAAAGAGAAATATTACATATATTCAACTATACTTCAAAAAAATTTCACATTTTCAAATACTGTAGTTTATACTTAAAAATTTTGTTATGAAAATAACGAACAAATTATTTCTAAATATTAAGATTAGTCGTGTAAAAGTCGTTTATAAAAGTAATTTAAAATGTTTTAACAAATTATACATTTTAATCAATATACGTCTAGTCAAATACGCCCAGGAACTGTAGTTCCTGTCACAACCGGAAGTGAATGTTTAATTTTGCACAGCCTATGACACTCTTCATGAAGCAAAGAATCAACAACTATAGAACATCATTATCGGTTGAGTCGTTATGACAGTTATATGTACTTCCAGTCACGAGACCGGAAGTGATTGTCCGGTTTTACACAGCGTATGACGCTTCCTATAAAGTACAGAATCCAATGAGCCATTAGAGATCCAAATCGGTCAAGTCGTTTTGGAATTAGCAGAAAAAATACATACTGTATATAATACATTAGACTTGGAAATGACAGGAGCCTTTAACTTTCAAAAGTCATTGTCATAACAAAACCAAAAGACAAAGATTGGACTGTTATTGAGAAATAGAGATTAAATCTATCTTGATTCAGCAAGAAACCAGTGCCAGCTGGTAAAACGTTTACCCATAACTCCGCACGGAACTAGGAATCCGTTTTTCACTTCACGTATGAACTGTTTAAACTTTTTTTAAAATCAAATCTTTATTAACGGATATGTACAGCTATATTGTAATGTATAACGTTTAATAAAGAAACTTTTTATAACAGGCAATGCTTTTTTCTGTAAAGAAACCTTTACTTTAAAGTTTCGTGTAAGCTGTAGTGACCTATTTACATCATTAGTTTGGTATATTTGTTTTCTATATAAAGATGACGACTAGATAACCGTTAGTATAATAACAAGTGGCTATTATACAGAAGTCGAAAATATAAAAGTAGACCTAAAGAAAAATTAGTAGAAAGGCAATGCAATACAGTACTTTTAACCACTTAAATTACTAACCCGAGTTAACTCGGGATGTATTTTCTTCCCGAATGTATTTTCTACTGTTTGTAAAATACTGTTTGAGTTTTCTATTTTTTTGTGAAACACAAGAGTGTTTCACAAAAAAAAGAGATCGATAACATTAACACAGACAAAGATAAGACTGTGTCACGTCCCAAACTATTTATACCCGTGATTAGTAGACATTTGTTTACAATATTATATTACATTTTCGGGTGTCCAAGCACTTTGTCATTGACTGTTATTTATAGTAGACAGTTCATTCACTCTTATTGACAGTTATCGCTTTTTATTGCGTTAGTTCTGAAAGCTCAGTTTATATTTATGGATAAGTTGTTTTTACTGGCTATTGTGCCGCGTTTCCAAATTAGTTTCGCCTTCTTCAAGCCTATACGTCCTAGCTCAACCTGAACACCTTAGTCTAACAGGGCGTCACTTTTCAGAGGTACTACCACAAATTGGCAACAAAACAAATCCAACAAAATAATGTGTAGTTTTTGCTCAAATATCTGATGCAAACGCAAAAAAAATTATAATAAAAAAAAGAGAGAATACAGATATTTCTACCTTGACTGTTATGTAGCACTTTGTGTTACACTATGTTTCAAAATTTACCATACTATCGAAAAATATATAAAACCATTTTTAGACATTTTATGTATATTTATGTAGATATTCATTGTTGAAAGTATATATATGTAGTTCGTATTTTTGTGTGTACATGAATAAAAATTTTACGAGTGTAAAATTGAAACATTCACCGTGTTACTGTAAAACTACATTAAAAAACAGCAATATTTGCGAGAGTATCTCACATTGTTTTCTTTATATAACCACTTCAAAGTTCTAACCTATATGCATAAATAACATTATATTATGTAAGATTGTAGTAAGTAATTGTTGAATATTATAAATCATTTATTAAGATACGTTTGTCAACTTCGAAGTTAACTCGGGTAAATAATTTAGTTGTAATTATGAGAGATGTTTCAACCTTATTATACGAAAAAACAAATTTTTAAATGATGCCAGTTCTAATGGGATACAGATGATTAGAAATTCACAATTAAAAAAAGGTTTTTGGAAAGAAATGTGAAAAAAATTGGTCAAGTGTTTAAGGTACAAATGTTTGGTAAAAATTAAAGAAATTGGACGAAAGAAATATTTTTTTCAAGTAAGTACTTCCTACGGCAGTCTTGTTGTGTATGTTTCACACGGAGGAAAACCTTCCGCTTGCCAGTACGCCCTTCATATGTTATATAAATTTAAGTTGTAACAAAATTTCTCGCATCAGCTGATTTTATGTTACAAATTATGTTACTTTTATATTGTATATTACTAAATTAAAATGTTATTATTTAATATTTTTATCTCTTAATAAATACAATATATTAATTCCTATTTCAATTAATCGTATTAAATAAATTGAACATAACGATAATGAGTTATATATATATATATATATATATTTTCAAATTTTCAAATTGAAACTTCCTTCGAGGCATCTGGCATTTAAAGTGCATAGTTTAAATGAAGTACTCACTTCTGCAGGTCAGTTCCACTTAGAAAGTTTTAAAATGAGACCTGACTGTATGTTTTAGACGGAGAAATATCTCGGTTTGAAAAATAACTTTCTTTTAAAATTTAGTAAAAGAATTACGACGACTTGTATTGTTTTATTTTTGTTTAAGACATAGTAAATAGTGTGTATTGTTTGTCATGGTCACTCTTGGGCGCTCATATGAAAGTTTGTAGGGGGGCTGGATGTGAAGGCATTGCATACTAAAAATTAAGCAGCTAGAAAATTCAAGTTTTAACCTTGTTTAATCTATTACAACTTATAAAGAACTAGGCCACGGTACTTAATTATAAAGGCAATAAACACGATAGTCCAATTGTTCGTACTTTTTGTTAAAAAACAATATGTAAACAATAATAAACAAAACATATTTAGTCAACATTCAAAGAAAACACTTTTTTTTATATACTGTAAATATTTTAGTTTCAAGTCATGTCCTACAATTCAACAATTTTTAAAATAACTTTCTCGAAAAAATCCAATACTCTACATATGATGATTGGATATTTATAATTTTTTTAAATCTTGGGTTAGCTAGGGAGCCCGACTATGGCGCCCATGTGGTCAGTCCCCCAACATAACACAAAATCCAAACCTTTTAGCGGCGTGCACATGCTTGAGCTGCACATGACATTTCTCCCGCGCTCATAGATCACAAGATGTCTCTGCCTTATTTTACATTTACAATCATCTTCGAAACGTTTACAAGCAATTCCTTCATTTTAAACTTACAAAAAAGCTAAAATCAAATTTTTGCATAAAACGAAAATATAAATCAGATGGTTTTTGTTTAAACAAAACAATTTTTCGAAATTGATATGAATGGTACAAATACATATTTTATTATTTTACGTAACTTAATAAATAATTAAAATACTGTATGAGAAAATAAGAACTTGTAAACTAACCTCTAGTTATTTGTTCGCCTGATGATGGTCTGCTTGACGAAACGTGATAATTTTTAAATAAAAAATTAACAGAGCCAGAAGCATCTTTTGAAATGTAACTAAGCCTATCATATCGGCAACAATACGAAACGCACATTTGTTCACTGACAAAATGTTTCTCCGTCAAAATTACTCTGTTAAATGTTATTCCAACATTGCACAAGCTGGAAAATACCTTTTTAATTAAAAGTTTTCTGAAGTTTCGACAGTTGGTCGCGTTTACCGACGACTAATCTAAAAAGGCCTAAATGTATCGCCAACACTAGCTGGAAAATACCTTCTTAATTAAACTTTTCTGTAGATTCGACAGTTGGTCGCGTTTACCGACGACTAAGATAACAGTGCTCTAAAAGGGGTTAAATGTATCGTAAACACTAGCTGGAAAATACCTTTTTAATTTAAATCTTTCTGTAGGTTCGACAGTTGGTCACGTTTACCGACGACTAAGATAACAGTGCTCTAAAAATACCTATATGTATCGCCAACACTTGCTGTAAAATACCTTTTTAATTTAAATCTTTCTGTAGGTTCGACAGTTGGTCGCGTTTACCGACGACTAATCTAAAAAGGCCTAAATGTATCGCCAACACTAGCTGGAAAATACCTTCTTAATTAAACTTTTCTGTAGATTCGACAGTTGGTCGCGTTTACCGACGACTAAGATAACAGTGCTCTAAAAGGGGTTAAATGTATCGTAAACACTAGCTGGAAAATACCTTTTTAATTTAAATCTTTCTGTAGGTTCGACAGTTGGTCACGTTTACCGACGACTAAGATAACAGTGCTCTAAAAATACCTATATGTATCGCCAACACTTGCTGTAAAATACCTTTTTAATTTAAATTTCTCTGAAGGTTGTCAGTTGGTAGCGTTTACTGAAGACTAAGATAACAGTGCTCTAAAAAGGCCTAAATATAGCTCCAAAGATTTCGTCGCTACTTCAATGGCTCTGTATCATCTCACGAGTGAAAACCCAAGTGAAATCGACGAGGCATGTGTGACGTTAAAGTCGCATGCAGCGTCACAAATCCAGAGCAATCAAAGAGTTTGATAATAGCAACAAGTGTAAACTCTACAATACATTTTTATTTGCACTGTTTTACTCTTCGTAATCATTTGTGTATATGACGATTGCAAGAATAATCGAGAACAGTTGAATAACTTCATGAGGGCCGATATAAAAAGCTTTGATCAGTAAACATTGTTAAAATTTTAAAACAGTAAACCTTCTATTTTCAACAGTAAACATTGATATTAAATAGTTTTTGTTTTCTTGGAAAAATCTTTTAATGTTCAAATTCCGGCTAGCGAAATTCCAAGACACTTGTATTTGGTCATATTACGAAAATGAGTTCTACCAGAAGTTAGCGACGCCACCCTTAGACCTATAAAAGTTCATCGCTCCCCACCAGTCAAGATAAGTTAGCGACGCCACCCTAAGACCTATAAAAGTTCATCACTCCCCACCAGTCAAGAATCTTAGTTTTTTTCATCCACTTTTACCGCATCATTATATCCTAGGCGACAGTTGTAACTGCCAGACACTTGCCTATGGTCTGCACCCTGTTACAAGTGAGCCGTGCTCTTATACCAATAGAGTTTCATACTAAGGGACTTAATTCTCCCATCCAAGAGTCTATTCTCATAAAAAAAACATTTAGAATTCGGAGATAAAAAACTCAGAGTGAAGAGGGCTTTTAAAGACGGGACTAGAAGTGGGATAAAGTCAGAATTAGGGTAAAGCGTCAGTTATGGATTGCAAAATGTTTCATTTATAGGACAGTAAAGTTCAGAGTTAGGGTACGCAGAACGTCACTGAAAGAAGCAAAAGGTCAGGATTGAGAGGCGAAAAAGGTCAGAATTAGGAGAGACAAAATGTCAAAATTGGGGAACAGAAAACAAATCAGAAATTAGAAAATAAAACGTCAGAATTGATAGAGGGAACACGTCATAATTGGGAAAACGGAAAACGTCAGAATAGGGAGGGGCAAAAACACGTCGCTTTAGAATTTGGAGAAGCAAAACGTCTACATTAAATAGAGCCCCAAGAAGATGCTGGGTAAGACCATTTTTAGCAGATCTGAACTGGGGGGCTATTGATCCACTGTGAGGAGAATGGAGGACGTAGTTGTAGATACAAGTAAGTTTCAATATCGACAATTAATGGAAACACGAAATTCGGTTTGCAACTCGTGTATTTTGTTCAAAAGTAGCAAAGTTTGTAACAAACTTACAAAGCGTATTTTGAAAAATTGTAACCTCTCTTCAAAAGTTGCAAACTGATGGGGCTTAAGTATTCCACAAGTTTGACCAACTGAAAAACTCATGTTTTGTATGTACTAGACCTACTTTTTGTCCTCTGTATGTTCTATAACTGACTACACTTCATGTGTAATGTTCAAGTACGGTTAAATTGTAGCAGGAAGTCACTCAACACAACTTTATCAATTTCTCTTGCTGCTGCAAAAATGCAAAACTAAAGCGATAACCTAGAACGCAAGCGAAACAGATACCGCTGTCCTTGGTAATTACGCAATCTAGCACGTCAGCTAAACCACTACCGCTGTCCACGCTAGTTCTGTAATAAATTCACATTCATCAGAAATCACAGGTTTCTATTTTTTCTTGTTCTCGTCATTAAAACTATTTTAATTCAAGAATTTCCTAAATATTACACTGATGTAACCAAAAGGTTAAGTTAAGAAGTTAACACACTGTTCAATATTTTTAAGCAATGCAAAATTCTAAATCGCTTACATTTTACAATTTGAAATTTTTTTGTTATAATGAAAGCAGTGATTATATGTGATTTGAAAAGTTTCATACAACAATATAATTTCTAAACCAGGTTAGGGCCTAATATTTTATTTTAATTTTAAACTTGTATATTTTTAGTCATAAATAGAGTGACAATAAATAAAATCACTTTCGCAATAAAAAAAAATAAAGTTCTAATATTGTTTTTACGAAATATTTTGTGGGTATCTATTTCCATTCCCGGGCGTATCCATCAGGAATACAAAAAAATTATAAAAATTCTCGCTTGTGCTCCAAAAGTTATAAATAATGAAAAATATCAATTCCTACTCCATTGCACACGTAAAACGTTACTAATTCAATGTTTAGGCTTAATTTTTCTGATGTAGTGACTCGCAAAATGCCTCGAAATGTAATTAAACTTACAGCTGACTCCCAAAATTTACAAATTTTGAAAAAATAAACTTCAACACTTCAATTTCACACTGCTTTGCGCGAGTTGTAGGCCTAACGTTTTTAGGCTAAAGCATCAAGTATAATTATTACATTTGGAGGTATTTGACGATTTAGTTCGTCAAAAAAAAAATAATAAATAAAACCAAATCGTTGAATTAGTAATGTTTTACGTGTGCTGTGGAGAAAGGAAATGCTATTTTCCAATATTTTCAATTTTTGTGTCGTGGGCGAAAGTTTTCATTATTTTGATCGTACCCCTGATAACTTTCTGCATCGCCCGGTATAATTTGTTTTTGCTAAAACCCATTTCATGGGAACGGGAAATAAATACCATTATCTGTAAGATGAAAAAATAATTTATGGACTCTTATAACTTAAGGGGCAAAACAAATCCCTTTACGTTAGGCTATACGACAATAAGTGTTTATAATTTCCTACGAAATGTTTTCTGAAAAGATGAAACAAGGGGTGAATGATTGAAGAGGGCTCATATTAGGCTTCAAAGGGCGGAGTTGGGTTCGGGTTCAATGGCCTACAAGACAAGCCTAAATTGTTACATTTCCCTACGTAGTATATTCCTGGAACGATGGAAAATTGAGCGTATTATTCAAAGAGACAAATATATTTCTTGTCCTTACAAAACGAATAATTCTAAACGGCTTTCATTTTCTTTTACCTCATAACCTGTAGTGGATTGTTTTAACCTGTATAGTGGAATAGAAGCGATGTTAATAGATTTTTTCAAATATTTATTCAATAATTAAATTATAAAAATTTGGGGGCTTACGTCGGATTCGAATCTATATGTTCGAAGTCTAGCCCTTTGGCACTGAGCCAACGTTTTCATAGCTAGAAATGTATTTATCAAAGATATATATGAAATACTAGATAGACAATTTTTTTATTCCACCATCTGGTATATCAGCTAGGTTAAATTTATTGTCAGCTGAATGTAACGTTCTTTACATTCAGCTGGCAATAAAAAAAACCACAAAAAACAAATATTTACTAACGAGGAGTAGAGCGTACCGCGCTTGCGGGCCCCACTCTAAATTACCTACGGGGAGAAATTTCAATAGGTAATTATTTTTTATTTTATATACATGCTTTTAATACATGTTTTACATATACTCAATTTTAATTTTCAATTCAAGCTCTTCAAATAAAAAAAAAGTATTACAAACAAGTTCCTCGTTAGAAAGAAATGTCAGTCCTATTTAGATAAAAGGTTAACGTTTTGTAACTAATAAATAGATATTATATCATATTTAAAAATATATATTTTAGTAAAAAAATTACTTTTTGCAAATAAAACTCACCAATACCACTAGAAGGCAATTTTGAAATTACAAGTCGCTGCTGGATTCAACAAGTTACCTCGTATATCGTAGATCCTACCAAGGACTGGTGAGGCTCTGTGTAAAAATAATTTGAAGGCCTTTACGACGCATGCGCATAACGACACTGTTATATGGCGCGTAGTTAGTGTTCAAACCTTGCGGTAAAGTTATGAATTTGCTTACAAACAATAACTTGTTAACAATGTTAATGTAAAATCTAGTACTTCGTTTGGTAACAAGTTTTAAAATGTCATTTAATTACATCGAAATTCGTTACAATATGTGATTTCCGATTTGAGAGTAAAATAAAACAAGATTGTGTGCTTCTAAATTACAGTGGCATTGTCTTTTGAAAACGGCTTTTCAATGGCTCAGCCACATTATTGATGAATATTAAACAGCCTTTATTCCTCATACAATGGCTGAATATTTAATTTGTTTTGTTCATACTCCGCAAAATCAACTAGCATCTGCACAATGTGTCAGGCTTGGTGTAGAATCTTACGCTGTTAGAATATACATGCAGTGGTTTTTTCTATTCCTTCTATGAGCTCACACTTTCCTGATATATATCTTGTATAAATTTTTAATCGTTATAAAATACCTTTTTATTCATCCAATCAAGTTAAAATACATTTTTTTTAACCAGTAGTGGATGACAACTGATGTTAATACAGTTTTTAAAATATTTATTCAATAATTTAATTATTAAAAATTGAGTTTAGGTCAGATTAGAATTGAGTATCTAGACAGAATTTATGTTCGAGGTCTATTTCTTAGGCACTGAGCCAACCTTCTAGCTCTTTAGCACTGAGCCAACTTTTCCATAGCTAGAAATGTTTTTCTCAAAGATATATATATGAATTTTTCCTTTATCCACACCTGGTTGTCACCGGAATCTTCATTGTACAACCTTGAGTTGGTGCCATGGTTACCACACAATATCATAAATAAGGCTCTAGGATTAAAAATGAATGAAAAAAATAAAATAAACAAAATGGATTAACGATATCGAAGCTTGTTTCACAAACGGATGGTACAACACCATACATAGAAAAGAAAACAAAAATTGCGAGGAAATTCGCTTACTATTTGGCCACTTCATATTGTTATTCTGACATTTATATACATATATAAATATAATTTATTAATTGAGGTTATAAAATAAAAAGAAACTAAAATAAAATTTTTCATTGTTGACTTGAGTAGGAATCGACTTTTAAACCAATTGTTTATATTACTTGTTTAAAAAATATTGACTAAAACACGGTGTCGGTTTTTGGAAAACCCCTTTCTTAGAATGTGTACAATATTGAGCGCGATTTTTTTTCATAAACAATATAGCCATAAAATATATTTGTAGCCAGGGTTTACAATTGCTTATTATTTATAGGTAAGATAATTAATTGTGCATTTTAGAGGCGTAACGAGGGGGGTTAAGGTCAATACTACTAGAAAGATTAAATGATTTCTTTGTATAAATTTTTAATCGTTATAAAATACCTTTTTATTCATCCAATCAAGTTAAAATACATTTTTTTTAACCAGTAGTGGATGACAACTGATGTTAATACAGTTTTTAAAATATTTATTCAATAATTTAATTATTAAAAATTGAGTTTAGGTCAGATTAGAATTGAGTATCTAGACAGAATTTATGTTCGAGGTCTATTTCTTAGGCACTGGGCCAACCTTCTAGCTCTTTAGCACTGAGCCAACTTTTCCATAGCTAGAAATGTTTTTCTCAAAGATATATATATGAATTTTTCCTTTATCCACACCTGGTTGTCACCGGAATCTTCATTGTACAACCTTGAGTTGGTGCAATGGTTACCACACAATATCATAAATAAGGCTCTAGGATTAAAAATGAATGAAAAAAATAAAATAAACAAAATGGATTAACGATATCGAAGCTTGTTTCACAAACGGATGGTACAACACCATACATAGAAAAGAAAACAAAAATTGCGAGGAAATTCGCTTACTATTTGGCCACTTCATATTGTTATTCTGACATTTATATACATATATAAATATAATTTATTAATTGAGGTTATAAAATAAAAAGAAACTAAAATAAAATTTTTCATTGTTGACTTGAGTAGGAATCGACTTTTAAACCAATTGTTTATATTACTTGTTTAAAAAAATATTGACTAAAACACGGTGTCGGTTTTTGGAAAACCCCTTTCTTAGAATGTGTACAATATTGAGCGCGATTTTTTTTCATAAACAATATAGCCATAAAATATATTTGTAGCCAGGGTTTACAATTGCTTATTATTTATAGGTAAGATAATTAATTGTGCATTTTAGAGGCG
The DNA here is from genome assembly GCA_036971475.1 of Prosapia bicincta. Classification (NCBI taxonomy): domain Eukaryota; kingdom Metazoa; phylum Arthropoda; class Insecta; order Hemiptera; family Cercopidae; genus Prosapia; species Prosapia bicincta. Next base: position 249,530,749 of record JBAIZL010000005.1, on the reverse strand, counting down.
TAACGAGGGGGGGGGGGTTAAGGTCAATACTACTAGAAAGATTAAATGATTTCTTTTAATCTTTTATCGGCTAGAAAAGTGTTTTGTATAGGTCTTTTGTAACAAATCTGTATAAATAGAAATGAATGTTTGTCTGCATGTCTGTTCCTAAACCGTTCATTTGATCGACATGAAACTTTTGGACATTATTGAATACACTCGTAGGTAGGTTCTGGCATATTTGTAGCCCGATTGGGAAGCCTAAGTCGATGTAATAATATAAAAAAACATTAAAAAGCCTACTTTTCTAATCGAGCATTTAGTCATTTATATTGGTATTAAGAATTATTAATATAGATGCAACTACTAATCAGTAGATGGCGGTAACCACGCTATGACGAACAGCTGATATTTGAATTAAGTGAAAATAAGTTTAAACAATTTTTGCATGTGTTTAGGTTAGTTTCCATAACAGATGTTTTAACGCATAAGTTATATTATTTAACTGGTATCATAATTGGTAAATACTTAGTGATTTTAACAAACACCGAGTAAATTTGTATTGAATATTCTTTCTTCGAATTTGGCACCGTACAACGGCCGTGTTACTTTTCAAAAATGGTCACAGTTATTGGTGTGTTAAATAACTGTGGGTTTATACAGTAATTTTGTAACTGCAAACTTCAAGACATTATATATATTTTGCTTTTTCATGCAATAATTCCTGTTATCGACACAACCTTACCATTAGTACAGAAATAGTCAAAACGTTTATTTGTGACTTCTGCATTATTTTGCGCATTTCGGCTGTAAGTTGCAATAACCGTGTCTGTTCTGACCTCCAATAACCACGATATAGCTATTCCAACCTTCTTTTCATACGTGATTATTCATTTCCTGTTTTCATTGTTTGATCAAATACAGGACTTTTCGTTTTCCATCAAAAATGCGGACATATCGTTCCAATTTTGGAGGTGGCTACCATCTTGTTAATGACCTCCGACTATATCTAGGGGGCACATTCTCCCAGTTAAGAGAAAGGTTGTAGAGAGATCACTATAAAGAACTGTTTATCTGTCCGTCCTTCCTCTATAATAAGTTAACTAGCCTATGCTAACGTAATCTGTGGCCAAAGAAGTATATTGTACTTTATTGTATTCGGGGTGAATATCCCCATCTGTCCATACCTACTTTGTACCTATAATTTTGTAACAAAATTTTCCTCTAAATATCTTTTAAATATAATTAATCTTATCTCATTTAAATGCTGACAGGAAAGTGACACACACAAGCGCGCGCTCGCACACACAAATATATATATATATATATATATATTATGGTCTTTTATTTACTTTGCTTACTCTTCGTTTACCATATTTATTTATTTATTTATGCTCAAGTTCAGTTTACTTTTTATTTTTAATAAACACAAAAATATACTTCGGAAAAACTTTTAGCTAGGTGTTAAATGACAAACTCTGGTTTAATTTTTCTCTAAATTTTTAACAACTATAAAAATAATTACAAAAGAAAAAATCGCTCCTACACAATAGTTGACCTAGCTGAACTCAAGCCTTATTTATTTCTTAATAGATAATGCAATATAGTTTTTTTTTAATCTGGGTCGTTTACAAGGCTACATTATCTGGTTGATGCATAAATGAAAATTTAACATAGAGTTAATAAGAAATAATTATATTCTAAAAAATTTTTCTAGTAAAACATTTTTCTAGAAAATTTAGCAAGAAATATTTTGCAGGTTGGCTGAGGTGTTTTTACTGGTTGCATATGAAATGTGTTTAATTGATACATGTGGATCACTGAACGTGCGTGTTATCCTTGGCCGTCATTCTGTACGGTTGGGATGCTGTCTACCCTTGGACTCGCCCTCTTACTCTCTACACCGGGAAGATTGGTCGGTAGTTCATTGCCTCGCTTCTCTTCACTACACCTTCCCTACACTTAACTACTCCCTACCTCACTTCCCTCTTTGACCATTTAATTAACTTAACCCTCTTTTAATAACTTGACTTTATTATTATAAACTTCCCTCACCCCCCCCCCAAGAATTCTCGTACTAATACCTCCTTCCGCCGTTACACAGTGGGGTATTTGTCTAGACAAAATTATTTTATCATCTAAATCAACTTTTAATAGTGCAAAAAACTCATAAAACGGCATTTTTTTTGACAAAAACATTTCTTTTATATTTTATGAAAAAAACATTTATTTTACATTTGATAAAACACATAGGTTATATTAAAAATAACAATTATTATTATTCGGATGACGAAAATGATGATTCATCCGAAGACTCTCATACGAGGTCTTCGTCAGGTAATATATTTACTTGACTCTCTTTTTCAGCGATTAAAAGCTTTTCAAGTGTGTCCTTCAGGCAAGGCAAGGTTTTGTCGTTTTCGGTGGAGTAGGTCTCATGTCAGCTAT
>JBAIZL010000005.1:249320822-249525822 GCA_036971475.1 Prosapia bicincta | reverse complement strand
AAGTGGGACTATGTGTCTGCCTTCTTTTTAGGAAAAAGTGTCCGGGCGTAGTTTGATCCATCAATTAAGTTGTAAACGTGTGTTCAAAGCGTATTAAGTTGTAGTATCGGCATACATGCATGGGCTACTTAACTTTAGACATGGGCTCTTGACCCTAGACATGTGACCTTTGAATCGTAGCCCTAGGTATGGGTTCCTTGGCCCTGGACACCGGCCCCGTGACCCTAGACATGTGCTCTTTGAATCTTGGTCCTAGACATGACCCCCTTGGCCTTGGACACGGGCCCCTTGACCCTGTACACAAGCCCATTGAATCTTAGGGCTAGGTAGAGGCTCCTTGACCCTGGACACTGGCCCCTTGGCCCTACACATGTGTTTTTGATTTTTGGTGTTCGGCATGGGGCTCTTAACTCTATACATGGACTCCTTGACCCTAGACATGTGCCGTTTGAATCTTGGCCCTAAGTATGGGCACCTTGACCCTAGACATTTGGCCTTCGAATCACGTCTCTAGACATGGGCCCCTTGCCTCCTAGACATAGACCCCGTGACTCTAATCATGTGCCCTTTGAACCATGACATTAAAACATGAGACTCTTGACCCTAGACATGTGGCCTATTAAGCATATCCCTATACATTGACCCCTTGCCCCTAGACATATGCTCCTTGTCATATGGCGCTTAGTCTTTTTTTGCCTTAGAATTAGAAAATGTTGAATATTTTTTTGGTATAATTCTAGCAATTCTCTTCATCCGGTATAAGTGAACCTTAAAATAGAGAAGGATTTATGGTTATGATGGGAGTGCGGGAAATAAAAAAATCCCTAATAACAACGGAACATGAAAATATTTAAGGGTATGTATTCTAACTTAATAGATTAATTAATCTCTTTAGATTCCTAAAACTCTTTATACTTTCCAAATTACCTGCGCTGTGGTATAGTCCTACTTACTTTCCACTTCCGCTGCAGTACCTTCTCAATAGAGTTTTGTAGCAAAATGTTTACAGTAAATAATAACAAAAATTCCAGGTAATAATTTACTATCATGAGGTAACAGTATAAAATTAAAGACATGGAAAACAAATTTCTGTCGTTTAATCTTAGTAGTGTTTACATTAAATAGAGACCTATGTCACATTTAAAGACAAGTATTTTCTCTCCACCTAGAACCTAGAAGTTTCATTCGTTACGTAAGAACCCTGAGGGGGGATAACCGTGGCTGTATCTTACCCTGTATAAGTAAAGCATTTAGGACAAGTAATACATGGTCAATAAAATATGAAATGTGACATTTTAATTCTTAATATACTCATATTAACTTCTGTTACGAATATTTGAAGGCATTTGTGTAGATTTTTCTTAAATATTAAAATATTTTCCTTTCGCCATTTAGTTTCGGAATAACGCCATTTTTAAAACTTTAAATAGTAATGGTTCTATTTAAGTGGTTAAATAGTAATATTTAAAGTTTTGAGAATGGATTTATTTTGAAACGCGTCAACAAAGAAAAATACTGTAATTTTAGGAAAGGCACTCAAATGTATGTGAGATTTTAATTTTGTTTAAAATATTAATGTAAGCTAAAGTATACACTTGATAATATGAACCATTGGGTAGAGTTACTCATCCGATCTTCTAAAAGGGTATAAAGGCCATTGCCTCATGAATCAGCATTAGGGTTTGCCTACTTGGAACGTCAGGGCGTGATGATGAATACCTGCAAACATTTTTTTTGCAAATAAAAATGTATAATATCGGGAATCCCAGAAACAGGTTGGATATGATTGTAAATTGAGTGAGAAAGGGATATTTCTACTAGGAATGTTTACACACAAAAACATAACAGATATCTTGTTTGACTCGTGACACGCGCAGAAACAAATCTTATTTTAATAGTGTTTTCTTATACCATTGACATAGTTGTCCGTGAGATTTGCCTTTTCTATGTTATAAGATCCGGACAAAGTATTATTTAATTTGACTAAGTCATCGATAGCTGGAAATTATATTTTTTTATAATCACTTGAATGGAATCTAAAATCGATTGTAAAAAGTAGTTATTTCAGTCCATAGTAAAGAATTGAAAACCAACAATGTATAACATGGCTCAACAGTTTGTTATTTTCCAACTAGAAATTCAAATAATCATCAGAGGATAAATAGATAAGAAACTTTAAAAGTTAGCTATAAATAAAAGTATTCTTTCAGCAAAGGGTGACCTTTTAAAATACTATAGGACATGGATTCCCAAACTAAGAGGCGCGCCCCCCTTGGAGGACATAAAGGCAAGTCATGGGGGGGGGGGCGCAAGACCACTTGAGAAATAATAAGATACTTGCCTTTTTCAACCACTTACTTGTCCGAAAAAACATTTTCAGCATTTGTTGCAATAAAAACAAAATATAGGAACAAACTTAATGTTGCTAATACTAACCTTGTGCCTTTACTAAAATAGAACCTAAATAGGTATCCTTGTGAAAAAATGCAAGCTCATCCATCTCACTAACAGATTTTTCTCTTATCAGTTGAAATTTACCTTGCAAATTAAACCTTTAAATGTTATATCATGTATCTTGTGAAGGTATGCATGAATAAATCATTTGTTTTCAATATATATATATATATATATATATATATATATATATATATATATATATATATATATATATATATATATATAATATTTGTTTATTTTTCATACGCTCATTCCATTTATAGGGTAAAGTGCAGGGGGGCGTGGGAGGCGTTTGTCTGCCAGAAAATCCCAAGGATCACATCAAACATAACCTTTCTGCCTTCCCTCGATCCCTTCCACTTTGTACTTATCACCTGATTCGCCCACAGAAGTGTATCTTTCGATCGCGGTTCCTGCTTATAGTATGTTTTACCTTACTCTCGGTTCGTGTCTAGGAGCGATGAGATCAGAGCTGGGAGGTGCCACTGTACTGAATTTGGCAACATTGGTGTTAGTCAGTCATTCAGAGAAGGAAGGGCTTAGGTGGTCCTCGACGTTTGCAGCGTCTGTCACCGGGCCAGTGGCTGCGGGTAGGAATTTAAGATCAGGAGTTGTGGTAGAAGGCTGGATTTGAGGAGCGGTATCTTCAGGAGGATCAATGGGTGGGTGGGACAGTAAGGAAGGTACTTTTATAGCAACTTTTATTGCTATGAAAGTTTATATTTCATTGGCTCTGCTGTGAGCTTCCTATCACGCCACGGCGGGATGACGTTGTACTGTACTAGATTTTGGATTGCCTAAGAGCGAAGACTCACTCAATTGACAATCAAGTTTAAATATACTAAACCCTAAGCCTGTCCAACAGGGGACGACATAACACCCCAAACTAATTTATATGAATTCAACAAATGTGAAATGAAACCAAACTAAACCCGTAGAGATTTTATTTACAAAAGTAAAACATATTGTTCTTCAATATATTTAAACATTATTAATTAGTATTTTTTGTACGCAGCTCTGTAGCTTTTAAGAAAGGGGATTTGATTAGTTCCAAAGGCGTGCGTTTTGTGGAGGGGTACAACATTATTTTCCCACGTTTACCCAAGGCACCTGTTTTATCTTCTTAGTTTAGTTGTTACTTTGGCGTCACCAAATTTATTGTTTCAGTTTCAATATTATTGCTCCGTGTTCATCTTTAGGTGAACATTGTTTAATCTGAGTTACTTTTATTTAATTTTTGGTCTCGAACTCAAAGGGTTATTATTTTTGTTGTGTTGGCTATTAGGCTATTCACACTTTTACTTTCATTAGCATCATTATTTATAACACGTGTTGCCGCACTCCCACATCTCCAAGTCAGGCGCGCCCTTGTGTAAAAATAGTTAGACAGGCATGTTTTGGAAGACGCCTTAATTTTTTTTCAACAGTTACAGCTTCGTTCACTCTTTGACCCAGCTTAAATTATATTCCCTCCTTTTTTTTAAACACAGTTCTTTTCCTTTTTTAGTAAAATTTTAAATGGCACCATTCAATCCAATTTCAGCGATTGCATTGTTATTTTATTGCACGCGAGAATTACACACTTCGATAGTAAGAATTTATTTTCCTTTCGAGCGAATAAACAATGAAAGTTCCCATGTAGAAGTAAAATGAAGAACCGGTTTCCAAGGCTTAATCCATAACCTTGATCCTTCCTTTAATTCACTTCTACCACAACGTTAAATTACAGTTTTATGAGGCACAATGTCTATCTTTGCTTGGGCGAATTTTAAAATAATCTAAACAATAACGTGACCGATATTTTTCGAAGTTGTAGCGATACATCGAACAGTTACGTATTTTGAACAATGATATCGATTTCTACATAGTTATGGGCGCCCACATACAACTGCGCATCAGAGAATGATTCCGTAATGCAAAGCAGTATGTCAAGGTTGTTTCCTGCTGACTGGCAGAGCTTCGAATTAGCTAAGCGTAGCAATGTGGAATGTCAGCTGAGCTCTCGAACTCAATGTGCTCACTTTGTACTCACTTTAATAGATGTTCAAAATGAAACTGACACCCATAAGCACAGAACGAAATTAGTAAAACACTTTCTCTAGACAAACGTTAATGTCGAATTATAAAATATTGCCTTAAGGTCGATTATATAAATGATTATTTATTTAAGCTTTTTGTCAAATGTTTATAACTATCTTTTAAAAGACCATGTCATGTAAAATTGTAAGTTTCAGAAAATATTATTTTTATACATACATTATTAAAAGTGCGCGGAAACACACACAAGCACACACACACACAAGCACACACACACACACACACACACACACACACACACACACACACACACACACACACACACACACACACACACACACACACACACACACACGCACGCACGCACGCACACACACACACACACACACACACACACACACACACACACATCTCTTTCTCTCTCTCTCTCTCTCTCTCTCTCTCTATATATATATATATATATATATATATATATATATATTTATATATATATATATATATATATATATATATATATATATACATCAAAAAAATAAAAAAAACACACTCATACACACAAACACACACACACACACACACACACACACACACACACACACACTACTTGCTGGTCCAAGGAATACAGTGAAAAAAACATTCCACAGAGCTACAGTAGTTGTATAACTTCGAATTCTCTTGCAACTTCCATTTTCATTCCTTCCCATATCCGGTTCATTTTCTTACGCTAACCATATTCTTTCCTTTATTCAATAAACCCGCTTTCTTGAGCTTAAGTAACTACAACAAACTACCCCCTATGCACATGACGAAAACAACTATGGTAGGTAGCGTTCAATAGCAGGGGGAAACATCTGTTATTTGAGTGAACCAACATTTTTTTAATAACGGTTTGAACTGTTGACGGAAACATATGTAGGTGTAAATTGATATAGTTTCAAGTGTCCGTGCCTAGCCTAACAATTCTAAAAATAAGTACAGTATAAAACCAATTCACAAGTGAACGGATGAGTGTTTGATAACAGTACACATAATATATTGATTAGTATTAAGAGTGTGAATTTGAAAGACGATAACAAAATTTATGTCTAAATAAACAAGAATAATTTGTATCAAAAGTATAATTGAACTTGGAATTTTTATTTTAAACAGGTCTATAAGGTGAAATTATTTTATATTGCTACAGTAGAATACATGCAATAGTTTTACTTAGATTATTACTAATTTATATGCATGGTCGACAAATGTGGATGATATTTTTAATGGGTAAAGAGAATATTTTAGTTGTCAAACTTGATTATGGCAATGTTTTGGCAATTTTACCGAGTGACCCTACCTCAGAAAGACTATGTATACTGTCATTTAACCTTTTCTTCAGTTTACACACCATGTGATTTTTTTTACCCGGGTCTGTGCCCCCAAAACCCGCCCAGCCCTCGCGGCAGCCAACCTCTAGCGAGCTACCTCCGTCTCACATGCGCATGCGGTTAGTATCCCTACAGCGAGTGAAGGAAACGGGATTGATTGCCCATGTACCAAGCTCATAAGCTCTTTCTGTGGAAAATCAGGAGTAAGTGAAATGAAACAGTACGGTAAGTGCCGCGTTAAGAGCGGGATGAAAAAACCTGGCAAGAAAGAAACTCTGCCAGGAAAAATCCCGCGACAGATCATTCAGGAACCCTGGGGGCTTGGATCACCTTATGGTAAGGAATAAGGAGAGGAATTACCTAGCAAATACCTTGTTAGTGAGTCTATGGCAGGAATGACATGTACCTCTTCTTCTGCTGCCTACTCGAAACTGAAAAGTCATGCAATCAAATTAGTCCTTCCGTTGGGGCTAAGCTACGACCCTGGAGATATGCCCCTGTGTCACCTGGAATATAACTGTGAAGCAGAATTTATTAGTATGTATATTTTTATTTTTGGTGTTGTGGTTGGAGCTAGACAGTGAGTAAGGACAGCGGCCGTCTGTGTGCGTCTTGTGGAATCTTTGTAAGACTTTAAGCATTCGCTTTGTCTGTATTTTTTTGTTCATCATATGATGTGCGTACTACAGCTGGCTGTTAGGTTAGAAGTAAGATTACTAACATTGTCAGTTCACCTGCGTGTGTTTTTTACTTTGTGCATTCTTTTATGTTATTATTACATGATAAATAATGTCGTTTCAAGAAGGACTTTATCAAGAAAAGTGACTTCCTATATGTATGAAGAAGGCAATGTTCCATTGTGTATACATCCGTGCTTCATAGATTATCATACCCAACAATTTTTTTAAACTGTATTATTTGCAAATTAATGGTGTTTCCTATTTATAATAATATTATAAATATAATATATTATATGTTATATGTGTACTTTTACTTGTTTAATCTTAAGTTATTAGAATTGTAATTTTTTAATTTTAGAAAATACTATTTGTTTACATGGGTTTGCAATTTTCTATTACTTTGTTCACAACATATGATGCGTGTACTTTAAAAGAAATACAAATTAAAAATTAGGTTATTTTCTTGTGCTTTTTGTTTTATTTGTCCAAAAATACTATTAATTTATTTTAAAATTGAAGAAAATTTCATTTTTTAATTTTATGATAACTAAAAAATAAGGCTGCTATTTAGAGCCCATATCTATTATAATGAGTAATTGATCAAAGGGTTAGCTGATATATTTCAACACGATATATTTTGAAAAAAAAATCTAAAAACCGCTAAAAACCTTTTCTTTACAAATTAACCCCGTCGATTCGCCGGACCACTATCTTTGTTTGCACAAGCTGATAATCTGCATTGGAAACTCGTCTACTAATACCCAACTTGGAGCTGATTTATTCAACAAAATTTAAAATAATATTTTAAAGATTTTGTATATTATGCAAAATCTGCTACTTTGAGAACGATTTGGCTGTATCGGAGAGAAAGAGAGAGAGAGAGAGAGAGAGAGAGAGAGAGAGAGAGAGAGAGAGAGAGGGAGAGAGAGAGAGAGTGTGGTTTGTGTGTGTGTGTGTGTGTGTGTGTGTGTTTAAATATTTGTTATTGTTAACAACCAATATTTGACTATTTATTTTCTACATTAGATGTTAACCATTATTGTTATAGATTTATTGTAATGTTGTTAATTATTGTTATATATTTATCGTTACATAACGATTGTTAAATCTTTATTTTTATGTTATTATTTTTTAACACTATTTATTTTTTGTTTGTTGTTTTATAATTTGTCATGTATTGTATTTTTTGATTTATTAAATTTTGTTTGTTCTATTTAAAATATTTTACCTCAGCTATTACCGTTGATTGGCGATGATAACCAACACTGGTTTATCGCCCAGAAAAAAAGAAAAAATCGAAACCGTCGTATCAGGGGGAAAGCCAACCTGCTATTGGCCGCATTCTCTCAAGGTTACAGCCGTATGGAGGGATGTGGGATTGGAGGTTGTGTCAACACCAAGACTAGGTGGTTTTGGTTGTGTACTATGTATTGGAAAAGCGTGTTAGATTCGAAGAGGGTGTGGTATTTGTTTTTGAGTTATGTGATGTTTGTATATTTAAAATTTGTCTGAAGGCGTTAGTTTTTGCTATTGTATAGTACATGGAGAATATTAAATAAGTCTGGATGTTTGTATACGTGTATTGGGTGTTTTGTGTTTTTAATTATGTTTTTATGTCATTGGCGTGTTCTTTGTATTTTGTGTTAATTGATCTACCGGTTCATGCAGAAGCTGGAGGAATCTTTACATGTTATTTTGTGTATTTAATGATAAATATGTGTCGTTAAAATGTTGTATGTGTTTTTTAAGTGTTTGTTGTTCTGTATGATTTTTGGTAACTGAGTTTTCAGAATGTGGAAGCAATGCTGTGTGTGTGTTTGTTGTGGTAGTGATAGAGATGTATTTATTGTTTGTTTTGTGGTTCGAAAGTGTGGCTGTTTGAAGGTGTTGTTTATGATTATGTTTAATTTTCTTCAGTATATTGTCAATAAGTGTGTGTTTGTAGCTGGTTTTTTGGGCGAGGTATTTTATTGTATTTAGTCCTTTTTCTTAATAATATTTCAATATCTATGAAAATTCTATGCAATTTCAATGGCGTAGTTTCTATGAAACTGAGGAATTCATCGATATACTTACTCCATACAGACTGGAATGCGCCCCGAAGTAATAGGCAACCCTCACAGCTTACTCGCGCTGCCCCGATTTTATCTGCCAGCCTTTCGAAGGTCAGGCCCAGTGAGCTGACCTACTAGGCCTTGGTCTAGAAAACTAAACATTTTTAAATTGTAACTTTAGGTAATTTTTTTGTCATGTTTGTATTCACTACATTTTTTAACCAAACGCAAGGTAATTATGGTACTCCTGAAGATAATTTAAAAGAAAACAATAAAAAAATCTATTTTCGAATTTATTAAATTACATTAAGTATTGACAAAATTCCTGTATTTCCAAGAAATAATACCTGTAGTTTCAAAAATGTCACTAAAATTACCTAAATCGAACACTATAACATTTTAGGCTTAGTAAAAAATGTAGTAGGTGACTCATGGAAAACTATCGTAGGTAGACATGTCAAACTCTGAGTGTGTATGCGTGAATGGGTCACTTAATCCTCTAGGGTGCTTTCGAATCTGAAAGGCTTATATTAGATAGCAAACTTGGCAAGTCCATTGATTTTTTTATATCAGGCTGGGGCTGCACTTGCCGTAGTCTATCGCGCCGTAAGTTTCGAGCGCTACATACAGCCCCACAGGCAACAGATACCAACCTCAATCAGTAGTGTCGTCGCACGCTGCCTGGCTTTACTACTGTTTGTAGGGGAGGTATACGTGAGCCGGGACCGCCTAGGCTGCAGTCTACAGCTAATGAAGCACTCTGTTGGCGGCAGAATGTAGCGCAAAAATAGAACCGCTTTCATTTTCGCGGACACTTCACTCTGCAGCGCGCACTAAAAGCTTGTCGCTGCAGTGTCGCTAGTAGAGCCACCTCCGTTTGTTCACTGCCTTCCCATTCCTCAGACTTACATACCACACTTTGAAGCGCGATAAATAAGGGGAGCCAAAGCTTCAGGGGTTCTCAAACTGGGGAACGCGCTTCCCTAGGGGGCTTAGTTACAGACGAGATAAGTCCTCAATAAGATGTACCAGCGGATAGACTGACGTGACATGTGATTACTGAACTACGTCATTGTTTCTTGCACAATGTGTAGTCTTGATAGATCCTTGTTACTGAGTTATGGCCTCTGTGCTAAAGGATAACACCTCTGGAGCATAGGGAAGGTCTTAGTTTATTGATTAGTCCTTTTCTCCATTGTATTTTGAAAATTATGATATATTTCTATAGACCTATATAACCAATATACCATACTTATGTATAAAACATTATATATTTACTCACGATATGCATTTTTATCAATTAAGATTATTAAGATATATTTTGTGCCAGGCCCGAATCAACTATCACTCTAGGATTTATGGGCGGAGATAAGGGGAGCATTATCCCCCCCCCCTTTCTGGACAGGTGTAATTTTTTTAAATCAAAAGCTTACACAGAACTCATTAAAAACTACAAAAATATTAATAGTGCTGACAAAAATATACTCAGCAGTATCAGTTGTTATTTTGATCGTATGCGAGTTATTTTCTAAATATGATTAAATAAGTTTAAAGAAAAATATGATCTTTATTTTAATCTTACAAGTCATGATATGGAAAATAAAATTTTAGGAGTTGTTTCAGACGAAGTTTGGTATTCAACGTTACGTTTCTCATATAAATAAATTCAGGCTTATTTTTAAAGTTATGACTTTGCAAAACTCGAAACAGATTTTTAAATTTGCAAAGCTATAATGATTCGCTTTTGTGTTCTATGAGAAACGTATCGTTGAATACCAAACTTTAACTTACCAATATAAAAGTAGTTTAAAACATGGACCTTTTAATTTAAGTTTTTGGATGCTGGGTCAATGTCGACAAGTTTTTAGATGTTCTATATTTTGGGGGGGGAGTAACCCAGGACCCATTTGATACCCTAAGGGCAATCTTGTGCCACCAGAGTAAAACTTGTAACTCCGCCCACGGTAGGATTGCAGCATTATCAGTTGGAGGCTTAAATGTATTTATATATTATATAAATATTTATATTAAGAGTTAATAAAATACTCTTTTTTATTTAATAAGAGCTTCAGTTTTATGCTAAGATTCTCAGTCAGAGAAGGAGGGGGTTTGGTGGCCCCAGAGGTTATGCAGCGTCTGTCGCCGACAATGGCTGCTGGTAGGAATATCGGAACAGGGCCTTTGATAAGATTCTAATTATTGACCAAACATAAATTCGAGGGGGTGTGACCTCTTTTCAGTGTTATAAAGGGGGGTAGAGCCTGAGAGAGTGAGAAACCCAGCTTAAGGTGGTATTTCGTGATTTAATTTCTCGGATACAACTTACTAATTATGATTTATCTAGCTTAGTTACTCATCTGTCATTCAAGAGATGAAACCGTCAGCAGTTTTTACAAACAAACGAAAAATAAACAGTACTAACGATGTTGGCCTTGTCTCGAGTCAAATAATTAGTTGTCGATGTACTAAAAGCGATCGTACAGCTATCTACCGACAAAAGAATCACTACTGAAGTAGATAAAGAAAATATTTCAGGTACGTAGCGCTCTCAGTAGGGTTTTTACAAAACTACTCATGAGATTGCCAAACGATTATAACAGATCCACGGTGCCCTAGTTTTAAACCGATCAGTTCCAAATGATTATAATTAAGTAGGGATGGGCCGATACCTAAAACTTTCGATTTCGATTCTCAAATTTGTCTTTTGATTCTTACGTCGATTCTCGATTCTTTTAAGTTATATAGGCCTACATGATATTCTCTAATAATGAATTTAGTTACAATCTTGGTCAAATGGCGAGACTTTTTAAAATATTCATTTTAATGTAATAGGCTACACAAAACTTTCGACCTTGATTTAAGAATAGGAATTTCTAAAAGTAAAATAAAAGTAATGGTTTATTTAAAATTACAGATATGAACTTCAATTACAATTACAATATAACTTCAGTAATAGCAATTTCAGTTTGTATACTTGGATAATTTGGAACTAATGTTTCGTTTCGACATCTATGAAGCGGTGCCGGCCAGAGACGGGGAGGAGTGTGTGTGTCGAGCCATCGCCAGAGTGAGAAGAGCGGTGACAAACAAAAGGACAAAAAATGCTTCTGATCGTCTTTGTTGTTGCGTCATAAATAATAATAATAATATTTTCGTGTTACATATGCTTTAGTAGTTAAATCCATTCAAAGCAATTAGTACTTGAATAAGAAATAGTTGATAATTAATTATATTTCCTATAAATTACACCAAAAAAGTATTTCAACAGTTAAAAAACAAAAATCTGAATCTGCACCTTAATCAATGGAGAATCGAGGATCGACGATTCCTCGATAATATTTAGAATCGACGATTCCAACACGCATGCGCAACTAAAAAAGATAGAACGCTCCCGGTTATTATAAGACTGAGTGGAAGTAACACGTTTTGTACATATAATTGACATTAAATACCGTCAGGTTGAGACCATTCATTCTCTGCCTACACTAAGCAATTCCTACGTTACAATATACGCCATGATTGGGAATGCATACACACACATATACAATTATACATACGTATATGTAATGCTCAGGGGTAGTTAGGTGTGAGACTGTAACTGTATCATTTTGGCTATTTTAGATTTGTAAATTCTATATACATAATTAAATCTATCCACATATGTGTTTATGTAGGGTACATGAGGTAATAAATGAAAAGGTTTTATAAATTTGGAGATGATTTTTGGGGTCTTTTGCCATTAAATTTGGAAAGATAGTAAGTTATACCAGTGACGTTTGGTAAATGTTGATTTCGGGACAAAAACAGTGGTTTTGGGTTTTAAATCACTTTTCTTGCTACTGAAGAGTAAGCTCATTTGTAGTGAGATTTAGAGTAAACGGTTTTAATTTTTACCGTTGCGAATTCTTCTCACTAGCTAAGCTCTAATTACCTTGATATTATTTGAATCTATATTTGCCTACTAAGTCTCAGAAGAAAACTGTGGTATATTTGGTTTATTAAGGAATGCTTACATCGCAATAGAGGGATGGAAAAAAGGGTTGGTAAACCTGATTTTTATAACTGGATTTGTTTTGATACGTTAATTATTAATTAATATTAGCTTATATGCTATGATAAAATGGAAAAGTGAATAAATAAGTTATTACATTTGAACACTTGAATAAATAAATGTTAAAGGGAAAACTGACAAATGTACTTCAAGCGCTAAGCCTAATTATTCTATAGGTTTATAGCCTGCTTAGTGGAAAATATTAATGTTTATAAAGGTGTTTAAATACAGTAATAGATTTCACTAACCAAAATTAAACTCCATTCGTCTGCCCTTAAGTGTGGATTTATTGACTACGCCTTCAAAAACTCTTCCCAATAGTTCACATTTTATGGATATGAGCCCTACGTGAAAGACCCCTGCTGAGCAGTAGCATTTAATAAGGCTTTACTCCATTTAACCAACTAGTATTTATGTTTCCCAAACAAAAAACAGGTCTAACAAAACATTTTGTAACTCTGTGATTGTCAAATTTTTGTATGAGATAGACTGGAAATACCGGGTAAACATTCCGAATCTCGGCAAGTCTGGAGTAGCCCTAGCAATGAACTAAAAATACCGGGTAAACTTTCTGCCTCTAGGCAAGTCTGGAGTAGCCCTAACAATAAACTGAAAATACCGGGTAATCTTCCAGCATCTCGGCAAGTCTGAAGTAGCCCTAACAAGGACTGAAAATACCGGGTAAACGTTCCGCCTCTTAGCAAGTCTGGAGTAGCCCTAGCCATGGACTGAAAATACAGGGTAAACTTTCTGCTTCTTGGTAAGTCTGGAGTAGCCCTAGCAATGGACTGAAAATACCGGGTAAACCTTCCGCCTCTTGGTAAGTCTGGAGTAGCCCTAGCAATGGACTGAAAATACCGGGTAAACCTTCCGCCTCTTGGTAAGTCTGGAGTTGCCCTAGCAATGGACTGAAAATAAGGGGTAAACTTTCTGCCTCTTGGTAAGTCTGGAGTAGACCAAGCAATGTAATGAAAATACCTGGTAAAAACCCCGCCTCTTGGCAAGTCTGGAGTAGCCCAAGCAATGTTCAGAAAATACCTGGTAAACTTTCCGCCTCTCGGCAAGTCTGAAATAGCCCTAACAATGGACTGAAAATACTGGGTAAACTTTCCGCCTCTCGGCAAGTCTGGAGTAGCCCTAGCCATGGAGTGAAAATACCGGGTAAACTTTCTGCCTCTTTGCAAGTCTGGAGTAGCCCTAGCCATGTACTGAAAATACGTGGTGAACTTTCTGCCATTTGGTAAGTCTGGAGTAGCCCTAGCAATGGACTGCAAATACCAAGTAAACCTTCCGCCTCTTGGTAAGTTTGGAGTAGCCCAAGCAATGGACTGAAAATACCTGGTAAAAACCCCGCCTCTTGGCAAGTCTGGAGTAGCCCTAGCAATGTACTGAAAATACCTGGTAAACCTTCCGCCTCTTGGTAAGTCTGGAGTAGCCCAAGCAATGGACTTAAAATACCTGGTAAACCTTCCGCCTCTTGGTAAGTCTGGAGTAGCCCAAGCAATGGACTGAAAATACCGGGTAAACTTTCTGCCTCTTGGTATGTCTGGAGTAGCCCTAGAAATGGACTGAAAAGACCAGATAAACTTTCTGCCTCTTAGTAAGTCTGGAGTAGCCCAAGCAATGTACTGAAAATACGTGGTAAACCCTCCGCCTCTTGGCAAGTCTGGAGCAGCCCTAGCCAAGGACTGAAAATACCGGGTAAACCTTCCGCTTCTTGGCAAGTCTGGAGTAGCTCAAGCAATGGACTGAAAATACCGGGTAAAGTTTCTGCCTCTTGGCAAGTCTGGAGTAGCCCTAGCAATGTACTGAAAATACCTAGTAAACACTCCGCCTCGTGGCAAATCTGGAGTAGCCCAAGCAATATACTGAAAATACCTAATAAACACTCCGCCTCTTGGCAAGTCTGGAGTAGCCCTAGTAATGTACTGAAACAACCGGGTAAACACTCCGCCTCTTGGCAAGTATGAAGTAGCCCTAGCAATGTACTGAAAATACCTGGTAAACCTTCCGCCTCTTGGTAAGTCTGGAGTAGCCCAAGCAATGGACTGAAAATACCGGGTAAACTTTCTGCCTCTTGGTAAGTCTGGAGTAGCCCAAGCAATGTACTGAAAATACGTGGTAAACCCTCCGCCTCTTGGCAAGTCTGGAGCAGCCCTAGCCAAGGACTGAAAATACCGGGTAAACCTTCCGCCTCTTGGCAAGTCTGGAGTAGCCGTAACAATGGACTGAAAAGACTAGATAAACTTTCTGCCTCTTTGCAAGTCTGGAGTAGCCCAAGCAATGTACTGAAAATAACTAGTAAACACTCCGCCTCTTGGCAAGTCTGGAGTAGCCCTAGCCAAGGACTGAAAATAACGGGTAAACCTTCCGCCTCTTGGCAAATCTGAAGTAGCCGTAACAATGGACTGAAAAGACCAGATAAACTTACTGCCTCTTTGCAAGTCTGGAGTAGACCAAGCAATGTAATGAAAATACCTGGTAAAAACCCCGCCACTTGGCAAGTCTGAAGTAGCCCTAGCAATGGACTGAAAATACCGGGTAAACTTTCCGCCTCTTGGCAAGTCTGGAGTAGCCCTAGCCATGGACTGAAAATACCGGGTAAACTTTCTGCCTCTTGGTAAGTCTGGAGTAGCCCAAGCAATATACTGAAAATACATGGTAAACACTCCGCCTCTTGGTAAGTCTGGAGTAGCCCAAGCAATGGACTGAAAATACCGGGTAAACTTTCTGCCTCTTGGTAAGTCTGGAGTAGCCCTAGCCATGGACTGAAAAGACCAGATAAACTTTCTGCCTCTTTGCAAGTCTGGAGTAGCCCAAGCAATGTAATGAAAATACGTGGTAAAAACCCCGCCTCTTGGCAAGTCTGGAGTAGCCCTAGCCAAAGGACTGAAAATACCGGGTAAACTTTCTGCCTCTTGGTAAGTCTGGAGTAGCCCTAGCCATGGACTGAAAAGACCAGATAAACTTTCTGCCTCTTTGCAATTCTGGAGTAGCCCAAGCAATGTAATAAAAATACGTGGTAAAAACCCCGCCTCTTGGCAAGTCTGGAGTAGCCCTAGCAATGTACTGAAAATACCTAGTAAACACTCCGCCTCTTGGTAAGTCTGGAGTAGCCCTAACAATGGACTAAAAATACCTGGTAAACTCTCTGCTTCTTGGTAAGTCTGGAGTAACCCTAGCAATGGACTGAAAATACCGGGTAAACTTTCTGCCTCTTGGTAAAACTGGAGTAGCCCTAACAATGGACTGAAAATACCGGGTAAACTTTCCGCCTCTCGGCAAGTCTGGAGTAGTGCTAACAATGGACTGAAATTACCGGGTAAACTATCCGCCTCTCGGCAAGTCTGAAGTAGCCCTAACAATGGACTAAAAATACCGGGTAAACTTTCTGCCTCTTGGTAAGTCTGGAGTAACCCAAGCAATGTACTGAAATTACGTGGTAAACACTCCTCCACTTGGTAAGTCTGGAGTAGCCCTATCAATTGACTGAATATATCGGGTAAACCTTCCGCCTCTTGGTAAGTATGGAGTAGCCCAAGCAATGGACTGAAAATACCGGGTAAACTTTCCGCCTCTTGGTAAGCCTGGAGTAGCTCTAGCCATGGACTGAAAAGACCAGATATACTTTCTGCCTCTTTGCAAGTCTGGAGTAGCCCAAGCAATGTACTGAAAATACCTGGTAAACACTCCGCCTCTTGGCAAGTCTGGAGTAGCCCAAGCAATATACTGAAAATACGTTGTGAACTTTCTGCCTTCTGGTAAGTCTGGAGTAGCCCTAGCAATGGACTGAAAATACCTGGTAAACACTCCGCCTCTTGGCAAGTCTGGAGTAGCCCAAGCAATATACTGAAAATACGTTGTGAACTTTCTGCCTTCTGGTAAGTCTGGAGTAGCCCAAGCAATGTACTGAAAATACCTAGTAAACACTCCGCCTCTTGGTAAGTCAGGAGTAGCCCTAACAATGGACTAAAAATACCTGGTAAACTTTCTGTTTCTTGGTAAGTCTGGAGTAGCCCTAGCAATGGACTGAAAATACCGGGTAAACTTTCTGCCTCTTGGTAAAACTGGAGTAGCCCTAACAATGGACTGAAAATACCGGGTAAACTTTCCGCCTCTCGGCAAGTCTGGAGTAGTGCTAACAATGGACTGAAAATACCGGGTAAACTATCCGCCTCTCGGCAAGTCTGAAGTAGCCCTAACAATGGACTAAAAATACCTGGTAAACTTTCTGCCTCTTGGTAAGTCTGGAGTAACCCAAGCAATGTACTGAAATTACGTGGTAAACACTCCTCCACTTGGTAAGTCTGGAGTAGCCCTAGCAATGGACTGAATATACCGGGTAAACCTTCCGCCTCTTGGTAAGTATGGAGTAGCCCAAGCAATGGACTGAAAATACCGGGTAAACTTTCCGCCTCTTGGTAAGCCTGGAGTAGCTCTAGCCATGGACTGAAAAGACCAGATATACTTACTGCCTCTTTGCAAGTCTGGAGTAGCCCAAGCAATGTACTGAAAATACCTGGTAAACACTCCGCCTCTTGGCAAGTCTGGAGTAGCCCAAGCAATATACTGAAAATACGTTGTGAACTTTCTGCCTTCTGGTAAGTCTGGAGTAGCCCTAGCAATGGACTGAAAATACCTGGTAAACACTCCGCCTTTTGGCAAGTCTGGAGTAGCCCAAGCAATATACTGAAAATACGTTGTGAACTTTCTGCCTTCTGGTAAGTCTGGAGTAGCCCAAGCAATGTACTGAAAATACCTAGTAAACACTCCGCCTCTTGGTAAGTCAGGAGTAGCCCTAACAATGGACTAAAAATACCTGGTAAACTTTCTGTTTCTTGGTAAGTCTGGAGTAGCCCTAGCAATGGACTGAAAATACCGGGTAAACTTTCCGCCTCTTGGTTAGCCTGGAGTAGCTCTAGCCATGGACTGAAAAGACCAGATATACTTTCTGCCTTTTTGCAAGTCTGGAGTATCCCAAGCAATGTACTGAAAATACCTGGTAAAAACTCCGCCTCTTTGCAAGTTTGGAGTAGCCCTAGTAATGTACTGAAACAACCGGGTAAACACTCCGCCTCTTGGCAAGTATGGAGTAGCCCTAGCAATGTACTGAAAATACCTGGTAAACCTTCCGCCTCTTGGTAAGTCTGGAGTAGCCCAAGCAATGGACTGAAAATACCGGGTAAACTTTCTGCCTCTTGGTATGTCTGGAGTAGCCCTAGCCAAGGGCTGAAAAGACCAGATAAACTTTCTGTCTCTTGGTAAGTCTGGAGTAGACCAAGCAATGTACTGAAAATAACTAGTAAACACTCCGCCTCTTGGCAAGTCTGGAGTAAACCAAGCAATGTACTGAAAATAACTAGTAAACACTCCGCCTCTTGGCAAGTCTGGAGTAGCCCAAGCAATGTACTGAAAATACCTAGTAAACATTCCGCCTCTTGACAAGTCTGGAGTAGCCGTAGCCAAGGACTGAAAATACCGTGTAAACCTTCCGCCTCTTGGCAAATCTGAAGTAGCCGTAACAATGGACTGAAAAGACCAGATAAACTTTCTGCCTCTTTGCAAGTCTGGAGTAGACCAAGCAATGTAATGAAAATACCTGGTAAAAACCCCGCCACTTGGCAAGTCTGGAGTAGACCTAGCAATGTACTGAAAATACCTGATAAACACTCCGCCTCTTGGCAAGTCTGGAGTAAACCAAGCAATGTACTGAAAATAACTAGTAAACACTCCGCCTCTTGGCAAGTCTGGAGTAGCTCAAGCAATGTTCAGAAAATACCTGGTAAACTTTCCGCCTCTCGGCAAGTCTGAAGTAGCCCTAGCAATGGACTGAAAATACCGGGTAAACTTTCCGCCTCTTGGTAAGTCTGGAGTAGCCCTAGCCATGGACTGAAAATACCGGGTAAACTTTCTGCCTCTTGGTAAGTCTGGAGTAGCCCAAGCAATATACTGAAAATACATGGTAAACACTCCGCCTCTTGGTAAGTCTGGAGTAGCCCAAGCAATGGACTGAAAATACCGGGTAAACTTTCTGCCTCTTGGTAAGCCTGGAGTAGCCCTAGCCATGGACTGAAAAGACCAGATAAACTTTCTGCCTCTTTGCAAGTCTGGAGTAGCCCAAGCAATGTAATGAAAATACGTGGTAAAAACCCCGCCTCTTGGCAAGTCTGGAGTAGCCCTAGCAATGTACTGAAAATACCTAGTAAACACTCCGCTTCTTGGTAAGTCTGGAGTAGCCCTAACAATGGACTGAAAATACCGGGTAAACTTTCCGCCTCTCGGCAAGTCTGGAGTAGTGCTAACAATGGACTGAAATTACCGGGTAAACTATCCGCCTCTCGGCAAGTTTGAAGTAGCCCTAACAATGGACTAAAAATACCGGGTAAACTTTCTGACTCTTGGTAAGTCTGGAGTAACCCAAGCAATGTACTGAAATTACGTGGTAAACACTCCTCCTCTTGGTAAGTCTGGAGTAGCCCTAGCAATGAGTAGTAGATGGCAGCCATATAGATCAGGAAAAACCCAGCCTTCAGGCGGTCTTACGTCATTAAGCCTTTCAATCCTTTCAACCCTTTCCCTTAACCCTTTCGCCTTCAGGCGGTCTTACGTCATTAACCCTTTTAATCCTTTTAGTTAATCCTTTTAACCCTTCCACTTAACCCTTTTAACCCTTTTCCTTAACCCTTTAAAGACTGGTGCCGTCGATTCTGAAAAAAATCGTTATACCTGAGTCGTATTCGAACCCCGTATGTTTGTGTTCAGAACCATCAACGCTAACCTCTCGGCTAACTTGTCCAAACAATAGAGACGCTTTTATTTGTGCTATATGACCACTATTGTCGTTAGTCTTCTTGCATGATAGTTTGGATGTCATTGATCCTTTCTCAAGGGTTGAAAGGGTTAAACTAAAGGGTTGAAAGGGTTAAACGAAAGGGTTGAAAGGGTTGAAAGGGTTTGAAGTCCAAATTGACCTGATGTCAAAAATCGTCGTATTCGTACCTTCTGCGCCCCGTCTTGAGGACATAATGTCTTTAGGCGTAATGTAATCAACATGCTAGTACTGTATGAACTTGTTTACTTCCAAGCTTAATTGTTTTTGATTTGGTTAATTCTTTATTATTTATAATTCTTATAAATCAAATGAATATAAATAGAATATTGGAGTTTTTTTTATTATTTTATTTTTCTAAAACAAGACGTTTGGTTCCTTATATGAAATATATTCTTGTTTAAAAGACAGTAAGTTATACACTGTGTATAAACACTGATATTTCAACACGAAAATATAAATGACATTATTTGCAAGTAAAACACATAATACAGGAGTATGTTACATCTAAGTATAAATTAAATGGCCATTAAGTTTTAATCATTCAATTAGAATATATAGTATTATATTTTTTTAATTAAAGAAATTAAACTTTATAAATAGAATATAAGAAAAGTCAATTACAATATACGTGATTCTGAACTTTTGTTGATAAAGTATGTGGCAATTCCTAATCCAGAGGTATCCGAAGGGTTGAAAGGGTTAAATGAAAGGGTTGAATGAAAGGGTTTGAAAGGGTTAAATGAAAGGGTTGAAAGGGTTAAATGAAAGGGTTGAAATAGGTTATTGGTCTCAGCTTTTTCTTAACTCAATTAACCTGATGATGTCAAAAATAGTCGTACCTTGTGTGTCCTGTCGAGGAAATAATGCCCGTTATTGGTCCAAATTGACCTGATGTTGTCAAAAATCGTCGTATTCGTACTTTGTGTGCCCTGTCTTGAGAAAATAATGTCTTTAGGCGTAATGTAATCAACATGCTAGTACTGTATGAACTTGTTTACTTCCAAGCTTAATTGTTTTTGATTTGGTTAATTCTTTATTATTTATAATTCTTATAAATCAAATGAATATAAATAGAATATTGGAGTTTGTTTTATTATTTTATTTTTCTAAAACACATAATAGACGTTTGGCTCGTTATATGAAATATATTCTCGTTTAAAATACAGTAAGTTATACACTGTGCATAAACACTGATATTTCAACACGAAAATATAAATGACATTATTTGCAAGTAAAACACATAGTACAGGAGTATGTTACAATAATATCTAAGTATAAATTAAATGGTCAATAAGTTTTAATCATTTAATTAGAATATATAGCATTATATTTTTTTAATTAAAGAAATTGAACTTTATAAATAGAATATAAGAAAAGTCAATTACAATATACGTGATTCTGAACTTTTGTTGATAAAGTATGTGGCAATTCCTAATCCAGAGGTATCCGAAGGGTTGAAAGGGTTAAATGAAAGGGTTGAATGAAAGGGTTTGAAAGGGTTAAATGAAAGGGTTGAAAGGGTTAAATGAAAGGGTTGAAATAGGTTATTGGTCTCAGCTTTTTCTTAACTCAATTAACCTGATGATGTCAAAAATAGTCGTACCTTGTGTGTCCTGTCGAGGAAATAATGCCCGTTATTGGTCCAAATTGACCTGATGTTGTCAAAAATCGTCGTATTCGTACTTTGTGTGCCCTGTCTTGAGAAAATAATGTCTTTAGGCGTAATGTAATCAACATGCTAGTACTGTATGAACTTGTTTACTTCCAAGCTTAATTGTTTTTGATTTGGTTAATTCTTTATTATTTATAATTCTTATAAATCAAATGAATATAAATAGAATATTGGAGTTTGTTTTATTATTTTATTTTTCTAAAACACATAATAGACGTTTGGCTCGTTATATGAAATATATTCTCGTTTAAAATACAGTAAGTTATACACTGTGCATAAACACTGATATTTCAACACGAAAATATAAATGACATTATTTGCAAGTAAAACACATAGTACAGGAGTATGTTACAATAATATCTAAGTATAAATTAAATGGTCAATAAGTTTTAATCATTTAATTAGAATATATAGCATTATATTTTTTTAATTAAAGAAATTGAACTTTATAAATAGAATATAAGAAAAGACAATTATTTACAATATACGTGATTCTGAACTTTTGTTAATAAAAATAAATAGAGTATGAGTAGAGAATGGGATTGTTGAGACGGGTCACTTGAGTCGTGGGAAAACCCAGCCTTCAGGCGGTCTTACGTCGTTAACCCTTTCAATCCTTTCAACCCTTTCAACCTTTTAGCCTTCAGGCGGTCTTACGTCATTAACCCTTTTAGTTAATCCTTTTAACCCTTCCACTTAACCCTTTCACCCCTTAACCCTTTAAACACTGGTGCCGTCGTTTCTGAAAAAAATCGTTATACCTGAGTCGTATTCGAACCCCGTATGTTTGTGTTCAGAACCATCAACGCTAACCTCTCGGCTAACTTGTCCAAACAATAGAGACGCTTTTATTTGTGCTATATGACCAGTATTGTCGTTAGTCTTCTTGCATGATAGTTTGGATGTCATTGATCCTTTCTCAAGGGTTGAAAGGGTTGAAAGGGTTGAAAGGGTTAAAAGGGTTGAAAGGGTTAAAAGGGTTGAAAGGGTTAAACGAAAGGGTTGAAAGGGATAAAGGGCTGAGTTGAAAGGGTTAAAAGGGTTGAAAGGGTTGAAAGGGTTAAAAGGGTTGAAAGGGTTGGAAGGGCTAAATGAAAGGGTTGAAAGGGTTAAAAGGATTAAAAGTGTTAAAAAAGGGTTGAAAGGGTTAACCGAATGGGTTGAAAGGGTTAAAAGGGTTGAAAGGGTTTGAAGTCCAAATTGACCTGATGTCAAAAATCGTCGTATTCGTGCCTTCTGCGCCCCGTCTTGAGGAAATAATGTCTTTAGGCGTAATGTAATCAACATGCTAGTACTGTATGAACTTGTTTACTTCCAAGCTTAATTGTTTTTGATTTGGTTAATTCTTTATTATTTATAATTCTTATAAATCAAATGAATAAAAATAGAATATTGGAGTTTTTTTATTATTTTATTTTTCTAAAACAAGACGTTTGGTTCGTTATATGAAATATATTCTTGTTTAAAAGACAGTAAGTTATACACTGTGTATAAACACTGATATTTCAACACGAAAATATAAATGACATTATTTGCAAGTAAAACACATAATACAGGAGTATGTTACATCTAAGTATAAATTAAATGGCCATTAAGTTTTAATCATTCAATTAGAATATATAGTATTATATTTTTTTAATTAAAGAAATTAAACTTTATAAATAGAATATAAGAAAAGTCAATTACAATATACGTGATTCTGAACTTTTGTTGATAAAGTATGTGGCAATTCCTAATCCAGAGGTATCCGAAGGGTTGAAAGGGTTAAATGAAAGGGTTGAATGAAAAGGTTTGAAAGGGTTAAATGAAAGGGTTGAACGGGTTAAATGAAAGGGTTGAAATAGGTTATTGGTCTCAGCTTTTTCTTAACTCAATTAACCTGATGATGTCAAAAATAGTCGTACCTTGTGTGTCCTGTCGAGGAAATAATGCCCGTTATTGGTCCAAATTGACCTGATGTTGTCAAAAATCGTCGTATTCGTACTTTGTGTGCCCTGTCTTGAGAAAATAATGTCTTTAGGCGTAATGTAATCAACATGCTAGTACTGTATGAACTTGTTTACTTCCAAGCTTAATTGTTTTTGATTTGGTTAATTCTTTATTATTTATAATTCTTATAAATCAAATGAATATAAATAGAATATTGGAGTTTGTTTTATTATTTTATTTTTCTAAAACACATAATAGACGTTTGGCTCGTTATATGAAATATATTCTCGTTTAAAATACAGTAAGTTATACACTGTGTATAAACACTGATATTTCAACACGAAAATATAAATGACATTATTTGCAAGTAAAACACATAGTACAGGAGTATGTTACAATAATATCTAAGTATAAATTAAATGGTCAATAAGTTTTAATTCAATTAGAATATATAGTATTATATTTTTTTAATTAAAGAAATTGAACTTTATAAATAGTATATAAGAAAAGTCAATTATTTACAATATACGTGATTCTGAACTTTTGTTAATAAAAATAAATAGAGTATGTGGCAATTTGAATTCCTAATCCAGAGGTATCCGACAGGAACAGAAGGTGGTGGAGTGGTGCCTTAGTTAGATAGAAATTAATATTAAAACAATCTTAAATTGTTCTTAGTTTCAATGTTGTTAATTAGGTTTTCAATAGTATCAAACAGTATGTGTGATTTGTATTGGGTTTGATCGTTTATTATGTTTGTACTTTGTGTTTTTGTGAATCCGATACCTCCCTGGTCTTGTCATTGACTCAACCCGATACGTCGCAGCGGGCTTGCTACCGATTTCTTACCCTACTCTTATTCGAACCGTGGATGGCAAAGGTAGATCTTGCTCGTTAGGCCTTTGATATTCTCACGTGCATTATTAAACAGCTGTGAAAGCTACAAAAATTTTATTATTTTTTGGTAATTTAAAAATATAAATTAAAACAAAAATATTTCTGAAAATGTTTTAATGAGTTTTCACAACATTCCGACTTTCATGACATTCCTGTTAAACATTAATCTTATATTAAAGTTAAAATAATATATACTCCAAACATGATGTAAAATCTTAACCTATTTAAAAGTAATTTCTGTGATATCAACACAGTTGATGAAGTGTTTTAAGGAATTGAAAGAAACTAATGTAAAGCATATAAAAAGTTAAAGAGAGTTCAAACTATTAAATGATGGTACAGTCAGATCCAGAAGATTTACTGATGAATCGAATTTGTAGTTATTACAGGGTATAAACAAAAATTTACTAAATTATTACCAACTGAAAAATATATTATATGTTATATGTTACATGTTCTTAGTGTAAAAGAAATATTTTATATTGATTGTTGTTTATAAAGAAAATTAGTATTAAATAATTCTTATGGCTTTTTCGAACAATTTGCATGAAATAATGTTTTTTCAATTATGTGATAAAAAAGGTGTTGACAATTTAAGAGTATTTCTTAGCTAGTAGCAATTTATCAAGCAATAATTATAAACTAATAAATAAAATAATACTTTGTATTTTCAAAGTATTTTCATTTACATTAATTTTGTCAGTTTAAATTCTAAAGTTAACAGGTTTTCATTGAAAAATATATAGTCTACATAGGTTAAACACAATATTAGCAATTTCTAATGTTGCATATTGACATTATAAAATAAATCTGTAACAAATGTTTAAATTTATATAAAATATATTTATAAGCTGCATTAATTAGTTGCTATTTGTTGTTTCGTGCTACGTCAATGAAAGGGTTGAGGAAGAGTTGGTGATCTATACGGAGGTCACCATTCCCTAACCAAATTGACCTGATGATGTCAAAAAGTCGTATTCGTACCTTGTGTGCCCTGTCTTGAGAAAATAATGTCTTTATGCGTGATGTGTGCTAGGTTATTGGTTTCAACCTGTTTCGTCCTGAATAAATGTTTGTACTAAGTCAATTAGTTTCAATGCTGTTAATTTCGGTAATGGATGGAAGTATAAGAATTAATACTTTTTTAATTTTAATTTTATTTATTTTTTAAACATATAATACAGAATGTTCAATTTAGTAAATCAGTTTATTTCACTTGATCCAAAACCTTTTGAATTTCTCTCTGTTACATCTAAACGTTTTATTTCATAAAAGTTCACTTGTATATGCAGTTCTTAAATCATATCCAACTGATAGAGGTGAACATCTTTGTGGAGCAAATTCGTATTTTGATAACATAAAGCATTTCAACTTGACATTTGAAGACGATTCCTCCATTTCTATAACAAAGAATACTTCTTCTATTACAATGATTGAACTTTATAAACAGAAAAGTCTATTATTTACAATCAACGTAATAGTGAACTTTCACAGAATTAAGATTTGTATACATCAGCTTCTTTACAATTTAAGATATTATAACAAATAATTATATAATACACTAAAGGTTTTACTTTCAGCACATTAACTTCAAAGGCTTATTAATTCAATTATGTATTAAATATTTATTTATATTAAATTGATACAAATAACTCAACACATTATGTGAATAAAGTTTACCATATTATTTTAAAAATGAAAGAAAGTACATTTTATTTATTTCAATGAAACGAGGAGAAAAATTACAATTTAAAATAGTATAACAAATAAATATAATAAACTTCAGTTTTCACTTTATTCTTCACTTCTTTTTGACAAAATTATACCTTTAGGCATGATGTGTGTTAAAAAATTATATCAATAATCTTAACCATTTCCTCAACTCTTTCTTAACGTTTTCCTTAACCCTTTCTTTGCAAAATTAACAGACATGTTAGTACTGTATGTACTTGTTTACTTCCTGACATTAGCTTAATTGCGTTTGTTGACAAAATCATACCTTTAGGCGTGAAGTGTGTTAAAACTGTTAGGTCATTAAACTTAACCTCTTCTACAATCCTTTTTAATCAAATTAACCTGATGACAAAAAATATCGTCGTATTCGAACCTTCCGGTTATTGGTCTTAACCCCTTGCTCAATATAATTAACCTGTTGATGTCAAAAATCATCGAACCAGTGTTCCTCCAATCGTTTGTCTAATTGCTCTGATCGTCTTTGTCAACAAAATAATTAATAAATGAGCACAAGATTATCTTATTACAATTTTTGTTTCGCGTAAAGGTGAGGTTAACTAAATATACACTTAGCGAAAGATCAGATCATGGTTGCACAAAATCAGAGTATAGCAAGACAAGCATCGAAATTCAAGACAAACGTAAGAAGAGATTCCAACACGCAAATCTAACTGATATGAATAACTACTAATATAAAATAAAGATCAGAATATTAATAACATGTATTATGACATATGGAGACCACAACTAGATAATAAACAAACGAAGAACAAAATAAATAAAGACCTATATGCATAGAACAAATTAAAGTGACGTGGTGGTACATGCCAGAGAAACGGATGGATACAACGAAATCGGAATGTAGGCTATTTAGTAAGTGGAATAGGAAGATATGTAAACATACGAATGAAGGAGGTTATACAACTGAAGGAACCATTAAAGAAGGCCGCTAATCTTACCTCTTCCGCACGGGTAAAGCTATTCGCTGTGTTGGATTTCCACGAACCCATTTGGCAGCATTGTATGCCTAAGGGAAGACAATTATTCATCACTCCATCACTACGAGGTTAGCCTTGGAAAATCCTCATGAACTTATACAATTGTTACTAAACAATGTAGGAGTAGTCTTGTGTAAAAGCTATTAAGCTGGCAAGTAAACCAGAAAACACTGTCAATAGAAATAACAGTGATGTTCCCATCTATTAAAAGATTTAATTTAATGAATTACCTAACACACTTATATGCTACTAGCAGAGTACCAGTCGTTTGTACGACGTCTGACGTATATTTGTATTTGTATTTGTATTTAGGGTGAATTTACTGAAATTCAAACCCAATAAATATATCAAACTATAGTTTATAAACTTGACAATTATTGTCTTGAAAAACCAAGAGAAGGAAAAGCTTCTGCTCGTAACATGACAAAATTAAAGTGTAACTAACCTTGAAAGGTGAATAACAATCAACATTTACTATCACCTGATTAGTTGTGTTTAGAATTGACTATTGCAGGTGATTTACTACAGATACATTTACTATCATCTGATTAACCAGATATATAATGGAGTATAGATAATTGAGTGTTACTGGAAATTTTAAGCCTAGTTGGGCGGTGCCCTGGTTGAATTTCTAAATAAAAAGAGGCCTATGTATTCAACAGGGAGCCTAAGAATGTTCGTGTAAAAATTGCAGCTTAATGAATCCACTCGTCTTTATGTAATTGAGACACAATATTACATATACAAATTTAGAGGTGCACAAACACTTTGCTACTTCAAAAAGATGATTTTAATGAATAGTATCTTAATAGAAAAAACTGCACTTTTATAATGTAATTCTATAAACTTCTCTAATTACAAACAATATTATTTTCTGTGTAATTTAAGTGAATAGAAAACAATTGTATTTTTTGACTGACTTGTATTTTTATTGAAATAATTAGTCTTTTAAAAATGGAAAGAAGCTAAATTACAAATAATATTGTGAATTTGATTCACGTAGTGGGTAAAATAAATATTATGTATTGTAATAATACATAAATCGTTTGTAATAGACTTTTCTAGTATTGTATTTTTAAAGTTCAAGCATTGTACTAATGCATTGTAATAGAAGGAATATTCATTTTAAAGGAAATGGAGGAATCGTTTTCAAATGCCAAATTGTACAAAACACAGTGTAAGTATATTTTTAACAGGTACATACATGCATACTTACATACATACATAAATACATACATATATACATAAGTACATAAAAATATTTTTCGATGTTTCGATTGCAGATTTAAAAGTATTCTTATCTGTGTAAGCTTTCTTGACAATAGTTAACATTAGAAATAACCTATGCTTTCTAGGTAGTATAATATAGAAAATATTTCAACTGAAAATGTCTAATAATGAAGGACAACTGTTGTATTCCTGAATAATAGGAAAATTAAGCCTATTATTAATTTCTAAGACAACTGTTGGTGATATTATTACTACCAGCGAAAGTGTTAACTACTAAATTCCATTTTTTTTTATAGGTTAAGGGAAGAGTAAACATCAATCCCGTCTTTTTGTTAGCCGAGAGGCTAGGAAACTCAAGGTAAAACGATTTTTGACGTCAACACTTATATTAAATGGATTTGATTTTCTGTCTGAGTTCCGAACGATAATTGTTCATATTAGCATTTTTCATTATTATAATTTTCATTATTGTAATTTTCATTATTTCATTGCGTTAATACCGTTTCAAAGTTAATTAACAAAAGAGTACCTATGTTCTTCATCTAAGCATTGTTTCTTCACTTCTAAGCATTGTTATCTTTATTTTTATTGATATCTAAATTTTTACTGTGTGTAAAATGACAAGTTTAATAGAATTTAAATGATAAGAGTAAAATTCTTGAGAATTCATCTATGTGTGACTAAAATTCACCAGATATCTTGAATTTTGAAACAGACAAGTCAATTGTTCCATTAACAAGTGAAAATGCTTTAAAAGAAGCTCTCACAGATATCATTCAAAATTTGTCAACAATTTGGCATTTGAAAACGATTCCTCCATTTCCTTTAAAATGAATATTCCTTCTATTACAATGCATTAGTACAATGCTTGAACTTTAAAAATACAATACTAGAAAAGTCTATTACAAACGATTTATGTATTATTACAATACATAATATTTATTTTACCCACTACGTGAATCAAATTCACAATATTATTTGTAATTTAGCTTCTTTCCATTTTTAAAAGACTAATTATTTCAATAAAAATACAAGTCAGTCAAAAAATACAATTGTTTTCTATTCACTTAAATTACACAGAAAATAATATTGTTTGTAATTAGAGAAGTTTATAGAATTACATTATAAAAGTGCAGTTTTTTCTATTAAGATACTATTCATTAAAATCATCTTTTTGAAGTAGCAAAGTGTTTGTGCACCTCTAAATTTGTATATGTAATATTGTGTCTCAATTACATAAAGACGAGTGGATTCATTAAGCTGCAATTTTTACACGAACATTCTTAGGCTCCCTGTTGAATACATAGGCCTCTTTTTATTTAGAAATTCAACCAGGGCACCGCCCAACTAGGCTTAAAATTTCCAGTAACACTCAATTATCTATACTCCATTATATATCTGGTTAATCAGATGATAGTAAATGTATCTGTAGTAAATCACCTGCAATAGTCAATTCTAAACACAACTAATCAGGTGATAGTAAATGTTGATTGTTATTCACCTTTCAAGGTTAGTTACACTTTAATTTTGTCATGTTACGAGCAGAAGCTTTTCCTTCTCTTGGTTTTTCAAGACAATAATTGTCAAGTTTATAAACTATAGTTTGATATATTTATTGGGTTTGAATTTCAGTAAATTCACCCTAAATACAAATACAAATACAAATATACGTCAGACGTCGTACAAACGACTGGTACTCTGCTAGTAGCATATAAGTGTGTTAGGTAATTCATTAAATTAAATCTTTTAATAGATGGGAACATCACTGTTATTTCTATTGACAGTGTTTTCTGGTTTACTTGCCAGCTTAATAGCTTTTACACAAGACTACTCCTACATTGTTTAGTAACAATTGTATAAGTTCATGAGGATTTTCCAAGGCTAACCTCGTAGTGATGGAGTGATGAATAATTGTCTTCCCTTAGGCATACAATGCTGCCAAATGGGTTCGTGGAAATCCAACACAGCGAATAGCTTTACCCGTGCGGAAGAGGTAAGATTAGCGGCCTTCTTTAATGGTTCCTTCAGTTGTATAACCTCCTTCATTCGTATGTTTACATATCTTCCTATTCCACTTACTAAATAGCCTACATTCCGATTTCGTTGTATCCATCCGTTTCTCTGGCATGTACCACCACGTCACTTTAATTTGTTCTATGCATATAGGTCTTTATTTATTTTGTTCTTCGTTTGTTTATTATCTAGTTGTGGTCTCCATATGTCATAATACATGTTATTAATATTCTGATCTTTATTTTATATTAGTAGTTATTCATATCAGTTAGATTTGCGTGTTGGAATCTCTTCTTACGTTTGTCTTGAATTTCGATGCTTGTCTTGCTATACTCTGATTTTGTGCAACCATGATCTGATCTTTCGCTAAGTGTATATTTAGTTAACCTCACCTTTACGCGAAACAAAAATTGTAATAAGATAATCTTGTGCTCATTTATTAATTATTTTGTTGACAAAGACGATCAGAGCAATTAGACAAACGATTGGAGGAACACTGGTTCGATGATTTTTGACATCAACAGGTTAATTATATTGAGCAAGGGGTTAAGACCAATAACCGGAAGGTTCGAATACGACGATATTTTTTGTCATCAGGTTAATTTGATTAAAAAGGATTGTAGAAGAGGTTAAGTTTAATGACCTAACAGTTTTAACACACTTCACGCCTAAAGGTATGATTTTGTCAACAAACGCAATTAAGCTAATGTCAGGAAGTAAACAAGTACATACAGTACTAACATGTCTGTTAATTTTGCAAAGAAAGGGTTAAGGAAAACGTTAAGAAAGAGTTGAGGAAATGGTTAAGATTATTGATATAATTTTTTAACACACATCATGCCTAAAGGTATAATTTTGTCAAAAAGAAGTGAAGAATAAAGTGAAAACTGAAGTTTATTATATTTATTTGTTATACTATTTTAAATTGTAATTTTTCTCCTCGTTTCATTGAAATAAATAAAATGTACTTTCTTTCATTTTTAAAATAATATGGTAAACTTTATTCACATAATGTGTTGAGTTATTTGTATCAATTTAATATAAATAAATATTTAATACATAATTGAATTAATAAGCCTTTGAAGTTAATGTGCTGAAAGTAAAACCTTTAGTGTATTATATAATTATTTGTTATAATATCTTAAATTGTAAAGAAGCTGATGTATACAAATCTTAATTCTGTGAAAGTTCACTATTACGTTGATTGTAAATAATAGACTTTTCTGTTTATAAAGTTCAATCATTGTAATAGAAGAAGTATTCTTTGTTATAGAAATGGAGGAATCGTCTTCAAATGTCAAGTTGAAATGCTTTATGTTATCAAAATACGAATTTGCTCCACAAAGATGTTCACCTCTATCAGTTGGATATGATTTAAGAACTGCATATACAAGTGAACTTTTATGAAATAAAACGTTTAGATGTAACAGAGAGAAATTCAAAAGGTTTTGGATCAAGTGAAATAAACTGATTTACTAAATTGAACATTCTGTATTATATGTTTAAAAAATAAATAAAATTAAAATTAAAAAAGTATTAATTCTTATACTTCCATCCATTACCGAAATTAACAGCATTGAAACTAATTGACTTAGTACAAACATTTATTCAGGACGAAACAGGTTGAAACCAATAACCTAGCACACATCACGCATAAAGACATTATTTTCTCAAGACAGGGCACACAAGGTACGAATACGACTTTTTGACATCATCAGGTCAATTTGGTTAGGGAATGGTGACCTCCGTATAGATCACCAACTCTTCCTCAACCCTTTCATTGACGTAGCACGAAACAACAAATAGCAACTAATTAATGCAGCTTATAAATATATTTTATATAAATTTAAACATTTGTTACAGATTTATTTTATAATGTCAATATGCAACATTAGAAATTGCTAATATTGTGTTTAACCTATGTAGACTATATATTTTTCAATGAAAACCTGTTAACTTTAGAATTTAAACTGACAAAATTAATGTAAATGAAAATACTTTGAAAATACAAAGTATTATTTTATTTATTAGTTTATAATTATTGCTTGATAAATTGCTACTAGCTAAGAAATACTCTTAAATTGTCAACACCTTTTTTATCACATAATTGAAAAAACATTATTTCATGCAAATTGTTCGAAAAAGCCATAAGAATTATTTAATACTAATTTTCTTTATAAACAACAATCAATATAAAATATTTCTTTTACACTAAGAACATGTAACATATAACATATAATATATTTTTCAGTTGGTAATAATTTAGTAAATTTTCGTTTATACCCTGTAATAACTACAAATTCGATTCATCAGTAAATCTTCTGGATCTGACTGTACCATCATTTAATAGTTTGAACTCTCTTTAACTTTTTATATGCTTTACATTAGTTTCTTTCAATTCCTTAAAACACTTCATCAACTGTGTTGATATCACAGAAATTACTTTTAAATAGGTTAAGATTTTACATCATGTTTGGAGTATATATTATTTTAACTTTAATATAAGATTAATGTTTAACAGGAATGTCATGAAAGTCGGAATGTTGTGAAAACTCATTAAAACATTTTCAGAAATATTTTTGTTTTAATTTATATTTTTAAATTACCAAAAAATAATAAAATTTTTGTAGCTTTCACAGCTGTTTAATAATGCACGTGAGAATATCAAAGGCCTAACGAGCAAGATCTACCTTTGCCATCCACGGTTCGAATAAGAGTAGGGTAAGAAATCGGTAGCAAGCCCGCTGCGACGTATCGGGTTGAGTCAATGACAAGACCAGGGAGGTATCGGATTCACAAAAACACAAAGTACAAACATAATAAACGATCAAACCCAATACAAATCACACATACTGTTTGATACTATTGAAAACCTAATTAACAACATTGAAACTAAGAACAATTTAAGATTGTTTTAATATTAATTTCTATCTAACTAAGGCACCACTCCACCACCTTCTGTTCCTGTCGGATACCTCTGGATTAGGAATTCAAATTGCCACATACTCTATTTATTTTTATTAACAAAAGTTCAGAATCACGTATATTGTAAATAATTGACTTTTCTTATATACTATTTATAAAGTTCAATTTCTTTAATTAAAAAAATATAATACTATATATTCTAATTGAATTAAAACTTATTGACCATTTAATTTATACTTAGATATTATTGTAACATACTCCTGTACTATGTGTTTTACTTGCAAATAATGTCATTTATATTTTCGTGTTGAAATATCAGTGTTTATACACAGTGTATAACTTACTGTATTTTAAACGAGAATATATTTCATACAACGAGCCAAACGTCTATTATGTGTTTTAGAAAAATAAAATAATAAAACAAACTCCAATATTCTATTTATATTCATTTGATTTATAAGAATTATAAATAATAAAGAATTAACCAAATCAAAAACAATTAAGCTTGGAAGTAAACAAGTTCATACAGTACTAGCATGTTGATTACATTACGCCTAAAGACATAATTTTCTCAAGACAGGGCACACAAAGTACGAATACGACGATTTTTGACATCAGGTCAATTTGGACCAATAACGGGCATTATTTCCTCGACAGGACACACAAGGTACGACTATTTTTGACATCATCAGGTTAATTGAGTTAAGAAAAAGCTGAGACCAATAACCTATTTCAACCCTTTCATTTAACCCTTTCAACCCTTTCATTTAACCCTTTCATTCAACCCTTTCATTTAACCCTTTCAACCCTTCGGATACCTCTGGATTAGGAATTGCCACATACTTTATCAACAAAAGTTCAGAATCACGTATATTGTAATTGACTTTTCTTATATTCTATTTATAAAGTTTAATTTCTTTAATTAAAAAAATATAATACTGTATATTCTAATTGAATGATTAAAACTTAATGGCCATTTAATTTATACTTAGATGTAACATACTCCTGTATTATGTGTTTTACTTGCAAATAATGTCATTTATATTTTCGTGTTGAAATATCAGTGTTTATACACAGTGTATAACTTACTGTCTTTTAAACAAGAATATATTTCATATAAGGAACCAAACGTCTTGTTTTAGAAAAATAAAATAATAAAAAAAACTCCAATATTCTATTTATATTCATTTGATTTATAAGAATTATAAATAATAAAGAATTAACCAAATCAAAAACAATTAAGCTTGGAAGTAAACAAGTTCATACAGTACTAGCATGTTGATTACATTACGCCTAAAGACATTATGTCCTCAAGACGGGGCGCAGAAGGTACGAATACGACGATTTTTGACATCAGGTCAATTTGGACTTCAAACCCTTTCAACCCTTTCATTTAACCCTTTCAACCCTTTTAACCCTTTCAACCCTTTAGTTTAACCCTTTCAACCCTTGAGAAAGGATCAATGACATCCAAACTATCATGCAAGAAGACTAACGACAATAGTGGTCATATAGCACAAATAAAAGCGTCTCTATTCTTTGGACAAGTTAGCCGAGAGGTTAGCGTTGATGGTTCTGAACACAAACATACGGGGTTCGAATACGACTCAGGTATAACGATTTTTTTCAGAATCGACGGCACCAGTCTTTAAAGGGTTAAGGAAAAGGGTTAAAAGGGTTAAGTGGAAGGGTTAAAAGGATTAACTAAAAGGATTAAAAGGGTT
Organism: Prosapia bicincta; assembly: GCA_036971475.1. Classification (NCBI taxonomy): domain Eukaryota; kingdom Metazoa; phylum Arthropoda; class Insecta; order Hemiptera; family Cercopidae; genus Prosapia; species Prosapia bicincta. Next base: position 249,491,225 of record JBAIZL010000005.1, on the reverse strand, counting down.
AATGACGTAAAACCGCCTGAAGGCGAAAGGGTTAAGGGAAAGGGTTGAAAGGATTGAAAGGGTTAATGACGTAAGACCGCCTGAAGGCTGGGTTTTTCCTGATCTATATGGCTGCCATCTACTACTGCAATGGACTGAATATACCGGGTAAACCTTCCGCCTCTTGGTAAGTATGGAGTAGCCCAAGCAATGGACTGAAAATACCGGGTAAACTTTCCGCCTCTTGGTAAGCCTGGAGTAGCTCTAGCCATGGACTGAAAAGACCAGATATACTTTCTGCCTCTTTGCAAGTCTGGAGTAGCCCAAGCAATGTACTGAAAATACCTGGTAAAAACTCCGCCTCTTGGCAAGTCTGGAGTAGCCCTAGCAATGTACTGAAAAAACCCGGTAAAAACTCCGCCTCTTGGCAAGTATGGAGTAGCCCTAGCAATGGACTGAAAATACCGGGTAAACTTTCGACCTCTTGGTAAGTATGGAGTAGCCAATAGGAATGGACTGAAAATACCGGGTAAACTTTCTGCCTCTTGGTAAAACTGGAGTAGCCCTAACAATGGACTGAAACTACCGGGTAAACTTTCCGCCTCTCGGCAAGTCTGGAGTAGCCCTAACAATGGACTGAAATTACCGGGTAAACTTTCCGCCTCTCGGCAAGTCTGAAGTAGCCCTAACAGTGGACTAAAAATACCGGGTAAACTTTCTGCCTCTTGGTAAGTCTGGAGTAACCCAAGCAATGTACTGAAATTACGTGGTAAACACTCCGCCACTTGGTAAGATTGGAGTAGCCCTAGCAATGGACTGAATATACCGGTTACACATTCTGCCTCTTGGCAAGTCGGGAGTAGCCCTAGCAAGCTTTATTATTATTTTTTTTGTTCTGCACCCTGCATTGTCCACAAACAAGACACAGCCACGCTAGAGTTATTTCATATTTCCGCAATAATATTTAATGCATATAATGTAATCATTTACAATTTATATTAATATAAAAGATGGCAATATGAGTGCAATTATAACGACTGTCATTGAGTTTACTCATATGTCTTGATCAACACGTCCGCTAAAGTTAGCGTCACCGGCCACTTGTTGATTCGGACTCTCTTTCTCCTCTCTCATACTTCTGCGCGCGCAGCTTGCCTACCCAAGCTAATTGATTGCTCTTCTTCACACAAGAATATTACTCAAACGTCTGAAGAGTTTAGAGTGCAACTTTTAGAATTGCTATAGATGTGTTTTTACACCTGTTTTTAGGGTTATCGATGACTTTTGTCAGAAATTACAAGTGTAAAATACGTATTAAAACTAATCGAAGCCTTCTACAAAGTATTGCTTCATCCCACCGCTTGCCACTGGTATCCAGCCAGTACTGTATACACTGGGTCAAAAAAATAATCACTTTTTTATATCGAAGTTGTAACATGTTGGAAAAGTTGCAAATTATACAGATAATACGAAAGGAAAAAAATGATCAAACTCGGTTGACATCTACTGGTCGCGCATAGGCCTTAAAGTTTGACAAAATTATGAAAAAAACCTTATTTTTTTGTTTCAAACTTAAGGGTCTATTCCCGAACTGGAAGATGTCAAACAATAGCCAATTCTGCCAAGCGTTTCGGTTAAGCGAAGTTCAGATAAGAGGGATTTTACTGTGTAAATATATATATATATATAAATATATATATAAAAAAAAAGGTATAAAAAGAGATGAGCTGTTTATATGTTTTTCAAAATTTAATTGAATTATGACATGTCCCTAAGAAATGTATAATTCAACTGTCAAGACATTTTTAAGGCGGCTATTTCATTCGAATAACTGCTTACTTGACAGAGGAAGACAAACGCAATTATCTGCGTAACCGATGATTCGGCTAATGAGGGAATAAATAAAAAAAAAAAAAACATTTTCCTTATTGGCACCGAAATTTGCAGGTTAGAAACTTGATTCAGCGTGATTCAATGTTTCTAACACGGTTACATAAATATCTGTCATTCTGTTGCATTCTACACTTAATGCGTAGGCTGATGATGATGTCACTGGGTATATTAGTCCGCTAATATTGCGTCATTGATTTCTAGTGTCTTACGCGTCGCGCTTAGCAATCATAGTAGTTCATCATGGTAAAGTCAGGTTTTCCTAGCGACTCGTTTTGCGTAGCTGGAGCCGTTTTTCACCCTATCACGTTGACAGGAACGCGAAATGTGTTACATGACCCAAACGTGTTTTCCTACACCAGTGTGTCGATCTATCCAGTTGGCGTATAGACATGTCTAAAGCAGGGGTTCCCAAAGTTTTAAATAACACGCCCCCTCTTCTTGAAATCAAACCCTCCCATACCCCCTCCATTTTACACTATAAATGGTATGAGCATATTAAAAAGAAAAAAATATTATATATATTGAACTTAGCAACACTGAGTTTTTTGTATCCTTTTATAAATTACGCTTTAATGTACTTAAACTGCGGGTATGTTTTGGTCTGTCTTGGGCTTAATTTTGTCTAATAGGTTGAATAATGTATCAGTTTTTTATTTTAATAATCAAGAAAGAAGCCGAAAATAGAACAGTACCACTAGAAAGCTTGAAAATAAGAGCATTTAATTATTAGTTCTCAAAAGTCGTTTCGGAAGTATATCAAATAAGATTCTTGCGTAAGTACATTCAAGTTTAATGTAAAATAAAATGCGTTTTATATGACATCAAAGATTTTTGTGACAATTTATGTTTCTACGTTACCTTTTAATAAACTGCCCACGTTGTGGAACTAAATTATAACACACAATCTTTGGCGTTATATAAATCACATTTTATTTTACGTTATAATATATATATATATATATATATATATATATATATATATATATATATTTCACGTCCATTATTTTTCCGTTGCACTGACTTTATGAAGTTATTATTATTACTTGTAAATAATGTTTTCCACCACTAAGTGCAATAGTTTTACCTTATGTGACGAGACACCTTTCGGTCACTTGACCATTGTCGAATCACTGTGATTGACAATGGTCAAGTGACCGAAAGGTGCCTCATCACATAAGGTAAAATGATTGCACTTAGTGGTAGAAAAAATTATTTACAAGTAACAATAATAACTTCATATACTCGTGTATATATGTTATATAACTAAGTATTGTAGATGTAGCTAATATTAAGATGACCAATGTATAATTTTGCTGATGCATGTTATGTGTATTGTGCACCTGCTGACCAAGAAAGTTTATTAACCATTTGAATAATATTGATTCCTATTATTATGATTTATTACAAAATGTTGAAATTAACTGTGGCAATTGTAACAATAGCCTAAAACAGGGGCATTTGGAAAACATCGAAAACATTTGGAGGAAAGGCGGTTCATATTTCAGGACAGGAAGTCTAGTCCCCCCCCCCATACTTACACAACGTTTTTCTAATCAAGAGCTCAGTGGTGGCTTTTGAGATTTTCTTGCTTAATTTGTAACTTTTTTACAACTACTTTTACATTTATAGAGAAAAGTAGTGGCAAGTTAGAGACGAGCACTGTACTCATATTTAATAGTAAAAATGCTTAAAAGGAAATATATTACCAAATAAAATTTTTTCAGTATGCTAGCTTTCCGTGGGCCGGAAAAAATCTGTTCAAGGGCCGGATGTGGCCTGCGGGCCGTAGGTTGGAGACCCCTGGCCTAAAGGGTAATGAATATGTAACAGATAATTTTAATAAAATTAGAGACATTGTTAATTATTTTAAATATGTTAACCATAGTAAAAATGTAATTGATGAGAAATTAGAAGTTATACTTCTAAAGTAGTACTTAAAAGAGTAAAAAGAGGTCTTATAAATGGATTAGGATCTGTTATCAAATCTATAACAGAAAATTTAGATGCATATGATGGTAAAAAATATGGAAAGATAATTAAAGATATTGAGAATGAACAAATTAGAATAATTTATCAAATTGAGTTACAATATTCCTTTAGTAACAGTATTATGGAATAATGAAATAAAACGTTCAACATAATTGATGAAAATTTTGTAGAATTAAAGAATTAAAACTAGATATTGTGAATCGTAACGTCGATATTGTAAATGACTTTGTTGAACTCGAAAAGTTTAGACACATTTTAAACCAATTGAACATTTTATATAACATGATGTTACAATAATCACAGATTTAGAAAACTCTCTTACATTCTGTGAACTAGGTGTTATACATCCTAGTGTTATCTCAACTCAAGAGCTATATGTGAATTAAGCAAAATATATAAATATTAAAATGAAAGATTACCTTTAGAACCTAAAATAGAAAATATATGGGAAGTAGACAACCTGATTAAAGTTAATTATAAATTAGATTCTGAAAAAATTGTAATTTTATAAACTTACCTATTGTTGAAAACACTTATTATAAATTGTATAAATTGAATTCTATTCCTACAAAATATGAAGAAGTTTATGTATCAATAATACCAAAAGTAAGGTACATGTTAGTATTTAATTCTGTAATTTTAGGTTTAGACAGTAATTGTAATGGGTAAAATAGATTCCAAATACTTTTGCTCATTTGACATTTTAACGCACCTCAAATTAGATTATGAACGTCCATAATTAGAAATAATAACGCCAACAACTGTGAGTATACTGCATTATAAGTCATGGACAACATAATCAACTGGATCCCAGAAATCAACCATTACCTGGCTACCTTCCCCAATAAAGAGATTCTAGAAATTACCAGCCAAAAAGCAACTACCACTGTCACCCTTCAAGGCATATTCTTAATAAAAACTAATAATTATTCAATCTTTTTCACGACATGAAACTAAGCCATACGTCAACGACATCTGGAGGTCACCCTATTCACATGGACATGACTAAATTAAAATTTAAGGGATAAAACACCAGAGTTTTAGGTAAATGTTAAACAGCTGGAGTTGGATAAAATCAACACTGAATCCATGTCTTAAATTAATCCAACTATCATCATATTAGTGTATGGACTATCACCCTTTATAGCACCTTATACAGCGGCTTAATATACTTCGCCATCAACAAGATACTAAAGAGGACTCCAACAGAAGACGAAACTTCGCCCCCTCCCTAAGTTTTATTTAGAGATGGAGGAGTTATGTAAATGTAGCTAAGTATTGTAAATGTAGCTAATATTAAGATAACCTAGGTATAATTTTGCTGATGCAGGTTATGTGTATTGTGCACCTGCGGACCATAGTTAAGGGAGTGTGTAGCCATCTCTTGTTTAGAATAGTTCTCACTCCATGTACTCTGCGAATATATCAGCGTATTTGTAAAATCTTGTAATAATTGCTAATATTATAATTATTCAAAGTTATTAAAGGTTTATTTAAAAAAAAAAATCATTTTTTAAAACCTTTTATGTGTAACAAATAATGTAATATATATATATATATATATATATATATATATATATATATATATATATATTTATTTATAATTTTATTAAGTCAGTGCCACGGACAAATGATGGTCAATGTGAAATATATACATATATTTCACATTTATACATGTAGATATATATATATATTTCACATTTAAATATATATATATGTAGCTTTGCAACACTGTTTTCTTGTATTCACTTATCACTTTCACTATATGTACTTAAACAAGAATCTAACTTGGTATTTATGCGAGTTAACTTTCAAAGACGGGTTTTGTCTCCATCGCCATGCCCGACAATGGAGACAAAACCAGTCTTTGAAAGTCAACTCGCATAAATACCAAGTTAGATTCTTGTTTAAGTACAAATAGTGAAAGTGATATATATATATTTTAAAACAACATAGGTTATTCAAATACAAGAATATTTATAAATTTATATTCAAAGCTTATATTAATAAATATTCTTGTACTTGAATAACCTATGTTGTTTTAAATTATTAAACAAGAAAACGTATTTTACATTTATATATATATATATATATATATATATATATATATATATATATATATATATATAAATATCGCAATATGTATTCTTGTGTATTAATAAAGAACGAAGTCAAAATACAAATACAAGAATTATAATTGAATTTACAATTCAAAGCTTTTCGTTGGCTAACAGTACCAACATCATCAGGAATATTAAACAAATATATTTTTGTATATATATTTTCATCAGGAATATATTTATATATATATTTAGGTTAGTTTTTGTTGGTAAAGATTATTTAGATTTTTTGGACTAGGAGATTGACAGACGTACCTTGGTAAGAGTCCACTCTGTAGTCTTGAAATGGAAACACATACAAGCACTTAACCAATGATATATTTCAACCACATAGTGGTCTTTGTCAATCAAAGAGAAAACACAAAACGAAATATGAGAGAATGAAATAAAATAAAATATAAGTTGTCAACTTATATTTATTTTATTTCATTCTCTCATATTTATTTTTGTGTTTTCTCTTTGATTGACAAAGACCACTGTGTGGTTGAAATATATCATTGGTTAAGTGCTTTTATGTGTTTCTATTTCAAGACTACAAAGTGGACTCTTACCAAGGTAAGTCTGTCAGTCTCCTAGTCCAAAAAATCTATATAGGAATTTTTGGACTAGATAGGAGACTGACAGACTTACTTAATTGCAATAGTCCAAAACTGCAATCTCATGGAAATACAATAAATAAATAAATAGACACATATAAAAAACTTATCATACTATTGAAATATTTCGATCAATGTTCTTTGTCAATCAAAAAAAAAAAAAAAGAAAAGAGTGAAGTGAATCACACATGTGTATAAATATCCAAATGTCACAGATTTATAGTTTATGATATAGTATTATATGTGATTTGTATAAATATTGATTATTTGAAACTAGATATTAATAGTCTGTCAGAAGGAAGGTTAATGGAGTTGTTAAAAATGGTAGAAGTTAGGGGGAAAGTAAAAGGAGTTTTATCTGATGTTGAGGTTAGGAAGTTCTCTAGATTTCGTGTACTACTGGTATGATAACTCCCATCTTCTCAATTCTGAAGGGTTCCAATCACGGGGAGGGAGGGCCTCAATTATTTTGGTGGTATAATAATCATTGGAAGATATGGTATTGTGACTAGCAGCATGTTGAGCGGTTGTCCTGTCTATGTTCATGGTTCCAACATCATGTCTGTAGCCATTCATTCTGATGTTGTGACCATCCATGGTTAGGCCTATGTACTGTGCCGGGCAAAATTTACATTGCAACTGGTGTATTACATTTTTGGATGTACATGTATGATGATCCTGAATCTTGAAGTCCACATTGGTTGCTAGGCTATGGAAACTCTTTGTTGGGATGTGTATTTTACATGTCTTGCATCTAGGTCTATTGCACGGAAAGGAGCCATGAGAAAGTTTAGGCGGCATTTCAGTACTTTGATCTGGTAATTTTGAATTTACTAAAATTGTTGGTTTTGAAACCTAATTAATTGAGTACAAATTAATTGAACGATTAATGAGTCTTTTTCCCGGAGGACCACCCGTTCTAAATTTAACAAGAAAGGAATTAAATGAGGGCAATAACCTCGAGTAACAACATCAATACTTATACTGAGTTTAGCACTAATCCTTAGCCATATAATGCTTATCCCGAGCTGCATCCAACAGTCTTTTAATCAATGCTAAGGGTGGGGACACTTAACGGGTAACACTTTTCTGTAACACGTAAGAGGTATTTAATCATTTTAAATCACATAAGTTCTAAAGGATAAGTGCACTCATGAAGCATACACAAGAAATGTTATATGATTACACATGCGGTTAAACTCAATGTTCATGTTAAAACCAATAACGCTTCAAAACAATACACTGTAATCTATAATAGTCCAAATCTTTGTTAAGCTTAGCGTGTGCAGCGACACTGATTGCACCATAATTCGTCTTGGGGGTTTTACCCTAACACACCTTTAACGCGATCTTACACCGCTGGCACAACCTATTAACTGGAACTAAGGGGTTCACTTAAAGACAAAATGCGGTTAATTAGTATGAAATTGCGGTTATTAAAACAGGCAGCGGTTTAACACGAAAGTTACTGAGAATGAACTGTAACAAAGGGCAAAGATGGCGTATTAAAGTGAGCACTTATAAGTCGACTTTCACTGAATTTAGAACTGTTATACACTTCTACTATTATGCGACATGGCTTTGTTGAGGCTGAAGCCCTTCTTGCGAGTAGTTCCCTGCGGAGATTCTTTCGGTTGAGGCGGTTCTAGCAAGTACAAGATTCAAAATGTACAGCTTCAACAGGTTAGGCTTAGTTCTTAACAAAAATATTTTTCAAATTAAAAGGTTGTCTGAACCAAATATGTGGTGGATTTGAGAAAAGATCTTTGTTGTGGGTGGAAGCTAGAAGCCAACCTTTAATATTTTGTTCAACTTTTGTAGGCCTGGATGGTAATATGTAACTAACAGACAGTTTGTTGTCTTTCATAGGTAGTCTGGGTTCATCAGATGATTGAGCTAAGCGGATGTGATCCTCAACAAGTTGTTTAGGATATCCTCTTTTTTGGAAATCTAGTAGGGCTTTTCTATTAAAGTCCTCAGATGCTATATCGTTAGAACAAATTCTCTTGCCCCTGATTGCCTGACTGTATGGTATGGACCTTTTTATATTCATAGGGTGGTTGCTATTGAAATGTAGGTATTGTAGATGGTTTGTCGGTTTGATATGGACACCTGTATAGATATTCCCATCTCTGATTGTTACATCTACATCCAAGAAGATTTCTGTAGATTTCACCCAGGTGAATTGAAGTGTAGAGAATAGTGATAAGCCCATCAAAAAACTAGTGAATTTGGTGAGGTAAACAAGGAAATTTTCGAGAGCTGATAGACCATGTGCATGAGGAATGTTCGTATAAAGAGAGGTAACATCTATGTTGACCAAAATTGTTTCAGGAGGTAGAGGTACGGTTATTTGAGACAGCCAGTCTATGATATGATTCGTATCCTTAATGTATGACGGAAGGCTTTTCACCAAAGGTTGAATATACAAATCCAGAAAAGCTGAGATTCATTCTGTGACCGAATTACAACCAGCAATTATTGGCCTACCAGGTGGAGGTACGATATTTTTATGGATCCGTAATAACAGTTATATCGGCTATCTATTTCTGGAATTAGAGCTAAGTGAACATACTGTACCTACAAATTACATTCCTATTTAAATTTGGTTACAAAATTCCAGAATAATAATCAACAGACTTTACATATTTAATAAACATACAAAGAAGGCTTAAAAAACATATATAACTCATAAAAAAATTTTAACGTATTAGTTTTTTCTGTTCCTATTGAAAATTAATTTTTATTAATAAGGAACAACATACTATACACAGTATTCGAGCTGGCTTGTGAGTGAAAGTTATAAATAAAAGAATAAATATACTACGACTTACAATTATAAAAACTTTAATATCAGACGCGTTTCAATGATAATATGTCATCATCTTCAGTGATGCTACACAATTTAAACTCAATTGAAACAACTAAACATAACCTACAAAATAGGTAATTGAAAGGCGAATGATGATAAAGTTTTTATAATTGTGTCGTAGCATATTTATTCTTTTATTTATAACTTACTACACATACAAAAATATCTAGAAACGCATATACCATGGTGTCTGTGTTAGGTTTTCTGAAATTACAAATAGAAAAAATTATGAGACTATGTGACAAGCAAGCTATCTGCAAGTTATTTTTGAAATAAAATAACCAAAGAGACTCAATGACGTTGCACATCAAGTTGAATTTGCGTACATCGTACAAGCCGAGATACAGTGATTGTCAGACAAAATATATATATATATATATATATATATATATATATATATATATATATATATATTTAAAATAACATAGGTTATTCAAATACAAGAATATTTATTAATTTATATCCAAATATAAATATTTGATATTGTATTTGAATAACCTATGTTGTTTTAAATTATTAAACAAGAAAACGTATTTTATATATATATATATATATATATATATATATATATATATATATATATATATATATATTTGTAGATTATGCAAAACTGTTTTCTTGTATACACTTATCACTTTCAATTATGTACTTAAACAAGAATCTTACTTGGTATTTATGCGAGTACTTTCAAAGACTGGTTCGTGTCTCCATCCTCGGGCATACTGGTATGCCCGAGGATGGAGACACGAACCAGTCTTTGAAAGTACTCGCATAAATACCAAGTAAGATTCTTGTTTAAGTACATAAGTGAAAGTGATATATATATATATAGGAATTTTTTTGGACTTGATAGGAGACTGACAGACTTACCTAAAGGCAATAGTCCAAAACTGCAATCTCTTGGAAATAAGCACATATAAAACACTTAATACACTTTTATTTGAAAGCTTTAAGCTCTACTAGAACTAACCTATATATATATATATATATATATATATATATATATAAAGAACAAAAGGCAAAATACAAATACAAGAATTATATTTGAATTTACAATTTAAAGCTTTTCGTTGGCCAACGAAAAGCTTTGAATTGTAAATTCAAATATAATTCTTGTATTTGTATTTTGACTTTTGTTCTTTATTAATACACAAGAAAACATATTGCGATATATATATATATATATATATATTTTTTTTTTTCAAGATTAAATAGTATACAAGAATATATAAGAATCCTGAGGATGTTTTTTTAGTAATTCCTGAGGATGTTGGTAATGTCAACCAAAGAAAAGCTTTGAGTGTATTATTCAATAAATTAATTCCTGTAATTAGTGTATATTACTTAATCTTGAAAATTCTAACAGGAAAACCTATTTGATATTTTACATATATATATATATATATATATATATATATATATATATATATATTTGTAGTTATGCAACACTGTTTTCTTGTATACACTTATCACTTTCACTTATGTACTTAAACAAGAATCTTACTTGGTATTTATGCGAGCTAACTTTCAATGGCAGGCTGTGCCGTCATCGTCGGGCATACTGACTGTCCTATGTATATCGCAATATGTATTCTTGTGTATTAATAAAGAACAAGTCAAAATACAAATACAAGAATTATAATTGAATTTACAATTCAAAGCTTTTCGTTGGCTAACAGTACCAACATCATCAGGAATATTAAGGTTTAATATTCCTGATGATGTTGGTACTGTTAGCCAACGAAAAGCTTTGAATTGTAAATTCAATTATAATTCTTGTATTTGTATTTTGACTTAGTTCTTTATATATATATATATATATATATATATATATATATATATATATATATATATATATATATATATATATATATATATATATATAATGGTTTTCGAAGACTGTCCAATATGGGACCAAAACTATTACATTTTATCCAGTTGCATTATGTAACTAACAATCTTTAAGAATTACAGCTATTATCAATTATTAGCAACGGGAAAATTATGCAAAGGTAACATATTATTAAAAACTTTTTATTCATTTCTTTAATAAGCTGTTACTACACTTCACATTCAAGTATTATTAATAAGGCACATATTAAAGCTAGATTTTTATGCCATGATATCTTTTTGGAACCAAAAATAAGTGAATTCTACTAATTACGACAAAGCACCAAAAATCCAGAGACTAGAATATACATGATTTATGAAGTAAATAATTGATTTACATCTGTACACATTTTACAATAAATTTTCAACAACTAATTTTTTTAAAAACAACAAATACCTTAACAACATCTAAACCAATATATTTTTAATTATTTTCAGTGAATGAATATGGTGGACTCACAGTTTAATATAAACACTCGAACTGAATATTAACCTCTGATTGTTGGTATGTACTCAAATGTATACAATTTTATATAAAGAGGATACACAATCTCGTGTAAAACAATGATTTTTTGAAACTGTCCTCACAAATATGTACTGAATTATGATCTAATGTTTGATCAAGAAAAATATGCTATTGGAAAAAACAGTTATTTGGTGTTTTGGAACATAACTGCATTCATTGTTTATAATTAAGTATAATATTAAGACTTTTTATTTACCCTATTTTATATTCAATTTTTTTTGGATGTTTTCAAAAACTGTGTTAAACATCAGTTGCATAAAATTAACACAATCATTTAAATAATTTCTTTGTTTTGGTTGTTATGAAACATTTTTTGTTCAATTTGTTAGGTAAAATTCATTAAAGCATTTTTTTAACAGGCTTTGATATAGAACTAAGCTGCTTTTGACAGGGCATTCCACACCACTATCTTGTTAAAATGCATGAAACTTGGCATAAAGGGAAACATCCGGGCATATCATGCTAAGATATCTAACGAATTTCTTGAGCAGTCAAAAAATTAAAACATCGATCAATTAAAAAACTTCAATTAATTCAATCAACGGCCTTAAGAATTTGCTTAAAATCACAGTTCCAAAATCACTACGTTGCAGAAATGGGAATAGAACTATCAAAGAACCCATAGATCTACTACTAGAGAAACAAGCATAGAATAAACATCTAAAAATCTTCTCGCTACACATAACCCATTCACTATACTCTTTTAAATAGAACAATTACACGACACTCATACACTCACAATATCAATTTACTCACTGCCAAAATGCCTTCCGAGACTTCAGATGAAATTCCGGTCTGCAGCCACGAATCCCCATGGAAGCAAAATAAAATGATGGTAACTCTAAACCTGCCTTCTCACCTGACTAGAGAAGATCCCCAAGAAGGACTTTGGCAGGAGTTACTGGAAATGATTCAGAATCTGTACTCGGACTCCATTCAAATCTACACCAATGGCTCAGTAGACCTAGTCCAAGATAAGTCAGGAGTGGGCTACTATGACCATTTCATCAAAGAAGAATTGTATATACCACCTCCAGTGTCGATGCAGAGCTGCTGGCAATAAATGCAGCCTTGGTAAACTGTCTTCATTTATAGGCAGAGAAATTCTGTATACTCACTGACTCCAAGTGGCTAGCACATGATAGAAAAAGAAGAACAAGGAAGCTACTCGTTCAGATTAAAAGAAATAGCAACTTTGCTCAACACTTTTAACAAAGATGAGAAATAAATACAGTTCCAGTGGATTCCCTCGCACTGTGACATCGATGGTAACAAAAAGTAGATTCAATCGCCAATCGAGCAGCAAAAATGGGCCCAGTTTTCTTACCACAATACTCCCTGAAGGGCTGTGAAAGCATCATTCAGAGGAAAATGGATCTACTATTGGAGAGAAGGAACTTTTAAGCCATACAAAAATAACCAGATGACCTAGAGATGCATCAAGGAGTACCCAGATCCATAGCTGCTCTTTACAGCAAGAGCAAGGACCGGAAATATTGTGACAGACCTACCTTTTCAAATTCAATTTAAGTGAATCTCCTCTCTGCCCCAACTGTAGATCAGAAAAAATACCCTGGACCATATCCTCCTGCGATATTCCTCACCAATTCCATCAAGAGCAGCTCTGCTGACTGTACTGGGAAGCCAGAACAACAGACAATTTTAGACCTTAACTGTAGCAACTTATTATGGACATTGGAGTCCCACGACCATGGACGTCCACAACAAGAAGTAAGATACAGAATTAATAATGCTGCCCTTGCCTTCATTCATGTATTCATTAATGTTAATAGGAAATTTGTCTGTATTCTGATGGTTTTTAAATCAGAAGTCAATGGATTAACTTTTTTTCAAATTGATGATAAGTATTTCAAGACTACTTAAATAGAGAAATAAGGTTATATTCCTGTGCACCAGGGTTGCAGGGGGTTAGAAAAGGAGAGGGAAGACAAATGCGTTGAAATAATCAAAAAATTATTCTGTTAACTTGCTAATGTATTATTTTGTCTCAAGTAAAAATGATCTTTAAGAAAAGTGAAACAGGGGTTATAGATAACACCTGCATGAAAGGCAGAAGATTTATGTCTTTTGCATTTCTGTTGTTTTACAGTAAAAACTACTTTTTGTTAATAATCATACAAATCAACTATTATCTCTAATTGAGGCTTTGAAAACAATTGTAAAAATGTATAGGATTCAGGTAAATACTTACACTTCTTTATACATTAATCTAACTACATACAATAGAATGTAAGAAAGGATTAAAATGGGTGCAGGGTTGATGTATGAAGGAGATCTGCTCGCTAATATTGTCAAACGGAAGGTTTTTGTCAATTGCACCCAATGTATTCTTTGCAATACACTAGTTATACAACATACAATAGTCACATGGTGTATAAAATATCTTATTTGGTAATAGCCTACATTTTCCCTCTTAATCCAATTCTTTCTCAAGTCAGTAGTGCCAGCCTTTCAAGTGCTTAGCAATTCAAATAAGGTATCAGTATTGACAGAACATATAATGAAGTTATTTCATTACAAAGATTACACATACTAAATATTATATAGGTTTTAATATTATTTATCTGTAAATATTATTATTACATTATGTATTTGTGTTATAGTGTATGGAATACATTGAACAAGTTATTGTATTCCTGCCATTCCTAGCAACACTTTTACAGCAATCTGTAACATTTTAATTACTCAGTTTTAAGTCAAATGGCCACTATGAAAAACATCAACTAAAAACAATAATATGTGAGGAATTAATGTAAATATTTTACAAAGTTTTATAAAAATAAATTTTATTATTTGATTAAAATATTTACTTAATCTATTCTTACAGTTTTTAAAATAATTTCAAAGTTTAAGAATTTGAACAGCACCAGGCATATTAATATTTGCCAAAAAAACTCAAAAAGTAATTTTTAATTATTCTGATCCACAAAGCTTATCCACATTGAATGATAGGACCTGAAAAACATCTTCAACGTTTGACGTGTCTCTATTAAAAACTATATAACATATACCAACATGTTCTTTGTTCAATACCTAATAACCATAAACCTATGATATTTTTTTATGAACTTCAATAGCATGAAGTTTGATGCTTTAAAACAATTGTATGACTTTACACTCAGCAGAAGTTTTAAAATTTCTTCCCATATTTGAAAAATCTATTAACAATAAAATAGATTAATAACATATTAAATCATTTCCTGGATCAACTGTGAAGTATTAGGCTAATAATAAACTAACAGAACCATCAATGTTAAATGCTCTCTACTTTCTAAATGACTTGTATCCGTCCTTCCAAGAAATAAAAAAATATTATTAATGTATAATTTCTAATGATCTCTTTCATGGCAGACACTTAAATTTAAAGTTGTCTATTTTAAACATGGAAAACCTGTATTTTTACATAGGTACAGTGCGTGAGGTTTAACCATGTCTCTGACCTTGTGAGCACTAGGCTGGACTGGGCTGCAGTGCGGGGTCCAAACCCAAGACTTCAGAAAACATCAGTGTCGTGTTTAAACTGTAAACAGCTCTAATTAACTAAATGATAATACTATAATAGTTTGATGTAGTCATGATCTTTAAATGTGTTGCTCTGCTTCTGCAAAGAAAGAGACCCGATTACAAAAGAGACGATATACGTGTTGTATAATGTTTTCAGTTAGGCTAATAAATCAAATGCTAGAGCAGAATGAGGGACACCGTTATACCTCACGCACTGTACCTTGAACTTGCAATTTTCCAACTATATTATTAATGAAAAAAATATATCTATAGTAATTAATTTAGCCTCCATGCAAGACACTTAAAGGATCTATCCTTCAACCTCCGTTGGAAAATCTACCTTTCAACCATTCGTGACCAAGTAAACTATTGTTTCTATAATTTTTTTCCCTTTTTGATATGACAAAAGATTTAAAGAAGGATTGTTAATTTTTTCATCAAGTAGTTTAAGTAATTCCAGTCTAATTGACTGAAGGAGTTCAGCAACCTAAAACAAAAACGTTTGATTTAATCATTAAAGTTCTTATTTTCTTACAAAAATAAACAATATAAAATATTCTTAGATAATACTTCAAAATTGCTCACAGTAGTGTATAAACTTCAAGAAAGTTGAGTAGTTATTGTTTTTCTGTATTTTATACAATTTCACAGCATGCAACAACTGCCTCAGCTTTTACATAAGACAAACAGGGAGAACATTTTCCACAGGATACGAAGAACATGTAAAACAGATAGGAAAGACACAACTCAAATCAAATTTGGCCATACACATACAAAACACACTACACTCACAGACTGATATAGACACGGATCTAAAAGTACTACATTACAACAATAAAAACAAAAAACTTAACACAGTAGAAAATTATGAGATATATAAACATCATAAATACTATCCACAACACATTCTAAATGACAAAACACACTCACAATCAAATACTACATTTGAGCACATAATTAACAACTACTCTATGAACAATAACACACCACAGAACAAAAAAACCACAACATCACACCAACACAACACACCTGAGCAACAGTCTTGTCTGTGATTCACAGCATTAAAAAATGCGCTGATCTAGCACGAAACACGTCTGCTGAATAAATCAGTAAGTAGTGGTTTATTGCCAATATAATACAAACGAGTGCAACTTCATAACATTTGGAAAGGGATGATTTAAACCTGTATTTTTGTCTGAGCAAGCGAAGACTATTACTTGAAACTATGCAATCATTCTTAGGAAGAATCAGACCTTCTAAGTAAGTTCATGTGGGGTTTTACGTCATTGACAGTTGATAAACTGATTTACTTTTCAGTTCTTTAGCTTAAATATTTCTGTTATAAAAATAAAACTCAAATACTTGCCGTAGTCGGATTTTCATAATTTTTTCAAGTATAGTTGTTGGATGCTAGAAGAAGCTAGTACAATAGTATTTATCAAGTTTTCTGGTTTTTGAGAGTTTTTTTAGCTGCAAAATTCAGGCCGTTACCATACGGTAGCGCTAGCGCCTGTATTACTGCGTTTTTGCATCTTCATTTAATCAGTAGAATTTCAGAGTTTCTTCAAGAAATGGATGCAACCAGAATAAACTACAATGGTTTTGTAAACAGTGAAGGGGAAAAACGGAAACTGAGTTTGGGAATGACCACCCGATGTGTATATGCAACATTATGTTAGAGCGGCGACGGACATTTTATCGCCAATGTGTAAATGCGATATTATGTTATATCGTTTTTAGGTTAGTTTTGGTTTGTAAAGATTATTTAGATTTTTTGGACTAGGAGACTGACAGACTTACCTTGGTAAGAGTGCACTCTGTAGTCTTGAAATAGAAACATATAAAAGCACTTAACCAATAATATATTTCAACCACACAGTGGTCTTTGTCAATCAAAGAGAAAACACAAAAAGAAATATGAGAGAATGAAATAAAATAAATATATTTTATTTCATTCTCTCATATTTCTTTTTGTGTTTTCTCTTTGATTGACAAAGACCACTGTGTGGTTGAAATATATCATTGGTTAAGTGCTTTTATGTGTTTCTATTTCAAGACTACAGAGTGGACTCTTACCAAGGTAAGTCTGTTAGTCTCCTAGTCTAAAAAATCTAAATTAAGTTATATCGGTGACGAATATTTGACTGTCAATGTGTAGACGTGATAAAATGTTAGAGTGGCGACGGATAATTTACCGCCAATGTGTAAACGCGATATTATGTTAGAGTGGCGACAGATATTTTACTACCAATGTGTAAATGTGACATTATGTTAGAGCGGCGACAAATATTTACCGTATAATGTGTAAACGCGAGCAGCGCTGGAATTGAGGTATTTGGATCGTCTTTTGCGATCGATTCCAGATTTTGATTCTAGTGTCCAGAATAGGTGGAATCAACTTTTGGAATCGAGAATCGACCCATCACTAATTAAAACAATTGGTTTTTGTTTCTGAAATCATGTTTCAGTTATCACTGTCCTTCCAATCGGTAGCATTGATGAAGATTGGCTAATAAAGTTTACTAAATAAAAATCAGGTCTCAATTTTGAGAAGATGCCAAGAAACGGCACCCTAGGCACCTAGCGTTACCAAATAGAAAGTCAAAAACTCGGAAACCAAAATAGATTTTTTGAAAACTCATATGTTTCCTACATATTTAGGCACTTTAGTATCTAATACCATAAACAGTATATGGAGGTTAGACAAAAAATTAATTTCGGCGCTAAAGGGTTAAAATATAATGTTTTTATTTATATTTCACTTGCGTTTGGAATTATGGAAGTGATTACCTTTGCCAATGTCTCTGCCATTGTCATTTTCTACATCCAAAAATTTACCAAAATAACCATTTATGATTAGTTTCCTCATCGTGTGATAATTCTGATTGCATACTTCTTCTTCGTCCAATAGGACGTATAATAATTCTCGTAACATTGGCTTCTTCCATTGTCAAATAAAACTTACTTTTAAACCACAATATTTTACCAAAATTAAACAAAACAAATTATTAATCCATTCACCAAAAACATACTTTAAAGAAACTTCCAAGACTATTAACCTAAAAAAAAATTAAATACTACTTGCGTCGGGGAAACCAAGACATTTGTGATTATGCGAAACGGTGTGACGTTTGTTCTATTAATAAGTTTTACTTGAGCTACAAACTTATTAAAACAATAAGGTTTAGTACAAAGGTAAACAAAATCCAAAGATTGTCACGTAATAATTTTAAAATGCCAAACTATATTTGTTTAGGAGTGGAACGTCAGAAAAATAAAGCCGGGTTATACCTGGATTCTGAGTAGGTACAACAAAAAACAATGCCGGGTATTACCCGGCTTCAGAGAACTGTGCCAAGGCTGTTGCTAGGTTCATCCTAGCTGAAACGCATACCCCCATAGGCTGCATAGGGTTAAGAGAATAAGTAACATCACCACCTTTTAAATTTTTTTATGTGTTCTAGTCTGATAAACACAATTATTTGGCAACATTGGACAATTTTTGTGTGTGTACCATGTTTATGAGTTAAATTGATAACTAAGAAAAAGGACGAGAAAATCCTAAGATAATAGATGCAATAAATGAAAATATAAGACTCCTGAGTATGTTATAAAGAGAAGGAGGTATAAAGGCTGACATTTCCAGTTGTATGAGCTATATTTTTTGTATATGAGTAGAAATTTTATGCCTGTAACTTAATCCTATATATATCTTTATCAGATCCTTAAGGAATAAAAGTAAACTTGACTGATTTCCACAAGACACAAAAGAATACAAAAATTACAGTAACAATTTCATCCCTTTATTGGTGACAATTATTGAGGTAGAAAGAGTAGACTATAATTGAATATTTCAGATCTCATTTCCCACCAGCCGAGCAGATGTTAAGATATGTCCAGGTATGTTCAGCACTTGGCCCAAATATTCGTATAACAGATGACAAAAGACAGCTGTTCTACATTAAAAAAAAAGTCTTTAACGATGAACAACTCCTTATTGATACATGAAAAACAATGAATATATTCTCTCTGTTGCACTAGAAAAAGAGCTTAAGCAACCACCAGATTTGTTTCCACTTTATCGAGGCAAAGCGAAAATCATGGAAAAGTTTTGTTGGTTCAATGAACGCGAACACACCATCCAGCACAGTCTGGAAACGCTTCCGTGAAACAAACGGTCAATGCTCTCAGAAAATTATTTCTATTAGAAAATCAAATGGAGACTTAATAACGGATGACAAATTGAAGGCCGAAGAATTTGCTAAACATTACTCAGAAAAAGCAGGGCGAAGAATTGCCTGGCCAAAGGCTCTTACTCCCATCGAACAATTTCTAACATGTAGAACTGAACTGCTGTTTCGTTGTTCCGATCCAGACGACTCCCCTTTCACATTAGCCGAACTGGAATATAGTATATCTCTCTTAAAAAGAGCCGCGCCTGGAGAAGATAATATTCACAATGAGATGCACACTGTTCGAAGGAAATGAAAGTAAAGACACTTCAACTTTTCAACTCTATCTGGAGAACTGGGAAGATTCCTCAAGAATGGAAAACAGCGAAAATGATCCCCCTTTTAAAACGGGGGAAGGATGGGAAAAATATTACCTCTTATCGGCCGATAGCGTTAACATCTTGCTTGGGGAAGTTGATGGAGAGGTTAGTCAACAAGAGATTATCCTGGAGGCTGGAACATGACAAAATGCTGGGGAACCAATAATTTGGCTTCAGATGGCACAGAAGCACAACTGACGCATTCTTATATTTCACTAATAAAATTTACAAAGGGTTCGACCACAAAATGAGCACAGTGCCCACTATGGTGGACTTAGAGGCAGCATTCGATAAAGTTCCACTTTAACCATCATCTTACCGTGCATGAAGCTCGGAGTACAGGGTAAAATGTTGCAATTCATAAGTAATTTTTTACAAAACCATCTAATAACAGCATCAGTAAATGGCTCACTATCTTCATTGTTCCTCCTCAATGAGGAATAATTTGCCCCAACCTATTTAATATAGCCTTCAATGACATGGCGGACAAATTTCTACCTGAGGTAGATAGTATGAGTTTTGCCGACGATATAATGATCTGGGTCACATCCACTGTTCATATAAAAGCATGTGAAATCCTTCAGTCCTCACTGAATAAATTCACTAATTGGTGCTCTAAATGGTCTCTAACTATATCGGCGGAGAAGACAGATTGCACTTTTTTCACCCGTCGAAATAAATTGGGTTCTTTCCCTCCCGAACTCAAAATACTTGGCAAGAGATTGAAATATAATAGGTCCCCTAAACTACTAGGGATCCTTTTGGATCCGAAACTGCGATGGGGTAGTCATATAGAGTATGTTATGGAAAAATGTGTATCAAGACTTAATGCTCTCAAAGACGTGGCCAGCCGCGATTGGGGCGCCGATACAACTACTCTAAAGATGTTTTATATTGCCTTCTTGAGATCTAAAGCAACCTATGCATGTGAAGTGTGGGGTTCGATGGCGAAGTCTATCCTGAAAAGACTGCAAACTCTACAATCTGCTGCAATCCGTTTATGCTTGGGGTGCACCAAAACCACCTCTATAGCAGCCATGGAGATTGAATTGGGAGTTGAACCTATTGGACTCTATATCGATAAAAAAATATGGACCAAATACTTGTCAATAAAGGCTCTTACACCAATCTACCCATTGAGTAACATGGTGTCATATGATTCCAACATAAAGCAGTCATTCAGCTATAAAATTAATCAACTGTCCACCAAAATGCCTTGTTTTGTCCCTGTGAAAATTCCGAATTACTATATGGAGTCCCCAAGTAGATGGCCCGAGATAAACATTGCACTTAACCTGCCACATGAGGTGAGCAAGAAAGATCATTTACAAATATTAAAAACAATAACATTAAACATGATTCAATCTCAATACAAAAGCCACATATAAATATTCACAGATGGCTCGCTCGACCGGGAGAAGAGCTTATCGGGGGCAGGCTTCTATAATGAATCGAACGGAGACTGTTTATACATCCCAGCCCATTCCAATTCCAGCATGGATACTGAGCTTTTGGCTATAAGTGCAGCCCTGACTAGCAGTGTGCATTTAAATGGCAATTCAAAAATATGCATCCTATCGGATTCGAAAGCCGCCCTTCAGTCATTGTTAAGTAATTCTACAAGTTCATACTCGTTTCGAATTACAGAAATAAGAAAAACCATCCTAGAATTAGTGGACTGCGGGAAGGAATTAACTCTTCAATGGATACCTCCCCATTGCAGAGTACCCGGAAACGAAAAGGCTGACAAAATTGCAAAAATAGCCTCAACCATGGGACCTACAGATGAAGGCAAACACTCCCTGCTACATTGCAAAAGTGTAAGCAGGGAAGTTTTCCAAAAACTTTGGTGTGAAAATTGGGAAAAAGAGTATACCGGTCGACACCTTTACCAGCTCCAATCAGAACCACCAGTTGTTGACAAATATAAGGAAGTAGCACGATCAACAGCATCTTTTGCTGCCAGAGCAAGAACCGGCCATCTGATGACACAGGAGTACCTATTTCGTTTTAATCTCACAAAGTCTCTGTTGTGTGCACTCTGAGGTGTGGAGAGCGAAACAATTGAACACATCCTGCTGAACTGCCCTTACCCATTACTTACAAGAGACATCCTCAGACCAATTGTGACAAAGTGGCAAGATATTCTAGTTAGGAAGAACCTGTGGGCCATAGCATCATATTATATATATATATATATATATATATATATATATATATATATATATATATATATATATATATAGATTTTTTGGACTAGGAGACTGACAGACTTACCTTTGTAAGAGTCCACACTGTAGTCTTGAAATAGAAACACATAAAAGCACTTAAACAATGATATATTTCAACCACACAGTGGTCTTTATCAATCGAAGAGAAAACACAAAAAAAGTTTTTTGTGTTTTCTCTTCGATTGATAAAGACCACTGTGTGGTTGAAATATATCATTGTTTAAGTGCTTTTATGTGTTTCTATTTCAAGACTACAGTGTGGACTCTTACCAAGGTAAGTCTGTCAGTCTCCTAGTCCAAAAAATCTAAATAATCTTTACCAACCAAAACTAACCTAAATATATATATATATATATATATATATATATATATATATATATATATATATTTTTTTTTTTTTTTTTTTAGGTTAGTTTTGATAGTTAAGATGGATGCCTGCACGAAGAAGTAAGTAGGTCAAGAAATAGTGTTTCTATATAAGGGCATATAGAATAATAGTTATCTATATATAAGGGCATAAAGATAAAACCATAAGCCACAGAAATTTAATTCTAAAAGTATGCCTTGAGATATTTTTTAATCTATTTTAAGTTTTAGATTCCATAATAAGACTCACCTGGTGATTAGGGACAGAAAACATAATCCATCCCTCTTCTAGAGACACAACAAATGTGCCTGTGTGCAACTCAATATTGAGATCAGAGCCGCAGAACAACACCATGGGTAAGACAGGAACCATTGAAGACTCTCTTATAAACACTCTAGTAGTTTTAACTTTTTCTTGAAACACAAGGTAAGGGGATGGAAAGTAAGAAGAATTGTAGTTCACCGAAGAAGGATGTAAGTGTACCTGTGGGAAAATGCAATTTATTTTTTTTAGTAGGTCTTTTGTTTATTTTGTATTATGTCATTTGAATACAGTTATATAAAACAATACAATTATTTACAGTAATTATCCAACATAACTATGTACAATACAGAAAGTTTGTTCACTGGTATAAATGAAAAGATTCCTTGATTTTAAAAAATTATCAAATATACCTTCAATTTTGAGTATTATAAATCCATAACACTTCAGTCTTTATTTTTATTATTGTTGTTTCTTAGGACAATAAAAAAATAATAATAATAATCAGTAGACATATGACATTACTAATTAATTGTTTTATCACTTAATTTAACTATTTTTCTGGGAAAAAGTTCTATAGAAAAAAACTCCTTTAATTTGGAAATTTTATAATTTGGACAAAGGTTGAGACCCAATTAGTAGAGTTTTACTGTAAATGCTATAATATGATAATATGAGGGCAATGGAATTGGAAAACATCATAATATAACAAGCAGCACATAACATTTTATGTGTGAAGAAATATAATTTGAGACACAATCAATTACAGCTATAATAAAATAAAACTAAAGCAGATACACAATGAAAATAAAATCTTTTTGGTACTGATTTTTAATCCGTGTTAAAAAAATGACATTTTTAATCAGAATATTTCCTCGTAATAAAAACAGGTATTTCGAACTGATGGTTTTTTCTAGATTCTCATTATGTGAGTTTTTATGAGATTGAATTATCTCGTGAATAATTCAGGTACATTAAAGAAATAACCATTCTAGTTAAACTGTATTATATTAAATATAGTTATTACATAAATTATCATATCCAACTCTCGTACAGGTACTTACGTATCCATCGTCTTTAGTTTTAAATTTTAATTCCTCAGGCCTTGGCAACTTTGGAATAGCTCCAGAAATACTGTGTGCATAAAATTTTTCTGGAGTCAGAACTTTGACAATGTTTGGATAGAGAGCAGCACATAGGATTGATATCAGTAGTCTTTGATTATCTCCATTGATATTTAGCTAAACAAACAATAACAATACCTTTTCTGAGTATCAAGGAAAATGAAAAACTATTTGAGTTGTTAAAAAAACATTTAAAAATGATAGTCTTACATTACAAGACTTCAATAAATTACAACACAAATTTAGATAAAAAAAACTATTTATTAATTCATACACTTTTATGGCTACTAATATTTACCCACTTAATAATTTATAAAAAATGTCCAAACCCTGTTTTAATTAGGTCTAATAACAACTACAAAGTTTGCTAATAGTATATATGCACTTAACATGCACTAAAATTTCACTAAATCTTTTATTTTTTCTATCCTTTATATATTGACTTTGCCGCTTCTAGTAATTTCTGTTCATTTAACCTATAGAAGGTTCTAGGCCTTTCTATGAGAAACTTCTGGCTGCTCAAGGATGAAAGGACTCGTAAAGTTGTCAAGCCATGTGCCCAAAATTTTGGGTGAGGCTTTTCCCTTACAGTATATAAAGTAAAACCTCATTAATTAAAACTGAAGCAGAAAAATTTCATGGTGATTTAGTAAAATTTTGAAGTAACAAGATATTTAAACTTTATTTTTTGGCAAGATGCAAAATACTAAACCTTAAACATTAATTAGCAAACAAAAAAATAATATTGAAAAATAAACTTGAGTCTACATGAATTATATATTAAAGCAAGATAAGAAGTGACTGAGTATTTCAGATAAAATCCACAAAAGTATAAAATTTGTTTTAAAAACTGTAAATATGAGTCCATATGGCAGTCAGGTAAATATATCATGCACATTGTGTTTTTAACTAGTTTATTGCAGAATCAACGAGCCTTGGAAGCGACGGTTGGACAACAGATTCATCATCAAAAAAGTTGTTGTCATAAAGCTAAACTTTTTTTCTGGTGTTATCATTAACAGCGTTTTGGAAGTTCCAAGTAAGGCTCATGTTGTTCAGTCTGAACTCGCCATATCTTAAGCGAAACAAATTTTATTGCTTACTGTCAGTAAGTTTAAATTAAAAAAAAGTATACTTATATTCTATAATTAAAAGCAATATTAATTGTTAGTTTTGTATTGAAACTAGATTTTTCTAATGGTTTTCTTATATCATACATTGAGTGAACTAAAAGGTTGATAAAACACAAGTTAATTTTAAAGGGTGGAAACCAACTACAATACCAGGCTGATAGCATTGTACTAGATCACGGACTTCCAAACGGGGGGGGGGGGGGGTGAAGGCAAGTCAGGGTGGCCACGAAGCCAGTTGGAAAATAATAAGGTAAATTCTCATTTAGTTAAAATTTAAAACTAAATTTACACCTTAGATTTTTTTTACATAGATAATTTTATTGACCAAGATGTTTTGAAAATTTAAATGGAATGTATGCATTTGTAAAAGAAATATAAATGACTATGCAAGCTAATGAGTTGCGTTGTAATCTTAATAAAATACAACCTCAAATAGCCATACCTAGTAAAAAAAATGTAAGCTTGTCCATCTCACTAACAGATTTTTCTCTTATCAGTGAAAATTTACCTTGCAAATTAAAACTTGAAATCTTATATCATGTTTCTTGTGAAAGTATCCATAAATAAATTGTTTTCAATGTATATAATATTTGTTTCTTTTTTATATGCCCAATACTCTTCTTCCGTCAAAACCTCATTCACACTTTTCAAAAGATTGTAGAAGACATCTTAACTGTTAATGTCTTCATATACTTCCCTGTTAATTCTATGTGCTATTGAGACAATATCGGAAACAATGTTGTTAGCTTCTGTTGTACCTATCATCCTGGTTAACATAGTCTTGCCATAGTTTCTATCAACATGCATCTATCGATGATGTTTTAGTTCGTCCACTGATTCTTATTTCAGAAATGCAATTTGTGATATATTTGGTCCACGATTGGCTAACTGTAAAGTTTTGTTATTTTTCATGGCATTTAATAATTTGCGAAAAGTATGCCGAAGATAGTAGGCTTTAAAAATGGCGATGACCCCTAAGTCTAGAGGTTGAATCAAGGGTGTTGTGTTTGGTGGGAGGAACAACAATTAGATGTTAGGATGTAACGAATTTAGTCTGGGGATGCCCAGCCACATTGTCCATTATGAAGAGAACTTTAAAAGTGATGGACTTCGATTAAAAAAAAACATTCTGCTTTAAGAAACCATTCTATAGAACCATTTTGTAAAGTTCTTTTTATTCCCTTCCCATACACCTGGAAACGGTCCTTATCCTTCCCTTTCAGTGCTCTAGGGTTCAGGGGTAAACAACCATTGGTTTCATCATGTAACTGTTACTACTACAGCGGTGTAGAACAGTCAAACTATCCTTTGCAGCCTTAAATCCCAGAACAGATTTCTCCTCCTTAAATAGGAAAGTTCATTAAAGTATTCTTTTTCAAAAAAGTCCAGTCTTATCTATGTTAAAAATTAGATAACTGTAGCCTTTCTCCAAAATAAGATTTTAAAAATGCGTTGGAAATGAGTTGACAACTTTATGATCCATTGATGCTGATTCACGGGCAATTTTCACATTGTAAGGAGAAAAGCGTCTTTTGGACTTAGCCTTTACTTGGTGAAAATGATTGACTGTCGGTATATTCACCACAGTTTTGAACAAAATGTTCATACAAACGCCTACCTTTTTCCTGAAAAAAAATTACTCTGTGGCACCCTTTTTTGTGATTGATCTTTTATCCACACACTCAAAACTTTTTCCATTTGTTCGGAATTTTTACCACGACATACAGAGGTAACTTTTGCCGATTGACAAGTCCCTTCCATGACACTACTTATATTTTCTTCATTTTTATTTATGTAATACACTGTTGACTCTTTAACACTAAAATGCTTCTCAACAGTTTTCACATCATTTTATCTAAAAGATCAATTTTCTCAATCAACAGCACAACTTTTTTCTGGCTTTTCTTGCCCCCATCAGAGTTTGATGACATTATAGTTTGGATAAACAATTAAAGGGAAAAGATAAAACTTAATAAAACAGATTCACTTAACAATTTCTCAAGTAGAGATGTTTCGAAGACTAGTAGACATGTCAAGTAGATGTGATAGTGTCGGGATAAACAAAATCTGAGTGAGTTACAGCTGCCGGATACCAAAATCATGTTTGGATTTTTGAAAACTACTAAATCAGCATTAAGTAAACAGCAGTGATGCTAAACCTATGTGTAGAGTTGGATGTGGGCAATTGAATCGTTTGTCAGTGATGATAACGGCACTGGTTATAAATACAGAAATACTATATTTTTGGGTACAAGGAATAGTAGTGTACAGTATAACGGATGTTTGGAGAGTAATCAGATTTCTTTGTCATAAATGACTCCAGTACTGTAAAATAAATAAGAGGAACACATTATCTTACAAAATACTATATTTTTGGGTAGAAGGACTAGTAGTGTACAGTATAACGGATGTTTGGAGAGTAATCAGATTTCTTTGTCATAAATGACTGCAGTACTGTAAAATAAATAAGAGGAACACATTATCTTACAAAATACTATATTTTTGGGTAGAAGGACTAGTAGTGTACAGTATAACGGATGTTTGGAGAGTAATCAGATTTCTTTGTCATAAATGACTGCAGTACTGTAAAATAAATAAGAGGAACACATTATCTTACAAAATACTATATTTTTGGGTAGAAGGACTAGTAGTGTACAGTATAACGGATGTTTGGAGAGTAATCAGATTTCTTTGTCATAAATGACTCTAGTACTGTAAAATAAATAAGAGGAACACATTATCTTACAACCTGCACATTATCTTACAACCTGCACATTACCTATACTGTCTTTCTCATCTTTGATTTAAAATATGATACATATTATTGGGAAATAGTGTAATTTTGTCAACTTCAAGTAAGCAAAATCATAAATATCAAACCTGCGAATGGCGAGGGTCTACTTGCTCATATTAGCAGATGAAACAAAGACATATGAGCATATTTATCAATTTTCATCAATTAAAAATTCAAATGTTGAAAAGCAAAAAACTGTTTCAATATGTTTATATTGATAACATTTATAGAGAAAAAATTGCCATCTATACAATTCAAAATGGGAAATTCACAACACTTTTTTAGTGCATATCTAAAGACTACAGTAAAGATATAATCCAAATTTTAAATCTTTAACTATTATAATTTGTACTAAGTGGATTATGAAACCAAAAGAATTTAATGGCTGTTTAGGATATAGTGCTACTTGCATTAGTTTCTCATACTTACCAAACAACATATTTTAATTTATAAATTTCATCCCAAAATAACAAGTTATTAACAATATTTATACGTGTGAATACACAACACAATTTAAATTAACTTTTTACATTTAAGTAGAGTTTTCCATTTGAAGAAAAACTAAGTTTAATACTCACTCCAGGTCCTGAAATATCCAAGACTCGATCTACTCCAGATCTCTTCTTTAATCTGCCAAGCTCAGGAGCAAAACCTATTGCAGAAAGTAGTTGAAGAAATTGTGTTTTCATGTCTGCAAGTGTCAACATTGTACGATGCGATAAAAGGTTTTCAGTAGCATAAACATATCCTGCTTGAATACTCTGTGTACAAGCTTTACGCCAACCCTATTACAACAATTAAAAATACGTTGTAAAGTAGATTTTAATGAAAAGTATTTGAACATTACTTAATAACTGAGCAAAAAATAAATTGTAAGACAAAACTCTATTAATAAAAAATGTAATAAAAAAACTATTATTAAAAAAAAACATACAAAATTATTTAGAACTCAATACTCACAACCGGGAGTAATTCTTATACATAATTGTGGCGACACAATTAGCTGTCTTTTTCAGTGTAAATCATTCACTGTCAAGAAATATCAATATTTGAATATGTTTACTCTTTATTCGTGATCAATTTGTTTGATTACCATGTGCTTAAAACAAAATATAATTTTAAAAAATCACTACAAGTCAGTTTAAAGTTGGTTGTTCTAAACATAATGATTTCAATGATAGTACTCCATCAGCACAGTAAGTTGCTCAAGTTTTTTGTACTTAATTATAAAACAATCGTTTATGAACAAGTTACTTTATTACTGCAGATAATGTATTTCCTTAACCAAGTCCAGTGTAGGTTTATGAACTATAGTGTAGCTTTAAATACAGAGGGGATGAAATTGGTTCGATATGTTTTAACCTGCTTAGTTTGCTTCCAACATTGTATTTTTAAAGCCTTTTTTCTAACTTTTAATGATATACTCCTAAATCGCCTTACTACTTTTGGTATCACTTGGCTAAAAAAAACACTAATTACTGATATTTTTCAGCAGATGCCTTTTGTACTACATCAGTGCATTGTTCAATGCTGCAGTCCTTGACTCACAGCATTGAACAATGCACTAATATAATGTGAAACATGTCTGCTAAAAAATATCAGTAAGTAGTGGTTTTCTTGTCAAGTGATAACATAAGTAGTACTTTAAAAAAACCTCAAGATGTATAACACGAAAACTGCAAGTTTTATTATGGATCGGCGATCAAAGACTATCATCAAATACAGAGGAACCAAGCTCAAGGTAACCATTACATCACAACAGATCTCATTCAACAAAAAAATGCATCACACATGACATAACACCTAAATATGCACACATAAAAATAAGCAAACAATACATCAGCACATAAAACTGTAAAACAAGCACAAAAATTATACATTAAAAGGTTATAAACACAGAAAGACACACTAAATACAAAACTAAACCGCCTTCACCACTATATAATTCAAAAATGGGTCTGTCACTCGCAGCATTGTACAATGCACTGATCTAGTGTGAAACATCTGCTGAAAAATATCAGTAAGTAGTGGTTTTCTTGCCAATTTGGTTTTCTTGATACAAAATGTAATACTTTTAAAGAAACATCAAGAAATGTTTTCGTACAACACGAAAACTGCAAATTTTAAATCAACTTGCTTAGATATTGAGAGTATTACAGATTTGCTGGTTAATTCAAAAACATTAATTGTTCATAATCATATGCAAACATTTATACTGTAACTAATTCTATTTCCAAAGCTGTATATTAGCTAAAGTTAGGTATAAACCAGAGAGATATAAATATTCTCTTAACCTTTTGGACTCCAATTATTTGGTCGCCGGCCGCTCCACCAGATCCAATTAGTTAGCATGTCTTTTGCACACATATGTTTAATTATTCACTAAGAAATTAAGGCTTCAAGTAAACATATATTATTATATACCACTGTGTTCAGAATAAAATGAAGAACAGTAATATGAGGTTGGTATGTTGAAAACTTTGTTTGAATTCAGTAGGCCTGATAAAATGCCGTTTTTTTTGTTATCAGTAATACTGAATAAAAATATATGCATAAGTAGTATTACAAAAATCTATTTATAATATTTATTATAAAAAATGTAAAACTTTGCACAAGCATAAAAATGCTAGGAATGCTACTATAATAGTCTGTTGCAACTAGGTTTGAATGAGACATAATAGTTCACTTTGATGTAATTATTTTAAAACAAAAGCAAATTGCACTAAAC
Source organism: Prosapia bicincta (assembly GCA_036971475.1). Taxonomy (NCBI): domain Eukaryota; kingdom Metazoa; phylum Arthropoda; class Insecta; order Hemiptera; family Cercopidae; genus Prosapia; species Prosapia bicincta. The sequence goes on along the minus strand of JBAIZL010000005.1, from coordinate 249,460,645 downwards.
AGCATATTTATAAGCACAAAATATATATTTACAAATGTAGGTACCACAAAAAATATATAGGTCTAAATATAAATTATTGAAAAATGTCATTTAGGCCTATTAAAAATTGTTTGATTTGTTTAGGCTGAAATTATTTACACATACTCCTTTATTTGGCCATTTGAAAAACACTTCAATTTATTGTTTATAGTTTTTGACAGTGTGAAACTTTTCAAAGTAAATGTTTTTATGTAATCCCAGGTTATTTGGGAAAGTCGCGCAGTAGGCCTAAGCCCACACGTTATAAGCTACTAGAAACCACTATATGTATATAACCATATATCTCAAAACTAAAATAAAAGCAAAACACTAAATAAATAAAGGAGATCATTAATAAGGATAAGTTCACATGAACAGTGACCTATCAACTAAGCCAGATGTCTGACACTTACTGTGCAGTACATCGTAAATAACTGTCTGGAACCAGTTGTTTATTTACGGAAAAAATGATCATAAATATGGCCAATCAGAATTATAAAAATAAACATTGCTTTCTCTTAACACATCAAATGAACATGGTACACAATATCGTTATGTAAGATGTTCTAAATTATCTAATAGTAGTGCCGCAAAATATGTCGGACTGAGTCCGACAGTAGAGTGGAACGGGAGTTTTACTGATGTCGGACTCAGTTCGCCTATGGAGCACAAAAGGTTAAGAGATTTATGATTTCAGAAATTAGCAATATCTTTGTTACAAGATATTGTTGATGTTATAGTCGAGACCTGGATATCAAACCTTATCTAAACCTCAAAATAAAGCTTAAAACATATTGCAGTATTCCTTTTTCTTAAATGTTTTCCCCCCGATGTACTTGATTGATGGTAGAAAGTTTAGTTCTAAATCCAAACTAAAAATCAAGAATTTTCAACTAGAGGTGTTAGGCCAGTAACTATTTCTTCCTTCTTCTCTAAAACTGATCTATGTTCAGCTGGCTAGTCAATTTGTTCTACTTAAGTATCTGTACCTTTTAAAAAACATTCTTGTACTTATTAGACATCAGAGAAGGTATTTAATAAATGTAACAGCAATACAATTGTTTTGTAACCCTTCAGTTAGTATTATACTGCACTGAGTACAGCTCTTAAGTAGTAAACTATTTGTAGTTATTGTGTAGAATTTGTTTTTTTTAGTATAAGTTGTAAAATGTGTTCCATATAAGGATAATACTTGAGAGAGTTTAGGTATTTATGTATATAAGAGGAATAATAAGAGACCCTAAGGTACCGTAAGGTTGCCAATGTAATAAAGAAGTTTCACATGCAAAAAATTTTAACAATGACTTGTACAGATAATTTCCTTCACAATGCCAAAGCAATATAATAAATAATATTCTACTTTAAAGATATTAATGTTCATATACAGGAATATTAGTTAGACTGGGCATTGACTGAGATTGGGCAGACTGAGACGAGATTTAAATTACAGTAATTCTTAAAGACACATACCATATAAGCTTTTAAAGTAGTAAGCTGATCACTATTGGCTGTTGAAAATTCTTTCTTCTTAGTATCAGCTAGATCTTTATTACCAAAAGGAGCAATAAATGGAGATTTATAAGAGAGACAGGCAGCAATGGTTAAAGCTGAGTCCAAACAACAGAAAATTGCTCCAAACAGCATGAGTTTGCCTATCCTTACATCCACTGGAAGAGCTCCTAAATGACGACCTAAAGCTGTCAAGTGGTCCTCTTTGTCCAGCGCACCGACGTTCCTCAAACGAACTACTGCTGATGATATATTTTCTTCTGCTGGTGGTTCTAACGTCATTTCTGAAAACATAATATGTAAAAAAAAATAATACTCATGTTTAGATTTAAATTACAGTAAAAAATACAGACAAATATTGTTTTAAAACAATTGATCTCATCTAAATCAATTGAGGAAACAAAAGTTCAAATAATACCAACAGAATCCATATTTGGAGTCAGATTAAGAATCAGATTCTTCATCTCAGAGGACTACCTAAAATGTTTCAACCTGGCAAACTTGTCAGAGTTCAAAGACGTCCTCAGGAAGAAACAATAATACATATACTCTTGGAATGTGGAACTGCAAATCCATTGAGGGAAAATATAATAAAAATAAGGGAAGTCTTAAAATAATGTTCAACAAAGTCCTTCACTAATGGAAGTCTATGGACTCTGGCTTCAGTGGCGTATCATGGACAATGGGCTATCAAAGTAATTTGACAATGGATGACCGCCACAACAAGTAAGAAAATAAGACAAGTTGAATATAATTTTTTAAAAAATTAAAATATATACAGGTATTATGGTACATGAAATATAGGAGTTTTTAAATCTTTTGTTTCTAGGATTTTAGGAAAGTAGTTTTTGGTGCTAACTTTGGTAAACATTTTACCTCTAAGTCTGTGCATATTCTACATTACAAAAGAATCAAAATGAGTTTTATGTTCTTTTTAGGTGGCTTTTTTGTTTCAAAATTGGATGATCATCATAAAAATTACTTTCGCTGTTCATATTATTTTTCGCTTTTAACAATTAGTAGGTGCTACCAATTCCTCAAATTCTTCATCCAGGAGTGCCTCCCGGATGAATCTCTCTTTCTTTCATTAAATTTAAAGCATACTTAATGAACATTATATTTAAGTAAGCTCACAAAGACATGGTGTAATTGTTTAGAAAATCAGATTAAAAATGTACAAGAAATAACAAGGCCTTAAAAGCAAACTATAAATCGTCATTTTTACAAACTATAATTCTATAAAAAAATTTTGAATCTAGGAGACTTCTTAAAATTTTACTAAAAATGTCATACTCTATTGCAGTAATTTTCTGATGAAGCCTTAGCTGGTCTATTTATTAACAAATCCCCATTTACTGTAAACATGTCTTACAGAAACACCAACCATGAAGTTATATTTGTATTTTCTAATGAGTACATGAAATCCAGCCTAACCAATTTAAATTAATTTTTAGGTGATAAAAGATTTAACAAAAATTTATAATCTTTACCGTTAAGACCCAATATCCCCTTGATGCAACTCTGACAAAACAATATATAACAGCATAAGCAAATGAATTTCATAAAATCAAAGTTCTAGAAACAGACAATTAAAAAGGCAAGAGATAAATAAAACCTTATATTAATTGTTAAAGATATTTTTTTTTGTAGTGAGCATAAGAGAAGAAAAGACAGAGAGTTAATTAAAAATGAGATAAAATATATAGAAAGACAAATTAGGGACACATAACACAGAGAAGGTTCATAGCTAAATTAAAATTAGTAAATTTTAGAAGTTACCGAAAACTATATATTAAATTATATTTAATATACGTTCATTGTACTTTTAATTATACTATATATATATATATATATATATATATATATATATATATATATATATATATATATATATATATAGATAGATTTTTTGGACTAGGAGACTTACCTTGGTAATAGTCCTGGGTCTCTAGTCTGTCAGTCTCCTAGTCCAAAAAATCTAAATAATCTTTACCAACCAAAACTAACCTATATATATATATATATCAGAAAAATATCAGTGTGACAATGGTCAAGTGACCGAAAGGTTCCTCATCACACAAGGTAAAATCATTGCACTTAATGGTGGATAACATTACTTACAATAGTAATATATTAACTTCATATATATATATATATATATATATATATATATATATATATATATATATATATATATATATTTATATATTACATTTAGTTTATTTATATATTAAAATATGTACGTATTGTTTGAAAGAGTGTAACAGTTTTTTTAAATATATTACCGCCAAATAGTTCTAAGAGCAAACGGTTCTAATTGTCACCACGACAGACCGACTGTTGACTGATAGTAAAACAGCTGTTTGGGCAAAGTTTAATATTTCCAGTATAGTTTTAAGAATGAAATAAGACCAGTCGTTGAGAGAGACCCAGACTAGCGAGTTGAGAGAGAAGACGTCTTCCTAGCACCCAACGGACTGCATCCGGCCGAATGCTAGCTTTCCGAGGGAACCAGTAAGAGGTAACACATAAGCCCTAGTAACGACTCACAACAGGTAAACGAATAATTTAATGTTCATTTTTATATTTGTTAATAAGTCATATGTTTATTTGAACGCACTGTCCACGGCCCGTGAAGGATTTAATGTCCGTTAATTGTACTAAACGGTATTTTAGAGTTAATATCAATGACTTCCCGTTTTATTAAATCCTCCGACAGCAGTGGCGTTTGAAGAGGTATTTATGTTATTATTGCTTTAAAACCACATTTTTCAATATAAAAAAACTAAAAACGTTTCGGTCTTTAACTTAGAGTAGAGTGTAGCACAGATGAATAAGATCATATGAAGTTTAGCAATAAATTATCCCTGAGACAAATAAATAACACAACTCCTTGTAATCATAAAAAGTGTCTGAGAAATGAAACAGGAAATTTGATGATGTCAAGACGGAGAAAGGGTAAATCCAAATGCAATTAATTTGTGTGTGCGTATGAAATAACACCGCCTTTCCTCTATAAAAAAAATTATCAAGGGTAATCTATTCCTTCCTAGATGAACTCATCTTGAGTGACTCCATCACTTACATTTTCTATGTCATCTATAAATCATATATCAAGAGACCTTACATTATCAAAGTAAAAACTTACCAAGCACAGAATTCAGCGAAACACCAGCCAAGCTAGGTAACATTTTGATTCGGAGGATGATTTGTTCCAAAGGTACTCTATGGATTTCAGGAACAGGCTGTGCTAGTATATGATAGGTATAATGATGTTTTGTATACAAGTGTACACATACACCTGGCATCACCCGACCTGCTCGACCTTTGCGTTGTAAGGCATTTGCTCTGGACACCCAAACTGTATCCAGGCTTTCCATATTTTTATTTGAATCAAATCTGAAAATATTACAAAATTATATTGTAAACAATAATAAAAATAGAATGTGAAACATTTTAACACGTTGCTTGCTGCACCCAGGAAATGCAACATTTGTCAGGGGCTGATATTACCTATTAAAAAACCAAGATTTACCCTCACAAATGAAAAATATAATTAATCACTTGAACAATAGTTTATGACTATCCAACTTTAAATTTTGTAAAAATTTTGTTTAAAATTTACAAAATTTTATAGTTTGGATAGTCATAAACTATTGTTTAAGTGATTAATTAAGATTCACCAAACTTAATGGACCACAAAATTCAAGAAAAATATAATGTTCAAAAACAGTTCAAACACTAAATTATAAATTTAACACTATTACACAGTGCTGCAAATTCATGTTAAGAGCAATGCTAGTAACTAAATGTCATAATAGCTTTAATCAGAAAAAAGCAGAGGATAACCCATACGCAGTACCGCTGGGCCATCTCTGCGCATAAGATATCCCTCATGCCACACTCAATGTGTTGAGAATAGATTTTATTTAACACGATAATTATTGATCAGAACTTATGAAAGTTATAATTTTTTTTCCATTCATATTTTAAAACATTTAATTTCATATTGCATTCAATATTTTGGTTTGAAACTGAAGCTAATACAAATGAACAAATTTAATACAGAACTTGAGAAAAGTTTGTTGGTGTAAAATACATATTAATAACATAAAGATATACATAAAAGATGAAAATTTACTAGGAATAAATTTACTTTAATGAAAATTGTAAGATAAGATAAGCAAACTACTGTATAAACTGAAATACATATTCTGCTTGAATACTACAGGCAATAAATAAAGTTACTGGTCATTTTCTGCACCCAGTGAAGGTTTTTTTTTTTTAAACTGCCCCCCATAAGATTGGGATTATTGTAAAACATGGTGTTAAATAATGATTTACTTAAAATATGATTCACGTACTTTAATTTAATTCACAAAAGTTAAGAGGAAATTTCTAAAATTCAAAACAATTTTAAACCACCACAATATGTATAATTCATAAACGTTCATAAAAAACAAATAAAAGACATACACAAGGCTCACAAATTAATCATATATTTAAGCATACATGTTTCGATGTCATCATCAGTGAGTGTTGCTACTACAAACTCTAACTTACAACTAAGGCGAAAGTAAGGTTACACTTTTATATTTATACTGTGATCATTGCCACACCCACCTGTTAAAACTACAGTTATTAGCATTATTTTGAACATGATACATCAAAAAGAAATTTTATACCTAACTCATTAATTACAATAAAATTCTTATCCATAAACATATTTTAAATTCATATCATAAATTCTATATTAATGTAATTAGCGTGAGATAAGAAAATTTGATTGTAACGTTTTGGTTAAAATCTTGTGATAATAATAATAAAAATAATAATAATAATAATAACAATAATAATATTCAAATATTCATTATCTATTTTGTTTATATGTAAATATGTTTATGGATAAGAATTTTATTGTAATTAATGAGTTAGGTATAAAATTTCTATTTGATGTATGATGTTCAAAATAATGCTAATAACTGTTGTTTTAACAGGTGGGTGTGGCAACGGCCACAGTATAAATATAGAATTGTAACCTTATTTTCGCCTTAGTTGTAAGTTAAAGTTTGTAGCAGCAACACCCACTGATGATGATGACTTTGTCATTGAGTAAATAAATGATTAATTTGTGAATCATGTACGACTTTTATTTGTTTTAACTTAACATCACTAGCTAAGCTCAAAGACTAGTTGTATTCATCAAAACATTTTACCTAAATAAAACTGTTATGTGAAACTGTTATGTTTCGATGTCATCATCAGTGAATGTTGCTACTACAAACTCTAACTTACAACTAAGGCGAAAGTAAGGTTACACTTTTATATTTATACTGTGGGCATAAAACAACAGTTATTAGCATTATTTTGAACATGATACATCAAATAGAAATTTTATACCTAACTCATTAATTACAATAAAATTCTTATCCATAAACTTATTTTAAATTCATATCATAAATTTTATATTATGTAATTAGCGTGACACATGAAAATTTGATTGTAACGTTTTGGTTAAAATCTTGTGTTAATAATAATAATACTGAAATATTCATTATCTATTTTGTTTATATGTAAATATGTTTATGGATAAAAATCTTATTGTAATTAATGAGTTAGGTATAAAATTTCTATTTGCTGTATCATGTTCAAAATAATTCTAATAACTGTTGTTTTAACAGGTGGGTGTGGCAACGGCCACAGTATAAATATATAATTGTAACCTTATTTTCGCCTTAGTTGTGAGTTAAAGTTTGTAGCAGCAACACCCACTGATTATGATGACTTTGTCATTGAAATGCGTATGAGTAAATAAATGATTAATTTGTGAATCTTATGTACGACTTTTATTTGTTTTAACTTAACATCACTAGCTAAGCTCAAAGAATAGTTGTATTCATAAAAAAATTTTACCTAAATAAAACTGTTATGTGAAACAAATGGTAAACATCAAAACAGTTCACTCAAAATCTCACTATAGATTAGTTTATTAAAACATACAGACTAGTTTTGACGACAATGTTGTCTTCATCAGTGATTAGCTACTACTACTGAATTGTTATCAACTCAATCAACTTAATGATATGTGAAAGGTTAGAAACTACAAAATTCCTTCTTCATGCTTATCTGGTGGTGTTTAAAGTGAGCTCAGCTCAGTCATTTAGAATATGATTTATTTGGAAAGAAACAATTGAATATATAAAATTAAAACAGAATTGGATATCATATTAATAATTAACTAAACAAAAAATTATTTAAATGAATACAACCTCTATACCACAAATAACATTTTCATTTATTTAAAATCTTTTGTACATTTCAATTGCATAGCAATCATCCTTGTAGTGTAGTTGTTTTGTAAATTACCTCTGAGAATGATTGCTATGCAATTGAAATGTACATAAGATATTAAATTAATGAATATGTTGTTTGTTGTATAGAGGTTTTAATCATTTAAATTAAATGCCACAGTTTATTTATACAGTTATAAACAAAAAATAGTTACAATTAATTTTGAATTCCAAATTTGAGAAATGTTTACTGTGTTAATTTTGAAAAATATCAACAGTTTAACATGCAATTACGTCACAATTTATAAATGCCACTAGAGACTTATTGATTTGTAATGTTCTTTGGAATTAAATGGAATAACATTATTATACTTTTTATATTAAATCAAATGTATTTATATCTAATGTACAGTAGAGTTTCGATAATTCTAGGTAGATGGGACCGAGACCCCCTTGGATTACCAAAATCTCGGATTACACGGAAAAACGTTTCTGTGCATTAGAAAAAATAAGTGTTTTAATGAACCCTAATACAGTACTATAATTGAGAATGTAAAACATCAGTTTATAGAACTTTATATTAAAATTTATTGAAAGCCCGACTCATTTTCTTTGCATACCATATTGATTAAACATTTATTGGAAACCCAACTCATTTTCATTTGCATACCGTATGGCTATACCATTTTTTGGAAGTCTGATTCATTATTTTCTTTCAAATAGATAAAACAGGCTTAAATAGAAATAGGCCTGAATTTAATGGTACCTTGAACTATCAGAACTCGGAATTTTGAGACTATACTGTATTATGAAGTCCTTTTTATTTTCCTACAGCTACTGGTTAAATTTACTCTAGTTATATTTAATGAAAAAATAAATAAAAAGAAAATTAGAGTTGTCAAGGTGATATTCCAAAACAAAAGATTATGGGATGATCTGAATTATTAATGTAGAAGTGGACAACCACCTTCTCCTAACATAATGTTTGATCTGATAAATATATACTTAAATACATCAAAACAAGACTAAATTTTTAAAAAAATAAATATTCACCTTTTCTCTTTCATTTTTCCACTATCAATGACATAAACACAATCATCTATTGTTATTGACGTTTCAGCAATATTTGTAGCCAGAACAATTTTTCGGCTTCCAGCTTTCGGTTTCCTAAAAACAAAAAAAAAAAACAAAATAGTTATCAGAATGTTTAAATTACACATAGATTTGGAGACAAGCAGTAAAGGAAAATCTACAGCCTTAGTTAATATCTGGTCAAATCTTTTTTTTTATTTCTGTTGTTAAGAAATCTTCATGTCTACCTTGAAGTCAATTTTTGACATTTTCTTCAACTTTGTCATTGACATAAATGTTTTTACTACAAGATTCATTGTAAAATCCTGAAAAAGTAACTTACAGTTTCAAAAATTACTAACAATCCGAACAAAAAAAAATCATCTTTCAGTGCCCCATCTTCTAAAACATTTTCCATGATTTTTCTCTTTTACAACATTTGCAAGAAAATTCTTGGTTTTATGCGAGAACTTGCATTTCCATTCATTAAACTCATTTTGTTTTACAAAATGGATTTTGCAGTACAATGTACACTGAAACATAGGTAGATGTGAATTAATATAGGGATGTGTTTGAGAGTAAGAGGGGTTTATCTCAGAATATAGGCATATTATGCTGAAATACAATTTACTTTGTGGTTAGTACCATTAGAGTACTTAGCCAAAAACCTGAACCAATAACCTGAAAGTGTATAAACATACTGACCTGTCTATGAGCTGTGAGTTTTTCCAAGTGTTTTCAAAGTGACAAGCCACTATGACTATTATTGCCTACAAAAGATTTGGAAGGATTGTGAATAGAGCACCATTTCCCTGGTTGAGAGTATAGTGGGATCATAAAGAGGTATATTATGAGAAGATTATGAGGTATGTTAGAGATCCCTTTAGTGAGAATATTAAGGCAGAGTAGGTAGATTAAGTAGATCTAAGGACAAAATATAGCGGTACCCTGGTTCTAGGAATAGGGGAAAATTATTTCATCATGTAGGCAGGATTGCTTACATGAAATAGACCTGCTCTTAACTAGGGTGAACAAGGTCTCTACTAGCTACCCAGTTATAAGCTGACAGTTTTTATTCTTCACTGACCTTTCTAAACACTAAAAATTTGCTTTAACTTTCCAAAAGACTTGTCCAGACAGTTTTTCTCACTGATAGTTTCCTGTCTGCAACCTTGTACAATTTTATAAGATGGTTCAAGATGATCAGTCCACTTTTACAATTCTACCTTACTGCGTGTAAAACTATAATTTTAGCTACTTTTTGTCATTTTTGGGAGAGTTTCATGGAATTCAAGTTGTATTCTTCAAGTTTATCTTGAATGCTGGGAGCGATATTGTCATTCTTAAAAGACATATGCTATTACTTAATTTAAAAATATTGTGGTTAAGGTACTTGATCAATTCACCATGATTTAATTGACTTTGATCATTGCAATTCTGGCTAGTGTACAAAAAAACAGAGAGAATGAAGACAGCTTTTTAACTATGATTAAGGAGGCGATTCTAAAATGTTACTTTTGCTTCTAGTATTGAACTGATTTATCAGGACTCTATTTTAAATAACAATTATGTAAAAACCAAATCTTATAATTCATTTCCTCCTGTCACTTTATGATTGGACAGACTTTACAAAGCGAATATGAATAAAAATGTACATCACTTTAGCAATATAAAAAAATAATTAACTCACATAAAAACTTTAGCTTGTTCTTCACTACTTAGGCTTGAGTGAAGAGGGACAAGGACAAAATTCCCATACTTTTTACCAAACACTGGATGATCTTTTAGTTGATCATGAAGAGTTACTATCTCAGCTAGCCCAGGAAGAAAAATCTATAACCAAAAGCACTCATTATTACTTTTTTATTTGATATAAAAATTTTAAAGGACAAAATTAGTAAACAAAAATAAATTATCCAAATTTTTTATACTTTATATCTGATTATAAATCATACATCTTAACTATTTGAGACAATGCAGTGAATTTACTAAACAATTAGTTAAATTCCATAGTATCAATTTAGAAATGGCGTTAAGAACTAGATTAGGAGGATTGTAATATATTTAAATTATAGAATGAGAAGATAGTAAGGTATTTTAACTATTATGATACATATTTTTCTATGATTTAGTATAGATTCTACGATACTATGATAAATTCAATGATTTTTAGCACACTTTATAACCATCTCAAACTTTTAACTTTTTAAAGTTTTTAGTTTGATAATATTTAAAATGGTAAGAATACAAGTTCTTAATTTTATTACATGTTGTAAAAGTTTATTACATTTTTGCAAAAATATACTTTCTGTATAAATAAATAGGATAAATTGTTTTTTATAAATTGCACACTGTCATATAACTCTTACAAAAACATACAATATTTATATTATGACATTTAAAAAAAGATCATCAAACTACAGTATAAACCCTGTAGAACAAAGTATGTACTGTAACCTGCAATTACAGTTTCAATTATAATTGGGACTGTAAATAAATTCAGTTAACCCTAGAAGACTAACACTAATACCTGTTACACCAGAGATTGGGCGGGGTAAATTTTTCCCTTAACTAGTTGTCAGGACAATATCAGTAAAATAGTTGGTGGTATGAATAAAAAAACATTTAAACATATCTTGTTATATTATAAAATATATGAATAAACACATACAATATGATTTCCTTTTTTATAGGTCAAAACACCCTTCATATACTTCAACCAAATGGTCTTTACAAACACTTTTCCCACAATTAGCACAGCATTTTGTGGTTTTTGTCTAAGTTCCTCGAGTAAAAATCACACCTGTAATTATAATGCTGTTTTGTAATATTGGCAAATATAAAGCTATAGCCTTTATTGTAAATAAACGTTTTTTGTTACAATAATCATGAAAAAAAAGTATTTCATAAACAAGAATAGTTTACAAAAACAATATACAACAAAGCGTATAACTTAAACAATAGTTTATGACTATCCAAACTTTAAATTTAGTAAATTTGTTAAAACTTACTGAGACAGAACGTTTTCGATCGCTATGTGCCGATCTTCATCAGTGTCTTCTGCTTGGAGATGTTGGGTCAAGCGGTGATGGTTTTAAAGGTAGGTTTTCGATAGTACCAAATAGTATGTGTGATTTGTATTGTGTTTGTTCGTTTAATATGTTTGTACTTTGTGTTTTTGTGTGTCTGTAAATTTCATATTGTTCTAGTGTGTTGGTCCTTTTTACACATCAACAAAAACATTATTGCACTCAAAAACACAAAGTACAAACATATTAAATGAACAATCACACATACTATTTTATACTATCAAAAACCTACTTTTAAAACCGTCACCGTTTGACCCAACATCTCCAAGCAGAAGACACTGATGAAGATTGGCACATAGCAATCGAAAACGTTCTGTCTCAGTAAGTTTTAACAAATTTACTAAATTTAAAGTTCAGATAGTCATAAACTATTATAAATGTTGAAATATATAACTTATTAATTTAAACAAATTATTGATTTTAATTATGAATATTCCTATAAATAAAATTAAAAACTCATTTTAACATAATTATGGAATTTCTAATGTTATTTTAATGGTCATTAATAAAAAGAGTTTTTGACTAATACCAATCCTATCGCATAAAATAAATTACTTTAATTTATTAATAATTTGTTTTTATTAAATTAAGTGCTTAAGTGAAATTTGCAATTCTTTACATAGCATTCAGAAGGGTTAAGCAATATAATATATTTGTTTGTGGGTGCCAATACAGGGTGTTAAATGTATGTGAAAAGTAGATACACATGAGGGATGCCATACACTTTTTAATTGTTCCATGTTCACCGCAGGTCAAAGTTTCATCCTGAAACTTATATTAACTATAACATTCTTTTATTCTAATCTAAATAGAGTAACGATATTTACCAAAACCTTAATCCATGTAAGTTAAGTTAAGTTTCACATATTTCATTTGCAGACAAAATCTCCCTCTCTCTTTGTATGATTTATAGAAACTTTAAAATATATGACACAAACAAACAAAAAACAAAAATGAAAAATTAATGTTGTGCTGACAGTGGAGTTGCAAACGTTTTACTATATGAACACATAGATTCACATACAAAATTTGTATAAAGTCTTCAAATGTAACTATATGTTAGTTTTTAACACATACACTCTGTATACATGTTTTACAATGAAAATAAATATTAACATTATTTAAGGCAACTCACTAGAATGGAACCAGATTTCGGGTGGTCGTGGCTTCCACTTACTATCCATATTAAAACTCTTTCAATCAGATCGTAATTAATCTTCTCCGTATCCATTAGGTAAAGACTCTTACACGTTTGTTTACTGTAATCTGCAATAAACTTATATTAATATAAATTTTAGAACATTTTTTGTCATAATATTTATTAGAACAAATATTTTATATACAAAAATAATCTTCCTTTTACACAATAATTTTCATAAAAAACAGTGTTTGAAGCTCTTCAACTGATATTGTTAGCATTGGGCAAGAACAAAGTTTCATTTAAAGTTACAGAACAATAAAATATTGTTACAGTGTCATACTGTAACTTGACATGGAAAAAAAAGTCATAGATAAAAAAGGATAATGAGTATTCTGATATTGTAAATCTATTCTTGTATAGGAAATGTTTTTATTTTGTGTGTGTGTGTGTGTGTGTTTGTGTGTGGTGTTTGTGTGTGTGTGTGTGTGTGTGTGTGTGTGTGTGTGTGTTTGTGCGTGTGTGTTTGTGTGTGTGTGTGTGTGTATAAAATTACATCTCTTAGAGAATGTTTAAAGAATAAAAGTTAAAAAATATAGAAGGCTAAAATTTCTTTTTTTTACCTTCTTCTTTTAAGAAAACAAAAACTAAGTGTAAGCAATATTTATATTATTTTCTAATGTATATTGATTTAGATAAAGTCTGAAAATAACAATCTCACTCATAATTTCATTGCAAGTTATTGTTTCAAGTATTTGCTATGAAAAAAAACAAGATAGATAAAAGTTAACCATTTTGTCTGTTTCAAAGTTTTAGTATAGCTTTCAAAATACCAATAAAATATTTTCAAATATTTACTAAATTATATAGGAAAGGGTTGATTGTCTGCAAATAAAAAAGTAGACAAAATTATCTATGAAATTAATATTATGAATCAATGAACACTGACAAAAAAAAAAATAATAATAAGAATATTGTGAGTCAATAAATACAAAACAAAAAACAGAACAAATAATTTCTAGTGAGAGGCCTATGAATAAAAAACGGTACGCTAAGATAGTCTCTAGGTTTTTCACACAAAATTAAAAACAAATGCATCAACTAAATATGGTCTGACAGTACATAAAGCTAATGACAACCGCAACCTAATTATATATATAATAAACAAGAATGTTCATAAAATAAACAGTGATAAACATGTATCCAAAGGGAAATTCATAGGTTAAATATCCAAATATTGAAAAAATAAAATAGCTAAATAAGGAGATGGAATTTTAACTTACAACAAACTATAGAAAATCATTAGCCCTAGATCATTTATACCTCATCAAAATAACGATGCTTCTTTTAAAACATTGATGTATCTGACAAATGAGCAGTTTTTGCGCATCCATTTTTCCAGTATCTTCATAGCTACAATGTACTAAAGTACGACGCTAAAGCGTCAGCTAAGCAGTTTTGCCTCTAAATTTCGTTTGCCTGCTAGTGAAACAGAGCTCGCTTTATCACTTTGACGATATATAAGTGATCGTGTGACATTTTTTATGTTTCAGTTATCTTTACAGGTTTTATAAAAATTCTTTAACTTTATTAAAAACTTGTTCTACAACTCATTTGTTTGTTACATTCTGTGTTTTTTTGTAAATAAAATGTTTTTAACATTATTTTAATAAGAATCTTTTAAACATTTGTTTTTCACTATTCCATTAAAACGTAGTCATCGTAATTATTATTTTTCTTTCTAATATTATGATTCGTAGCTACTTTAATATTTGTTTCCAAGAGTTGAAAAAGTATAAGATATTACAATGTTTAACACATTAACAAAAAAAAATTTTTTGGCAAATAAAAAAAAAGAAATTGGAGTTGAATTGACGATATATAAGTAATCGTGTGACAAAATTTAGACATAAGTAATCTAGGGTTAAGGAATTGTGTAGGGAACCAAATACAGAGTGTATTAAAAATAAGGTCAGAAATAGAGAGTAAAATTAGTAACAATAAACTGTCTTGCTTCAACAGAAAACTTTGTGATTTAATTGACTCCCTCTCTTGTATAAAACAAAAAATAGTCTCTTTTCATTATAAATAAATAAAACTTTTCAAACCACAAATACTTTTGATTTATTTTCTAATGTGCTTTTCGATTGTAAAAGAATCATCTTCAGAGGAAATTACTACAAGACTCTTTCCAATCAAATGTACACGAGGACATAAATAAAATGTTTTGCAATCTAAGTTGTAGTTATTTATAATAAAAAATTACGCCACACCTGCTCCAAGTTATTGCTATCTCTTTTCACTTGAAATAATTAATTAATACAAGAGTTCAAAGCAAAAGAAGTAAAGAAAGTAAAAACATTTATCTCAGATGATGTGTTAAAAAGTGTAAAAAAATGCGTTGAATTATAGCAGAAAAGAGATCCTAGTTGAAGAATCCATATGAATGATGTAGTAGCAGCATTTTAATGTTTTGATTTGATACACACAAAAAAATAGTTGCATTGTTAGATGCGAACATTTTCAATTACTGCAGTGACTTATTAATTGCTGCAACTGAGATGAACAGATATGTTGTAAAGAAATTTCATAATTAGTTATTGCCAGCACCTATCTTCAATGGGTTCACACTTACAGAAGAACAAGAACAGTATTAAATATTACTTTAAAGAGTGCAGTGAGTTAGTTAATTACTACAGTAATACCTTGAACTACGCTACCCCATCTTACACGATTCCCAAGTTACGCGGTTTTAAATCATGCTGTCAGAGTTACACAGAAACTGGCTTGTTCTGGAAGAAAATCCGTAAAAGAACTTTTGTAGCACATTAAGAGAAAATATTTCCAGGTTTTAAGGCAACCAAAGACTGATTGACAGTGATGGTTGGTGCAAATACAGCTGTTGACTGTAAGTTGCAACCTCTCATAGTTTACTGCTCAGAAAATCCAAAGGCATTAAAAATATTTCTAAAGCTATCATGCCCGTGATTTTGGAAGTAGAATCCGAAGGTTTGGGTGAACAGTTTCTTTTTTGAGCACTGGTTTGGTCATCATTTCATACCTCAAGTCGAACGTTATTGTCGGATTAAACAAATTCCTTTTAAAGTAATTCCTATCATTTTACAATGCTCCTGGTCATCCTACTACTTTAAATAATTTTGACATACATGTGAAAGTGTTATTTTTGCCACCAAATACAACTAGTTTGCTTCAACCGATGGATCAGAGAGTCATCAAAATATTTAGAGCTTATTACACAAGAAGATCTTTTGCGCATCTGCATGAAGTTATGAGACCGAACAACAAGCTCTCTGTTGAAGATTTTTGGCAACAATTCAATGTTTTCGATGCTTTGAGAATCAATGGGCAATCTTGGAATGAAATTTCACAAGAAACTTTGAATGTCCTTTGAAAAAAAGCGTGTACTTTTTTGCCACTGAAACTCAAATGGAATCAGTGCCAAAACCAGATGAAATTGCTGTTCTGATTGAAGAAGGTGTCGGTTTTGCCAGACAACTTAACTTAGAAGTGGATAATGATGACGTTCAAGAACTGCTGGATTTATATAGCCAAGAGTTGACAATTAATTGATGAGCTCATAGAAGTGCGTGAGAAAGAGCAAGACCTTAAAAAAGCTGATGCTTTAGACCCAGTTGACCTAGAAGATGAAATAACGGATAGAAACTTGACTAAATGCCTTTGTTCAATTGAGCATAGCTTACAAATTTTGGGAAACATAGACTCTAACAATAAGCGTATTTCTGCCAGAAAAAAAATGCAACAAAAAAATCGGCGAGTTAGGAGGAAATTATGTGTGAGAAAAAACCTTCAATTGGTCAAACGAATTATTAGATTTTATGAAGCTTTCTATGTCAAAATAACTTCTTTCTACTTACTTCTTTGCAATATGTATGTATATAATATTTTTTTGTTAAATTATGTATTTAAAATTTTAATACATACACATTTTCCTTCTAAATTATTAGTTTATTTAGTCATTGGTTCCAATTAAACAAAATTCCTATATGATTGTATGTAAAATTATACTCCGACTTATGTGAATTCGACTTACACGAGTATCGCTCGGTCCCACCTATCGTGTAAGTACAGGGTATTTCTGTATTTTCATTAGACCTGAATTTATTATAAATAGGAAATTGTATTGAAACCGAGTTTAATCTTATATAACTTTTCAATATTAGTAACTGGGTTTATTGTTAATTGTATTAACTATAATATTGTCATTTTGCGCCTTGAATTTTACTTCTTTGAAGTAAAGACGTTAATGTATTAAGAAATGATTTTCTTCTACAGTATTACTACACAGAATATTTACAAAATGTTTTTTTTCTCTGTAAAAATATTTAAAATGTTTGTTGCTATATTTATTATAATAAAAAATTTAATGATTTTTGTAGGAGAGGTATGAGTAATTTGATGCATCATAACCCTTACCTTCATATCTATAAAAAAGCTGTTTAATTGTAAGATTACGGTCTGCTGTTTTATTATTGGCAATCATGTCTCCACTTTTAACATCTGCTATTTCCAAATCCGTTTCCAAGGACTCTAACAGAGAAGTTGCTGACTTGCCCAAATTTCGAGCAAACTGTGTGAATTCTTCCAAAACATAACTTGATTCTTCTATTATGTCTTCTAGAAAATACTGTGTTACTGGATACGTTCTTCCTGAAATATAAAATACAATATTGAATCAAAATTTAAGTGAAAACTATTAACTTACTTACTGACCCATTTTGAAACTGTTGTTTCATTGACATAGTGTAACATGCCTGCTGAATAATTCCATACCTACATAACTACAAGAAACTTTTATGGTACTATAAATATTACAAAAACTATTTTATATGGCCTATAAAACTTGAATATCTATATGTATTTAAAAAACAAATAAATTTCACTGTCATTTAATGTCTTTTAAAACTTTTTCCTAGTACAAATTGAGAATATATTTTCTTTCAACAGACACATTAGTCAACGTTTGTTGCTTTATACAAAAATATACCATCTCATTAAAAAAAAATAACTAATTATGGTAATGAACAGAAAAATTGTGACTCACTTTTGTATTCTGTTATAGAAAATAGTCTTACTATTACTATGAAAGTCAAGAAATTAGAATTTGTAAAACCATTTAGGAAAAATATGTATATAAATTGGTCTTGGTGGGCCTATTTAGAATACTTGGATGACACAGACGGCTCAGTGTGGAGAGCCACCCGTCAGATCTTTGATGAAAAGAGACACAATCACCCACTCCAAGACATCACAGGCCCATTATTCTCTGACACCGACAAAGCCGAGGTCTTTGCAGACTCTCTGGAAGCACTGTTCTCGCTGCACCATAGGGTCGGCGATGACGCGTTCACTGTCTCTGTTGACGGGAACCTCCGGGAATACTTCAGCCAGACTCCTGAGACGGAGGCATACCCTTTCACACACCTTGACGTCACTGGAGAACTCAAGAAGCTATGTCATAAAAAAAAGCTCTAGGTTTAGACACCATCACATTGACTGCCCTTAAAAACTACCGATAATCTCCCTCTTACCCACCTTATCCAAAACCTTTGAATGCCTCCTCTACGCTCATATTTTTCCCATCCTAGATGGTGTCATTTGCCTGGAGCAATTCAAATTCAGTAGAGGTCATTCCACCACAGCAGTCTTCATATATGGAGCATACGCAAAATCACAATGCCCATTCAGACGCAACTGGACTCCCTCCCTGTCACTGTGGCTCCAGAAGTGGAGATGGAGGTCAATACTGAAAAATCAGAAGCCATCTGCTTCACCAGAAAGCTACGACCGCAAACCGGAGCCATCCTTCTTGACGGGAGGCCCATAGCCTGGAGGTCTTCTGTTAAATACCTTGGCGTCATTCTAGATAAGCGCCTGCGCTCTTCCTCTCAAGCTTCCTCAGCCCTTACCGTGCTAAGCTCTACTCTCTCCTCTGCCCCAGAAGTACCATCCCTCTCAAAATCAAACACCACATGTACCAAATGCTCCTCTGTCCCGTCCTCACATATGCAACTCCTGTCTGGTGCCCTCTTTTCTCCAACACATCTCGGAAAAATTTTGAGTCCATCTAATCTTCTTCCCTCAGAAGCCTCTCCAACTCTCCTTGGATCCTGTCAAATGTCACCCTCCAAAACTCCCTTCACTTGCTGTTTTTATCAGATCCCTCTCAGTGAAGCTCTTCGGTAGTGGCTTGTATTTCCCACTTAGGGATCTGGAAAACTCAGTTGGACCCCCTCCTATTTTCTGTCCTCACTCCAAAGTCCTTCTCTATCCTCCATAACACCTCTGTAACTCGCACTTCCTCTCCCAGCCGTCTACCTCTCGCCTCCTAGAATAGGCTACTAGTTTTTAAGTTTTAGTCTTAATATGCTTAAATTGTAAATAGTGTTTAACTCCTGTTTGTTTATTTCTATTAATCTAATCATGAATCTGTTAAGTTTTATCATGTAAAATGCTAGTTTAGTTAAGTGAGTTTAGGAACATCCATCAAAACTTTGTTATTCCATTCATAATAAAACTTTGTTTTATTACACATAATTACACTATCTTATGTCCAACAAACACCCTTACTACATACATGAATTAACACACACAAAACAAAAAATGTCACCCCCCCCCCAAAAAAAATGAGAGTCAGTCAGCCACTCTAAATACTTAAAATAAACATAGTCCTCCGGAATAAAATCCTTATTACTGTCCCACCAAATAAAAAAAAACCTCCTGCCTTGCAGATGCCCTTCCTACATCCAGCCCCTACTAAAAGCCCTGTTTCCATATTCCTACCCGCAGCCATTGTCGGTGACAGACGCTGCATAACCTCGGGAACCACCAAACCTCCTCCTTCTCTGACTGACTACTTATGTTTACTTCCAAAAACAAATGAAATAACTCCACAATACTATGTATAAAGATAAAGATATAGCTTTTAACAAGAGAAATGATTTCTCTCACAATTTTGACAGAAGAAGTGAACATGAAATATGGTGAGGCAAAATCAGTCCAATGGAAACTGTTACTTGAAAGATAATGTAGTTACTAACAGAATATAGGTAATTGTCAATATGACCTTAAAATAAACAATAACAAAAAACTCCAAATAAAAAGAGGCAAAATGGCCTAATAAAATCAATTCATAAAGTGGCAGCAACAGTCTTACTACTAACTCATCAAGAATAACTCATTACAATCTTTTCCCCTTGAAATTTATATGAGGTTGAATAATATTTTGATAGGACTGTGATTTTTAAATAAAAATATGCTTTAATATTTTTGTGGACTCTATTGGGAAGCAGTAATCATGATGGGTTTAACTAAAAAAAAAAAAAAATTAAGTAACAATTAAAAATAAAACAAAATTATACAAACCAGTGGAAATTAATTACATTGTCTAACTGAAAAACAATATTGTGTGATCAAGTGTGTTGACAATGTTTTTTCTGTTTTTTTTTTTTTTTTTTTTTTAATGTGAATGGTTTATCATAGCAAAATTTATTCCTCTTTCAAGGCAACAACCTTTGGGACTATTCAAGTTTATTCCACTGGTTGAATATCGAGTCAAAAGTTTATTTATTTATTACAATGTTTCAGCAACTAATTTGTTGTCCTTATCAAGCTTGTAATGCTATGAAACACAAAGTCTTTAAATTTAATGTTCAAGTGAGTATGTGAGGAGGCGAAACATCAAACTTAAAAATAAAACAAAATTAGACAAACCAGTGGAAATTAATTACATTGTCTAACTGAAAAACAATATTGTGTGATCAAGTGTGTTGACAATGTTTTTTCTGTTTTTTTTTTTTTTTTGAATGTGAATGGTTTATCATAGCAAAATTTATTCCTCTTTCAAGGCAACAACCTTTGGGACTATTCAAGTTTATTCCGCTGGTTGAATATCGAGTCAAAAGTTTATTTATTTATTACAATGTTTCAGCAACTAATTTGTTGTCCTTATCAAGCCTGTAATGCTATGAAACACAAAGTCTTTAAATTTAATGTTCAAGTGAGTAATGTGAGGAGGCGAAACATCAAACTTAAACATTACTCTTCTACTAAGTAGCAGTGCAGAAAGACAAGTTAGCAGAGCTATAGCTGAAAGTTCTTGTTAAAGTGCAGGGGTTTCATGTTTCGCCTCCCCACATTACTCACTTGAACATTAAATGTAAGGACTTTGTGTTTATAGCACTACAGGGTTGAAAAAGGCAACAAATTAGTTACCGAAATGTTGCAAAAGAAAATAAACTTTTAACTTGATATTTAACTGGCTTACTATTTATTAAACCTTTGGGACTGTTTGCTAGATTTTATGAGTATGTTACAGCAGAAATCCTGTATAAGTAGAAAAATGAAGCATAATGACTGAACCCCGCCTTATAACTAATCTCTAAGAAAAGAAGTTTTTGAGGAGATAAATATGGTAGCTCTCTCTACAATTAAACACAATTTTGCGCAAAACCCTTTGTTATCTATGATTAGGTGCAATAAAAATTTTGTAGCGTGTGGTTGTAATTCACAAAACTAGGAAATTCAACACGGAAACATTATCTTTCTGATTTATGAGAACTTTTAATTTAAATAAATGAAACCTCTATACCACAAATTACTTTTTCTTTTATTTTGCTATGTACATTTCAATTGCATATCAATCATCCTCAGAGGTACAATAAAAATACCTATTTTTTATTTTTTAAATTTAAATTTAAAATTTTTTATTTTTACTGTAAACTACCTCTGAGGATGATTGCTATGCAATTGAAATGTACATAAGGTTTTAAATAAAAGAAAAAGTCATTTGTGGTATAGAGGTTTCATTTATTTAAATTAAACATTACACCACAGTTGTTTTACACAGTTGTATAAGAACTTTGTCAACCCAGTAACATAAATTTCCCCATTCCTATTACCAGGGTATCGCTAACACCTTTTTTTAGTCTTACATAATTCCATGTCGTTTCTTTTAACAGTAGTGTAATAAATAAACCTGTTAAACCAGGTCAATGGAGAGTATGTTTACATCCAAGGGGGCTAGAATACAAGGTGGTACCGTTCCGAGCACATTTCTCAAACCCCCGCACACTCTACCAGTTGTGACGTCACTGTGTCTATAGACTGTCGCTTGCTAGACGGCCCACGTGCATAGTCTCAAAACTTTTACTGCCTTTAGTAAGAATTCTATCGTACTTCCATAGTAAAGACCAAATTATTGGCATATTCTCATCTCAATAATATAGGTACAGTTTATAGGAATTACCTTGTTTCTCATTGTACATATTTACAGTTTGTTAATAATAAACGCTGTTCATCATAGATATTATATGTCACGCACTTAGGACACAAGCATTTTAAGCTTAACTTTGTTTCTGATGTCCTCACCTTTATCCATTCTATTTAAAAACTTTACTCTAATAAACACTTGTGTTCTTGCAAACCGTTTGATTATTCTAGTAGAAATGTTAGGATATAGTTCACAGAGTAATAAACAAACTGTTCACAATTCCTGCCTCTTTTCTTAACCAATTGTTCTCTTCATTATAAATAGCTTTAAATATTCTGTTCTCTAAAACCAAGACAAGGAATTAAAATTTTTAAATAGGAAAACACATCATGTGTCCTATTTAATTTCTGGTGTCAGCAAAGTGTAAATAAAAACTCTTCACTCGCCTTCATAAAAGTTTTCTTTGTACCCTTCATTCCTTGTTCCTCTTTTTATGTTTCACTGTTCTAATTCCAATATTTAATTCTTTCCAAAGTCCCTGGTTTCCTCCACCCATGTCAGAAACAACTGCTACAAAATGAAACCCAGTTTGATCAAGTGCTTGCAAGATTGAAAACAACGTGTCTTTTGTAATTTTTTTGTCAACATTTTAATATACAGGTTGTTTCAATTTTGAATTTAATCCCCGGGCCATTACAACCTGTACATTTGTATGAGGGCCATAACATCTAACTTCAGCTTCATCATATGATATCCTGCTGTCTATATGCATTTCATCGAAGCATAAAACTGTTAATTTAGAAAAATCAGTCATAAATTTGGATTTTGCTTCCACTACACTTATTTTTTTTTTTTTGTATGCCAGGCAAACATTAAACATTTTTCGTCCATTTGGCCAAAGTGGTCATATTGGGTAGGGGGGATTTGTTTTTTTTTTGGTGCGTAAATAATTATAAGCTTTCTTTGATAAAGATCTTAAGGCAAGCGTTGAAGCAATTTCCGCTTTTCAGTTTCATCATTATTTTCTTCTAGTTCATTTGGTAGGCCTATCTAAGTTCACTGTCTGCAGTTTTATGTTTCTTTATGTTTTCGATAGTTTTAATATCGGAGAGTATTTTATGTTTCAAAGACAGTTTATTTAGTCTTACCTCTTTTGCATTAGAACTGATAAAATTTTTCTCAGCAGGTAGGTGTAGATGTGGCACTGCTTCATTCTTCACTTTTTTCAGCCCTAACATAATCACTGTCATCAAAGTGCTCAGAACATACTTAACTTGTGTTTGGGTTAAAATTGTCTGCACAGTGGCACGAAACCACCCATTGTTTATGTACACCTTTTTCTTTTGAAAAAGCATGAAATATTAATCCTTTGCGACTACAATTTTTTTAATAGTAGTTCTTTCAGCTTTGAACAGCACAACACACCATTTTAACACTTCACTGCCAGTAACATTGTACTACACAGTAAACTAATTATAACAAACACCAACGAAATCGCGAACTAGCATAAGTACCAGTGCGGCCGGACTACGTTGATAGTACAGTACAGGCGGTGCGACGTCATCACGCTCTAACCCCCTCCACATCCTCATGGGATGTCTAGAACGGTACCACCTTGTATTCTACTCACCTTGGTTTACATCATTCATAGGTGGCATTAGTTATACTGGCTGTCTTAATACTATAAAAACCAAAACTGGATTAATGAACTTGCAATTATACATAGATACTTACACAAATAAATACATTTCTTTTTATTTATTTTACACAATGAAAGTTCAAATTATACAAAACACAAACAATGCAAAATTTTACTTTCATCAGATTGTCATTTCCAATTCTGATTGAATTTTATTTCAATACTTTGAATTGTAAATTCTGAATAAAACATAAACATTGGAATATGAAATGAAACAGAAAAAAAATTTTTTTTACCTGGTATTTCAATTACAGGAACATTATTAAAGTACTGACAAAATAAATCCGCATTGAGAGTTGCAGACATGAGAATAACTCTGATGTTAGACCTTACAGGAAGTAGCTTCTTCAAAATAACTAACAAAAAATCACTGAAACATAACATTCATTTTGTAATTTCTAAAAGTATAACACAAAGGGGACAGCAGTGGATTTAAGGGGGGGCTTTGGGGCTAAAGCCACCCCCCAAATATAGAAAAGTGAAAATTAATAACATATAAAATAACAATATCAATGTAAAATAAAAAGCCATTTCTAATGTGACACTCTGCCGGAAGTAGATTTAAATCTACTTATCAATTAGTAGAATATGTTTTTCCTGTGACATTACAACAGCGTCGACTCGACATAGTAGCTGGGCTGGACTAACGTCGGCCGAAGGTCACCGTATCTTCCCGCACTAATTAAACAGCTCCCTTGATCGTGCGTGTTCGGTTTCTAGCAACTGCAGTGAGGAGAACGTACTGTTTCCCGCTCCCGCCAGTCCGCCACAGTTATTGTCATGGAGTTCGTGAGTGAGTGATTTACAAAATTGTCAATTTGTTCTTCCCTTGTTGTGTAAATACGAGTAGTGCCATATTAGTAAATGTAGTATATAAATTGGTTTATTGTTAATGTGTAGGCTATAGTAGGGCAGTCACTAACAGACTGTACAGTAGGTTCAATCTGTAGTATTAAGGCAACCTGTGTTACGATTTTACGAGGTATATTTAGTCAAGATGTCTAAACATAAGCAAACAGTAATTTTATCTTTCTGGAAAAAGAAGACTAGCTTGAATGAAAGTGTGACTGTATTAAAGTAGGAAGAACTAAAAGCCATTCAAGGAACATCAACGGCAATTCAGCCTCACCCTCAGATGACATTTACTGTAAATGAAACAGGTACCGATCCTCAACCATTATGAGTAGAAATAACTCAATTACACAAGGTAGGGCTACATAAATATGATATCAGTAATTTTGTTGTAAGGTCAAACCATAATACTGTCTCAGAAGATGAAAGGTACTTGGACTCTGCCTGATACATATGCGTTTCCCTCAAACTCAAAAGGTGGTCAGCCACGTAAATTTAATAATAAATGGCTGAAAGATAATTGTTGGTTAGCATACAGTAAAAAAGATAAAGACGTGTATTGTAAAGTGTGTGTGTTGTTTGGGCCACAAGAAGCCGGTTTAAAGAAAAAAACATCTCTTGGGAAATTGGTTGTAACAGCAGTAACACAATACACGGTCTTGGATATAACGGCTCCACTGTCTAGAGACTTACAAAATACAGAACTTGAACATCAAGGGTGCTACAAAATACCAGACAAAGCAAAAAAAGGTTACTGAATGGATACCGTAATGAAGCAGAATTTTATGAACATATTTTTCAGTCTGCCATGGAACTAGCAGGAAACCATGATATAGAAGTTAATTGTCCAAGAGTAGTAAAAAAGCAGTTTCACAGAGCAAACATCTATCCCTAAAGAATACTATAGAAGAAATGTCTTTATCCCTTTTCTGGACATCCTAATTACTGAAATGAAGACAAGGTTTTCTCCTGCTCATGCTGATATTATGAACCTATTCAGTCTCATACCAGCCTTTGCAGGGCAGTGTAATGAAATGGATTTGATAAGAGCTGCAAAGAAGTACTGTGAAGGGGCCAGTGAATTGAAGCTAAGGAACGAAGTAGCGATGTGGCGGGAGCAGTGGAAAGAAGAAAAGAATCTTCCAACAACAGCCATCGATTTGTTTTGCAGGTCTGTTACATGGTTTTATCCAGATATACAGAAACTATTACATTTACTCTGTATTTTGCCAGTGACATCCTGCACAGGGGAGAGAAGCTTTTCTTCAATGAAACTCATTAAGTCATATTTAAGGTCTACCATGATGGAAGATAGGCTAAATGGGCTAGCTTTAATGTCTACCATGATGGAAGATAGGCTAAATGGGCTAGCATTAAGGCCTACCATGACGGAAGATAGGCTAAATGGGTTAGCTTTAATGTCTACCATGATGGAAGATAGGCTAAATGGGCTAAATTTATTGAACATACACAAGAAAACCATCAAACTTGAACCATCTGATGTTATAGGCAAGTTTGCACAATTACACCCAAGGCAAATGCAGTTGATGTACTGATTTTATAGCAATTCATGATGTAAAAATATAGACAATGTACTTAAAAATGTAAAATATTTTAGTATATGGTATTGTAAATGAGGATAAATAAATTATTATGTAATGTCACAGAGTAGGCATATAACCATTTTCCTGAGATAGAAAACCCTAAGGCTGGAGACACTTGGCGTTTTCATCCGATTGTTTTTTACTGTCGCTGCCGTATCAGTAGTCGTTCTTAGGTTGGTATTGCTACTCACACATTAAGCGGAAACATAGACGATTGGATTATTTAACGCCGATGGTTGTAATGCAGCCGGTCACTGCCACTACAGTCGACGGATTTTTTATCGTCGCTCCTAAAATGGTGCCATATGTGACTAAATGAACGATTACATATTCATTGTCCAGTCTGGCGTATTGCTTTTTGTGTGTGGTGTAGTGATGTGATTTTATCATTGTTAAACTGTTATTACTGTTAACGCCAACCAGTAAATTCAGAAAACGAGCATTATATTAAATTAAAAGCAATAACACAGTAACCTCACCTCTAGAAAAAAATACATTCATTATAAGTTGTAAGATAATATTAGATTCAAGATGACCAACTCTTAATGTGTAGAGTTTTTTCTGTTTATTTTACCAATGAAAGTAGTTGGAAACTCATCAAATCTTTATTAATTTTATTGTAATTATTTTAGTTTATTTAAGTACAATTTATTAAGTAATTAAGGAGTTTTGTTGGGCTGTTAAATCCAGAAAATCTTTTATTAAATTTAATTTGTTCAAAATACAATTTGGAGACCAACAATAAATTTATTTAATAGTAATATATAATAATAATATTATTAATAATGATGATGATGATTATTATTATTTTTGTACATTTAAATTAATAATGTTTTTTATAATTTTATTTCGTAAGATAAAAAAAAGTGGTATGTTATAGACGTCACACAACGCAACATTACGTTATAGTTTGGCGCATATCACGAAGAAGGTTATGTTTAGATATTATGAGCACACCATAAAAGTTATTACCTGCATTTCCACAGGTTGAATACAATTTCTCAGTCTAGTATTTTTTCTATGTATATGATTTTTCATCAGAGTTGACACTTTAGCTACCAAATTTCCTAAATATATTTTGTGTGGGGTGGGTGTCCTCCCACCTGCAGGGGGCCGTTCTCCTCCCCTTCACTAGCCCCCTCCAAAATAGTTTTCTGGATCCGTTACTAGTGGGCAGTGAATATCTTATTCACTGAATACTTTTATTAAGCAAATAATTTGCCCAGCATTTTATTTAATAACGAATAAAAATAAAAATCTTTAAACTTTGTAAAATATAATAACTGTGACCATTAAAATAATAAAAAATTGTGAATTTTGAAATCACACGAGCACTGCTCTTTTAGTAAATCAAATTAGAACATAAAAAGTGAACTGAAAGGTTACTAGTAGTTAACTTCAAAATAATAATAATATTGAGATTCATTATTGAATAACATAATAACAAACATACAAAATGACTAAATAAAACTAAGAACATATGTTATTAAACGTTTATATATCCTTTCAGAATAGTTCTAAGAGCTTAAAGCTTATTCGGGATTATTAGTCCAGATAGGAAAATACTTTACTTTGGTAATAATTCAGGCATCTTACTTCTCAGATTATAAAAAAAAAGATCCTCTCTAATTCATCACCTTCTGAAATTAATCATGGTAATAACAAAAATCGTATGCACTGGCACGTAGTATAGGCGCCATCAGATAAGCCTGATACCTGACATGAGTCTTTTGACTACTATGAAAATCTCTTAACATATACTTTGTTCTCACACTTACGTGCAATAAAATACTACAGTAGAAGTCGAATAACCACAGCATAGTAGACAGCATTCTGTTGCATTATACATTACATTGTAGTTTATACAAACTGTATTCTACAATTAAATTTTTGTTTCCTTTCTTCATTATATAATTTTTTTTGAACAGCGGTCATATAAAGGGGGAAATGTCTAAACGAGGTAATTATAAAACTTTAACGTCGGTTGATAAGTATGGCATTCTGCAACGGTTACGAAAACACAAAAGTGCGGTTAAGCTATCGTTACTATTCAGAATTCCTAGAATGACTGTAAATGACTTCAAGAAAAATGCGAATAAAATTAAAGACTTCATGGCAAAAATGGAAGTTTCAGATAGAGATGTTAACAAACAACACCACTTCATGTTCAACTTGATGAAACAATTGCGAGATGCAAGTACAAAATTTTGGAAGAAATATATGATTAAAGATGCTATACTTAATGTTTCACATGCATGGAATATTATTCCACATCCACTTTATTGAATTTTAGTAATCTTTTTTTGTTTTACTTACAAATTAAAATCAAACATCAAACCATGAAGAATTAGTGAGATGTCAGAATCTAGAGCATCAGGGAATCAGATTAGAAACCTGGATTTCCCTTTAAAAATTACATTTAGTAGCTGTTTTAGGGTTTAAAAGGTTTTCATTACAGGCGCTTTATCCCATTTAAAAGCAAATATTGAACAATATGTTAAGTGGATGAAATTCAAATATGTACGATAACTAATCACTTCTGGATAACCGCCTCCATAAGGGCTTTATCGATTATATAGTTTGTATACCTTATAATCTCATTCAATCCCATTTCCTTTATTACTGATATATCAAAGAATTAAAAACATTAGGACTAATAGAGAAGATCCTGAGAAAAAGAAAAAGTGTCACAATAAATAACTACTTGTTAAATTAGAAACATTGTTAGGGTTGTTAAATGCAGAATAATGAGATAAAAAAATTAAAGATAACCTTAGAATTAACTGTTTCTAACAAAAGGTAATAAAAAAAGTTAGTAAAAAATAATAATATATCACCTTTCTTCACTGCGTTCATGCACTTCATCTACAATAATATGGGTAACTGAACCGAGGTTAGGGTCTCCTTCAAGTCTACGCAGCAAAATACCTGTGGTGCAAAACAATAAACGAGTAGTACTTGACACACAACTTTCTAGACGTATCTGAAACAAAACAAAAATAAAAGAAAAGAAAAATAACTCGTTTGGATTTTGGAATCTGTTTAACAATTTCAAATAGTATTGTTTTGTCATTGTTTTCCTTCGATGACAAAGACCACTGTGTGGTTGAAATATATCATTGTTTAAGTGCTTTTATGTGTTTCTATTTCAAGACTACAGTGTGGACTCTTACCAAGGTAAGTCTGTCAGTCTCCTAGTCCAAAAAATCTATATATTTATTTATTTATTTATGTGTGTGTATGTATTAGGTTAGTTCTAGTAGAGCTTAAAGCTTATTTAGACATTTTTGGACTAGATAGGAGACTGACAGACTTACCTAGTGGCAATAGTGCAAAACTGCAATCTCTTGGAAATAAATAGACACATATAAAAACATATCACACTAAAGAAATATTTCGATCACACAATGATCTTTATCAATCAAAAAAGAGAAAAAGAAAAGACTTAAAAGAGAAAAGAAAAGAACTAACCTAATATACATACATATATATATATATATATATATATATATATATATATATATATATATATATATATATATATATATATATGAAGCTAATAAATCACTAATTTTGAGTAATTTTATCCACCATTAAGTGCAATAATTTTACCTTGAGTGATGAGGTACCTTTCGGTCTTTGACCATTGTCGAATCACTCAATGATTCGACAATGGTCAAAGACCGAAAGGTACCTCATCACTCAAGGTAAAATTATTGCACTTAATGGTGGATAAAATTACTCAAAATTAGTGATTTATTAGCTTCATAAAGTCAGTGCAACGGAAAAACAATGGATAATTTTAAATATCTAGAATATATATATATATATATATTATATATATATATATATATATATATATATATATATATATATATATATATATATATATATATATATATATATATATATATATATATATATATATATATATATATATATATATATATATATATATATATATATATATATATTCTTGATATTTTACGTTATCCATTGTTTTTCCGTTGCACTGACTTTATGAAGTTAAAATATTACTATTGTAAGTAATTTTATCCACCATTAAGAGCAATAATTTTACCTTGAGTGATGAGGCACCTTTCGGTCACTTGACCATTGTCGAATCACTCTTGAGTGATTCGACAATGGTCAAGTGACCGAAAGGTGCCTCATCACTCAAGGTAAAATTATTGCACTTAATGGTAGATAAAATTACTTACAATAGTAATATTTTAACTTCATATATATATATATATATATATATATATATATATATATATATATATATATATATATCAGTGATTCGACAATGGTCAATTGACCGAAAGGTGCCTCATCACTCAAGGTAAAATTATTGCACTTAATGGTGGATAAAATTACTTACATAGTAATATATTAACTTCATAAAGTCAGTGCAACGGAAAAACAATGGATAACGTTAAATATCAAGAATTTAATACCTACCAAGGTAAACAACTGTACCGTAAATATCTTAACCTAAAAATCAAACTCCAGAATTGCATCAACAAAATACAGTTTAATAAAAAATGCTTAACACTTAATATAACACCAAAATACGCAAAATTACACATAAAAAATAAACAAAACACTATTATCAATAAAGCAACAAAAATAGCAGAATCACACATTATTAAACAAAACATTAAAGCTGCCTACCATAAAAAAAGCCAAATCAATTTACAACTATACACAACCAATTTGGAAATAATGAAAACTTTTGACACTCTCACACCTATTATTCACGAAAAAACACAACAAATTATAATAAAACATAAAACAAACACTATTAACAGACAAAACAAAAAAATCGAAAATTTATCAAAAAAACTTAACCTAAAAAATAGCCTAGATCCAATCCACACATCAAAACAACAACATAACCTAAAAAATAGCCTAGAACCAACCCACACCTCTAACAATAATAAATTCATAAACTTAACTTAAACACAATTTACTGAAAAAGAAAAAATAATAATAACAAATTCCTTCAAATATAACCTACCTAACTTCAACAAAAAACAAATAATAAAAAACCTAATAGTTGACACAGAATCTAACATCCACAAAATTACCCACCAAAATACTGAACATATAAGAAATAATATTAATAATAAAATTAACCTAATAAAAACGGAAAAAAACAAAAAAACGGAACAATATATTAATAAAAAAGAAATTATAAAACTCAGAGAAAAACTAGAAAACCACGACTACTTAATATTAAAATCAGATAAAACAAATACTCCAGTAATAACAGAAAATACCAAATATATCGATTCAATGACTAACTACATAAAAGAAAATAAATACGAACAAATCCCAGACCCAACTAACAAATACCTTATTACAATAAAAAACTTAATAGTCACTCACCGTAACACCCTAAACTATAACAATAAATTAAAATACCACACAAGATTATACCCATTCAAACCATGTGCACCAGTATTATCAGGGATACCTAAAATCCACAAACCCAACACACCATTTAGGCCACTAATAAATTTCACAACAGCACCATCTTACATAATCGCAAAAATTCTAGACAAAATCCTAAGATCTAAAATACATATCAACAACACATACAATATAAAAAATGGATACGAATTAATTAATAAAATAAAAACGATAAAAACAAACAGCAACACAAAAATAATAAGTTATGACATAACTAACATGTACCCTAGTATCCCAATAGAAGAAACCATAGAAATAATAAAAAACAAACTGATACACAATAACGAAAAAAGAAACATAATAGATAGTATCATTACGCTAACCAAACACATATGTAACCAAAATTACTTCCAATTTAACAATAAATATTATAAACAAACAACAGGACTCCCCATGGGTTCACCCATATCATCTGTCATGTCAGAAATATATTTACAAGAGAAAAACATCAGTGATTCGACAATGGTCAATTGACCGAAAGGTGCCTCATCACTCAAGGTAAAATTATTGCACTTAATGGTGGATAAAATTACTTACATAGTAATATATTAACTTCATAAAGTCAGTGCAACGGAAAAACAATGGATAACGTTAAATATCAAGAATATATATATATATATATATATATATATATATATATATATATGTAGAATATCAAATATGTTTTCCTGTTAGAATTATTTTTAAGATTAAATAATATACACTAATTACAGGAATAATTTATTGAATAATACACTCAAAGCTTTTCGTTGGTTGACATTACCAACATCCTCAGGAATTACAATAATAAGAATGATAAAAGAACTGTCTGAGGCAGTATTGTAATTCCTGAGGATGTTGGTAATGTCAACCAACGAAAAGCTTTGAGTGTATTATTCAATAAATTATTCCTGTAATTAGTGTATATTATTTAATCTTAAATATATATATATATATATATATATATATATATATATATATATATATTTTAAAACAACCCAGGTTATTCAAATACAAGAATATTTATTATTTTAAATCCAAAGCTTTTCGATGGCAAACAGTACCAACATCATCAGGAATGAAAATTACAATAATGTAATTGACATTATTACAATATTTGACATTATTGTAATTTTCATTCCTGATGATGTTGGTACTGTTTGCCAACGAAAAGCTTTGGATTTAAAATAATAAATATTCTTGTATTTGAATAACCTGTGTTGTTTTAAATTATTAAACAAGAAAACGTATTTTATATTTATATACATATATATATATATATATATATATATATATATATATATATATATATATATATATATATATATTTGTAGATTATGCAACACTGTTTTCTTGTATACACTTATCACTTTCACTTATGTGAGTAAGATTCTTGTTTAAGTACATAAGTGAAAGTGATATATATATATATATATATATATATATATATAAAGTTACTAATGTTAATTGTGATTAACAAGTGATTAAGAGTGATTTGACAATGATCACGTGACCGAAAGGTGCCTCAGCTCATAAGGTAAAAATAATTGCACTTAGTGGTGAAATAATTGTTTACAATTAACAATAATAACTTTATAAAGTCAGTGTAACTGAAAAATAATGGACGTGAAATATCACTATATATATACATATATATATATATATATATATATATATATATGAAGTTAATATATTACTATTGTAAGTAATTTTATCCACCATTAAATGCAATAATTTTACCTTGAGTGATGAGGCACCTTTCGGTCACTTGACCATTGTCGAATCACTGATATTTTTCTGGTGTAGATGTTTGGTCCGTGATATTGGTATTTGTTGACGTTACACGCACTTTCTCTTGATCTGTGTGTATGATGTTTTTGTATAGTATGTCTTCTGTATATGTTGTTTGTAGATTTTTTAAATTGTTGTGTATGTTTTTATAATGTGGTATTTTTCTAGTGAGTTTAGTTCTATTGGGTTATTATTTATTTCAAGTATGGTTAGGTTATTTTCGTAATTTGTTATTTCATGTTTATGTGATATTAGGTGTGCTGCAACATTTGATACTTTTGAATTTTTGTTTTTGAATGCTCTATAATGTTCTTCAAATCTTATTTTAAATGTTCTGGTTGTTTTTCCTATGTAAAAAGCGTTACAGTTGTTGCATGTAATTTTGTAAATTCCTGAATAGGAATACATATATAGGAATATTGGAATATAGTGAATTCTATAAACACACACAATATTTCACTATGGACAAGGTATGTAGACGATATACTGTAATATACCAACCTACCATTCACAACGAACACATCATAATATTAAACAAACTAAATACATACAACGAAAACATACAATTCCCCGTTGAAACAGAAACAAATAGAACAATCAACTTTCTCGACATCACTTTAAATATAAATGATAATAAAATAGAAACCACAGTATACAGGAAACCTACTTCCAACAACACCACAATACACTACAAATCTAACCACCCCTGGACACACAAAATTAACACTTACAGTAACATGATAAATAAAGCAATAAAATACACACAGGATAACAAACAAAAATTAAATGAAGAATTAGATAACAATACAAAAATAGCAATAGAAAATGGATACAACAAACACATTATAAAAAATATATACAATAAATTCACAAAAAAACCTAACCTCAACACAACACTACAACCGGAACACAAAAATAATGAAAATAAAAAAATCTACCTAAAATATAAATACACCAATAACAAAATAGAAAAAATAACAAATATATACAACAAAGAATACTACACTCCAACATACAAACCAAACAACAAAATAATAAAATATCTTAATAACACAAACCACAAAACAAATTCAGAAAAACATAACCTATCAGGAATTTACAAAATTACATGCAACAACTGTAATGCTTTTTACATAGGAAAAACAACCAGAACATTTAAAATAAGATTTGAAGAACATTATAGAGCATTCAAAAACAATATTTTAAAGTTCGTGGTTTTAAATAATTTTTTGTATGTTTGATATCAGCCCCATTGTATGTAAACACAGAACTCCAATTATAGGACCTCCGACTATCCAAATCGGTGATTATTTCATTCGCTTTCACACTTTCAGAAAAACTATTAAGACATAAATGTACTGCGATTTCTAAAATAATAATTATGTCTGCATGTACTTTTAGCCTTTTCTTCGCGAAGCTAGTGTAGATGCAGGAAAAACCTAATTTGGATGCGAGTTACCTTTTCAGTTCAGTTTTGTATAGTCGATTGCCATCCACTTCCAGGCGACATTATTCATTTTGATTAGTAAGTCAGTGTGTCTTTTATTTACATTGTTTTGTTTTTGAGTGTGTTTTGTCATTCTCCATGGTTTATAAGAAAAAACGAGCTGTCTTGTCGTTAGTGGATAAAATAACTACAGATCAATTATGTAAAGGAGTTACAGGTCAACAGTTGACCAAGATGTACAGTGTCGGACAGTCAACAATTTCAGACATTAAAAGAACAAACCTATACAATACTTTTAAAATTCGTGTCAGTGCTTGAAAATGTAGATGAATGTACCAAGAAAATCAATGGAGGCAGCAAAAAAACAAAGAATTAGATGATGCCATTTTCAAGCGGTTTTTGTAAAGTTCTATGGGAAACCCAATTTTAAGTTAGATCCTTTATGAAAAAGTCAAGATCATACCTCTGAAATTAAAAAAAAATTGTAAATAAAAAAAAAAATTCTCCTCCCATTTTGCAACATTTATACACTAATGAATTATTTAAAATTCACCCTTTTTTTGAAAACAATCCAATTACCTGAATATCCCATTATCCGAACGGGCTTGGTTGCAATTGATTCGGATAATTGGAGTTTTACTTTATGGTGTATTTTTTACTTTTTTTATTTGTGCTGAGTATTTCATTTCGTAATTAATTTTTTTAAACAATTTCTGTAGTTTTTATGCATCTATTTTCTACTGTTAATTAAATTACAATATTTTTCTCTGTCTTTATTATTATTACTAAGCAGAACTTAAAGCATTCTATATATTTATGCATTAAGCAGCCATTTTATGATAGGGATGAATTATTAGGAGCTGTTCTGTTTTTTGTGTTATGTTTTCTTCATTTTATTGTTAGAGATATATAAACATCTAAATATTGGAACCATTGATTTTTTAATCATAAATTGTTTACAATTATGGCAATTGCTTTCTTTATTCCTTCTAAGTATATGTCTATTACAAAATTTAATAAGTTAGATCCCATAGATTAGCCTTCTTCCAGTTTGTAAAGGCAGTTATTATATGAGAAATAATTTTGATTTAGGATTATATGTATGTATTGTTTCTTGATTTAGTTTTTACTTTTTCCATTTTCATGTTATCTTGCTTTTTTTGATTGGAATATTCCAGTAATTATTTGTTTTACCAGATGATATTAATTTTGTTATTTATTAATTGTGATTTGTTTTATCTTTTTAGTTAATTTTACTATATTTTTATACCGTATATGTAATGTATGTGTTACGTAGTTGAGTGTTTGTTTTTGTACTGATTCTATGCTTTTTGGATATATTGCCATAAAAAAACAAATATGTAAAAAAAAAATACTGCTTTATCTTTTATTATGTGTATTACGGGATTTTTCAGCAGGCCATAATATTGACAACAATATATTACACTGAATCTCATATTTACAAGTTTTAACATTTGAATTCAACTGAAGGTCTAAAAATTCAAATTCAGTGCAAAGAAACTTTGACCATAACAGCTGCAGTAAATTTATTGTATTTGCTTATAACATTATTGCTTGCGACCAGACTTTTTGTTAACTAAATGTTGTTAAATTATTTACTTACACTTGGAGCAAACGTTTTTGTCTTACGACTTCTTCAGCCTCCCCTGAAAGTCCACTCGACATAAAGTATGGTGAAGGGTCTATCAAGTCTATAATATCTGATATAAGGGCAAATTATGGGCTATAAATATCTATCCTTATCTATTTCAAGTTTTGTGAGGCGATAAATATTCCTCAGACAGCACAGATGTCTAACCTTGTACATAACATATCAAAAAATATATTCGACAATAACTGTGTCAATAAAATTGAAGTTATTGATACCTTGAAGCAAACAAAGAACGGGAATCATGATGGGAAATTGACGTCTGTATTTTCTGTATCCCTAATGATTTATAACGATCAAGTATCGTCTGTAGAATGCAATGTGTTAAAAAGCAAAAAATTAATGGGAAAACAATTATTCATAAAGTACTTAACACGTTTGCTACCGCTATGTTAACAAAATAACTATTGCTATAGACCAGCTGACTTACATACACGCCATACGGTCTCTCATCCTGGACCGACGTCCCACATGTGCACCGCTTGGGGCAGTTGAAATGGACTGACAGCTTATACTTGGGACACTGTTTATACTTTAATTCCTCTGACAAATAAGAGGTTTATTTCAACGGCTTGATATATTCTTATCTGTCTGTAGATATGCCTGATGTTAATGTGGGATATTTGGTCTCTCAGTTATCAAGGTCATTGACCTCGAAATGATACTCTTGTTTATTCCTCCTGCCCCTTAGGCAGTTTTTGTTTCGAATGATCATGTTTTACTAGGTTTACTCTAAATTACATTTATCACAACAGATGTAAACATAGCAAAAGTGATTGGTGTGTTTGTAAATATTCTGTACTCTGTTTAAAATAAAATCAACATCAATAGAAAACTCATCTTATTAAAAAAATAAATTATTTTGTTTATGACTCTTACCTGATATCCGACACATCCTCCTATTTTTTCAACTCTTTCTTCCGCTACTCTTTCTGCCACACCAATTGCAGAAAGTCGACGTGGTTGTGTGCAAACAATTTCTATGTGGTCATTATTCTTTCCTCGGTTTATCATCCAATCATCTAAAATAAACTGAGGAACTTGTGTTGATTTTCCACATCCCGTCTCACCGCTAATGACTACAACCTGATTATTGCTCACCTAAAAAATAATGAAAAATAAAATTTGTAGCAAAATGTTAAAACGTTCCATATGGAATTGAAAAATGTATAACATACCCCTAACTTTGAAATTATGGATTTAAAAGCTTGTGAAATAGCTAATGAACTTTATACATAACATTTTACAGTAGTTTAGATTCGTGTAAGTGTATGATGGGGAGAAATGGATTAGTGCTATGCTGAACTACAAATCTAATTCAGTAACTTTAAAAATTTCAATGAGAAACTGTTAGGTTACAGCATCATATTATTAATTTAAGATATTAATAAAACTGCTCTTTAAATATATGAGATGAAATGCAGACCAAATGTTTGTTTTTATCTAAACTAGCAGTAACACCATTTAATTTTAATATAACAGTAAAAAAGGAAAAAAATCACTAATAATGAAATTAAAAAAAAAAAAAAAATTAGTATCCAGAGTAACAGGTATGCTTTTCTTGGAAACAGCTGCTTTAAAGCATGGAATATTTGACTTTATTTATATAAAATGTTTTTAAATGTTATAAATGTAAATGTTATATAAATGTATTTATATAAAATATTTAATAAAAAGTAAATGAAATTAATTATTTTTTTGATTCAAGTAGAAATTGACTTTTAAAATTTTTTCTTTATAATACTTGTTTTAAAACATAAAAGCACAACAATTCAAGAAAGCAGGATACAATGTAGCTAATAAATGTAGCATACGGCTGGATACAATGTAGCAAATAAAAGCCAAACATTGTTGGCTATCAGGCACATCATTACCAACACCAACACATATAATAACCCAGGAATATACAAACTGCAATGCACTGATTGCAATAAAATCTACATTGGACAAACACGCAGATCTTTCACTGAACATATAAATGCACTGCACACCTCTAGTGAGCCCACCTTTGCAAATCACCTCATGGACAATAACCACTCATACAACAAAGGCCACAAATTAAACAAACACTTTAGAACAATACGAAATATACAAACATAGCAACACATAAAAATGACATTCTAAATGAACAAACAATACATATCACACATACTTTTCAATCACATTCCTTCTGGCTTTTAAGAATTGGAACTGAAAAGCATTACTGCAGCAATCTAGCGGCAAAAACGTGAGAGTCGTTAGATGAAAACGCTACCTCCAAGTGTAAGTTAACAATTTTAACAACTTATAATAATAGAATGTCTGGTTTCAAGTAATTTCATATTGTAATCAGTGACTAGCAACCAGCTCGTCATAAACAACATTAATTTTTAAAATAAAATATTACTTATGTGCTAAATTAATCTTGACATGGTAAATTTGCATACTTTTCAATGATTAGTATTTTTAAATAGTTGAGATAACAAAACCAATGTTGTACTGTTTCATCCTCTTACAAACTACTGCAATTGGGACAGATTTCAAATTTTAATATAATGTCCAAAATAAAGAAAATGAGGCATTAAATTTTGAAAAATCTAGAAGTCTGAATATTTTTAATTAAAAAAAATAATAATTTTACTACTTCAAGGTCTTTATATATAACCTGTTGAATGTGACAGTCCAAATCATGACCATTCTAAGCTTGGTGTTGGTTGTCCAATAGTTTAATCAAGCTATTTTCAACAAAACACTATTTTCTGGTAATGCTGCTAATATTTTTGTAAAAATTCCTGCAGGGTTAATTTTTATCAGTTTGATCTAACCTTTCACACAGTGAAACATAAGACAAACTATATGCCATAAGACAAACCCAAAGCTCTCTTTACTGATAACTTAAAATTTTACTA
The DNA here is from genome assembly GCA_036971475.1 of Prosapia bicincta. Lineage (NCBI taxonomy): Eukaryota > Metazoa > Arthropoda > Insecta > Hemiptera > Cercopidae > Prosapia > Prosapia bicincta. The sequence continues at coordinate 249,420,873 of JBAIZL010000005.1, read as the reverse complement.
ATTTTTAAAATACTTAACTAAGTGAATACGTAATTGCTTACTTGCTGACGCGTTTCAAAACATTCGTTCCTTTTACAAAGCTAACCCTCTACAATAAAAATATTGAAAAGAACCCCAATACCACAAAAATAATCAAAAATAACAAATAAGACAAGTTACTTAAGATTAAACCCTTATGTACATTTCGATGACCATGTCATCATCATCAGAGGGTCTTGTTACAAAACACAATCTAGCACACAAGAAGTTACAAACTAGAATGATGTTTGTAACTTCTTGTGTGCTAGATTGTGTTTTGTAACAAGACCCTCTGATGATGATGACATGGTCATCGAAATGTACATAAGGGTTTAATCTTAAGTAACTTGTCTTATTTGTTATTTTTGTGGTATTGGGGTTCTTTTCAATATTTTTATTGTAATATATTGTACCACTGGTGCTCTTGATATTGTGTATAACCCTCTACACATTGAGTTGTAACATTATTTTACGTAATGTTACATATTAAAAACAGCTTCAGAAAACAAAACGAGATATTAATTTTAAAATGTAAAATTAAATTTTAAAAATTGTAAATTATAAAATAGAGGTCCCGGCTGAGACAGATATCCATACACAAAAACCTGAATTTGCTAGGTGCGCGGGAGTTAAAATACTCGCATGGTCGCTTCAAGCAGTTCTCTTCCTTGGCGAAATGTGAAGCAAGACAGACGTATAAACATCCGAGGAGCAATAGATGCTTTTATTTTAAAATGTAAAATATGTAAAAGTTTATTTAAAATTAATTTTTTTTTGTTAGAAGAAATGTTGCTACGTTATTAAGATAAAACACCGGGCGAGATTCCAATACGGGCAACGCCAATACAACATGTAGAATGGCGAGATCTGATCCGGAACCATGTTTTCTACACCTTTTGTTACAACACAGCTAAGTCATAATTTTAAGACATAAAGTGATAAAAAAGGAAAAATTTAACTTTTAAACTTTAACCGGTCATGGCATAATAATGCTAGTTTTCATTTTTTTAAATATGGGAAGTGTAAATTCATTTGTGTAATGTAATAACAAAAATTTTAAAGTCAAATAGACAAATTGAAATGTATTTTAAATAACGTAAAGCAATCTCAAATGGATGTCATGTGCAATGCCATAGATTTTTTTAACCATATAAAGTTCTTATAAATTAAGTATATAAAACAATGTAAAAACATAAAGTAGTGTAACATTTCAAATGTAATTTTGTTTTGTATTTCATATTTCTCTTTTTTGTGCAGTAAAATTTGATTTATTTAAATTAATATTTGTTGTTTAAATTATTTATTGAATCATTCTTATGTTCAATTAAACTCTTGACATTGCAGGTCAAATAACTAATTGTGTAAGAAAACTACTGCAATATTTAATATCATAATTCATTAAGAATTATACCAATTATCCAACACGTTACAGAGTAGAGGGTTAGCTTCGTAAAAGGAACAAATGTTTTGAAACATGTTAGCAAGTAAGAAATTACGTAAATGTGCACACAAGTTCCATCAGCTACACTTGTGAAGAGCATCTATTCCACATAGGTTAGTGTTTTTAGTTAATCCCATTATTCCAACTTTGTGCTTAAACTCTTTGTTAGATTATAACCTTGAAGCAACTCACAGATTTGCCCCCTTTTAAATTTATCGTGTTGTCTACTGGAAATGTATTATTTTCTGTCTTTGTGTCAAACTTAAGGGTTGAATGCCACAACTACACTTGATGGAATGGACACAAGAAAACCTCAGGCTGGAATTGGTGGGAAGGGATTAGATGTCAGATGTATTGTCTTCTGTTCAATGAAACAGACTTGCAGTACACGTGTTGAAGCATATACCTATACCGTTTTAGTACTGACATTGCGAATATTATTTCTCTTACCCCTTACATAAAAAAACTAGATTATTATTTTTTTTTTTTTAGTTAAACAACACAAACTTTGAAGTATTATTTGCTTCCTTAGATTTAATTTCAGATAAATTCTTCACTTAACCTCAATCCATTTTTCAGTGTATAGGTTAGTTTTTGATTGACTGTTATTGGCTAAATCTAATAAAAGATATTTGCTTCTGAAGAGAAAAGTAAAATGTCGTAAATTTGGTATTTTGTTAAACCTTCACTGCGAGCGTGAGCGGATTTTTTTCCCACTTCACACTTTTTTGATCGCCATTAGAACGTTATGAGTGAAATCAGAAAAAGGGGCACTGGTATTCCTCAACTGGTTATCAAATCACCAAGAGGCACCAGTAGTGCTTTCTTTGGGCGTGAATTTTCCATGTGATTCTGTCAGCAAGTGAACAGTCTGTGAATTGAGTGTTGATGCAGAAGCTTTCCGCCACGCGCGAAACATGTAAGTACATTTTTTCTTATTCTTCCAATTTGTATTTGGTTTATTATTCTATGAATATTCATCCTATCTTTTCGGTCAGCAAAACGTTTTTACAACCCACGCTCAACAATTTTTTTTTATGTTTCAAGATGCAATGCATAAGAGGAGGAGTGGGAAGGGGCAGCCACTAGAAAACATTGGTTGTGGCTAGCCAATCTGTCTCCCAGGTTTCGTCAATTTTAATTTAATTTTCATATATACCTGTACACATTTACTTATTCTAATTTTAAAAATACTTAACTAAGTGAATACGTAATTGCTTACACGTTTCAAAACATTAGTTCCTTTTATGAAGCTAACCCTCTCCATTCACCAAAATTAGTTTAATCAGTGAATTCAAGATGATTACATCAATCAATTTCATTTACTTAATATCAGCTAAATGGTTATTTTTCTACAAAAATTAGTTGTTTATATTATATTCCTTGGTATCTATCCCTTTTGATATTTTATTGAATTTATTTCAATTCATGATATCTAATTTTCTGTATCCATCATTCTTCTGCTTCAGGAAGGATTATTCTTCATTCTCGAAGTATTATGACAGACGAAATTATACACCTTCTTCAACTGTCGAATGAGGATGGAATTTGTGAATTTGATGGTGAGGAAGAGATAGATATTGAAGAATAGGATCTGTATTTGATGAAGAAGCTAGAGATGACGAACAATCTATCATGTATGAAACTCCAATGGAGCAAGACTTGCACCAAAGAGTAGAGGATGATGACTTCCGATTTTATGTAGGTAAGGATTCTGAAACCATATGGAAGAGCACCCCATTAGTCACAGTATCTAAGGTGCCTTGTAAAAACCTTATTAAAAAATTCTCTGGTTCTGGGCCTCCAGCTAGTAGTGTGTCAACTCCAATTGAAGCTTTTCATAAAATTATTACTGTTGAAATGATTGATGAAATTGTGAAATATACGAACATTTACATTGCTCTAGACCTGGTAAATGCGAGGAATAGGCCAAGGAAGAAGGGACAGCAACATCAGGGTGGAAGAGATTTTAAAGAAACTTCACGAACTGAAATTATGGGTGTTTTAGGTTCAATTTCTGTGAAAAAAATTATCATACTGATATTCTAGAATTATGGGCAAATGATGGCTCTGGAATTATCTACGATCATGTTTTAGCAGTAGACGTTTTTATTTTGTAATGCGATGTTTGAGATTTGATGACGTGCGTTCAAGGAAGCTTAGAGAAGAAAATGATAAGTTAGCAGTAATTCGTGAATTCCACACCAAGTTCGTCAAAAACTGCCAAGTAAATTGTACCTTCAGCGAATTGATGAAATGTTAGTGCCATTTCGTGGGAGATGGGGCTCAATACAATATATGCCACAAAAATCCGCAAAATACGGAATGAAGATTTATGCCCTCTGCGACAGCAAGTGACTTCAAACAAGCCAACGGACTTAGTGAAAAGATTGGGGGTTCCCATTAAAAAATCAAATAGAGATCTCACCTCAGACAACTATTACAGTTCCTACCCTTTAGCTAATTATCTATTAGAAGAAGGATTCACATTCTTAGGCACTTTGAGAAAAAATTAAAAAGAAATGCCCCCTGAATTTTTCATGAATATCTCTCGCAAAGTTGGTTCTTCATTGTTTGGCTTCCAGCCCAATGCCACTCTTTTGAGTACTGTGACAAAAAATAAAAAACTGTAATTCTGTTATCAACGATGCATGACACCGATGAAATAGATCAGCAGACTAATAAAGCAATTATGAATGTCGATTACAAAAGTACTAAAGGCGAAGTTGTTACGGTAGATCAAATGTGCTCCACTTATTCAGTGTCCTGCAAATCTAAAAGATGGCCCCTAACAGTATTTTTTCGTGAGGTTGATATAGCTAGGATAAATTCGTACAAAATATTTCAACACAATAACCCTGAAATTGAATGCTCTCAAGAAACATATCTCAAAGATTTGGCTCTTAACTTGATGAAATCACATTTACAAGTGAGCGCAAATATGTGGCGATTGCTCAAGGATATTTAGGGGTTCCTATTCAAGTAACAGCAGAATGCACCAAATAGACAAGTTGTGAGGTCAGTTCAAAGACAACTGTGCTACTTATGCCCATCTCACAAAAACTCTAAGACAAAGGTATTCTGCGGCAAGTGCCAAAAATTAGTCAGTCGAAGTCACAGCCAGCACAATATCACCTGCCAGACATGTCAAGAAGAGAACAACTTCGATGAAGACAACTACTGAAGTGAATGATGTACAAGTATCTCCAAGGCAACTACTTTGATTGTATTTAAACATTTGGTTTTGTCATTTTCAAATTTGTTGTCCCTATGTGAACACATTTTTCTTTCTTAAGATTGTATACCTTGGAACCAGTTTTTTTTTTTTTTTTTTTGGAAGCGCCATTGATTATTTGCAATTTTAGCATAATTATTTTGTGAAAGTCTGATATTTATAACAAGTTTCCATTTTAAAATTCTATTAAAACCTTCATAATTTGTTGGATACCAACAAAGTACAATATACAAGTACAATATATTAGAACACCAACCTTCTTGTATTTTTTACTTGAAGAGATAAAATACTTACAGCTTCCAAGACTTCTTCCATTTTGGACCAAGCAGGCAGCTGTCTCCGATTGGCCAAAAATGATTTATACTTAGGATTGTCTTGTTTATTATAAAACTGTTTACATAACTCACTGTCTTCTCTAAACAATAAAAAAACATAATATATAAGCTTTGTGTTAAATAGAGAACTGTTTTTATTTTTAAAAAAGGAATTAAAATATCAGAAATTTATACATATTGGTCACTTCATGAATGACTGCTGGTTGTCCATTCCTTTTTTTCCCATGAATCATTTTGTAATAAAAATAATTTTGACGACATGAGCACTTGTAAATAGTTTGGCTTGTAAATGTATATTTTTCTTTAAGTTTTATATTTGCTACAATAAAAATATTGGGGAAAAAACTAATACCACAGAAAAAAAACTAATATTACAAGTTACCTAAGATTAAACCCTTATCCACATTTCAATGAACATATCATCACCATCAGTTGGTCTTATTACAAAATTACAATAATTTACAAACTAAACTGACATCAACTGTTCTCTGCAGTCGGTATATATAGGCATGAGGTAAGCTCTGCCCTCAACCAACTGTGATGGCCAACCAATGTTTGTTGGTCGAGGACGGAGCTTATCTATCTCATAACTATATATAGCGACCACAGAGAACAATTGGTGTCAGTCTAGTTTGTAAATTATTGTATACTATATTGTAACAAGACCCTTTGACGATGACAACATAGAATGTCGACGTTGATGTCTCTGAATTTTGAGTGTTTACATAATATTGATAATAAGATATGGCTCTGTACCAGTTAAAAAGCTCAAAACACTTTTAAAGCACTACAAAGATATAAAATATAACACGGCCGTTAAACTTAGAGAGATTACATACGAAGTTATTAGCAGTATATTAAACAATAACTGTACATCTCAGTTATATTCATCTATAACTTCCAATGGATATCAAAAAATAGATACTTTGGTTAAAAAAAGCACCTAAAACAATAATATTAAATTGATTTTACAATTAAAACATACCTTATGGTTTTATTAATTGCTACGGTAGATTTGATCTCTGATTTTATTTCTTTAGAGATGGTTTTCTTCTCTACTTCATTACTATCTATAATAATTTCTTCAGCACCTGTTTTAAAAAGGCTTTTTGAAGGATCTCTGATAAAACTAGCATGGCCATGTAGTTGTACTATGGCTAAGACTTCTTCACACTGCGTTTTAAGAAAATCAATTAAGCTGAACAAGCAAGGAGTTTCATCTTCAGCAGATGTTTTGGCTAGATTTTGTAAATGAGCAGTTAGCCGTAGTCGAGCACTATTTGGCATTGGGCATCTCAAAGGATATATTGACACCAAAGGCGCTTCTTTAGGATACATACAGCCTGAAATGTATTACTTTTAAAAGATATAACAAAACTAATGCACAAAAATATTTGTAATTACAGTAGAGTCTCGATAATCCCAGTCCCGATTTTCCAAGCCTGTTTTAGTTTGGGCCTATTTTATCTATTTGAAAAAAAATTATGAATTGGGATTCCAAGAAATGTTTATAGCCATACAGTATGCAAAGGAAATGAGTTGGGCTTCCAAGAAATATTTATATCAATAGGGTATGCAAAGGGAATGAGACAGGCTTCCAAGAAATGTTTATATCACTACGGTATTCCTTAAAACCTTTATACCAAAACAATATGCAAGGAAAATGAATCTGGCTTCCAAGAAATGTCCATATCAATACGGTATGTAAAGAAAATGAGTCAGGGCTTCCAAGAAATGTCCATATCAATACAGTATGAAAAGAAATTAGTTAGGCTTCCAAGAAATGTTCATATAAGGTTTAATAACTTATTTTGTGCATTCTTAATTATAGTATGTACTATATTAGGGCATATTAAAAGTCCTATTTTTTCGAATACACAAGAACATATTTCCGTGTAATCAAAGTTTTCGGTAATCCCGTCTCAGTCCCATCTACCTTGAATTATCGAGACTCTATTGTATATATATTATTGTAAACCTAAATCTATATTTAATAACAAATATAAACTACATAACGCAGATAATTAGCTGAAAATAAATTTTAATCAGTATGTAACTGTTCTTTAAATAGCAATTAATCAAATGCCAACAGCTTATTCCTATAGAAATATAGATTACAGACGATTTGTTTGAATAGGGTAAGATATGTTGGGATATGGCCATACATTTTTAATACACATAATGTTACTGGAAAGAAAAAATGAAGGACCATAGGCTTAATAAACATTTATTTATGCTATCTATTGAAGAACTCGTCACAGAGTAACCCTATGAGTATGTCCATCTGTTCTTTTCTTTAACATTACTCATTAAATTTATATAAACAAAATATCATCACACTTATATAATAATAAGCTAAGCTATATGGATTCTCAGCTTACTTCTTGTATCATTGCTGCATGAACATTACTTGAAATAAACAAATATAAAACACCATTAAACACCCTTAAATACTAAAACTACACTAAATAACAGTAAAAATGTGTGGGTCATTTTGGAAAATAAATAAACAATTATGAATCAATTTCTTTTCTAGAAGTAATTTGTGGAACACTTTGAAAAAAATGAAATAAAATAGTTTTGACAAAGCAATGCTCAAATTGCTTTCTGAACTAAGAGCAAGAATTCTGACAATTAAAAAGTGTGTGTGGGAAAAAGAGTTGATTCTTTTTTTAAAGCTATGAGTATTAAGAATTGTATGGTGTTCAAGGTAAGTTCAACAGGTTTAAAAAATGATTTGAAATCTGAAAATATAGGTTTAATTTCAATTGTACTAACAGAGAGAGTGAGTTGGTAGGGAAATTTGTGATAACTTATATGAGATTCTAAAGGTTATATATAAAATAGCATTTAAGAATTATAGTTTATTTTGTTGTTGTGTGTAATTTCAAGTGGTTTTATACATTTTTTATCTTAACAAACATTTTTTGCTTAATTTGTTCCAGTTGCTTTTAGATCTCGCTTGCAAAATTACAAAACAATTTCTTCAAATTAAGGTTAATAGGCAATTTTAGTTACTTCTAGTTTAGACATAATGTGACACCTATTCACAAGCATATTGGGTACATTTACATTTTGATACAAATAAATTTAATTGTAATGTATGACCACAATTGTTTATATGCTTTGTATGTATGTTGAAGAATATATTTTTTTTGAACCTGCTAAATGCTATTTTTAAGGTTTTGTGAAATCATATACCAATCAAATTTATGTAGGAAATAACTGGTGATGCAGAAGGTTGGGAAATGATGAATATCTATCACAATAAAACACTTGAACCTATAATTACATGTGCCACTTGCCTATAGCATCGCTTACTTTCTTTGATTAATGAAAATTACTGTTTCAGGAGATGTATCCCATTGTCAACTCAAAGTGTAACTTTATGTCAAGTCAGACAACCATTATCTTGATCAAGAGTCTTGATTATCCATGATAATAATAGGTAGAAAAGTTAGAATCATTGTTAATTTTAAAATACATGTGTGCAATTTTAACTCAATGCCAATGGTTAGATAACAGCATTATTTAGCTAGATTAATGTTGAATAAACTTGGTTAGATTACATCTTCCTGTTGGCTGTCCAACCAAGTTCTGGTTGGCTGTCTTTATATCTTCAGAACTGTAATTGCCACAATTCCATGATGTTGGTTATCTCTGTCAGGACTATAACTAAAATTAAATCTAATTTCCTAATGAAGTTTATTCCTGTAAGTCCTTATAAATCAAATTATTAATCTAGCTCTTTTTGTTATGATTGCATTACATAACAATTATCAAAATTGGTTGATATAAAAAAATAAAATTCTCATAAAAAACAACACTTTCAATATAAAATACTGTAAATATGAAACCAAAGATACAATTGTAAGAAAAATATTTACTTTTTGTTTACTATTTACTTTATTTAATTTTCATTTTACTATTTACTTCTTGCAAAAATATTTATAACAATAAATAAATATAACTATTTGTAATTATGAGTTTTCTTTAATGATAACCAATGTATCTCATGGTTCCCTTTAGAATTAGTCGAATAGTTAATGACACATTGGCAAATTATTTTGAAATAATTTCTGCTTCAGATATCAACATAAATCTTATACTCTAATGTTACTTCATAAGTAGCCACTGTTATAAAATAAAACATAAAGATTAATAATCCTAGAATTTATAACCAAATTACCTGTTGGAAACCTAATTTCTAACTCAAATTTAGTTCTTTGTTCTTCGTATTCTAAATCTACATAAATTGGTTTTGCTATGGTTGTTGTTGGTATATCATGCGAATATTTACACTGTATTCCGTATCTACAAATTCCTTTAGAAAAATATTTACAAATTTCTTTAGTTCTTTTAATTGCACTTTTTTTATTAGCATTTTCTACTGTAGTCAATTTAGAATAGATATCTGCCAAATAGGGTAAATCTAAATGCACAACCCATAATTGATTTGCTATTCGTTCTTCACATATATCATTGTCATAAATCGATCGAACTGCTTCCAATTCTTGCTGCCTTTCTTCTAAAATGGTTTCAGATACTACAGTCGCTGCATTGGGAAGCTCTAAAGAGAAATAACTGGACATCAAGATTTCATAAGCCGCTCCAACATCCAATGTATGCTGCAGTGCTTCTTCACAATGACATGTATAAAATCCATATCTGCAACAAAAGTTTAAAACATGAAACAACAAAAGGATAATGGTGGTAAATTTTATCTATAGAAGACCAGTTGATTGTTTGTGAAACTAAATCCAAACAAACTATATAAAACAAATAAAAATATACACAAAATTTACAAATTAATCATTTATTGACTCATACACGTTTCAATGACAAAGTCATCATCATCAGTGAGTGTTACTACTACAAACTTACAACCAGTTATTTGTTTTAACATAACCTCACAAGCTAAGCTCAAAAAATAGTTGTAAAATTACATAAAAATCAGCAAAATTTTTAATTTAGATTAACAATGTTTTCTGTAAGGTAATAAATATATTATGTCGAAACATTTTACGTTTATGTTGAAACACCATGAACGTAAAATTTTATTTTTCTAAATAAGTTACAAGAGAAAACATTTTTTATTGCCTTGGGAAATCATAATCTGTCCCTTCAGAGGAAATATTTTGTCTCTGAATATTGAGACAAAAAACAGTGAATTAAAAAAATTCTTTAATTATATGTTCATGAAAGTTTTGATATCACTAAAATTAAATGTAAAAGTTTTGCTGAACATCAGGACCAATAAAATCCACAAGATAATAAATATTGTACAATGTTACCATTAATTAGAAATATTTACTTGGTGCAAGAAAGTGATATTCACTGGCCTGGTGTTATCTATCAATATCATATATGCACTTTTTGAAAGATCAAATCTGGTACAAATGTCCTATCAAACGACCTATAAAAACTCCATCTTTGGTATACAACAAATATTATGAATTAACATATAATTAACATTTGTAACGTTTTTTTGTTTTACCGCCTAAATATTCTAATTCGATAGGATATTTCTAATTGTCGCAGCGATAGTGACAGCTGAATGATAGTAAAACAGCTGTGGGGGCAAAGTTTGCCATTTCCGGTATAGTTTTAAAATGAAATAAGAGAGTCTTCGATAGAGACTGAGATAAGCAAGTCGAGAGTAAACACTTCTTCCTGATACTGGTCATTGATACTGGTGTTTTCATTATGGTCTTTGAGAGAATTATTCAAAATTTAAGTTTAATTTTGGAGTGAAATTAGTTAGTGTATAACAGCAGAGATTGACAGTAGAACTGAACCTCAGCAAGTAGACTGTATATTGTAATTTAACTGAAAGCCCTAAGAGTAGGTCTTAGAGCAAAATAATGTACTGAATCAAGTTCCATTGAATATACGAGGTCTGTTCAAAAAAGTACGCGGACTGAGGTCATAAAAAAAGTACTTTATTTGGAAGTTACACTTCTGGGTCCTTCAAAGTACTCTTCTCCCCAACGCACACACTTATCCCAACGGTGTTTCCACTTGTTAAAACAGTCCTGGTACGCTTCTTTTGTGATGGCGTTCAGCTCCTTCATCGCATTTGCCTTAATCTCCGAAATCATTTCAAATCTTCTTCCTTTGAGGGGTTTTTTGAGTTTTGGGAATAAGAAAAAGTCACAAGGAGCAAGGTCAGGTGAGTAGTGGGGGGGGGGGGTTAGAAAGAACAGTGATCGAGTGTTTGGCCAAAAACTCATGAGTTCTGAGTGCTGAGTTAGCTGGAGCGTTGTCGTGATGGAAAAACCAGTTATCACTTCTCCACAGTCCTGGCCTTTTGCGTCGGACGGCGTCCCTCAAACGTTTCAGTACTTCAATGTAGGTAATCTGGTTGACTGTAGAGCCTTCAGGGAGGTACTCATAGTGAACAACAGCCTTAGCATACAAAAAAAATGTCAGCATCACCTTGACATTTGACCGAACTTGGCGAGCTCTTTGGGTCTTGGGGACGTTTGACTCACCCATTGGGATGATTGGACCTTCGTTTCAATGTCGTAACCATACACCTATGATTCATCACCGGATATAATTCTTGACAAAAAGTTCTCATCTTCATTTGAACGATCAAGCAGTTCCCGACAAACCCGGACGCAATTGACGTTTTGGTCATCGGTCATAAGGCGTGGCACAAATTCCGCAGCGACGCGGTGCATCTTCAATTTTTCGGTCAAAATCTCATAACAAGATCCAACTGTTATCCCACACTCTTCGGAAAGCTCCCTAATGGTCAGACGTCGATTTTCGCGCACCAGGGTGTTGATTTTGTCAACGTGTGGGTCGTCAGTTGACGTTGAAGGACGCTCATTGTCATCAATCGACTGTCGGCCAGCCTTGAAACGTTCATGCCACTTGAAACATGCAGTACGCTTCATGGCAACATCGCCGTAGGCCGTGTTAAGCATGGCAAATGTTTCTGTTGCAGATTTCCCTAGTTTTACAGAAAATTTCACAGTAATTCGTTGCTGCTTCAGGCTGTCTATTTTAAAATCCGACAAACGAAAAAAACACTCTTTACTAAACTGCGTGTAACTCATCAACAAATGTTGATATCTGCGACTGAAATACCGCGTTTTAATCAGCTGATTTATACACACCTAGAGACACCAAGCGGATTCTCCTGAAACTAACTTGAGCCGCGTAATTCAAACAGTCCACGTATTATTTGAACAGACCTCGTATAGGTGTTCCATACATATGTTCCGGTTTAGTATAGCTGTTTATTCGAAAGCTGGCGTGTAACCTTGAAGGAGGGAAGGTTAAAGGAAGCAAAATACTGTTCCACATTCACGTTCTGTGACTAGACTCAGGGCCTGTTGACTATGACACATTTTTAAACAGTTGACAACTATACTGTGTGAAAATAGTTCGTATTTTCTCTATTGTAAAGTGTGTTAGTGTATAGAGATAGTTATTATAGTAAATTCAGATTATTTTTTATTTTTAATTGTTTTTCTGATAGTGTTTATAGACAGCCAATTAATATATTACATGTATAAGTTTTGACTTAGTATAGAATCATGTTGCTTCGTACAACACTACATTTAAAATATCTGATGTTCAACAAGTATATGAAGACAAATTTTCTTCAATAACTTCAGAATACTGGAAGGCAAAATGTAAGCACATTAGAAGGACAGAAGATGGGTATATCGCAAAGGAGCCAGCTATTTATAACATCACAGAGAGTCTTATCATTCGTATGAAAGGCGACAGTGAAGACAACGAAGAATCAGGCTAGGATTTAAACGGCATATCTGGGGTTGAGGAATTATAAAATCAATTGCAGCCTTAGTGATACGATAAAGGGAGAAACTCATTTATTGCACTTTGTAGATATAGTAGGAAAGTGTAATATATTGAGATTTAATATGAAGCAATGAGTAATATAATATGAGGTAGAGTATTTATAGTACAACAATGTATATTTGACAAGGCCAAAGGCCACTATAAATATTATTTAATTTGATTTGCCATATTAACCAGATCATTCATATAAAAGTGAATAGGCACATACAAGTTTATAAAATTTTGTTTGGCAGTTTTCTAAACGACTGCAACTCCTGCAATATTTTGATGCCTTTAATGCAACATACACTCAAAAAAAACAATGTTTTTGAACAGGGCTTTATAGGTTTCCTACCGATCGATTGCCCGCCAGCTTACGTGTGACCAGCTTTACGTGACTAAATGAGAGTATAGTAGAGAGAACATACATATTCTCACTTTGAGCCCTATTTATTATTGCTTAAAATTCTTGTCATATCCAAAGTTTTATTGCATTAGATATAATCTTTAAAATACAAAAATTAGGGTTACACAAATACTACATAAAATACACATTAATCTTACATTGCCTGTTGTTTGAAACTATAACCAATACAGATAAAGAATGGGAATTGGTTTAGTCTACTCAATAAAAACATAAAGGAGTAGGTTTGCCAGACTTACATGAATTGAATATCCAGTAAAGACATGATCATTTTTTGATGAAGCACAATAAGACCCAAGAAAGACATAAAGAAGAAAAAAGTAAAAAATGTGATGACAAATAGAAAAGCAAGAAATTAAAAAAAATTCTTTATTTGGGAATTTTAAAAAAACTTGTTTAAAATTCATGTTGTTGATTTAGTATTAAAGTAATAAAATTAAAATTATTCAGTACTATCATTTTGCAGTATTAATGGAGTATTAAAAACCTGTGTTTATGTTTAACTAAGTTATGTACTAATTTTTCAAAATTTAATAACTCAGTGGTAATGTTAAATTATGAAAGTATGAATTTAACCCCTTGATTAACAACATGTGCCTGGCCTAATATGGCCCTTGGGAGCAACATATTCTTGAAACATTTTAAAATTTTTTCTATTTTTTTTCTTTATTTTTCTCTAATTTTTTAAATTATAGTAATATTTGTTGATATTTTTTTTATTCACTAATTTTCTCATGTTTGCCCAACCTTTCCTTACGTTTACTGACAATTTCCTTGCTAAAAATGATCAATTAAATCTTTTTTTGTAAAAAACCGCACACATTTTAAAACGATCTGTAAATACGTGGGAAAAACCATAGACTTTAGACACATAAAAATGTCTTCAGTATTCTATCGCCTATTCATTGTAAAATACCACACAAAACTTCTAAACGATCCTTAAATATGTGGGAAAACTGATAGACTTTGGACACAAAAGAATGGTGACTATATATTCTGTGTAGTATTTACTGTCTAGATAGTTGCAAATATTTATTCTCGAATACAGCTCAATACACAGGAAAAAGAAATGTATGACAATGCTAATCTGAGAGAAATAGTAGAATGTACATATACGGGAATGCTTCTGCTGGCTTTAGCGCGATCTCGCATACTGGTACGTGAATGCTAATCAAAGGGTTAATAAAAATATATGTAAATTAATTAATATTCACAAACCTACCTTTCTAATTTGCTTATGGCAAACATGTTGACTTTTTCGTTTGATGAGAGTACTTTTTTCTTTTTTGTTGAGTAGTCTACACCTCCTTCTATAACTAAATGACCGCGATCAACCCAGTACTGACCATTTAAATTGGTTCCTTTATCCTTATAAGAAGACCGTTCTTTGGCTTCAAATTCCTAAAAAATATTAAATATGTATTTTTTCTGATTGTAGAAAATACTTATATTTCCTTTAGGGATACCTTAAGCAATCTAAGAGTAACTAGGCTATCAGGCTACAGTAGTGGGTTAGCTTCCTCAATGAAACTACTGTTTCAAAACGTGTCAGCAAGTAAGTTAATAGTTATCTCTTATTACAAAAATATAGGTAAAAATATTCCAAAACCACAAAAATTAATAAAAAAAACTAAAATAAGTTACCTACGATTAAATCCTATGTACATTTCGATGACAAAGTCATCATCATCAGAGGTTCCTATTACAAAAATACAATCTAGAATACAAAGAAATTAACAAACTAGACCCTAGAGAGTATATATTTTTGTAATATATTGTACCACTGTGCTCTTGATATTGTAAGTTATCTCTTAGTTACTCAAGTAATTACTTATGATTTAATCAGTGACTTCAAGATGATTACAGCAACCAACTAATCAAGTATTAAGTTATTAAAGCTTTTGGTCTTACGGTAAGAATGCTTAATGTGAAACGTTCTGTTCTAGTGCTCTTGTTTAAAGTTAGAAATTTTAAAACAATGTTTGTTCAAAATTAATTTTTAATTTTTCTAAAACCTTACTGCACAAGTTTATATACTTGATACACCTTTTACTTTGACATCATGCACAATGTTAACTGTCTTCCAAACAGCCTCTTGACCAGAATATCAACTGATTTTCAGAATATAAATACAATCATAAAGCACAACTAAACTTTTGTTTATAAACTAAGCTTTTTTAATAATATAACTAAACCTAAAGCTGGTTTAGTACACAATTTAAACACTTATAATTTAAAGTTAGTTAAATAAATTAGAATATCTAATTTTTAAAGCTATTACTAAAATTAAAATTTTTAATTGATCAAAATAACTGTAGTGAATGACAATTAATTTCTATAACACAACAAAATGTAATTGATATCACAACACATTTGAAGTTTTTCAAACATAATAAATAAGTTTTATACAAAGAAATTTTTTAAATGTATGAATTCAAATTCTATTTAATATTATTATAATGGATCGAAAATAAAATTCCAAAATAAAATCTTTATAATTTATTGAGTTGTATATCAGACTTACAAATTAAACACTTCCACAGTAAATTTTAATATGATTGTAATTCAAGGATCTGTGAGGAGTCACAGATACCTTGACCATATCAAAAAAGGAGGTCATTTTTAAAAGCAAACTGGTTTGCCTCTCATTAGACGTTTGAACAATGTCCTATTTCTTAATTTTTTAACAGGCGAAACTGCACCTCCTGCACAGGCAGTAATCGCCTTGTTAATAAGGAAAGGTGAAACTTTTGTAAAATCTTTCTCCTCTTCAGCACTTGAAAACGTTAAATACTTTAACAATGTCAATGCCGGTGTAGTTGCCACCATTAACTTCTTACTCACATCTACATTACTAGGCTCATCAGGTGAATCCTGACGTGACCTCTTTAAACTCGATACATTGGACGGGTTAGTGAAATCCATAAATTGTATAAAGCCAGCCATCGTGTCAGATCTTACGGCCGAGACTATAGGAACGGGTACACCATCGGATCACATAAAGATCATTTCCAATCCCCAGAACTCTGGGACCTATAGCTTTCCTCCTTAGATCGACTGGATGGGCATCAGTCGAGCACTTGTAATACTGTGCACAGGCTCCGACACCAGTGCACCGCAGACACTCCCTGACCAAGGGCCGAAGCGGCTGGCAGACCATTAACCGCGCTTACATCCCAGACCACAGTTTGTCAAGCTCTGGCCTTTTCAGCACTTAACGCACAACGGTTCTGACCAGTCAAAATTATCTACAGAGAAGATGTGAGTGTTAATATGTGAAGAATGTGTTGTGAATGTGGTGTTTGTAGAAAGTGTAATAAAGTGTATAACAGTGAAGTAAGTGTTGTATATGTAGCACTAGGGTACTGCGAGGGACGCCAAACCCCTCTCAGTAGGTGCGGCTAGTCTGCACCTACCCTGTGGGTTGTTAGCTAAGGTATTAATGGTTAAATCATCTGTACCATGGATAGTATTCATATCAGCACACATACAAAATTAATAATTATGAAAAACATTGATGATTGATTTGTGGATACAGGGTTTTTATGCATATTTGTTCACATTTGAAACAGGTACAAGGTGATTGCTGGGGCAATATGTTGAAACTTTTTTTTTGAGAGAGTATGATTACCCAGAAAGATCAGCAATTCCTTTTATAAAATAATGATTAAAAGCTGCTGTGGAGGCTTCCTTTCTTCTGGCTAAATATGGACCACCAATGAGAAAAGTGTGAGGGGAGCGTTGAAGCCTCATAAAAGTAGCTCAACCCTTTACACCCGAATACTTATTAAATTTAAAAAACCCAGTTTGAATTCTTCTTTAATAATAGTAGACTAACAATAAGCCATTACTACTGACAAAAAAAACCACAACTTCACACTTTCAAGACAAAAAACAATACATTCAACTTCATATACAGTAGAGTCTCGATTTTTTGAGCTTCCGTTTAATTCGAGCCTGGCTTTGAGTCGGCTAAGCCAATTGATCAGCTAAGCTGCCAGCATTTAAAAAGATTTACATGTCAGCATTGGCGGTTTCATATAAGAACTTAAGTGCTGATTGGATGGATAGAGAACTATTCAAAGAGTGGTTTTTTAATGAGTTTGTGCCAAAAACTGAAAAGTTTTTAAAAGCAAAGAAATTGCCTTGGAAGCTATTTTACTGTTAGACAAAGCACCGTATCATCTTGATAAAGATCAATTGTGGTCCTATGATATCCGTGCTTTATATCTTTTCGCAAATGTTACAAGCCAAATCCATCCGATAGATCAGTTTGTTCTGGATTCTATGAAAAAAATAAAATACACATTACCTTTTGGAAGCGACTCTTTTGGAAGCGACTAAGGGAGAAATCAGCATTGTAGGCTTTCTTTAAAAAAATTAAAGGTAAGGGAGTTATGTACTGGACAGCCGAATCATGGAACAAAATAAAAGAAGAAACATCAAGTAAGTCATGGAATAAAATCCTGCGTCGTAATGAAAATGTTGATTATCTTATTAATACAAAAGAAGAAACAGATTTGACATTTCTTATCCAGAAACTTCAGGTTGTTAAAACCCCAATGTGAACAATTTGATATAACATATGTTACGATTACTGAAATGGTTAAAAAAAATACTGAAGGCAGTGATGACGAGAATAGAGATGAAGGTTCGACCAAGACAGTATATCAATGAAAATTAGTGAAGGAATGACCACCTTAGAAACTGCACTACACTATATTGAACAACGGACAGGCACCACACCAAAACAGATGTGGTTCTGCTGATGTCTACACGACACCGTAGGGTAAAAACAATATGATAAACAATCCCATAAGACATAACAATATTTTCCAAAAATTGTAGCTACTGTGATGAAAAATGTTTTCCAATGCCATATTAATTTATGTAAGTACTGCAATCAATGTACTGTAAACGTATTTTATGGATTCCTAATTATAGTATTAGGGTTCATTAGAACTCATGTTTTTTCTAATGTACAGGAGGAACGTATTTCCGCCCAATCTGAGTTTTTGGTAATAAGAGGGGGTCTCGGTCCCATCTAGCTCTATTGTGATTAGCTAAATATGTTATTGACAACAATAAATTACTTACCTCTCCATAAATGTATTTCAAAGTTTCCTTGATTTGGTTTATAGCTGTATCAGAGATCATTAAATTTCTCATTTCTACTTTTAACTTCAATGGTTTTTCAGAACTTTGCCTAAAAAAAAAGTAAATTATAGTTTTTAGTTATATACAAATAAACAGATAATGTTATATTTTCAGATTTGACACGATAAGGAGAAAAACGTATAAATAATGTAATAAGATTGACAAATGTAGCGCCAAAATGTTGTAAGGAATTTGGGTCAAGCCGAAGTTCAGAGTCATGTCAATCCACATGATTATAGATTTTATTATATGTATGTTATTAGACATATGTAATGAACCAAAATATTAAAACAACTTGATAAATTAAAAAATCTGAGGATTGTTAGGGGTGTGATGGCGACAAATAAATTCCTAAAATGATCATGGATATTAGCCTAACATATCTTTTAATTTGGTAAACAATATACTTCTCAACAAAAAAAAATTAATGCATACATACTATGTTTAAATATATATTCAAATTTACAAATATTATAATTAAGTTGATTATAGTTAATGTTTATATAATAGGAACACTAAGAATATAATTAGAAAATTATAGACAGTATGGGCAATTTTTTAAAACTTAATTTATACTAGTATACAAAATTTATTTTAATAACTTTCATTGTGTTATTGCTAAAAGAATAATAATAATAATTATTATTATTATTATGTAATAAATTCAGTATTGAAAAAAAATTAAATATGATTTGAAAAATCAATTTAAACAATATTAAAAAAAAAATTTTAAGTAAATTCCTACTAAGGCCAAGAAAGAAAAATTTTATCATTGTTTGCTTATTTCCAGTTTGTTTATTTTATTTGTATTTAACCTAACAGCACTATTTATATTTTGTGGTAACCATGACAACAGTTTAAAGTTGTACAAGAAGGTTTCAACTACAACCAGATGGGGGAAAAAATTTGATACGTCTTTGAGAAATTAATTTCTTGGTATTGGAAAGTTGCTGCAGAGCGAAAGGGAGCTAGACTTTGAACATGAAGATTTATAGTTCGAATCCTGATAGTCTCCCACGAAAATTTTATTTTAATTACTTTTTATTATACAATTAGTATAAATATGTATATGCATATGACATATGTGTTTATGTGTAATCATATATAACAACCGCAATATTCATACTAAATACGTTCTTTTTTCTGGTGTCGTTCTTTAGTTTCCTATTGATAGTCCATGTCTACGACGTAGATCTTGTAATTGTGTTTCGCGCTACTCTTGCATTTCGTTTTTTATTAGTAATGGTTGTCTACGTCATAGATCTATTAATCCTAATTCGTGTTATTCTTGAACTTCATTTTGAATAATAGTGCACATCTTTGGTGATAATCTAATCCTGCATTTTAGATGAATCCTGTAATCTTTTATTTTAATTGTCAAAGTGTAGGCGCTTAGCTTCTTCTGTTTCTTTTGCAAACCTTTCCTGGGTTGTTGTATTTTTTTCTAATCGTCGCTTGCACTGTATCGTAGTTTCTTTTCACAATGTTTATTTCCAGTTGCTTTGTTTATCTTATTTGTTTTATTCATTTTTAACCCTACAGTACTTTTTATGATATTTTGTTGTAACCATGGTAACAGTTTAAGGTTGTACAAAGGAGGTTTTGACAACAACCAGATAGGGGAAAAAAATTCATATACATCTTTGAGAAACTCATTTCTAGGTAATGGAAGGTTGGAAAACCCTTCAATAACAACATTACACTGTAATACATATTTATTACTGGTTATGTACATACTTATCTTTAGGAGATTCATGTCCTTTACTGAGTATTGATAACACACAGTCTTCTTGATTTTTAACCTTTGAGTTGAGATTTCGATCCCATTTTGTGGTTCTTTTTGAAGCCATTATAAATAATACCTGAAAAAATTTACTTAATGAAATTATAAAAATTTAACTTAATAAAATTTAACTTTTTGATAAAATGAAAATAAAAGTAATGAGCTAGTCATAATAATATCAAAAAAATTTTTAAATCAATCCAAAAAAATTAAAATTGTATGTACTTACTTACTGCCTAATAAAAAGTGATACTGCGGACAGGAAAAAAAGAATAATAACACTTTCGGTATTAACTTGGCAAAAAACCCCTACTTACTGATATGTTTTAGCAGACGTGTTTCACACTAGGTCAGCGTAATACTCAATACTGTGAGTCACAGACAAGACTGTTGCTCAGGAGTGTTGTGTTGGTGTGAGTGTGTCGTGTATTGGTGTTCTGTCATGTGTTATTGTTCATAGAGTAGTGGTTAACTATGTGTTCAAATATAGTATTTGATTGTGAGTGTGTTTTCTCATTTAGAATGTGTTGTGGATAGTTTGTGTGGTGTTTGTATATCTCGTAGTTTTCTGTTGTGTTTAGTTTGTTGCTTTTTTTTATGTAGTGTATGATTTTTAGATTGGTGTCTATGTTGGTGTGTGAGTGTAGTGTGTTTTGTGTGTGTATGACGAAATTTGATTTGGGTTGTGTCCTTTTTATATGTTTGTTGTATCTTGTGGTAAACATTCTCCCTGTTTGTTCCAGTAAAAGCTGGGGCAGTTGTTGTGTGTAATCTTATATATTCCTACCCTATTGTATTTATTCTGGTGTATTTTTGAACTTTAACACCTTGTCAAATCTACATTATAATAATATAAATACTATATGACATATTATAATGTCAGTTCCGTATTATGAGATCTGAAGTAATGGCTTCGTCAGTTAATGCTTTATACCGCTTCCATTTCCCCTTTTGAAAGAAGATACAGTCCGATTGTTTAATTTATCCATTTTAAAATGTGCCAACCAATGTATCCCTAGAGGCCAAATAAAAGGCTACAAGCCATATTGGAACAAGACGCATGCTTCATTGAAGAGAGCTCGCAACACAGCCAGAAGGAATGCTGAAGCAAGGGGACAACTCATCGACTGCAACGCTCTGAGACAGAAACAAGCTCTGTTGCAAAACTCATGTTCACACTACGCCCAGGCTAGTCAAATAACAGTTGAAAATTTTGTCAAAAAGCAACTCATTAAAAATCCGCCACCATACTGCCTCGAGGAAAGTCCTAACAAAATATTTAACGACCACTTCTCTCTTGCCGAACTAGATGTGGCTGCCACATCACTCAAGTGCAAAAAAGCTGCTGGCCCAGACGGAATATACACAGAATTCTTTACCAACCTTGGTCAAAATGCAAAGCAGACGCTCCTACAAATAATTAACTTGACTTGGACATCGCACGTTCCGGATCAATGGAGAAAAAGTAACATCGTCCCTCTCTTGAAAAAAGGAAAGCCAGCAGGACAAGTTGAAAGCTATCAACCAATCGCCCTTACGAGTATCACATGTAAACTTGCAGAACGGTTAATCCTACATAGATTGAAAGCCTTTTTGAATAGCCGTCAAATTATCAGCGACGCGCAAGCCGGTTTCCGCCCGAATATGAGCACCGTAGACCAAATAATGAAGTTTGTACAGAACGTTAAGGACGGTTTTAATTCCTGTCAATCAACGCTTGCAGTATTGGTGGATTTCCAAACCGCGTATGACAAAGTATGGAAGAAAATGTTAATTCATAAACTAATAAAATATGGTGTGTCTGGCAACTTACTGAGGTGGATCAAATCCTTCTTATCCCAAAGACATATCCGGGTTTAGTTCAACGGAGCTACCTCAAGGTACCGAATCCAGAGGGACGGGCTGCCACAAGGGGCGGTGCTCAGCTGTGCATTATTCAACGTTACGATCAACGATATCATAGCCACTGTTACAGCAGTGCCATGCTCTCCTTTACGCAGACAACCTCTTTCTATGGGCTACTAGCAGTAAAATTGCCGGGCTTGAGGAAGCACTCAATACCTCATTGATTAAACTTCATCAATGGGCGGAAAAAAATGCAATGACTGTAAGCACTAACAAAACCGTTTTTAGGCTGTTCAGCCTCTCCACTCAAATAAATATCAGACCTGCTCTTCAATACAATGACATCTTTTTGGAAGAAACCCTTACTACCTACCTTGGAATACAACTAAACAAAAAACTATCGTGGAAGCAACATGTTGAAGACGCTGCCTGCAAAGGTTCTAAAAGATCTCGGATTCTGAAGAGACTGACGGCAACCAAGTGGGGTGCAGGTCAAGACGTACTAAGCACTGTATACAAATCATACGTCAGATCTGTTATGGAATACAGAAGTGAAATTTTTGGAACAGCATGCAACAACACCTTATCAAAGCTCGACAAAGTCCAAAATGCTGCCTTGCTAACAATAACAGGAGCAGTCAAATCTACACCTATTAACGCTATGGAATTACAAGCTGAAATTGAACTACTGCAATGCCGAAGAGACAAAAACTGCTTGAAATTCTAGGAAAGAAACAAATGAGCTCACTCCCGCTTTTGGTCTAACTACCGACCTGCTCGCCCCAGATTAAAAACGCAGCAAACACCGATTGTGCATGCACTAGCCCTAGCAGAGAAGTATAACATCAACACAGAAGAACCTCTACTTTCTCAAGTACCCTTTCAAATTCACCCCAAGTTACCTTGCGCTAGCATCAACCTTCTGGGCCTGGACTCGACAAAACGAAACTCTCATATTGCTGAACTTAGGAAAGCCTTTTACCAGGCTATCCATAGTCTGTACTCCCAAAACCATTGGTTGCATATATATACAGACGGATCATCACTACCCCAAAACGGCAAAACCGGTGCAGGCTTCCATTGCTCTCTATTTGAGGGCTCCATCACTGACGGAACTCCCAGTAGCAACTTTGAGTGTGAAGTCGCAGCAGTAAAAGAAGTATGCATCAAACTTATTCAGTTAGAAAACAAAAAAAAATGTAGCCTTCCTGATAGACTCACAACCCACCATAGTTGCTTTATCACAAAACTCACCTACGGATAGCAATCTCACATTACAAACACGAGAGATCCTGAATAAATTAATTACAAACGGCTGGAACATCAAACTGCAATGGGTCCCTGGACATGTGGATGTGGCTGGGAACGAATTCCTAGCCAAAAAGGGAACTACACTGTTACAACCGAAACTGAAAATGCCACTGTCAGCTGCCAAGGCTCTCATTGATTTGTCAGTAAAACACAAAATGAAAGCTGTGTACCAAGAGGCTGCCACCGGAAAAACCTGGAAGAAACTATCAAAATCCGGACTGGACTACTATCCTGACCGCTTCATAGCTGTTCCAGCGATCCGCACCCTCACCGGACATGACCTCCTGCCTGCTCACCTCCACCGTATAGGTATCCTAGACAGCCCCGAGTGCCCTCTGTGCTCCTTCAGTCTTTTTGATGCAGGCCATCTCCAAGCATGCCCTGCTCTGGAACATGTCAGACAACAGGTGGAAGGGCTCAGACCTGAGGAACAACTCTCCATGATTTACTTTTCAGCGTGTCACCAAATGGCAGAAATGCCAAGAGCGGGTGTTGGCTAGTGAGTAAGTATATTATAATGTCTGTGGAATGGTATTTTACTTCCCCTACTCCCCCCCCCCCTATGTTAGCCCTTCAAAGTCGCGTGCCAGCTAAGGTGTGATCAGCTATACTAAAAAAAGTCATTTTTTACAATGCAGCTCCACTCAATAATATGAAAAATGTCACTTGTAGGAGCCACCTTTATCATAAACTACCTCTAGTGTCATTTTACCTAATTTCATTGCTAAGTCTTCCACTTGGTATGATGTATAGAAGAATTCTCCAAATGAACATTCTAGTCACTTTTATTTATCGATTTGAAGGATCATATTTAACCCAAGGAAAGCTGATACCCTCAAAATTGTGTTAACATTTCCAGCAACCACTTGTTTGATTAAACAAACCTTCAGTAGATAGCACCAAGTAAAAACATGGAACCAATCTATCATCACTTATGGAAAGCCAAGTAAGCTTTGTATTTTGAATGTTCATCAGAAGAAGGTAAGAGAACTTCATTGGCTATGTAGTGTATAAATTTGCTGAGACCAAAAATGTTCCTTTTTTTGGCAAGTAATATAAGTGAAATACACAAATTTAACTCTAGTGTTTATCAAAATATAGATCTTTAACAAGATTTATACTTTTAGTTCTTGCCCATTTATTTTTGAACAAAATTTTATGAAACAAAAATATAATCAATACTGATATTTTCCCCCAAAATGTACGTAAATGGGTGTAAGTCCGAGTATCAATGCTGTTTTGGAAAGCTATGCTGTTTTTAATGCCCTTTGTCACTATTTATTTATTTGTTAGTGGTTTTTCTGAAATGTTCTATATAAAAAATTAATATAGAAACAAGATAACAAGTGTTGAAGAGGACTTTCAAAAAAGATTAAATTCAATTACTCCTGCAATTGACTTTTTACTCACAGGCAAACAGCAACAAGCTTTGCAGTAATCAAAATACACATTAACCTTCATGATTTTTGTTGATTTGTGCCCTTTTTTGGTTGTTTTTTTTTGTACAAATCATATAACATGTTTTTGTATAGATACAAGTATTAAATAAAATTGTAATGTACATAATTGTTTAAATTTTTTTATTGTCTTATAGTTACAGAGAATAATATCACTTTCCCCACCAATCACCAGTTTTACCCAAGCACAATAAATACCACATGCTTCGAATTTAAACAACGGTTTTGAAACCTGTCAGCAGATATTACTTGTATAAGTAATTACGGTAAAAATATAGTCTTAATGACGTTGGTGTTAAAAAATTTTTTTGGTTATTATATTACTCGTTTTAATGTGTCGAACACAAATATCAACTTTTTTGTCCGCGGAAAGTACGGAAAGTTACTCTTTTAACGTTTTAAAAGTTGCACAGGCATGAACGTGAACCTATAGCGTGAACCGGGTGCGCAGTAGCTACAGCGCACTGCACTATGTCTAGATTTGTAATTTTATACAACATTACAATATAGGCTACCTATATTAAAATATACCTATGAAGTATACAGTCAGGATAGATTTGGTTATAATTTTATTCAATATTGCTATCTATCTATATATTGAAATATACCTACAAAGTATCCAGTCAGGATAGATTTGGTAATAATTTTATTTAACATTACTATCTACCTGTATTAAAGAATACCTACGAAGTAATCAGTCAGGATAGATTTGGTTGTAATTTTGGTAAATATTTAGACTTATTGCCGATGCAGAAAATTACAACAAAATCTATCCTGACTGAATACTTTGTAGGTGTACATCGTACAGGTAAATAGTAATGTTAAATAAAGTTATTACCAAATCTACCCTAACTGGATACTTTGTAGGTATATTTTAATATAAGTATATGGTAATGTTGTATAAAACTATAACCAAATCTATCCTGACTGAATACTTCGTAGGTATATTTCAATATAGGTGGATAGTAAAGTTCAATAACATTATAATCAAATCTTCCTGACTGGATACTTCGTAGGTATATAGTCATGTATAAAATTATAACCAAAAGTAAAATTTTTATATTTTAAGTTAAATATTAAAATAAACTGACTTTGACGTAGTGCAGTGCGCTGTAGCTACTGCGCTGCCGGTTCACGCTATACATGCTACTACAGACTAACATTAAAAATGTGCAGAAAAATTAACTTTTTGTATTTTCCGTGGAAAAAAGTTTATATTAGTGTTCTACACATTGAAATGAGTAATTAAAAAAAAATTTTAACAATATCAATAAGACTTGTTATACTATACATGCCATTACAAACTAACATTTAAAATGGGAAAAAAGTAGCTTTCCGTGGAAAAAAAGTTGATATTTATGTTCTACACATTAAAACGAGTAATGAAATAAAAAAAAATTCAACATCAACGTCATTAACACTATATTTTTAGCGTAATTACTTATGATGAAAATTAATTTTTTTCCTTATGTTAACGGTACTCAATTTGTTAAACTTTTATTGATCTAAATAATTTTGGATGATTATCAGTTGACATAAAATGTCGTCAGGAATAAGAAAGGGGTAATATTGAAAATATACGGATACGCCATAAACATTAAATTTAAAACTAACCTCACTTTACAAACGACGACTCTTTCTAAATACAAATGTTCATTTTACTTTCAGAAAGGCTGAAAATGTGGTTCAAGGATACGTAACAAACATTTAAGCACATTAACAATTCTTTTAAAAAATTACATTTTTTAATCTTCTTCCTTAGTTACTATACAAAACTAAATTTAGTGAAACAACAAATGACAATACTAGGTTATCCACTAAATAATTCAATCTACAACAGAGCAGTGCCATATATATATTTAAATTGTAATATGTGAATAGATTCATAAATTCATTTATTTCAAAATATGAAATATATTGTATATATTACAATTCAGCATTGTTAACACTTCAACGTTTGATAATAGTAATTAAAAATTACTTAAGTGAATACATAGAGCTTACTTGCTGCGAGTTTTAAAACAATCGTTCCTTTTACGAAGCAAAGCCTCCTCTTCGTAAATAGAAAAATGGTTTTAAAACGCGTCAGCAAGTAAGCCTTATGCATTCACTTGAGTGAGTAATTTTTTATTATAGTTTTATCAGTGAATTTAAGGTGTTCTAAGGGAATTTAGGAAAGTTTGATATTAGGTTTATTTACTAAACACTTGTAAATATTTATAACTTGCCTATAGTAGCACTTACATATATTTGTTGAGGACGACCGTTTCGGGAGATGTGTCCCATTGTCAACTCAGACCGTAACTGATCTGATCAGACCGTACATCAGTTACGATCTGAGTTAACAATAGGACACATCTCCCGAAATGGCCGCCCTCAATAATTTTTTTATAAGTGCTACTATAGGCAAGTTATAAATATTTACAAGTGTTTAATGAAAACTAGTAGCATACGTGAAGATGGAATCAACAAATAGGTTTATTGATTTTTAAATTAAAAATATACTTTACATATAGAGGATGTAAACAATGAATGGTTGATTCGGTACTCAGATATAGATGAAGCAAGAACTGATTAACCCAAATGTTGTTTTCAAAATATATGTCACCACGATGAATAAATGTAAAATGCGATAGCGTGAAGACAGAAAAATTTCAGTAGTAAGTTATTCATTCGACTCAGAAATTCAAAACCTAATTAGATAATATTTTGTATGGACGAATGAATTCGTGATTGGTTGTATAAGAGATTCTGTTGAGGCGTCTTGTTAACTACCAATAAATTAAAATTTGTAGGAATATTTCATGCAAATATGTTTCGGTTTATTCGCTTAGTTCGCCTCGATATTGCAGGGTGTTGCTTTTTTCGAGACTGTATCTATCAGCGCCTAACTACATTGTGTTTTTGTTATGAATCCAGTTCAAAAACTACACCCATCATTAAATAAGGAAAACAAAATAAAGAGACCAAAGAAACGTTACAGCTGAGTGATAACGAAAGCACTTACTTGAACGACTTTTAGTTATTAATACTAAAAAAATTAAAATAGGGTTGGATACAGATTAAAACCCTATATCGAATAAATCCACCTGCTGCGTTGTTTTAAGTTAGGCGCGCACTATGTCGGCACAGCACGAACTGAATTTTTAAAGGGGAGTGCGCCTTCTAGATGGGAACATCCGTACATTTGATTGTTATGTGTCTGTGTTGTAAATAGTCTTATTTGAGCTGATGAATTTTTAGTTTCAGTTATTTGCTGTAATAAATGGTCTAATATTAGTTGGTGAGTTTATAGTTACACATATTCACTGTAGATAAATAATCTTATTTGAGCTGATGCGTTTTTAGATTTACTTATTTGAGTAGTGTTACTTACAATAATTAGAATACCTTCATATTAAAGTAGTGTTATTTGAGCAGATGATTAATTTTTTTTTTTTTTAATACGCTAAAATACTATTTATTTTGTATAAATATTTTGAAGACTAGACGGAATTTAGCCAATATGCCAACAAATGTAAAAGGTTTTTGAGATTTTAATACAATTTTAAAATCTTTACACAAAATGAAATAGTAGCAAACATTCATGAGTAGCGGTTATCCGTTCGGAAATATCTTGGAGTTGTTCCTCACAGACAATTTAAAACGGCGGAAACTTCGGAAACCCTGTGCGACCGGCCGTCGTAGTGAGCACACAAACATTTTAATTCGATGATGTTAATGTTTAAAAAAATTTCTGTGACTCCCGTTCGTTCCCTTAGTGAGTGAGTAGCTTTAGGTTGGCCACACACCGGATGCGGCACGGAGTAGCGCTTCGCGACGTTTTGCCTTTAGGCACCTTATGCGACGTGGATTGTATTGGTTTAAATTGAGATGCCGCATACTGGATCAGGGCCGAGCCTTGAGGCGCTTTTTACTGTCTCGTCAATTTTCTTTCGTCGGACAAAAGACATAAGATAAATGGTTCTACGCATGCGCTGGGATCCCCACGTCCTTTTTTGTAGGTTTTTGGATTAATTAAGTAAAGAATAATCAAATGTCGTTGGTTTTATACGGTAATAACTAAAAACATAGGTTTGCACTTAATTCTGTGATAAACAATGATAGGTTTCGTTTTTCGTTAATGTGGTGCACCAAAATTATTTGTTGGGACCATCGTCCATAAAGTTGGACAGTAATCAGTCCACTTTCATCATGAAGAAGTTCGTTCATTATAATTTTACCACAGAAAAAAATCTTGAATTTTGTAGTCCATTACGTTCGGTGAATCTGATTAATCACTTTAACAATAGTTTATGACTATCCGAACTTTATAGTCATAAACTATTGTTCAAGTGATTAAACAGAAAAAATGCTTATGATGCCTGTTTATAAAATATACATACATATCATATACTACAGAAATAGACCTTCAATCCATGATTATATAATGAGTTGTAAAAATTGAATTATATATTTAACCAATCAATATAACTTTACAGCTAAACAAAATATATTACAATATCTTATACTTAATAACAGTAACTTTCGTAGGAGCTTAAAGTATGTATAAAATAATTTATAGAATATCAACTAATTATGCGATAAAGTTGTATCATCTGAAAAAGTATTACTGGCCATTGAAAAGGTGATCTCTGACTAGTCGTTTGAAAATTATTGTTCCAAAGGTCGAGTTGAAAATTGTTTGGAAATTTTCATTAAATGTCAGGTACTTTGTTATCAGCTTTAGTAGTTTATGGTTTGAAATTGAATTTGTGGTTTGCCTTAAGTCTGTCATAAGTTGCATGACAAGCTTGCTATGCAGTTAAATTGGCATGCAAGAAACTAATTCCGTTACTAGTGTTAAATCAGTTTATTTATGTATTACTGATTTACACTGTTTTCCGAATCAGTGAATATAGTTTTAGTAATTTAGTTAACGCCATAATACTTTTAACCAAATACAAGATAATAAGTATTGTAATTAACAGTTATAAGTGTTTTATTCTACAAACTAACTTGAAATTATAAATATGCTTGATAAGTCATTTATTTTTCTTGTTTTAAGTCTTTGTTTTTCAAACAGTGAACTTCCATCACGATCGTTTAAGGACTTAGTTGTGTAAGTTCACTAATGTCTAGTAGCAATTTTCTCTTTTAAGTCTATAAGTATTAAAAATTTATATACATATATGTTACCAAACAGTGTTAAAGATAATTTTAATTTTATTTTGTTTGCTAAACAACATGGATATGTTGAATAATTTGGGATCACCTGACATTAGTAAACTTTGTTTTTTCCCTAACCAAACCTGTCCTTACTAGATACTTAATAACATTCGAGTAGCTACAGTTATAACCAAATCCATCCTGACTGGATATTTCGTAGGTATATTTTAATATAGGTACATAGTAATGTTGAATAAAATTATAGCCAAATCTATTTTGACTGGATACTTCATACGGATATTTTAATGTAGGTATACAGTAATGTTGTATAAAATTATAGCCAAATGTTAAATATTTAGATTTTAAGTTTAATATTTAAATAAATTTACTTTGACGTAGTGCAGTGCGTTGTAGCTACTGCACGACTGCTTCATGCTAAACATACTAGGCTATTACAGACTAACATTAAAAATGTGCAAACAAATTAACTTTCCGTATTTTCCTCAGAAAAAAGTTAATATTTGTATTCTACACATTAAAAGAGTAATTAAAAAAATTTTGAACAACGTCAATAAAACTTGTTTACGCTATACATGCCATTACAGATTAACATTTAAAATTTGAAGAAAGTAACTTTCTGTATTTTCCGCAAAAAAAGTTGATATTTGTGTTCGAGACATGGTTAAAATGCATAAGCACGGCCACTCACAATATTTTTGAAAATTGTTCAAAACCACCAAAAAGGACGAAATCCACAAAATTAATCTATTATAGTGTTAAAATATGATATTTATTATACGCATAACTGATATTTTTTGTTTTTAATTTTAGTATTTCATCAAATGATGACGATGGATGTCAGTATTTGTTGGAAAGCTTTGCAAAGGTTACTGCTAATTTCACTTTTTGTGCAGTTCGACATGCTAGACCAATAAAGTTATGCACAAGATGTCTTGAACACTATGCCTTAGTTCTTGAAGTTCATAATGATATATTGAATGTGAGTAATTATTATTTAAGAATAAGCAGTATTATTGCTTTTCTTGAATCTGCATTAACACTACCTTAAATAATAATTAAAGTTGGCATAAACATAATTACTATAAGGTTTAGTGAAGTTCTGTATATAATTTTTTAAAATTTACAGCTGTAGGCTCTATAATCTTGTCATTTATAACCAACCGATCCCTAAGCTTCCTTAACCTCACCATAACAAAAAGCCACACACTAAAACAGCTTCAACATTTGCAGGAAACCCACAATGACTGACACACTTATCCACAACACCTCAAACCACCCTATCCAACAAAAACACCCTGCCTTCATATCCATGCTCAATAGACTTTCCAATGGCCACAGAAAACATAAACAAAGAACTAAACACCATTAAATATTTAACATACACAAATGGATACAACAACACAATTGTAGACAAACTATGGCACAATATCATTGGCAGCACTAAGCAATCGTGGACCCCCTTTATTAAAATGTGTATCAAACTGATTTTTAGGATGTAATCCAAAGGCTATAATATTTTCACTTATTACTATGCTATTATAGCATAGCGCTATAACGATTTTAGTATAGTATGTTCTTATGCCAAAATAGTAGAAGTTCTATACTGATTCGGTATATAAATCTACAACTGAGAATTAGGTCACGCCTCCTTACTCCCGGTATTGCCGAAGAAAGATTGTGTATATTTGGCAATACCGGCGTATTCTCAGTTGTAGATTTCTATGTAAAATTTGTATAGAGCTTCTACTATTTGTCATAATAACATACTACAGTAGTCCCTGGCTATTCGCGGGTTTGGTGTGCGCAAGTTCGGTATCTGTGGTTGGCAAAATTAAGTGATATCCCGCTGATACGTTCGTATTAAAAAAAAAGACAAGAATGACCATATAGTTACTGCGCAGGTTGTAGGATTTGTTCTTGTCTTATTTAGTTTGTATAGTATTGTAGTTATTTATCACAAAGAAATCTGATTATTCTCCTAATATAATGTACACTACTACGCCTACTACTCAAAAGGCTCCAGCGCTTGCATCCAACTATATACATAAGTTTAGCATTACTTCTGTTTACTTACTGACCATTTAATAGTTTTCGAAATTCTAAGTTCGATAATTGTATTCGGCGGCCGTAACTAACTCTAATTATGTTTTCCCATCAGTTACCAAACATGTGTCTGATTCGCTTGCGTGTGGTAGTTTTGGAAACATCGCGTCTACTTGTGAAACTGTTTAGTGAATTTGTTTGTTTGTTTATTTTTATCTTTTCCCTTAAATTGTTTATCCAAGCCATCATCTCATCAAAACTCAATAGGGACAAGAAAAGGCAAAACAACGGTGGTTGTGTAGATAAATTAAAATATGGTGAAACCATAACATATTTGCGTCTGTTGCAAATCATTTTAGCATTAATGAGTCAATGGTGCATTACATAAAGAAAAATGAAAATATAAGGAGTGTCAGAGAAGGGACTTCTTATCGGCAAAAGTTATCTCTGTGTCGCAAAATAAACATAGAAAAAAATGGAAAAAGCTTTGAGTATGTGAGTAGAACTTCAATCACAAAAAAGGATTCCTCTAAGTTCAATTTTTATTTGTAAAAAAGCTAGGCGTTTGTATGAACATTTTGTTCAAAATGGTGATAAATGTACAAACAGTCAATCATTTACTGTAAATAAAGGGTGGTTTGGCAAGTTCAAGAGACGGCTTCTTCTTCACAACGTGAAAACTGAGGTTGAATCAGCATCAGTCGATCACATAACAACCAATTCATTTTCTAGGTATTTTAAAAATCTTATTTCTGAAAAAATGCTACACAGTCGATAGGGTTTTCAACTCGGAAGAGACTGGACTGTTTTGTAAAAGAATGCCTTCATGAACTTTTTTATGTAACGAGGAGAAATCTGCTCAGGGTTTAAGGCCGC
The DNA here is from genome assembly GCA_036971475.1 of Prosapia bicincta. Classification (NCBI taxonomy): domain Eukaryota; kingdom Metazoa; phylum Arthropoda; class Insecta; order Hemiptera; family Cercopidae; genus Prosapia; species Prosapia bicincta. The sequence continues at coordinate 249,387,961 of JBAIZL010000005.1, read as the reverse complement.
AATGGATCGTTTGACTGTTCTGCTGTGCTGTAGTGCTAGGGAGCTGTAGTAATTCAATAGCACATGAATTAATGGTGAAAGATTTTAAGACATTAACAGCAAAGATGTTGACAATCTTTTAAAAAGTGTGAAACAAGATTTGAAGGAAGAAGAGCTGGAAGAACTAACTACCGAACCTGTACCTATCTCTGATAACGAAAACGATAAAGAAGTTGACGTTAAAATCTGTCAGGACACAAAAAGAAACAGGACACAAATACACAGACATTTACCATAACCTAGAAATCTTGCTCAATATAATTGAGGAACAATATGAAATTTACAAACACTAAGTACAAACATATTAAAACAACAAACCCAATACAAATCACACATACTCTTCGATACTATCAAAAATCTGCCTTTAAAACCGTCACTGCTTAACCTAACAACTCCAGCAGAAGAGACTGATGAAAATCACCACATAGCGATGGAAAACATTCTGTTCAGTAAGTTTTTACAAATTTACAAAATTTAGAGTTTGGATAGTTATAAACTAATGTTAAAGTAATTCATTTATTTTTATTTCTCTTCATCTTCAACTTGAGCAACTATTTATGGGTCACATTGAAGCATATAAATTTATATAAGCTAAATATAAAAATGTGTAAACAATTGCCTTTAGTAGTATGTGCTTATGACTAATGTTACTCTTGACTAGATTTGACATATTTTTGTACATGTAAACATGTATAGTTATTTTATACACTTGTCAAATAAAATAATTTTTTGAGTTATGGTAAACTCAGTGTAATTATCAACCTTCAAAATAAAATCACCTAAACCTAAACACTATGTAACACAACTAGAAAATACTTATAGAAAACAACTGAATCAAGTTAACATATTCATGGTTATAAGAAATTTCCTGTAATATTAGCCCCAGTTTCTCCTTAAAACAATTAAGCTGAAAATTCACTACAAAGAACATTTCTATGCCATATAGAATTTTAGATATTCAGTATAAAGCTAAATTGTAGTTATACTCAAATACTACTAACACAAATACTACACACAAATACTAATAACAGTATACACGTATATTAATATTAACAAAGTTACACATTTTACATTCCTATCATAAAAAGAGCAAAACTCTCAACACTTCAGAACATTTTGAAATACACATTAAAAACCTATTTCAATATATTTTAAATGACAAAACAACCCCCAACCCACCTTAGATTTGAAATCTGTAATACAAACAATTATAGAAGCACATATAAACAGGCTATAGAAGCGACGATATAAACAGGCTATATTCTTTATAGATAGTAAATTACAGTGACCGAAATAATAATATAATAATAACAATAATATATATATATATAAATATAATATATAAAATAATAATATAGATCGAAACAGAAAGATGCACAAAAGTTACCAAGAGTGATTATCACAGTTTATATCTTAACCCTTAGCACGTAGGACATATGGACATATAAAGGGCAAGTAACAAATTACATGCTATTAGATAAAAAAACTTGTTTGCGAAATGTTCAAAGTTCTATTTAATTCTGAGTTCCTAAAAAGATGTATTTTAACAAAATTATAAACTAGTTATTTTTATAATTTTTTATATTTTTACACTAGGTAATTCCAGATATCAATAAATAAATCCATTTAAAATAAAATTAAAGTAACTAATATTATTACTCACTAAATCATAAACAATAAATTATTCTTACAGTACAAACAAAGGTCACTCTCGTAAACAGTAAACAATTATAGCAATCACAATGCCAACATAAAATACGACAGTTGGCAAACTGTTGCCGAGAATACCCATCATACGCGCATGCATAGACCACATAATGACGCCTGGTTTCTAAAACAACAGAATGTGGATCGGTAGCACGTATCCAAGAACAATAAATGTAGCAGAGGAGTTTATTTACACCAAACAAATATTGTCACACATTTTAATGGACTTTAAACAAACAACTAGGACTTCCATAAACAAAATATTGTGAATACGTGATTTCTCATAATACTCGCTAGCAGAGATTTCAGACTTACGAGAAATCACGTAATATGCATGCAAAGGGTTAAATTATCGAGCAATGCATTGAGCAAGTGCAAAATTTGTCTGCTGAAAAATTAAATCAAGTTAATGGCTTAAAATAATTGTTTAATTATAAAAATTTTAAACTATTTGTAAAAACTGTGCATATTTATTTCAATAATATAGCTGTCATCATAAGTAGGTAACAAAGTTTCCTAATTTACTTATTAATGCTTTAATGAACAGTATACATGTTTAGGAATACAAGGAGCCTGCAAGGGGCGGAAGGGGTGATTTATCTTGTCAGACTCCGCATGTAGAATTTTAATTTTTATAAAGCAGCCTATGTATATTGACAGCCAAAGAAATATGAAGTACAGTAGTACCCCTCAAATCTGAACCTCCGCAAAATCCGAACATGATTTGATGTAAACCAAATTTTAAAAATGTATCTAAAATTTAATGAAATATTTAATGAAAGTTTGCTACTTACGTAAAACAGGACTGAGATGTGTAATATATTGGAATTTATATTGAAAAACATGATATAATACAAAGGCCTATACTATACTACTGTATCACTTCATTAGCATAGAATTTATTGACAGTAAAATAAAAATAAAAAAGACAAACACTAAACTATATGTTTCACTTAAAATCAGTAATCTTCATCTGGCGAAGAGACGTAAACCTTCCCGAGGATGCGATGTTGTACCACCATAGCATTAGCATAACATCATTGGGTGTTGCAACTGCATATTGCTCTACGTAATGCAACACAATGTTGAGAGCGGCGACAGCATCGGCATAAGTAACAGCATTCGTAGAGGCATCTTTTTCCTTGCTATCGCTATCTACTATATAGTCATCGTGTTTATTGTTATATAGTGTTGTCCACTCTTCCAGGGAACTTTCTTCAGCCTCTTCAAAACCTGGTACTCTTTGAATGAGCTGAAGGAACTATCAATAGTAGAGCTTTAGGTGGGAGTCCATTTTTTCATTAAATTTTGTTATTGAAGGAAAAAATTCATTTTTGAACCACTCCTTGAAAATATTACGTCATCCATGTCTTACACTGATTTCTTTAATGAACAGGGAGAGCATTCAAGTTCATATTTTTAGGGCTCGTGGCTTGGTGGATTTTCCAATCACCATTAATGGTAGCTTATTTGTTCCCACGGTGCTACTGCAGGCTAAAACTCGCTGTTCGCTTGTTTTAAAGCCTGGAGCAGAAGATTCCTTTAGAAGCAAGACTTTTAGTGGGATGGGCTTTAAAATTCAATCCAGTCTCCTCCGCATCATGAATTTGCTGAGGTGAGTAATTTTCAGACAAAATCTAATCTGTGAATTTGTCTAAATATTCTTTTGCAGCACGATTATCAGCTGATAACTTCTCCCTGCTTACAGTTAGTTGTCTAATTCCATGCCTTCTCTTCCATCTATCCAACCATCCATCGCTAGCAGTAAATTCTGCCTATTGTGTAAACCATAAAATTACAGCCTCGTTGATTTTTTCATTCACAGAAACGATCACGTGATGGCGTTGCTCCAAAGACTTTACACTTGTAGCACCAGAAAACTTTAAATTTTGATTCATAAATATGTAATGTACACTTCTGTCAAATGCAAAATACACAGCAAATCCGAAATCCGAATTTTTACGACATCCGAACTTTTCGAAATCGGAATAGGTTGTAGCCCCAATTAGTTTGGATTTGAGGGGTTCCACTGTAATTACATTTAGAAAATAACAAATTACAGTTCTCGAAATAAGCCAATCCATTCATAATGAATGCATTTGGAAACAAGTTGATGAATTAAGAATAAACAAAGTTATGGATAAGTTGTTTACAAATATATTTTTGAGCTTAGGATATTTTGAAATATACAAACTAGTTAAAAATAAATCTTATATGTCTAATTCAAAGAACTTATAGTTTATTTTTGTTGAGACATGATCGTGTCACCAGCCTTCATATTTTTATTTCTAATAATTTCATACAGGTAAAAGAGCCAAATTTTACACAGGTAAAATTCTATTAAAAAACACCCACCACCCTATCCTGGAAACCACTTTCCATCCCATAGGCAGGGTGTCTAGTGACAAGGAAAACCGGAAAAACCTGGAAAAGTCAGGGAATTTTAAGATTCTGGAAAATTCAGGGAAACGTCAGAGAAAATTTAAAAAAATCGGGAAAATATTTATTTTGATTAGAAACAAAACTAGTGGCCATTGCTCTCGAATATTTGGTATTGTAAGCCAGCGGGCTGGTTTAGGAGCAGGGCAGTCAGGAAATAACACTTCTTTATTTAGATGCCCATTATTTATTTGATAAGCCCATTGCTATGACTTCAGGACTTATGTCAATAAATAATAAATGTGTCGAGTTGGTACAGCTGGGAAGTTTTAGCCTGGACCGTGGCCTTGGGGTGCGCAGTGGTTCTGTTATATAATGGACGGGAGGGGATAACAGATAACTCAGTCTGTTTCTGACCACACAGAACGCTGTGTAAACATTCGTAGCCAGCTATTTGTCTAGACTCGTGATAGTATGTGTTTTATTTGATGGTGATTATTTTTACACTGATTATTTCAACATGGAAGGTTCCGGTTTTCATTGTCGTAGCGGGCAATCGCGTCATTACCTCCCCTCCTTCCTTAGGATAAATATAAACTGAAAGATGAAGTGACTGAAGCAGAGATTATATGGTGCGTGAATTTAGTAATGCAACACTTCTTTACGCAATGCAGAAGGTAGTGTGTGCCTCTTTCCAAGGATGTTCCCTGATAGCACCATTGCACAGAACATGAGATTGCGGAAAGATAAAATTTCCTATAGTGTTGTATTCGGTTTATCAAATTATTTTAAAGACCTGTTACTGACATCATTAAATTCAAATTCTAACTATGTAATTGGCTTTGATGAAAGTTTAAACAAAATATCACAAAGAGCCCAAATGGATTTCAGTGTTAGGTATTGGGATGCAGAGACGGATGAAGTGAAAGCTCGATATTTTGGTTCTGTGTTCTTTACAGACACAAAAGCAAAAGAGTTACTCAATTCGTTCTTAAAAGGTGTTCAAAGTCTGGATTTATCCAAGATCCTTCAGATATCAGTGGATGGGCCCATTGTAAACTGGGCTTTCTATAGACATCTAAAAGAGGAAAAGTCAGGGAAAACTCAGGGAATTTCTTCAAGCTATTTTACTAGACACCCTGATAGGATATTTCTTGATCTGCTCTTGAGGGAAAACAACTTTGTTTTATTTTTATTTATTTTATAACAATTTTATATTTTAACTAAACATAAATTTTCATTTAGTTATATATATATATATATATATATATATATATATATATATATATATATATATATATATATATATATATAATAAACAGACAGTAAAATCCGCTTAATATGATTTTCAAGGGACTGTCCAAATAGTGTCAAATGGGAAAACGTCTTATATGGGAATAGAAAATACTGTAATACCAACAAAAGAATACTGTATCTACTCACCATTATACGTGCTGTATTATTCCCACATATTCACCAAAACAATTTTATCACACTTTTAAACAAAAAATCACGAAATAATGAAAGACGAATGAACGTAAAATAGATATACGCATTTAATAGGTATATAATACATAGTACAGCATAACCTAAATACTTTACATTATTACATGACTACTGTATAGAGTGGATATTTTTCTAGTATTAATATTTACTTAAAATAATTTTTTATCTTATTTTGTTTTAATTTTTTTAAAGAAGAATTTAGAAACAATCTTTTCAAGTGATTAATCTTTTTGATATCGTCGTCTGAAATTCCAGACATGGTGATAATGTAATGTCTCACATCAGCTAGTGGACTAAATGCTGTAGCTGGTGATACTGGGGACAGAGGCTTGTTGTCTTCTTCATTATCATCATCATCCTCACTTTCCTCATTTGTAGTTTAAGCTATTGAAGCAACGTCTTTCAAAATTTCCTGTACTGTTCATATCTCACAAGTCACGATATTATTGTCGACTGGTATGTAGTCGGAAAAGTTATCAAATATTACTTCCTCAATTTTGTTGTCACTAGATTCCAATGCCAGTTCACACAGACCATTTGACACCTGCTTTTATGAAACAGTTTTTAATGACCTCAGGACTGACTTCATTCGATCCGAAGCAACATAGTTAATAGCATCTAAAATGTTTACAGGATGTTGCTGATTACCTTGTTCCATAGCACATAAGTATCTTTGCACTAGTCGCTTATGGTATTGCTGCTTTACAATTTTTATTGTCTTCTAGTCCATGGGCAAAGCTGGCTTGTGCCATTCGGGGGTAGAAAAAAAATTTTTATGTTGGTTAATTCTATATTTTTTTGGATGTGCTGGACAGTTATCAATATGTAGAAGAATCTGTCGATTCTTTCTTTGAAAAATTGTATTGAGCTGTTTTACCCATAAAATAAATTGTTCTGTCATTCATACTCAACGCTGTGCAGTCTAATCTCGTGGTGATGAGTGAATGTCCTTGAAACATTGCAGTGACTTTTACTTTTCCATGGCAAACAATTTAAGTTTTTCTGAACTATCTGCATTTGCGCACACTATTACTGAAAGTATCTTTTTACTTAGTTTTCCACCATGACATTTGTCCTTATAAACAAGTGACTTATCTGGCATAAGTTTGAAATAAAGTTTAAACTTGTCAGCATTAAAAACATCACTCGAGGAGAAATCCTTCAGCAACTGTGATAACATGGTTTCTTTCCACAAAAAAACATTTTCCTCATTACTGACTCTGATTCTTCACTAATCTGATGATATACGAAGCCATATCTTGTTTTGAATCTGTCAGTCTATTCACGGGACCTAGTAAAACTGTTGATTTGAAGCTCTTTTGGTATTTCTCGTGCTTTTTCGGTTAACAATGTCTTATTCATAGGCATTGAGATGTAAATTTTTATCCCGCTGATTTTATAAGACAAGAAAACACATCGCTCTTTACTTGATAACAACTACACACTGCAATAATAAATGATCCTATGGCACATACAGTTGCGTACTTTCTGTGCAAAATCTCCAATGTGACTGACTAGAATCTACTGACTTAACGCTTTGCATGAAATTTGTCTTTAGAGGATGTAGGAAAAGTGGAGAAGGGTAAAAACAAGAAAGGAGGAAATATTTCTAGCATTTGAAATATATAAATACAGTAATAATAACAAATTAATAAAAGAACAAATACAAATACATTCTAAATTTGATACTATATTCAATGTCTATAATGTTACAGCAACAAAATAAACTTGGCAATTTGTATAAATTTAGCAACAATTCTATTTATAATTTAACAGATGTTTTAGGCCTATATCTTGCATTATTGTAATTTTCATTCCTGATGATGTTGGTACTGTTTACCAACGATAAGCTTTGAATATAAATAAATAATATTCTTGTATTTGAATAACCTATGTTGTTTTAAATTATTAAACAAGAAAACGTATTTTATATTTATATATATTGTTTTATTTTTAGTTAGAAAATGAAGCTGGTGAAGTGTGCAAGGAAAAGTTGATTAACTTGGATCGCCTACAAGTTGTAGATGATGGCTTTAACTATGTCACTGGGCTTTGGAAGCGAGCCAATTGCAATTGTAAGTAAATGACATTTGATATAAAAATTAGTATGTAAACAAAATTAGGTTTAGGAAGTGGAGGCTATATATTTTTTAAATATAGATTTACTGTGTAAACATCAAGGGCAATCTTGTCCTCTCTTATCTTTCTCTGCTAGACATTGTTTTGAGGAATGCAACAATTATAGATGTGTACATCTCAGAGTTGAGATTGGTGTAGGACAAATTAAATGTTTATACTGAGATATAAATAATACTGGTGAGAACTATACAATATATATATTTTATATAAATATAAAAATAATGGTGATAAAGTTTTTGGTTGTTTAGGAATTTGACTCTTAGAAATTTTACTTGAAAGACAGGAAAAACAATAATATTGGATATATGTTGTATTTAACATGGTTCATTATTATTCCGTTGAACTAACTCTTTAAAGTTGTTATATGTTAATTGTAAACAATTATTCCATCTTTAGTGCAATCAAATTTGTACCTTATGATAAGCCACCTTTTGGTCATTTGACAATGAAGCACCAGGATTCGACAGTGGTCAAATAACTGAAAAGTGACTATTCACAACGTAAAAAAATGATTGCACCTAATGGTGGAATAATTGTTTACAATTAACATATAATAACTATATATATTCTTGATATTTTACGTTATCCATTGTTTTTCCGTTGCACTGACTTTATGAAGTTAATATATTACTATTGTAAGTAATTTTATCCACCATTAAGTGCAATGATTTTACCTTGTGTGATGAGGCACCTTTCGGTCACTTGACTATTGTCGAATCACTGATATTTTTCTGGTGTAGTTGTTCGGTCCGTGATGTTGGTATTTGTTGACGTTACACGCATTTTCTCTTGATCTGCGTGTATGATGTTTTTATATATTATGTCTTCTGTATATGTGGTCTGTAGGTTCATTAAATTGTTGTGTGTTTTTATAAATGTGGTATTTTTTTGGTGGTAGAAAAAAAGTTTTAGCATTCTGTATAAGAGTGAGTTGTAAGCAGCCATTTTATGTTGTGGAGGATGGTTAGAGTAGTTTGGTATTATATTAATGGTTTGTGTGGGTTTCCTATAAATTGAGTATTCAATGTTACTTACATTTCTGGTTATTGTTAGGTCTAGATAGTTTATTTTATTGTTTATTCCTTCCTCCATGGTGAATTTTATTTTAGGGTGTAAGTTGTTGATTTTATTTAGGATGGTATTCTTATTTATTGCTTTATTTTGTGAGATGTATAATCCATCGTCAAGATATCGTATCCAAAGTCCGTTGAGGTCGTGTGTTTTTATGGTTTGTGTGATTAATTCGTCAAGGTTTCGGAGATAAATTTCTGATATTATACTTGAGAGGAGTGATCCCATTGCTAAGCCATCTATTTGTTTATATATCTTATTATTAAATATGAAATAGTTTTGGTTTAGTATGGTCTTTAGGCATTTTGTAATTTGGTTTATGTATTTGGGGTTGGTTTTAAAATCTGTTAATTTGTTTTTCTGTTTTTTTGTCTGATCACACACACACATACACACAGCATGAATTGTTTAATTTATGAAGATCTGGTTATTGGGTGAATGGAAATTCTTAATGGAACCGTTTATTAAAATATCCTTTCTCTAGATTTAGCAGGTGAGAAGTGGTGCTGATGTTTTTTTGTCTTAAACATACACACACAGAAATATATAACAAAATCTCCAAATTTAATAAAACATGTTCTGAATTAGTTTTTGGTGTGTTCTTAGATTGTTTCAACCTTGATAAAAGAGGAAACCCAACAACAGAGATGAATGAAAATACTAAACAAATACTTGACTTGCATAATATCACTGCCAGCTGTATTGAAAATCATCGTAATGATAGTGCAGAAATTTTAGTAGATCCCCTTGTTTGTACTGCCTGCAAGGAAAGTTATCTGTCATTAAATAATCGATACAACGAGCTGAAGGATCAGATTTTCTGTATGGATATTGTTGATATGATAAACACAACTAGAAGTCTTTGGAGTCATGATCTTGGGTGTTGTTTGGATCGCAAACAACCAGAAATATTTTTTCTAATAGCAGTTTCAATTGTTGCAATCCTACCAATTTTATTTTACTTAGGAGCTTTTAAATTTGCCACGAAAAAAGAGCAAAAATTGTCTCAACGTAAGTAAAGTTTTAAAATACTTATTATATCATATATTTACAACATGGTTTTGTTTTAAGTTTAGACTTTATTATTTATTTTTCCTGTTATTACATTTTGCTGTGAGAAATAGCAATGGTTACCATCCTGATACAGCATCAGAAATGCATTGTTACTACATTTACCATCAGTTTTTTGTTCTAAATTTTAGCCAGTATGTGCTTAAAATTCATGGTGTGATACACTAGGTACATTGACTTCTTTAAGTAAGCCAGTGTTAAACCATTTAGTATGTTCAGCAAAAATAGAAATTTGTTGAAAAGTTTTTTTTAAAAACTAAAGTACAGTCCTAAACTAAACTCTTTATAATCCAGCCCCTATAAAAGGTAAGGTTACTTGTTATTGTAAGATACAGAGCAGTACATTCATTTAAGTAAAATACAGGACTATTTCCTATACTTTCTTTATTTTTTGGCAATAGACGAGTATTTTTTGGCAACATATATTGTTCAATGTATGTTGCGTTTTTAATGGCCCCTCCAGTAATTCGGCAATATCACATTCCCATATCTGCCGGATTAGTGAGAGTTTACTGTATGCTTCTTTCATAGAAAAGATATATATATATATATTTTTAGGTTAGTTTTGGTTGGTAAAGATTATTTAGATTTTTTGGACTAGGAGACTGACAGACTTACCTTGGTAAGAGTCCTCTCTGTAGTCTTGAAATAGAAACACATAAAAGCACTTAAACAATGATATATTTCAACCACACAGTGGTCTTTGTCAATCGAAGAGAAAACACAAAAAGAAATATGAGAGAATGAAATAAAATAATTGTAATCACAGATTGTGTAGAGTAGAAATCAGATGTCACAGACGCACAGATTAAAGATATATATATTGTTTCCATGAACATGATCATTCTAGTTTGTAACTTCTTGTGTGCTAGATTGTATTTTGTAACAAGACCCTCTGATGATGATGACATGGTCATCGAAATGTACATAAGGGTTTAATCTTAAGTAACTTGTTTTATTTGTTATTTTTGATTATTTTTGTGGTATTGGGGTTCTTTTCAATATTTTTATTGTAATATATTGTACCACTGTGCTCTTGATATTGTGTATAATATAATTTCTATTAAATTTTAAAACAAAAACTCAGGAATAATTTAAATTCTTTTAATTTTAACAATTTTTTAAATTTAAACAATAAACAGGAAAAAACTTAACAAGTTTTAACAAAATAGACAAAACTCAACTCTTAATATGTTAGTTACAAGATTTTATAACCTAGGCTATTTGCTAAGATCTCTTATTATCTGGGGGTTTTATGCATGGGCTATATCTTCTAACTCTTTGGTTAATTAAATAAATTTTAATAAATAAAAATTAATTTAAAAAAATAGTTTTAATAATTAGCTTCCTGATGTAAAATCTTAAATTTGGAATAAGAAAAAGGTCCCTAACCTGTTTGAACTGGATTAGGCTTTCTTACTACTAAACTATTATATTATTTTAAGATATTCTAATAATTTAGAATTTTAGATTTTCTTATAATTTTCTTTTTATAACTTTAAAAGTTCACTAAAGGTTTATTTTTCTAGCGCTATGTACTTATCGACTTTCGGAGTTTTGCTAGTTGTTCATATAGGTTTCAGTTCTCTTTAAATTTTATGTTTCACACACAATTAAATTCTTATTGGTTACTTTAATTATAATAACTTGTATTATAGGTTTTAAATTCACTTATTTTCGTTTTATTTTGGCCACGTTTCTTCACAAATTCGTATAATTTTGATGAGATGCTAAAACGGGATTTTTACTTCTAAAAAATGGCTTTGCTTCGTTCGGCTGCCCAAGTCAGACTAACGCCGTGTCCTTTTAATTTTTAAAATTTTTAAACATGGCGCCGACTCCTCCAATTCCATATTAATTACCCATAAACCTTTGCTTTCATGTAATGAAGTTCCTTTTTCTCCCATTAGAGTCAACTGTAACGCTGACCTACTTTCTTGGATTAAATTTGATCAACTAACAAAATTGTTTTCAACTGTTTTAATTTGGTTAACATACTGCTTCACCTATCCTATCCTCAACAAACCTTCCAGTGTTAATTAATTACTATTATTTGTGTGTGCAGTGTCTGCTTTTTACTTTTGTAATAATTCCGAAATGTGTGTGTTTGGTATGGGTTAATGCAAACCTAACCCCTATCTCACTTCATTGTTTACAATTGTGTTTTACCTTCTCTTTCAAGTAATTACTTATGCCCTATGTTAACTAAGTTCACAATTTTTTAAACATTTATTATTATTAGATTATCTTGATCTAAATTTAATTTGTTAGGTTATTTGATACAACAAATTTCCTAATGCATTCTTTCCAGTTCAGAATCTTTTTTATATGTTAAAACCTTTTCTAGGCTTTCACCTTAAATTAGTTTTAATTTAATCTAACCAATCTCTTAATGAATTTCTCCGATTTCACATTTTGTGTGAGTTATTTCTAATCTATTCTTCCAATTCTTAAACAACATTATATAGCCCATTCTATATATATATATATCTGACATCTGATTTCTACTCTACACAATCTGTGATTACAATTATTTTATTTCATTCTCTCATATTTTTTTGTGTGTTTTCTCTTCGATTAACAAAGACCACTGTGTGGTTGAAATATATCATTGTTTAAGTGCTTTTATGTGTTTCTATTTCAAGACTACAGAGTGGACTCTTACCAAGGTAAGTCTGTCAGTCTCCTAGTCCAAAAAATCTAAATAATCTTTACCAACCAAAACTAACCTATAAATATATATATATATATATATTACTTTTAGTCTTTAAAGCACTGTTAATTATCGACAAAAAGTGGGGAGAATATTTCTAATATATTTAATCATAAAAGCTTGTTGAAGACTTATTATGAGCCATGGCAACTTATTGCTGATCCCAAGATCAATCTACACAATTACTTCACAAACATGTAGGGCTTATTTTAAATTTATTCAAATTGTGTTTATACTATTTAAAAGTATTAATTGAGATTTAAAAAAAAAAATTGACAGAATTTTTTAAAGTACCATTTCAAGTTTGTATATTATATATGAAAGAGTAGGAAAATAGCTCTAAATTGAGGAAACCTCACAGTTCTTAAACCAAAATAAATCACATTTAACAGCAATTTAAAAAAGTTTCTTGGTATTATAAATTCTGGTAATTTTTGAACATTTTTCATGGCGGTATTTTTAATACAGGAAAACAACATGATGTATTTAAATAAAATTAAATCTTTTTTTTTCTATGAAGGATACATGTATTAAGTTTTATTAATGTGAGATGGTCAGGTAAAATCAATATGTTGGTGTCACATAAAACGACACATGGTTTGAGTTGAGTAGGAGCCTAAGCATTAATACAATAAGACAATATTTGTGAAGTTTTGTAGATTAGTCACACAAATTTTATGAACACATAGATGCAAACATGTTTGTATAAGTGAGAATTATTATAAGTTTCAACTTTTTTGACAGAAAACCGCTGGGCCGCAGATATAAATGTTTATCCCTCAACTTCCTCATTACGAAATCCTGATTGACATCAAAAGAGAGTGATAACATCCCAAGTGATTGTAACATCAAACAAGTGTTACAAATTAGTTGCATAATCTCATAATTTGTAAAAAAAATTATTGTAAATATAAGATTTTTACGTTCTGTTGAAAATATTAAATATTTCTTTAAAACCTTAGATGACAGTATTACAGAATTGTGTTTATGATAATACTTGTTGTGAGTTATGTTCTTATATATATATATATATATATATATATATATATATATATATATATATATATATGTATATATATATATATATATATATATATATATTTATATATGAAGTTGATATATTACTATTGTAAATACTTTTATCCACCACTAAAAAAATATCAAAAAAAAAAAAAAAAAAAAAAAAATATATATATATATATATATATATATATATATATATATATATATATATAAATATAAAATACGTTTTCTTGTTTAATAATTTAAAACAACATAGGTTATTCAAATACAAGAATATTTATTAAATAATAGAATAAATATTCTTGTATTTGAATAACCTATGTTGTTTAAAATATATATATATATATATATTTATATCAGGAATTTTTTGGACTTGATAGGAGACTGACAGACTTACCTAAAGGCAATAGTCCAAAACTGCAATCTCTTGGAAATAAGCACATATAAAACACATATAAAACACTTAATACACTTTTATTTGAAATATTTCGATCAACATGATCTTCTTCAGTCAAGAAAGAGAAAAACAAAACAAAAGATCTTTTGTTTTGTTTTTCTCTTTTTCTTTTTCTTTTTCTCCTTCTTTTTCTCTTTTCTCTTTCTTTTTCTCTTCTTTTTCTCTTCTTTTTCTTTTTCTCTTTTTCTCTTCTTTTTCTCTTTTTTCTCTTTCTTGACTGAAGAAGATCATGTTGATCGAAATATTTCAAATAAAAGTGTATTAAGTGTTTTATATGTGTTTTATATGTGCTTATTTCCAAGAGATTGCAGTTTTGGACTATTGCCTTTAGGTAAGTCTGTCAGTCTCCTATCAAGTAAAAAAAATTCCTAAATAAGCTTTAAGCTCTACTAGAACTAACCTATAAATATATATTTATATTTATATATATATATCTGTACCATTATGTTGGTACAGATATATAGACGATATATTCGTTATCTGGACACAGGGAATCTCAACACTGGAAAGTTTTTTGAAGGGCTTATCACTATGTTCCACACTTCAATTCACCTGGGAGAAGTCTGCAGCAACAATCACCTTCTTGGATGTAGATGTAACAATCAGAGATGGGAATATCTATACAGGTGTCCACATCAAACCGACGAACCATCTACAATACCTACATTTCAATAGCAACCACCCCATGAATATAAAAAGGTCCATACCATATAGTCAGGCAGTCAGGGGCAGGAGAATTTGTTCCAACGATATAGCATTGGAAGACTTTAATAGAAAGACCTTACTAGCTTTCCAAAAAAGAGGATACCCTAAACAACTCGTTGAGAATCAAATTCGCTTGGCTCAGTCATCTGATGTACCCAGACCACCTATGGAGGACAAACTGTCTTTAGTTACAGATTACCATCCAGGCCTAACGAAGCTGAACAAAATATTAAAGGATGGCTTCAAGATTCTTCAAGCTTCCGCCCACACCAAAGATCTTTTCTCAAATCCACCACATATTAGGTTCAGACAACCGTTCAATTTAAAAAGTATTTTAGTACATCCAAAATTACCAGATCCAAGTACTGAAAAACCGCCCAAACTTCCTCACGGCTCCTTTCCGTGCAATAGACCAAGATGCAAGACATGTCCAATACACATCCCAACAAATAGTTTCCATAGCCTAGCAACCAATGTGGACTTCAAGATTCAGGGTCATCATACTTGTACATCCAGTAATGTAATATACCAGTTACAATGTAAATTTTGCCCGGCACAGTACATAGGCCTTACCACGGATAGTCTGAGCATCAGAATGAATGGCCACAGACATGACGTTGGAACCATGAACATAGACAGGCCAACCGCTCAACATGCTGCTAGTCACAACATCATCTCTTTCAATGATTGCTATACCACCAAAATAATTAAAGCCCTCCCCCCTGATTGCAACTCTTCAGAATTAAGAAGATGGGAGTTATCATACCAGTGGTATACCAAATCTAGTGAGCCTCCTAACCTCAACATCAGATAAAACTCCTTTTAACTTCCCCCTAACTTCTACCATTTTTAACAGCTCCATTACCTTCCTTCTGACAGACTTTTAATATCTAGTTTCAAGTAACCAATCTTTACACGATTCACATATAACAATTTCTACACATATCACATATAGCTCTATATCATAAACTATAAATCTGTGAATCTGTGACATTTGGATGTTTATACACATCTGTGGTTCACTTCAATCTTTTGTTTTGTTTTTCTCTTTCTTGATTGAAGAAGATCATGTTGATCGAAATATTTCAAATAAAAGTGTATTAAGTGTTTTATATGTGCTTATTTCCAAGAGATTGCAGTTTTGGACTAATGCCTTTAGGTAAGTCTGTCAGTCTCCTATCAAGTCCAAAAAATTCCTATATATATATATATATATATATATATATATATATATATATATATATATATATAATATACACAGTCGAACTTCTACATAACAAACCTCCAGATAACGAAATCCTCTATATAACGAATTTTTATCTTGTCCCATGACATTTTAGAAGTTATACTGCTTATTTACCTCTATGGAACGAATTTCGGACCTCTCAATAATGAAGTTTTTTTTCCATTTCAACTGAAGAAATGTATTGTTGTATAGGCAGCTCACAATGGCATTTCTAGGAAATTGTTTATTTTCAGCAGGAAGGTCAACAAAACCAAGAATGGTAGGTGAAACACATGTCAGCAATTGACTGAATGTTAAAGTTTGGTTCAGTTATCACGTTCAGCACGGCTAGCGTTCCAGCACGCTCTGGGTTCCCTTTCAGATGCACTCCCAGCTTATTTCCTTAGATACGTCAGGCTCACCGGCACGCTCACTCCCAGGCTAATTGAAACTTCTCTAGTGTCGATATCTGTATAAAGGTTTGATTTTTACGCCAGTGCTTTAAAAGAGTTTGGAGAACATTGTGCCTGAGTTATTTTTAAATCCGACCATCCCAAGTTAACTTTTGATGCTTCAACTGAAACAATGATTCAGGAAGTTTTATGAACAGATTTAATTTGGTTTAACTTTTATATTTTAATGTTTTTTTTTTAGTTTGAACCATTTAACGCGGCAGAATATCCGGTAAAAACAAAGATCATAAAAATTAACCAAGCTTTCTTTCGCAAGAATAAACGATAACTGTCCTATTAGAGTTAATAAACCAACTGGAGGTGGGAACAGACTATTGTAAATATGAGTCATTGGCAAAATGCTTGGACGCCCGAAAACCTAATGTGTCAACATAAGATTGTAGTAAACAAATGTCAGCTAATCTCGGCTATAAATTGTATCGGACGTGACATATATATTATCTATGTCTCCGTTTACATTATCGATCTCTATGGCTTTGTGGAACAGGTGGCACAAATGTTGCTAGCTCAGTTACTTATTTATATTCGTGCCGTGAGTTTGTCATGCTGTGAAAAAATGTCAAAAAGAAAGTGTAGCAGAAAAAGTGTGAGTTTTACGAGAGGTTGATGAAGGTGTAAACAAGTTTGATGTTGCAAAAAAATTCGGTATACCTCAGAGTTTGCTATCCACTATTCTAAAAAACCGGGATCAAATTCTAAAGCAAAGTGTTTCTTATGATTTGCAAAGAAAGAAGATGAAACTTTGTACATTTGACAATATCGATAACGCGATGATTAAATGGGTTACGGTGATGCTCGAGAAAAATCTTCAATTTCAGGAAATCTTATTAAAGAAAAGGCTTTGGAATTTGCAGTATCATTAGGACACAGTGGCTTTAACGCAAGTAACGGTTGGATAGAAAAATTCAAAAAACGCCATAACATTGTTCATAAAGTCATTTTGGGGGAAAGTGCTAGTGTTAATATCCCCACTTGTGAATTTTGGAAAGGAAATGTGTTGGAAAAAGTTTTAAATGATTATGAACCAAAAGACATTTTCAATGCTGATGAGACTGTTCTGTTTTTTAAATGTTTGCCCAACAAGACACTAACTTTTAAAACCGACCCTTGTTTTGGAAGAAAATGAAGCAAAGAAAGGATCACCGTATTAGTGGCAGCTAACATGTTAGGGACAGAAAAACTCAAATTGCTTGTGATGGAAAAAGCAAATCTCCGCGACGTTTCCGATCTGTCAAGTCGTTTAATAAAAAGGCGTGGATGGCAAGCGAAATTTTCATTGAATGGATATTGAAGCTGGACAAGCAGATCTCCAAAGAGAAAAGGAAAATTGCACTTTTCATCGACAACTGCCCTGCACATCCGCATGACTTCAATTCCAAACCGAAGAATGTCAATGTGTTTTCCTTTCCACCAAATGTTACATCGATACTTCAACCACTCGATCAGGGAGTAATAAAAAATTTAAAGCTACACTACAGAAAAAGAATTAAAAAAAACATTGTGACTACTGTAGAGAACAATGAAATCGTACCCAAAAACATTGTTAATCTAAGGGACTGCATCGCTGAATTGGCAAAAGTTTGGACGAATGACGTGAAGAAAACAACAGTTTTTAATTGTTTCTCCAAAGCTGGATTTAATTCGGTCACACATGAAGCGTCCAGATGACAAACTCAAATGAACTTTTGAAAGACTATGATGATGATTGTGATGAACCTGAAGAGAAGAACCCTACAGATCATGAAGTTTTACAAGCTTTCAAAATCATCAGGCGAGGATTTCAACTGAAAGATGGTGGACCAGACAACATTTTTGATTGTCTGAATAAATGTGAAACATTCATTGAACGTGATGTTTCATTCAAACGTAAAGTGAAACAAAAAATTACTGACTTTTTCAAGTAAAATTTTGAAAACTAGAAACGATTTAAAAAGTACCTATACGAAGTTACTGTATTTACAGTACTGTATTACTGTGCATCGTATTTTATGTTTAATTTAATACAGTATTTGTTTCTCCAGATACGGTCTGTGTAGTGTATAAAACAGTTTGTGTTGTTTGAAATTGAATTGTGTGTATAAAAATAAAATACTGATAGATTGTGTGTATTCAAATAAAATCAGTATAGGCATTTAATAAATGTAATACGGTTAATAAATAATACAGTTACTAAATTACGGCCTACTGAGTTTGCTTCGATTAAATTCCACTACGTTCAAGTCATGCTTCCTGAAAATGAATTGGTGAGTGTACTTATTTACCAGTAAGTTTTCATAAGCATTAGATAACTTATCATAATAGCCTATAAAGAGTAGACCCTATGAAAAATATTGAATGTGGATATCTAATACAATGAAAAAACATCAATAAAACATTTTTAACAACTTGAATTTCAAATAAATTGAGACTTTATAAAACATTATCCTATATTAACATTGGCCTATTACACTAACTACGCTCGCGATATTATACTGTATCCCTTTTATTACCGCAGGTAGTGCGATATGCGTAAGATGGGGTGGAAGCATTCTTTACAACACAACCTCTCAATAACGAATACCTCTCTACAACAAATTTTTTCTCTGGGTAATCGGTATAATTATAAGTTAATCTATCCATTTAAATAACTTAATTTTTAAAAGTATTTGAAATTTAAAAAAGTATAGAGGGAGGCATTGACACGATACTAGAAAATCTAGGAAATACTATGTATTCTTCTAATGCTTTAAGACATGCAGCAAATTACAAGGAAATAATCTTATGTTACTGAAATATATATATCTATCATAACTAATATCTCATGCTGGTTCACCTTCTTGGCTACTACTGGCCTAAAAATTCTTGTATTGAACCTTGTAAACTCTCAACCTATTACTTGAGAATTTTTATACAAAAATTTTAATGATTTATCCAGTTGGAAATTAAAAATATAAATTCGAGAGTAAAAACTTTATGAAATAGTGGTCAGGGACTAAATAGTTTAAAAAAAATTAAAGCTATCAGACAAAATTAGTGGTCAGAAAGATGTGTTTATTGTGCAACAGTATTTTGTATTGACATATAAATAAGGAAAATGACATGGTACGTAACATGCCACAATGTGACAATGTTCTCCGAAACAACTGTCATTATTTAGATAAAAAGTAAGTGCCTAGCAATGAAAGCGTGTACTTAAAATGTATGTTGAAGTGTTTCAGAAAAGGTTTTTACTAGGCCTATCAACATGTAATGCTTGAGTCTTTCTAAACTAAAATAACTGGGAATATTGGAAAAAATATCAGTTTCAAGGTAAGGTGAACAATTTACAAAAATTTCTTTTCTACTTGTATGTCTTTTTCTACTTTTGACAAATAATTATACTTTATTGAATTACAGTAAAACCTCTCATATCCGGATCAAGGTGGTTCTAGCCCAATCCGGATATGGCAGGATTGCATGTACATTTGTACTACATAATGACAACCATTCCTATTAGAAGTAGATGTATGATTGTTTTAAGTAAATAAGTTACACTTATTAAAGATTGTAATTATATTTTAATAGTAATATAGAACTGTACGTAGAATTTAGTTATAAGTCTTTATGTACAGTTACTTAACCCATTGCAGTTTATGTGCTAGGTCAGCTAGTAACGGCAATTTAATAGTAGTGGGTATAAAGATCAGACTAGATGTCTGTGATTTCTGAGGGATATTTATCGACTCTCAATACTTACAGAATAAATAAAGAAAGATGTTTATGGCCCATTGACCTTCTGTCAGACATCTAAACATAAGTGATTAAGTTGGGCAGTACACCAATCTGTAGAACACTAGTGAATTGAACAATATGGAGACTTAAACACTACTGGCTGAGTCGAGAAAGAACATTGCTGACTGTTAACAGGTGAGATTGGTACGATAGCAAGGCACCTTGCCGAATAAAGACGCTTACTTTATTTTCCAGTTATGAGAGGTCCGGATATCAGACGCTTTACTGTACTTATAAAAAATTATTATACAAAGTTAGTAAAAGCCTTTATTAAAGTAAGTGTATGATAATTTACAATAATAATAATTACAACTATTTACATGACTAGTTATACACATGACTCAGTTATGCAAAGAATAAAAATTATCAAATTTTTTATTTAAAACAACTTCTTTTATAAATATAAATTCATTATAATAACATTAGAATGACACTTGATATATTTGGAAATGTCATATTAGTTCATTAAGATTCAATAGCAATGTAGGATTGAAGTTCTCGATAGTAGTAGTAAACCACAATAATGAAGCACATATTCAGAGCTGAAAGGAAAGAAATATATTTGTTTAAATTAGTTTGTCAAAAGTGATATTGAATTATATTTCCTAAAAATCATTGTGCAAATACAAAATTGATTATTTTATAGATAATTAAAAAGTTAAGAAGGGTTATATCGACTTTAACTAAGTACTACACAACGTTTCACCTAGCACACAAACTGTATAGAATGATAACATTCGCACACACCTCTTATTATTTTTTGAAATGGTGAGACACAAAATTACTCAAAAGGACGAAACAAACTCTTACATACACTATTCCACACACAAAACATAAAATATTGGATTGGACATTTACACAGCTCTTATTTCTAACTTTATCCTACAAATGATAGAACTGCTGCGGTCTGGAATTGAAATGTTCAAGTTGATTTTTTATTTGAATTTTTTGGGAGTCAACAGCAAATTTAATTATATTTTGAGGCATTTTGCGAGTTACCATGTCAAAAAAATAAACTAAAACGTTGAATTAGCTGTAGATGGGAATGGGAATTGCTATTTTCCAAAATTTTAAATTTGGGGTATGAGCGAAAGTTTTTATAATTTTTTTTGTATTCATGAAGACTTTTTGCATACCCCAGTATAATTTTATTTTCCTAAAATTATTTACAAGGGAATAGGAAATAAATACTGCAGGAGTAAAATTTGAACTAAGAATGGGCTGTGGGATAAAATTATTCTTTGGTACTGGCAGTAGTCTAAAATTATGGCTTGTAAAGACAAGATAGCTAAACTGAAATGGGTCTATTCACTTCTGGGGTCATTGACAGTTGTCTGTAATATTACCTTTTCTAAGGTGATAATGTATATGTTGTAAGAGGTATGGTCAAAAAGCTCCAGAATTTGATATCTACAGTAAAAAAGATACTAAAACATTTGTAAATATTTCACAAGTTTGCCTATAGTAGCACTTACTTATATTTGTTGAGGACGGCTGTTTCAGGAGATGAGTCCTATTGTCAACTCAGACCGTAACTGATCTCAAGGTTTTCGTAGGTTAGGGCGGACTTTGTGAGCATTAGGAGTTATGATGTTGAAAAAGTGTATGTGAGTTATAATGTAATTGGGTGTTGAGTGTGTTTGTAGGATGTAGTTTGAAATGTTTGTATATTTCGTATTATTCGGTGTTCGGTTGTGTGACGTTGGTTAATTCTGTGTTGTTTATGAAGAATTTGTAGGTTGGATGCTATGTCTCTGTAGTCATGTTTTGTGGACTTGAGATGTTCGGCAAAGTTTGATTGATAATTATTGTTTGTATGTGCATTTATATGTTCTTGGTAGCGTGTGTAAAAAAAATCCCTGACTGGCCTATATAGAAACTGGGGCACGAACTGCAAGTTAGTTTGTAAACTCCTGCGGCCTTGTAAATGTCTTTGATTTTGTTGTTGGGTTTAAGTTGTTTATTGAGAGTGTTGGGTGTGGAGCAGGCTATTTTGTAATTGTATTTTCATAGTGTTAGATTATGGTTTTGGATGATCTGTATGGTATTAACAAAATCAACGACATATACTATGCCGCTGGAGTTTACAAACTAACTTGAAGTTTGTGCCAAAGTTTTTACATAGACGAAACAGGGAGTTCTTTTTAAACACACTACCAAGAACATATAATCGTACTAACAAACAATAATTACCAATCAAACTTCGCCGAACATCTCAAATTCACAAAACATGCCTGCAGAGACAGCATCCAACCTACAAATTCTTCATAAACATCACAGAAATAATCGTTACACAACCGAACAATACGAAATTAGAAACATTTCTAACTACACCTTACACACATACTCAACACCCAATTACATTATAACTTTTCTACATTAGAGAACTTTTTATCTGTTTTTATGTCAAGTGGACTTTCTACCTCATTTGCTTATGTTTACTGTGTGTGGTATTGTTGTAAATATTTTTTATAATTAATGTATTTTTATGTATATACAATTTGAACAATAATAATTGTTCAACCGGAATTCAACTAGAATTTAACACAACCGTTAAACAGTAACTTTTAATTAGTTTTTAATAATTATAATTACAAATAATAATTAAAAAATAATAAACTAGCTCAGGTACAAAATGAGTAAAAAAGTGCACCTGTATTAAATATATATAAAATGATATACAATTATATGAATATAATATAATGAAATATATATATACTAAAGTAATTCATACAATAAGGTTCCCTAAGCTGCTAAGAAAGAATGCGACATGCTAGAAGAAATGTGGTAATATTATCTTACTTATCAACTCAAACCTCTCTCTATCCCCACCACTCCCGCCTCGCTACATTGCTCTGTGCCGGGCTAGCAACCTTCGAAGTTGGAGTACCCCATTGCTGTTACCGCACTTTGCAAAATTTGTGCTGTGATAAGTTTTTTAAAATGCAAAATGGATTTCACCTATTGTCATTTATCGTCAGTTAATCGAAGGTTATGGGGAAAAGTGTATATCTGTTCAACGTGTTCGTAAATGGAGAATTCAGTGAAGGCCGCATGAAAATTCATGATGAAGACCGGAGCGGAAGGCCTTCAGTTTCAGATGGAATTGTTGATAAAGTTGAAAAAATATTGCTTGAAGATCGGAGGATTGATATTAATAAACTACCTGAGGTATTCCTGAGCCTTCCAACACCACAGTTCATAACATTTTAACTAAAAAATTAGGCTATCACAAAGTGTGTGCGCGCAGGGTACCACAAATGTTTACAGAGAACCACAAACAGCAACGTGTTGAGCGTGCCCAACAGTTTTTGAAACAATGTGAAGATAACAAAGATTAATTCTTGGATTCCATTGTTTCAGCAATCACATGAATGGCGTCACTCAACTTCGCCGAAGTAGTTCTTCGAAGCCGAAGAAGTTTAAACAAACACAGTCTGAAGTTGCTTGATGTAGAGTAGAGGGTTAGCTTTGTAAAAGGAACGAATGTTTTGAAACGCGTCGGCAAGTAAGCAATTACGTATTCTCTTAGAAGTACTTTTTACATATAGTTTAAACACAGTCTGCTGGGAAAGTCATGGGAACTGTCTTTTGGGACAAGAAGGGCCTGCTTTTAATCGACATTTTGCCTCATGGAACAACAGTTAACTCTGACAGATGTTGCGACACATTAAGAAAACAGACTTGCGATCCAGAACCGTCAGAGAGGTGGTTCAGTGGTGTGAGGCTTATCCATGACAACGCTTGACCTCATGTTTCACATCAAGCTCAAGAACTGCTGACAGATTTTGGCTGAACTGTTGTGGCCCCCCCTATAGTCTAGACCTAGCCCCAAGTGATTATCATTTATTCCCAAAATTAAAGGAACACTTGGGTGGCTTAAGCTTCAGTATTGAATATAAAGTCAAGGAAGAGGTTACTTGATTCCTCAAAGATTTGGCAGCAGAATTCTATAACATAGGAATAGAAAAGTTGGAGCATCGTTTTCAAAAGTGTTTGGACAGAAACTGTGATTATGTGGAAAAATAAACGGCAACTCAAACAACTACACAATTACACTAACACCATACACCGTATACTAGTAAATAATGCTCAAGAAAATTGAACATCAACAACCTCGTCAAACCGCCACACAAAAAATAAATACATCTCCATCACTTACCACAACAAACAAACACACAAAATTGCCTCCACAAAATTTCAGAAGATTCAAATATCATACATAATAATAAACACTTTTAAAAAATACATACAACCCTTTCACCGACAAACAGTCAAATACAATCTATCTGGTATATAGAAAAAAAACATGTAACGACTGCTTTAGCTTCTACATTGCCTAAACCGGTTCATTTAAGAGAAGATACAAAGAACACATCAAAAACATATGAAACATAAATAAAAATCCAGCTACACAACACAAATACAAAAGACCTAACAGACGTACACAAACATTCAGACTAATTTAAATACTCTTCACATACTAAACTTAGTAAAAATCTACTTACCACAATAGAAAAACTTGAAATAACACATCACACAACACATAAACAACATGTCTTAATTGACCACACACACTTTGAATCTAAATACCTTTTCCATTATGAAGTGGATTTAGCTTTGTCAATAAAACAACTATTTCAAAACTTGTCAGCAAGTTAATAGTTTTCACTTAGTTGCTCAAATAGCTACTTAGGACATCAAATATACCTGAACCTGTATACCAGTGTTCAGGCTTGTTTATAGTCCTTTGACAGAATATATACCATGATCAGATTACTCTAATTTAAAAGGCTCTTATACAGCGGAATCATGTACAAAAGCATGATAATTTACTCAGTGCTTTAACTTGGAGATAGCCCATCCTGAAAAATGTGTATGTTGAGTTTTAATTTACAGTAGAGTCACGATAATTCTAGGTAGATAGGACAGACACCCTCGAATTACAGAAAACTCGGATTACACGGAAATACGTTCCTGTGCATTACAAAAAATTGGTGTTTTAATGAACCCTCACATATTACTATAACTAAGAATGTACAAAACCAGTTTATAGAACTTTGTATGGAGATTTATTGAAAGCCTGACTCATTTCTTTTGCATACTGTATTAATATAAACATATCTTGGAAGCCTCATTTCCTTTGCATATCGTAGTGATATGAAAATTTTTTTAAAGCCTGACTCATTTCCTTTCATACCGTATTGATATAAACGTATTTATTTTAAACCCAACTCTCATTTCCTTTGATGGATATAAACATTTTTTGGAAGCCCAATTCATCATTTTCTTTCAAATAGATAAAATAGGCTCGAATTTAACAGAAGCTCGAATTATTGCGACTCGGAATTTCGAGACTCTACTGTATTTACATTTGTTTAGATGAATGCTTACATGTAAAACATGAGTCCTTACATTCAGTTGAGTGTATTTGAAATTTTAATTTTAAACAAAGTTTATAGACATTAGGTTAAAAAAAGCATTACTTTTTTCCTAATGTGTAATTATTACTATGATATTTTATTGTATTTTAGAGAAAAAGTATTGTCTACAGTTTCATAAAATTTAGAATCGTATGTCTTTTGCTACAAAAAATATTCTGTACCTAAAAATTTTTAATCTATGGTGACCATATCTTTTTTTTACCAATCTTACAGTTATAGGTAACAACATAAGCGTAACAATGTTGACATATCTCATTCAATATTTTTGTCCAGAATATAAACACACAAATAAAGAAAATTGAAATATAGAAATAACCGTATGCTTATTGCACTCGGTAGGCAGATGGTTATTGAAACACTTACAGATATCCCACAGTGCTGAAGTAGCCGCTTGCACAGAAATTGTTGACCAAATTGTAACAACAATCGAGTATATAATCTTTATAGCCAAGTAAATAACAGTTCCTTTTAGCCAGATAGACACCATTTTCGCTTTAGCCTAGGCAAAGGTTAAATAATCAAAATATAAGATATATTAATTTCAATAATTTTTTGCCTTAAACACATTTAAAAATAGGTTTAACCAAATGAAAATTAATAATATATTAAGCATGTAGAATTTACCACTAGGAGGACTAGAACACATCCTAAGGATAAGTTTAAAGAAAGTGGATACAATATGAGAAAATTAAATTTGTCTATGCTAAAAGACTTGAAGATATATTGATAAATCACATTTGGCTATAGTAACACATACAGTACTTTATTTAATGAGCATGGCTGTTTTGAGAGATGTATCACATTGTCAACACAGACATTACCTGACTTCTTGCTGTTTTTAGGTTAGGCAGGATATTAACCGATTTTTAAAATAGTTTTGGGGACTGATGTCAAAAAGTGACTGTGAATTATAATGTAATTGGTTGTTGAGTATGTGTGTTGGGTGTAGATTGAAATATTTCCATATTTTGCACTGAACAGTAGTTTGTCATTGGCTGTTTATATTTAGTTTATATAGAATTATATCCACATTTGTTGGTTCCATCTTCGCGTGAGCTACTAGTAATCACTAAACACTTTTAAATGTTTTAAACTTGCCTATAGTAGCACTTACTTTGCTTGTTGAGGACGGCCGTTTAGGGAGATGTGTCCCTTTGTCAACTCAGACCATCAACAAGAGTTACGGTCTGAGTTGACAAAGGGACACATCTCCAAAAACGGCCGTCCTCAACAAGCAAAGTAAGTGCTACTATAGGCAAGTTTAAAACATTTAAAAGAGTTTATAGAATTATATGTTTGAGGCTATGTTTGTGTAGTTGAGGTTTGTTGATATGGGGTGCTCAGCAAAGTTTGATCGATTGTTTTTGTTTATGAGTGCCTTTATTTGTTCTTATTGTAGGTTATATGTGTAAAATGACCTTCCAGTTAGTCCAGTGTAGAAACTGGGGCACAAACTGCAAGTTAGATTGTATATTTTAGTGGGGTGGTAAATGTTTTTTAATGTATCGTTGGGTTTTAATTTTTATTCTTTGAGGGGATTGTGTGTGGAGTAAGCGATTTTGTAATTATATTTACAAAATGTGTTGGTTTGTTGATTAGTTTTAGATCATCTGTATATTTTTTTTAGCGTTGCATCATTCAGTTTTTTTTCCAGCCTGTAATGTAGTTTATCAATCAACCATTGATAAGTTGTACCTATTGGCTTGTGCTATATGTTCATTTCATCTTTGCCAACTCAAACTATCTACTTATAAATGATCCTTATTAAAACACCCATATAAAAACAAGAGCACAATCAAGAATTAAACACCATAAAACATGAGCCTTAGCAAGTAGAAGTTCATTAGGAAAAAGAATTTTTCTTAATTTTAAATGTAGGTTTTTTACTTGTTAAGATTTCACTTATTACACTTTAATATTACTTAAGACCAGACTTTTTGTTAACTTAAGTTGATAAATTGTTAACTTACACTTGGAGGAAATGTTTTCCTCTCGTGACTTCCTCAGCCTCATATTTTTGCTGCTAGGATTGCAGCCGTTGTGCGTTTTGGTACCAATTTTTTGTAAGTTAGAAGTAATGTGTTTGAAGAGGATGTGTGATCTGTGTCGTGTTTGTTCATTTAGGATGTAATTTTTATGTGTGTTGCTATGTCTATATTTCATATTGTTCGAGTGTGTTTAATTTATGGCCTTTGTTGCATTTGTGGAGGATGCTCATGTTATTTTCCATACTATTGCATGAGTGTTTAGTGTCCTTGAGGTGATTTGCGAAGGAGGATTCAATAGTGGTGGTCAGTGCGCTTTTGTGTTCTTTATATCTTTCGGCAAAAGATCTGCCTGTTTGTCAAATATAGAACTTATTGCAGTTGTCGCATCGTAGTTTGTATACTCCTGGGTTATTGTATGTGTTGATATTGTTATTAATGCTGTGTCTGATAGCTGTTTGGCTTTTATTTGTTGTTCTGTAAGCTACAATATATACTACTTTTTTGAATTGGTTTGCTATTTTATTTGTGAGTTTGTTTATAAATGTGAAGGTGATAAATTTGTTTGTATTCATGTTTGTGTTGTTGTTACTGTTCTTGTAGAGTATTTTTCTGTGTAGTTTGTCTATTAAATAATTGTCATATCCGTTTTTTGTTGAGTTCCTCTGTGTAGTTAGTTGTGGACATAGGTATCTTGTTTAATCTGTGTAGTAAATGTTTGAATGCTGTGTGTTTACGTTGTATTGGGTGGTTTGATATGTCGAGTATCAGTGTGTCTGTCATCGTTGGCTTTCGGTTATGTTGAATTCATGTTTATTTTGAATTTTTGTTATGGTGATGTCTAAGAAATTCATTATTTTGTTGTTTTCAAATTCTGCAGTGAACTGGATATTTTTGTGTATTTTGTTTATATGTGTTTGGAGTTTTTGGCATTGTCTTATGTTTCCTCGGTATAGTATTATAATGCCATCTACATATCTATGTCAATATATTATCTTATTTGGGTGTTTGTTGTTATTTATGAATTTATTCTGTTCTATGTGTAGTAGGAATATTTCTGTGAGAATGCTTGAAATCGGTGAACTGGTATGCTTTGTTTCTGTGTGTAATATTTGTGGTTGTGAGTGAAGTAGTTCTGTTGTGTAATGATGTTCAAAATGTGTATGATTTCTTTTGTGATTCTTCTGGAGTGTTGTTAAGTCTTAGATTGTCTCGTAATATGTTTAGTGTTTCTGTGACTGGGATATTGGTATATAGGTTTGTGATATCAAACGATGCTGGGGTTGAGTTGTGAGGGATTTTTTTGATGTTCTTTATTTTGTTTACTAGATCTATTGTGTTTTTTATACTTGTGTTTGTGTGTCTAGTTTTATTTATATTCTAATAGTTCTATCCGTATGGCGTGCTAGTTTATGTGCGGGTGATTGTTGGCTGTTGATTATTGGCCTTATTGGTGTTCCTTGTTTATGTAGTTTGGGGAGTGCTTGTAGGGTGGGTGCCGTACGTCTTATTGCTTTAAAGTATTTTTTCTGTGTTTTAGATATTATGTGTTTAGTTGAATTAATTATGTCTTTAACTGTGTTATGATATTTGTTTGTTGGGTCTTTAATTGTTTCTATGATGTTGTTTGCCGCATGAATTCATTAATTTTATTGTTTAAATCCTGTGTATGCATAATGACTGTATATGCATGTGTATATCCTATGTATGCATATGCATAAGACTGCATAATGACCTTTGTCTGTTTTTACGTATTTTAAATCATGTTCTCTAGCTTTTTGTATTAGTGATTTTGCTGTTTGTATCACTATATGACTGTTTACAGAATGTAGACACTACAAAATGTTATTTAATAAGTGGTCCTCATTAAAAAGTATCATATAAAAATATCACACTTGTAATCATTTAAAATATGAATGTATATTTTTAAAATAACTTTTTTTTTAGTTTAAGAAAATATTATTTTTAGAACAGATATTATCTCTGTATTTAAATGTAATAAATAAGTATATGTATCATATTTAAAAATCTGCAGTTTAGAAGTCACTGTTGGGTCAGGGGTTATTAGTTTGTTTGATTTGGTCTAGTGGGATGCACAATACAAGTTTTACCTAATGAGAAATCTACATTTCTTAAGGTAAGAAGAAAGCTAAAACCATAAGACAAACGGTGATTGGTTTAATTGGTAATACATAGAGAATACAATTTTTCATATATTGTTTTGAATTGATTGGAGAAAATTCAAAAGTTTTTTTATGAGATAATGAGTATAAAATCAGATGACAATTAAACTTTAAAAGCATAACATGAACACAAGAACTGATTAAAGAAAGACCTTGGAAGTCTATAACCCTGATTTACAGCAAAGTTATTCAAACCCAAGTCAAAAAACAAATTTCCAAGTAATGCTAAGATAACCTGTAAGTACATTTATATATGTTTATTTGAATCATTTAGATATTGCATATACAGCAGTTCCATCTTTTCACTCTATGGTCAGAAATTTGTGGTTCATAGAAAGGTAACTCAGAAATTTACCCAAATCTGTAATCTTTATTGGCATGCTGTTGAAATGTAACATTTTATTCCATTTGTTTTATCAGTAAACTAATTATTTATTTTTAATTAAAACTTGTATTAAATGTAATAAAAGTTACCATATATGATCCAATTAACAGAGGTACACTGAGACTGGTTTTGATGGCAGCAATACCAATAGCCATTACAGCAAATATAATGTCGCCTGAAACAAAATATTTGTTGTTGCTACAATAATAAAAAACAATACAATACATCAAAATTCACAACAATGCTAAACTATCCTATTATTACAAGTAGGAAACGGACAGTAAAAATAGTAGAAAACCCAATTTGTGTATAATAAAGGACTATGATAGAGAATCAGTGAAAAGAAATTTGACATCTATTGAAAATAGTGTTAATGTTAAGAAGGGGAGAAATAAAAAAAGCACTCAGAATATTTATTTAGATTCTAGTAAAAATACTTGCATAAATTATTAAGAATTCAAAATCTAACATTCTAATTATAAGACAAATTATATAAAAAAATTTAATAAGTTTTGAGACTCAGTGAAATACAACAGTACTAATTTACATAATATGTTATGTACACAGTCTAAAATAAATGTTTTACTTTAAAAAAGTACTAAGTCAGCTAAAGATTTAATAGCATATATATGCTTCATTTTTCTCATTATAATATTTTGATCTTGATTATTATGTTAATAATTATAACCAAAACACATTCAAGAATTTATACATTCTAACAAATGCTGATACAAATTTTAGGTGAAAATGGGATCATTAATATGGTACTAGTCTACAGACAAACACACACCCATCCACTAGCCCGTATGATCTGGTCAGTATATGGTGATTGGTAGCAAAATGTCAATTAAGGGATATCCAAAAGCTACTAGCTTAGGCTAGGTGCACATGAGCTTGAAAGTAATTGGGACGCCGAGATAGTTTTCAATCCAATCTTTTTGATACCTATCGGAGTTTCAGCACACATGAGATGGAGTTTCAGCACACATCATTTCAATCCTATCCTTTTTTTATTTATTTTCCATGTTGGGGATTGGCTTCACTCTGTGTTGTTTCTCCTAAGAGATGGATCAAAAACAAGTGCAAGTTTACAAAAAGAAAGTAGTTTTTTCTTTCTTAGTGTACAACTGTTCATTTTCTCTTGCTTCTTGTATAGTTGTCCTTGAAGTTCTTCCATTTAATTGTGAGCTTTTTAACTGGAATAAACAAAAAGAAAATGT
Organism: Prosapia bicincta; assembly: GCA_036971475.1. Lineage (NCBI taxonomy): Eukaryota > Metazoa > Arthropoda > Insecta > Hemiptera > Cercopidae > Prosapia > Prosapia bicincta. Next base: position 249,356,486 of record JBAIZL010000005.1, on the reverse strand, counting down.
TTTTGTTATTGTTTGGAATTAATATATTTGCCAAAAAATACTGTAATCAAACTAGTTTGCTGTTTCCCGGATAAATTGGTCGTCTACGTTGAATGGAAATGTTGATGGAGCATATTGACCATTGATACTTATTAGCGAATTTTAAAAAAAGAAATCGCTGTTAGATTTAATTACTAAACATATATATATATATATATATGAAGTTAATATATTACTATTGTAAGTAATTTTAACATTAAATAAACATAAACAATAATGAATAAACATAAATAATTTTAAAATTACTTACAATAGTAATATATTAACTTCATAAAGTCAGTGCAACGGAAAAACAATGGATAACGTAAAATATCAAGAATATATATATATATATGAGGTTGATAAATTACTATTGTAAATACTTTTTCCACCACTAAGTGCAATAATTTTACCTTGTTGTGATAAGGCACCTGTTGGTGACTTGACCATTGTCGAATGGACAACGTAATATATATATATATATATATATATGAAGTTAATATATTACTATTTTTGAGTAATTTTATCCACCATTAAGTGCAATAATTTTACCTTGAGTGATGAGGCACCTTTCGGTCTTTGACCATTGTCGAATCACTCCGAAAGAGAGTGATTCGACAATGGTCAAAGACCGAAAGGTGCCTCATCACTCAAGGTAAAATTATTGCACTTAATGGTGGATAAAATTACTCAAAAATAGTAATATATTAACTTCATAAAGTCAGTGCAACGGAAAAACAATGGATAATGTTAAATATCAAGTATATATATATATATATATATATATATATATATATATATATATATATATATAATTAAATAAAATTAATAGTAACTATTAAAAATTAATATCTCAAAATATAGATGTAAATAATTCCTGATTGATATTAATAACAAATTATCAATGTTATTAATAGAGATTGATGCTAACGATTAATGACAATTATTTATTTATTTATTCAATCATATTCAAAGTTAAACATATAAATAATGTGGAATTAGTAATTATGTTATCGAAAATTTACCTAATAAAATGAAACAGATAGAAAGTAAGCTGCGGTGCGTGCATGTGCATTGTCCCATTACCAACTGTATACTAGTGGATCGGTGGTGTTAGAATTGACGCAAGATAGGAGGAGAAACCTGCATCAGCCCAGATACCTATTAAGATAGGCTTAGGGTATCCGATAGCTATCGGCGTCCCATGTGCGTTGCTCCAACACTCCCAAGGTACTTCTGCCTATTCGATGTAAAACTATCTCGGCGTCCCGATTACTTTCAAGCTCATGTACGCTTACCTTTGAAGGACGTTAAAACTTACCTCAGTCTGAAACTAAACTTGAGACATGGCGATATGTCAGGATCGAAATTTATTTTTAAAATAGTGAGTGTCTAGTAAAAAAATGCGCTGCTAAGGCTTGAGTGGTGCCAACATGTAATTCGTGATTTTCCTAAATGAGTTTTAGGAAAACGAGTACTTTCCCTAAAACTGAACAATCAACATACTTGTTCAAAGTGCTTTCTGATAAACTTTTAAGATACTTGTCTTGCAAAATTGGATAAAAACCTAAAATTGAAGTGAAGTTTAAAAGAAAATCGTAAACTGTCAGTAAATAGACATACGTGGTTTTAATGCCAAAGTAAAGTTCGAGAATAGTTTAATATAAATTTAAAAGTTAAATAATAGTTATTAAAATGTAATTTAGACATTTATTCGAAAAGTAAAGAGCGAGACTAAACTATCTTTTAATGAAAAACTTTTTTTAAATTTATTTTAACCCCAAATTTTATTATAAATTAAAACTTCAAGAGAGAAGACAAAGAAATCATCCAGTGCTACCAAACCAAAACGAGCCTACTAGTAGCAAGAGATGGAGAGAGAAAGAGAGATTCTACACAATGGTTGTGTATCACATGGACCAGGACCAATATAATATAGAGCTAGGAGAGGATTTTCTGCGGAAAAGTGAACTGGCAAATAACAAGTTAGCACTGTCTTTGTTTATCTTGGAATTTTTGCACTTTTGATTAAATAATTTTAATTTAGATTTTAAAATTTGTAAATAAATTTTATAGGATAAATTTTTTAAATTTCTATATATTTTTTTTTATTAAAGTATATTTTAATTTGATATGAAATAGTCTAAAAGATTCTAGAAAATTTAAATTAATTTTAAAGTCTCTTATTGACTTCCATAAACCAATATTTGCAATATAAACAAAAATTATCAAAATGGCTTTAAATAGGAATATTTAATAAGATAATATGAAATTTATAAATTATACGAAAATAATTTTTGAGTTGATATACATAAAAATGTCTAGATTTATAAGTATGTTAGTTTATATGTGGAAATATTCCATGTCTTTGTTATACTAAATATATGTGGTTATTTAAAAATGGTTTTTGATTATATGTGATGTTTTGATGATAATAAGTAATAGAAATTAATTCATGAAATCAATTAATGATTAAAGAAAAAAATTGATAAATTTAAAAAAGAACTTGGCCAAAATAACTATAGAAATTTAATTTTGAAAGTCAATTAAAATTAAAGCGGGTATAAAATTAAATTAAAATAATGAATTTATAGAACAAGTTAAAATAATGTAGGAATATTTGACATTTTTTAACTAAATTTAAAAAAAATTAGATTGAAATAAATTTAATTTTAATTTATGAAAGTAAATGGAAGTTTGATAATAAATCTGGAATTAAATGATTAAATAATTATCGAGAAACAATGATTAAGCTTAGTGGTAAAATGAAATAACACCACATCAAATGAAAGTATTTTAAAATAAAACTTGTTCAATAATATGCATCTAAGTAGATTATTATTTGTTTTGTTTTTGAAATATTTTTACAGGTCATTATTATTGATGTGTAAAATGTATTACAGTTTAGATTTAACAATTAACTTTAAATAGTAAAATTAATGAGTATAAATTTTTATATATATTTGAGATAAATTTAAATTTTAAACTGAATTAATTTTTTTATATAAAATTTAAAACAAATAAAATTACTCTACCAGGACAATATTTAATATAAATACAAATTGAAGGCTTTTACTTATTTATGGCTATGAGTTAAATTGATTTTGCACTAAATAATTTTCTTAAATATTATAATATGGTAACTAAGCCGTGATGCTTTCGAAGAATTCATTCCTCAAGATATAGTGACTCAAAGGGTTAAATATCAGTAAGTTAGGTCTTTAAAACTTAATTGAGGTTCAAAAATTGACTCATTTATCTGCTAAGTTTATTAATGTTGGCAGATTGATAATGGTGTGAATATGGTTGGAGAATATAAAAACAAACAAATTTGTAAATATAAAGTTAATCCCTGTAAGCTATTTTCTCCTTCAATAGCATTAATCAAGGTTCAAACTAATTAATAATGCAGGAGAGATTAATTGTTTACTAAGCATTTGTCTTGTTTATTATTATCTTAAACTGCCTAACATAAATAACTAGCTGAAGACAGCACTCCACTCTAGACACCAAACTTCATGGTTTCATACAGAAGACTGAAACTATTGAACTACACAAGAAACTTCATTATTTATGAGCCTGAGAAATAGCAATTGATATGTGCAGGTTCGTTGGAACTTAAAAAAATGAAAATAAATAACTTTCGCTTCAAATTAAAGAAGGTGAAAATAAGTCTGAAATAGAGTGGTTTAGCAATAATGTAGATGCCTAGCATACATGATTTATCTAGCTACCCAAATGTCAGTGAATATTTTTTAAGAAAGGTTCCAGTTGTCCCAGAAGATAGATAAAATGATGGAAAAAACGTTTCCTAAGCTAAACTTACAAACAAAAACAAAGATCAGAGAACAATGACAGCAAAATTTATTATCTTGGAGTAAAAATAAAACTATATTCTGTATTAAAAAAAAAATAGAGTTCCTAAGTGAATACTCTGAAAACCTTTATTCAATACTTATGAGCAAAGAAGGATGTAAAAAAATATGTGTTATCCAACACTGTACGGTATGAAAGAAATGCTGTATATTAAATATCTAAAGCAAAACTATTTTTCAGTATAAAAATTATTTTTGAAAGATATCTAAAAGAAGAGACTGATATATAGAATGTTAGAATTAAAACAATTTTGACAGAAAATACTGAACACTTACAAACTATAATTTTTACAGACACACAAATACACAAAGTACAAACATATTAAACAAACAAACAATGCAAATCACACATACTCTTTGATACTATCGAAAACCTGCCTTTAACGGGTTGACCCGACATTTCCAAGTAGAAGACACTGATGAAGATCGCCACACAGCGATCAAAAACTTTCTGCCTCAGTAAGTTTTCACAAATTTACAAACTTTAAAGTTCAGATAGTCATAAACTGATGTTAAAGTTAAAGAATAAAAATATGGTACAACTTACAAATATACAATTTTTTTTATTTCAAACGCGTTTCAACGACTAATTTGTCGTCATCCTCAGTGAAAATACACAAATGAAATTAACTAAAAAATATATATATATTAAACATAACCTATAAAGTTTTAGCAATAGTAAAAACATTTGTGAGTTGTACCATATTTTTATTCTTTCATTATAACTTTCACTCACAAAACAGCTCTAATATTATTTATAATTTTAAAGTGATTAAATAATTTTGTAGTTAGTAAAGAACTTTGTTTTAGGAAAAAAATCTTTTGCACTAAGGAATTTCCTTTGAAATGCGATTCCTTACTATAGAACGTTATTACAAAATTAAAAAAAAAAATGAAAAACAAATTTACAAGTTTGTTGTTTGTCATGGAGATCTCAATCAATTTATTGACATTTTCTTCAAAAACACCTCTTCCAAACTTACATTCAGATATTAAAAAATTTCATTCTTTACCCTAATCTTCAAAATTTGTTTGCAGTTTCTAAGAGGAAGAAGAAAGTTGATCAAAATAATGAAAAATGAATACAAAAATAACGAATAAAAAAAACTTCAGACAAATTCAGCTAAAATAAGGCTGTTAGAATAATTGTGAAATTTTATTACTGTAACTTGATTTAATTGAAATTATTCATATAAAATACTATATCACTTAATTTATTTTGTGTACAGTGTGTTAGATAATTTGGTGTACTGGTACCTGTTGTTGGATTTGGCTTCTTTGAATCATTTGTCATCCAATAAATTGTAAGGCTTGATAAAACTATTGCAGCTGTTCCCAAAACCTAGAAAAAAAAATTGTGTTAAATATCTTGTTTCGATTGATTATTTAATCTCATTTTCCATTTAAAAGTCAAAATGCCTTAACAGAAACAAACAAAAAATGTAACTGGTAAACAAAATTAAATTAACATGTTTGGTAAATATATTTGTTGTAAAAGATTCACAGTATTTGAATTTAATTGAAAATGCACATTTTTTTAAAATACTGCATTATAACTTTTCTAGGATAAAAATGAATGTAATTCTTGATACAGAATTCTTTGAATTTCAAACTTAGAGTATGTACTACAGGAAAGTAATAAGAAAGAACACACTGACTATGTTACAATTACAATTACATACAATTGACAATTTACCAATACTACAACACCAGAATAATAATAATCAAATAATAACTTATGTTATAAAAACCATGTTATTGTAAAATATTACAATTTGTACAATATTAACACAAGGAAGGAAATTATATTCAAATATGAACACTTTAACCACACAAGTTTTTGAACCATATGGTGAGTATTGACCATGAAATATATTGGGCAAAACAGAGTTCTATAGTAATTTACTTAATAGGGATGAGGTATATTTATTGCTAAAATAAAGTGATTTGTTACTAAATGCTGGTTAAGGCCTGATTCCTGGATCTACCAAGAATATGATATAACTGTAGACATTTTACTAACTTACTGTTAAAATTTTTGTTATTACATATTTTTTATTGGTCCAATTTTTTACTTTTTATAAATAGAACGTAATTTAGGTTAGATTCATAACTTAGTGTTCATAAAAGTGGAGTTCTGTTTCATTTATTTATTATTTTTTTTTGAGTAGCATAGAGAACTTTTGGATTACCAGCACAGGTCACTGGCCACAGAAGTAGGATTTGTGTTATTATTTATTCTTCATATATATTAGCCTATCAGTTTGTTTGTCAGTTTATTTGTAACCTTCTAATAATGCAGTATTAGTGGAATGAATAAAACTGTTTTGTAAATGTTTTATTTTTTTTGCTAAGGGCATGTAATTGATAATTATAATATTACAAAGTTATATTGCAAAATCATAATATTTAACTCTTATGTCTGTTTCAATAACTAGATCATCTTTACCAGAAAGTATAATTTCATCTTCCATTTCAAGTCTAATGTTACAAGAAGACAAGGAAAACCATGCAAAAATAAATATTCTTGACCTAACAATCATCATACTGAACAAGAAACAGTTTAAAAATAACAGGAAACCAACTGCTGACATCATTGCTGTTTAGATCAACAGATCTAAAAACATTGGATTTTACTATATGTTATTCTGCCTAACTAGTCATTGATGTTATAGTAAGACGAGGAAATACTCAACACAATAAAATACATCTCCACAAAAACAGCTACAAACACACTTATTGGCAATATACTCAATAAAATTAAACACACACAACACCTTTAAAATAGCCACACTTTCGAATCACAAAACAAACAATAAATACATCTCCACCACTTACCACAAAAACACACAACAAATGTTTTGCATCTCCACAAAACAATTATCACATAGCAAGTAAAACAACAAAAATTCTTAAAAAATATTTGCAACCCTATAAATAGCAAACAGTCTAATACAATCTATTGAGTAGGTACAAAATAACATGTAACACTGCCCCAATTTCTACATTGGCCAAACCAATGTAGATAATTCAACACAAGATTCAAAGAACAAAACAATGACATAAAAACACAAACCCAGAATTTAGATACAAGACACCCAACCCACATATACAAATATCCAGACTAATTTAAACATTTTCCATGTACTAAGCCATAGACAAAAATTACCACTGTTGATAAATTTGAGTTATATGAGAAGCTCAGGATTTTATTTCAAAACACGATATTGAAATCAGTAAGTAGTAACTTTATAATAAACCAGAAGAGAATCAAGACTCACATTTTGAAGAGCTTGTGTCTCGGCTGATTTTTAATCAGCAGGCCAACATTGTGAGATTGTGCTGTTCATTTTAAATATGAGCATCATTATAAATATGAGTATCATTTTATGAGCAGTAAAACTTTTAGTAGGTAGTGCTTTGAAATTAATTCCCATTTCTTTCTTAATGTGGGGAGTAATTTAGTGTTTTTAACTGAAAATTCATTTAAATGTTTTTGTGCAGCAGCATTATTAGCTGATAATTTTCCTCCAGTTACTGACAGTTGTCTGATGTCATGCCTTTTTTCATAAATACAACCAAGTATTGCTAGTAATAAAAGATAATTCACCATTCAATCAGTCATTTAACTGTTTGGTCTTTTCTTGTACTAATGAAGTTCTTACAGGAATACCATTTTGTCTCTCTTGTGTAAACCACAAGTATAGTAGATATAAATATTTTCATTCATATAAACGGATGTATTGATTTCTCACTATTTGCACTCCAAAATTGTTTAATAGTTTTTTTCCAGTTGCTGATTATTTCCTTTCCAAAACCTAGTTCAGTAGCCACTATTGTCAAGTGGCTTAAGCATGTCATGTTTTCTTCTAAAGTATAGGATCTGTTAATTATCTATGCACTGAGGAAGGCAATAACGTAACCAAAACTAGCCTGTTGTGAACTAGTGTGTGTGTTTATTAAAAACTAATTTTTGGTGAGATTTTGAGTTGACTATTTTGTTTTTTACCATTGCGTATAGGATCTGAGTTTTTATTTGCTTTCAATAATTAGTTTACAAAATAAACTTCAATCTATATATCTTAACTGATAAAAGTAATAAAAGAAACCCGAACAAAAATTTTCACAATAAATTCTGTATTCAACAGTAGCTGTGTATACAAATTCAAAGAATAAAATTCATAAACTTTTGTTTGAATCAAGACAACTTTTACTAGACTACTAACTGTAAATGTAGTGCTTTGAATAGGTTAATTAAGGTTGAAAAATCATTCACCACACCCCATAACCACACCCACACCTACATATCTTGCAGCACAGCCTATATACCATTACTAACAGTTTAGTAATTAGTGATTAATATTTTTTGGAAAATCTGAACTTTTCCAAAATCAGGGGTCACCTCAATTAGTTTTGAGTTGAGGGGTTCTCATGTATAGAAACATTACTTTTATTGCAGTTTGATCATAGTTTTGGCAAATCTTAATATTAATAAGTTTAAATATGAAACTTTCGCTAAATGTCATGTACAACCAAATCCACAACATTAATAGTCAATACTCACTAAAGTTATCCATCCAATTAACTTTGCTGCAGTCCTATATGTCAACACACAACACACACCAGGCTCCATTGAAGGCATCTTAGAAATAACTGAGTAACTGTACCATTACAAACTTTTAATGCCAATCTCTTTGCTTGATTTCGTTAGACCCTAAAATAAAATAAATAGATAATTAATTCATTTTGTGTATAATACAAAAATCTCAATTTAAATTTATCCAACAATTAAACTTTTAATCTCTCTGAAAAGTATTTTTAAAAAATTGTAAAGGTAATTAAATAGTGTAACCAATATCTTTAATTTCAGATAAAACTAGAATTTAAACACTTAGTTTTTTTAAAAAAACAATGGAGAACACAGTAGTATAGAATAATAATTAAAAGACAATTTTTTGTTTAAATGAAAATATTGGAAACAACCCCAATACCACAACAATAATAAAAAATAACAGATAATACAAGTTACTTAAGACTAAACCCTTATGTACATTTCGATGACCATGCCATCATCATCAGACGGTCTTATTATAAAATTACAGTCTAGCAAACAAGAAGTTACAAACTAGAATGACTTAGAATTTTCATGACATTTAACAACAGTCTTATTAAATATACTGGTGTTGGCAGTGGTCAGTAGGCCAATTTTGAAAAGTATCTTTTCATCCAATTTTAAAAACATGACATCACTGTCTTACAGTAGCTTCACTGATAACATTTGGTCTATAAACAGCAATGTTCAGGGTAAATGTTTACTGCTTAAGAATGTTTTTTGCTTGGAGGAAATCGAATAACAGCATTTAACTCATAACTGATGAGATTGAATACAGATAAAGATACAGTTAAATGAAGATTCTGCTTATACTGTCAGAAACTTATTAGGTCACATTCAAGGCTATAGAAGAACATTGTCTCTCCTCCAACTTTTTGTGTTAAATAGAAGGAGAATAATTCCTGAATATACCTCATTTATATTTTTATTTATTTTCTAAGTTTTTTCCATTTTTTTAAAAATATGTGCACCAAGCAACAAGATTTTTGTTTTGACTATAACAAGAATTTTCACTTATAAATGTTTAAATTTTCTAAAATGTTTAACTGCTCTCCTTTATCAGCACATGTAATATTTTCAAAACCACCTAAGCCCACTAAAAGGCCAAAGAACCAGTCGGTGGGAGTGTGGACTGTGCCTCGTCGCATTTCACCTACCAGAATGTTTCAAAGTATACAACACAAAAGTTAACTTTTCTTAACTCTTGTGAAATTGAAACATATTCTTTGCACCCTGAAGAATATTTTGGAGTATTTCCAAAGGTAATTTATGCTTTTACTTTAGGATAATTGAAATAAAAAAAATAATGTTTGATATTTTTCGTTGAAACAATTTAGTTGTTTACATATTTTTAAATTATAAAAGAAAAGATATTATAAATATTAGTATATATTTTTAAAGTAAATGTATTTGTGAATAAAAAAATAACAATAGGTTCCATAAGAAACATAAATATGAACTAAAAAAAAGTAATCAACAAAAACCTTTAAAAATGGTCTAAAAAATTAGTTTTTTATGGCTCAGTCGGTGTAAAAAAAATTGTAAGCGAATGGGTTAACTGCTCTCCTTTATCAGCACATGTAATATTTTCATTGCCCTCTAAAATTATTTTTGTGTATGGCACTCTTTAAACAAATGTGTAGCATAATTTGGAACATTCCGAAACCCGTCAACAAACAACAATGTTTTACACTTTTTTGTGTTAACTTGGCAAAAAAACCACTACTTACTGACTTATTCAGCAGACGCGTTTCACGCAAGGTCAGCCTAAACACTCTTTTTATGAAAAAACAATAAACAACACTAACATCACATTTACCACTGAAGAAATAGAATTACTAAATAAAGGCCTAAAACATAATATACACTATAAAGATAACAATAAAACAAAAACAGCAATTATAATTGTCACAGAAACCAATATAAAACAGACAGAAATACAAGATCAAGAACACTTCAGACATTTAATTAGTAACACAATAAGAACGCACAAGACTCAACAGAGCATAACACACACCAATGAAATACAGACAGCCAAATCACTGAAACAAAAAGCCAGAGAACACGATTTAAAATACGTAAAAGCAGATAAAAGTAATAACTACAGTTATTATGCATACGCAGGATTTAAACAATAAAATTAATGAATTCATTACGGCAAACAACATCTCAGAAACAAATAAAGACCCAACAAACAAATATCATAACACAGTTAAACATTAATTCAACTAAACACGTAATATCTAAAACAAAACAAAAAATACCTTAAAGCAATATGGCCCTACCTACCAATATGACCTATGGCACCTACCTTACAAGCACTTCCTAAACTACATAAACAAGGAACACCAATAAAACCGATAATCAACAGGCAACAATCACCCGGACACAAACTAGCAAGCCATATGGATAGTGGTCTTTTTTGTTGATGTAGAGAATTTTTAGGTTTTCATTGAAGTATGTGTAAGTGTGGTCTGCTTCTATGATGTTATCAGTTTCATATTTAATGGAGTATATATGTCTTTTAATTTTGGTTGTAAACTGAAACCTACTTTCCTAATCTAGAACTTGTTACAGTCTGTAAAGTTTAGTTTATATGTATGGGAGAAAAGACAAGAAGCTCATGCTTGATAAACTACAACCATGGCCTATAGAAACTAAACTGTACAAACTGTAACAAATTCTACATTGGGAAAACAGGTTGCAGTGCCAACAAAGATTTTAAAAACATACATTCTATTAGGTATTAAACGGATTCATCTTTTGCTAATTATATAATAGAAATAAGCCACACTTAAATGAATATCAAACATAACTTAGAAACTCCTTATATTAAAAAAAAATCTCAGTACTATAGAAAAATACAAAATATACCAAAACACCAACAAAAACATATTAAATGATCAACTAAATATCATATTAAATGATATTATTTAATAATGATATTAATTAATATCATATATATGTCTAAGTGAGATTTAAAACATTTTGTTTCAGTATGTTTTTCAAAAATTTTTTTAGATTATATGCTCGGAAAGTTGTTAATTTTTTCAACCCTTTGGACGCCACGGTCCGATCTATCGGACCAACGATGTGTAGGCGAAAACCGCCACAGTCCGATTCATCGGACCGACGATGTGTAGGCGAAAACCGCCAAGGTCCGATCAATCGGACCGCCAGGAAAACATTATTTTTAAGATGTATTTAGACACTTTTAAAGTTTGTTTCTATTGTTTTGGACTTTCGTTGAAGTCACTAACACTACAGGAAAATAATTTTCACAATGGTAGTACCAGTGACCTTGGCTCAGCTATTTGTTTTTGTCGTCATCGGGGGCAGATTTGATAAGTCACATGCTCTCATATAGCGTGATGTCGTTACTCATGAGTGTTTTCTCATTACTGTTTGTCCTTTTTTTTTACAAAAGAAAAAGAGATACAGATAAAAATAATGGAAGTGTCAACAAGGGACTTGGGTATACTGTCGTTATGAAATTATTAGACATGGAAAACTACTTGAATAAAGGATTTCACATATTCGTAGATAATTTTTTACCTCATTTCCATTGGCCAAGGATTTGTATTCGAAGAAGACTCATTTGACAGGCACTTTACGAATAAACAGAAAAGGAATACCTCCTATCCTGAAGCAAAAAATTCCTGTTGGACAAACAAAATACTGTTGCAAAACATATTTGCTTTTGGTTGCCAGCCGAATGAAAAAATCCGAAAAAAATCAAGTACTTCTCTTGTCAACGAATGCGTTTTTGACAAACTATTTTTTGTAGTAGAGTTGTGAAAATTTGCACACAGTATGATATTTAGTTACTAAATTGAATAAAAACTTATGGGATGTATAAAAATTTTTTTACTACCTAATTTTTTATCTAAAGTAGATTTTTTGTATAAATTTTTTTTCTGTTAGGCATTATTGATTTATCAATAATGTTGTTGTACAAGTAACACTTTTTTAATTACTAAATGTTGATAGCCCATCTAATTATCTATAAAACAAAAAAAAATCATTACATTTGCATAAAAACTAATGAAAGCACAGAGCGAAATGTAAACCGGTGCAAAAACGTTCAAACAGGCCTTGGCGGTTCTCGCTAGTACCGCTGGCAGAGCGGCTGGCGGTCAGGAGTTGGGCTGCGGCCCGAGCGGCTGGCGTCCAAAGGGTTAATAATAAAGAAAAAGTTAAAACCGTCACCACTTAATCTAACAACAACTCCAAGCTGAAGACACTGATGAAGTTTACCATGGAGCGATTGAAAACGTTCTGTCTCAGTAAGTTTTTACAAATTTACAAAATTTAAAGTTTAGATAGTTATAAACATTGTTAGGTGTATTAATTAGTTAAGTTTTGTTTTTGGCACAAAAATTAATAAGATTATGATATTGAATTTCTAGTTATATTTTATTATAAATATTTTTCTTATCCATTGAAATTGATTTTGGCAATATCATTCATATAGATAGAAAATATTAGCTTTTACAATCAACTCACTTCAAACCATCTATGTTGGACTGTCTTAATAAAAATAAAATATCACAATTAGAACAAAAGCATTCAGATAATTATTAAAAATCAAATGTCAAACAAAATTATTTAATTAAAAAATATTGTTTTCAACAAATTATCATAGTAGCAAAAAGTTTAATCTCTGTAATTTACAGAAATTAATTTTTGAAATTCCTCCAAGCATCACTTTAAAATAAATTACTCTGTCATAAAAAATATTACACAATGAAGAGTATTAAGATAAGAGGTTGAAATAAATAAGTAAAGAAAAATATTAAAAACTAATACAAACCTGTGAGTCTTGACATTAACCTGACATGATAACCTATTTCACTTTATACATTGCACAATAATGTCACCACTTATTAATCAACCATAATAGACTAATGATAATGTTTTTATTCTCCTTATCAGTTAGGAAAATTATTTTATCAACACTTGATAAATTACAAAACTATGAAAAACTTTTGTAGCAGTTTTTAAATGTTTATTTATATTTATGTTTTTAAATGATAGATTGATCACTTTTGTTAAACAATATTACTTAATCAACAAACTTGAAATTTGCATAAATTATTCTAGCATAGATAAACAGCTGTTAAATGAATGTGTACCTTTTAATAAGAGACCATCTACAAGCTAAAACAACATTCTATTCCAATAGCAAAACCAAGGAAAAGACTGCTTTTGAACAAGTGCCAAATATTTGGATATATTTTTGTCTCTTTGTTTGGTGTATAAAAATGCATAATGTGTTAAAAGAGCATACATACCTAATACAATAGAAATCTAATTATTTTTATACAATTATTTATGTAAATAGAACAATATATGTACACATATATTTTTTTCTCTTTTGATTTTGTTGAAGAATTTCCAACAAGTGTAATTTTTAAAATGCATTAGCTGAGAAAAGCATAAATAAACTATAATTTTAATTTTTATGTTGTACATATTGTGATATTAAAAACATTTTTTTGTTATAATTTTTTTGTTTTAATTATTAAAAAAAAGTTGTTATTGATATCAATAAGTTGTAAATATTTTTGAATTCTGTTATGAAATATATTATCTTATAAAGTAATTTAAAAATTCCAATGTGGTGTGATTCTTAGATATTTTAACTAGTGCAGACCTATTTAAGAGTAAATTGTTTTCATTTTAAAAATTAACTATATTACCTAATATATAATACACACAACCTCTAACTACAAATATTTTTATTCTAGTCTTTTGTACATTTTGGTTACAAATTAACCATCCTCAGAAATAAGAAGAAAGTGGTTAGAGGTTGTATGTATTATTTTATTAATAGTAAACCATTAAATTTGTTTTTACCCTTTTCTTTTAAAAAAACGTACAGGAAATTGACCTGTTTTTTTATATCCTTGAAAATTTGTAATCAATGAGTAATATGAGGTTCTTACAGAAAAACTCATAGTACAAGAAATTATAAGTTTTCTGGGCATTGAAATTGTTGACTGTAACTGGTAGAACACATTGTGCTAAATTGTACAAAAAAATTCATCAATGTAAATAAAGTTTGTTTGTATTGGAAGGTACTTTTGGTATATTTTATGGAAAAAGCTCAACAATTAATGCTTGAAAATTTTGTGTTGTACATCTTGAGGGTTTTTTAAAAATTACTATTTGTTTCCTTTTGGAAAACCTCTACTTGCTGATAATTTTCAGCAGACGCGTTTTGCACAAGGTCAGTTCATTGTTCAATGATGTAAGTCAAGGACAAGACTGTTGCTCAGGTGTGTTTTGTTGGTGTGAGTCTGTGGTGTGTTATTGTTTATAGAGTAGTTGTTAATTATATGTTCAAGTATAGTATTGGATTGTGAGTGTGTTTTGTCATTTAGAATGTAATGTGGATAGTTTTTGTGGTGTATGTATATCTCTTAGTTTTCTGCTGTGTTTAGTTTGTTGATTTTATTGATGTAATGAAGGACTTTTACATTAGTGTCTATATTGGTGTATGTGTGTAGTGTGTTCTGTATGTGAATGACGAAGTTAGATTTGGTTTGTGTGTTTTTTATGTCTTTTATGTGTTTTTTTCTTGAATTTTGTAGTCCATTACTTTTGGTGAATCTTATTAATCACTTAAACAATCGTTTATGAGTATCCGAACTTTAATTTTGTAAATTTGTTAAAACTTACTGAGACAGAACGTTTTCGATCGCTATGTACCGAAACCCATAACAACAGACACACCTATCCACAACACCTCAAACCACCCTATCCAACACAAACACGCTGCCTTCAGATCCATGCTCTATAGACTTGTGTCTTCTCACATTGATGAAGATCGCCACATAGCGATCGAAAACGTTCTGTCTCAATAAGTTTTAACAAATTTACAAAATTAAAATTTGTATAGTCATAAACTATTGTTTAAATGTTTTTTTTTTTATCATGTGGTGTGTTTCTCTCTGACCTATGTAGAAGCTTGGGAAATCGTTACATGTGTTCTTTTATACTTTTGCCCTGTGTTTGTTCTGGAGTGTTTTTGTACTGTGTAGGTGTTTTTTAGTTGTTATTGATGTTTTAATGGTTACTTTGTATTTAAGTTTGTGGAATGAGGAAGCTATTTTTTGTGACATGTTAATGTTATGTATTTTTGTATTTGTGTATTATAGCTGTTTTTTGTTGTTATGGGAGTGTTTTTTTGCTCATTATGTTTTTTATCAGGGTTTGTTTGTATCCTATTCTATAGCCTATGTATTTTGTGTTGAGTTTGTTTATTTTGTCTTAGTTTTCATGGTATGTTGATTAGTCTATGTATCTTCGATTATAAGTTGGCATGTTTGTATTGTAAGGGGTGATTGGATGTATTGTGTATAACTCTGTTAGTGGTGTTGGGTTTTCTGTATATTTTAAATGTGTGTTTGTTTTATTGTTTTGTTATTGTGAGGCTTAGGAAGTTGATAATGTTCTGTTTCCAGTGTGAAGTTTATGTGATTGTGTAATTTGTTTATAT
Organism: Prosapia bicincta; assembly: GCA_036971475.1. Taxonomy (NCBI): domain Eukaryota; kingdom Metazoa; phylum Arthropoda; class Insecta; order Hemiptera; family Cercopidae; genus Prosapia; species Prosapia bicincta. The sequence goes on along the minus strand of JBAIZL010000005.1, from coordinate 249,340,477 downwards.
ATTTGTGGAAGGTGTTTATTTGTTTTTTGTTAGCTTTGTTTAACATTAAAATGCCATCTATGTATCTATACCAATAGATTATTTTGTGGGTGGGTTTGTTCTTATTTATGATGTATTTTTTTGTTCAAGTTTGTGTATGAATATTTTTGACAATATGCTTGAAATAGGGGATCCCATTAGGAGACATTTGTTTTGAATATAGTAACCTATTTGTTGTAGTATATGAAGTAATTCTGAGATGTGATAATTTCTAATAGTGTCATTATGCCTTTGGTTGTGTTGTCAAGTGTGTTGTTTTCTAGTAACATTTGGTTAAGTATGTTTATTATTTCTTTGATGGGTATGTTTGTATATATGTTGGTTCTGTTAAAAAATGCCAGTGTGGAGTTATGTGGTATACTGTATTTGAGTTTTTTATTTTTTGTGTAAGATATATTTTGATTTTTAGGCGGGTACAGTTATTAAATGTGATGGTATTTCTTCTTATTTTATCGAGGGTAGAAAAATAAGACACACGATACGAGGAACACATGAAAGACATGTAAAATACATGTAAACCCAAGTACACACAGAACACACTATACACAAACATAACACACTATACAGTTAGACCAATATAGACACTAATTTAAAAATCTTTCACTACATAAAAAACAATAAACTAAACACATCAGAAAACTACAGGATATACAAACACCATCCACAATACATTCTAAATAACAATACACACTCTCAATCGAATACTTTATTTGAGAACATAATTAACAGCTACACTATGAACAATAACATATTACAGAACACCATTAAACCACAGACTAATGCTAATACAACACGCCTGATCAACAGTTTTGTCAGTTTTGTCCTTGACTGAAAGAACCGAACAATGCACTGACCTAGTGGAAAACATGTCTGCTAAGAAATAACAGTAAGAAGTGTTTTTTTCCAAGTGATACTAATAGTAGTAACTCCATCAATTAATACTTAAGGCTTTAATGTAACCATTTTTTATGATGCCTTAATCAAATTACATTGACCGATCTAGAATAAACCTCATGCATTGAGGTCTTATTTCATGATATAACATGACAATGTATGGCCCCATACTGATGGCCGTATGCAAGAACTGCTTAACCATTAATAACAGAATGTTTCCTCCCTACCTTCATATATTACGAATTCCCTCCCTGACTTTTTACTAATATTCCTTAGCATGAAAAGTTGATTCAGTACTTCAAAGATGCAAAGAATCAAAGACAGTGTTGCTATATGGCTGAAAACACTAGTAGCCAATGTTTTTTACAATGGTACTTCTATGTTCCTAAAACGTTTTGATAAGTGACTTAAATGCAAGGGGAGTATTTAGAAAAATAGGACAAGAAAAAAAGTGTATTTTATATCCTAATTTTCTAGTAGAAAAAATGTTGCAAATAAGTTATAGTTTTTCCACTTTGAAGAGGAGCTATTCAAATTGTTTAAACTTTTCCGCTCAGCAAAAAATTTCATGGACTTTAAAAAAGTCTTTGAGACAAACATATTAGTTGTAATTCTAATAAAAATGAGTTTTTGGATTACCTTAAAGTAATTTTTACAAGTTCTAATATATAATGTATTTTTCACTCGTTTTAATACTTTGCTTTGATGTCTTCCTGGGAATATTTTGAAGCATATATTCCTTGTTACTTAGTCCAGATCATTATTTTCGTTCTGCTTGCTGAATTTAGACAATTTCACGTGGATCTAGTTTTCATACATCTGGCTAATTATTTGAGCTAGAGGATATAGAACTCTGAATAATATTAGAAAAAGGTTCTACCGCTAACAATACATTTACACGAATCTTGGTTCTGGTCCTTTTTCTTGGTTACTAATAGAGATCCTGGTTGATATGTCTGGTTATTTTAATCTGGCTTATGTTACTTTATCACTTTCACATTCACACCAATTAGGCATTAATAACCTGCAAGTACTTTTAGTTTAAAACTTTAAATAAGTAAGTATATTATAATTTGATTTGTGATTAATATTATTGTTTGTTTATTATCTTTGTGAAAAATTGCTTTGGGATTACTCTTGGTTTTGATAATAAAGTTACTTAATGACGAGACAAAAGTATATCTTTATTGCAAATAACATATTGGTATTAAGAGATATACGCTTAATTTCTTACTAACATAGAAAAATTCAGGCAAAACATGAATATCTTATAAATACAAAATGCTTTAAAAATAGATCCATAAAGTACTTTTAAAATATTAACTTGAATATTATATAAATTAGAATGGTTTGTAAACTATAATTTTAAAAAAATAAAATTTTTATGTCAATAGTAAATATTATGTTATTATAGTATATATTAATAGTAAACTTATTATTATAAATTTCATAGTAACCATACCATTATGAATTAGAAAACACTTTTTTAAAGAATATAAAGGAAACATATCATAGGACATAAAAGTAGAGTAATTTAGTTTTAATGTTTCTTATCTTTCAGATAATGATTCAACCAGAAATTGTATAGATACATGTACTAAATATACCTTAAAGGATTAGTATATCTCAATGTTTTACGTAATAAAATTTTGTAATTTGTTAGATTTTGGTTTATAAAACTTCTTACAGATACATCTATTTTACAAAACCCTCTGTTTTATAAATTTTTAATCCTTAGTGCTGTGACTAGGGGTGTTTTAATAAATCTCTCTCAATAATTTTCAGTCGTAAATATGGACTCAACATTTGCTGCTTTTAGTTGTTAAATTAAAATAATTAACTTTTGAGCTAGGCTTGTGAGATAACATAAGCAACAGACATGTAAAATAACTCAAATTTCACAAGATATTAAAAAAAATATATTTTAATTCTATACATGTTTCAACAGCAAAGTTGTCTTCATCATTAGGCTAACAGGTAAACTCTGTCAAAACAAGTATACATGACATTAAAGTCAAGTTTAAAACAATATTTTGTGAGATTTGAATTATTTTGCGTGTTTGCTGCTGAAATTACATTAAATTTGTCGAGTGTATATGGAAACTTTAATGATGAGAGCGGAAAAATACACTGTCTAAGTAATATGCAGTCAAATAGTCAAACTCAGTATTTACATAACTAATTAAACTTACACATTTTGAAGTTCCTTGATGTAATCATCTTGAATTCACTGATTAAACTGTATTTAAAAAGTACTTAACTAAGTGAATAAGTAATTGCTTATTTGCTGACATGTTTCAAAACATTCGATCCTTTTACGAAGCTAGCTGTCACGAACATACACTCATAGACAACATACTCAGGAAAATAAAACATAAACACCTTCAAACGGCCAGGCAGACAAATCACATTAAAAACAACAAATACATATCCCTCACCTATCACAAAAAAAACACACAAAATAGCCTCCACATTCAAAAAACTCCATTACCAAATATCTTACAAAAAAAACAAACACTGACAAATACAAACTATCAGGTATTTACAAATTAACATGTAACGATTGTCCCAGCTATTACATCGGCCAAACCGGCAGGGCATTCTATACACACTTCGAAGAACACATTACCCAAAGAAAACAAACAAACCAAAAATCAAGCTACTCAAAACACCTAAAAACACGCAACACACACACGGACATACATAATAATTTAAATGTTCTACACACATTAAAACAAAGTAAAAAACTAACAGCCTTAAAAAAATATGAAATATACAAACACTATGCAATAGATAAAGAAAACATTAAATGATCACACACATTTTGAAGCCAACAGCCTTTTCCACTACAAGACACACAACCAAAATAACCAACCTCCTTCTACAGTCATAAATCCATCCCGTTAGAGTCTTTATATCTAACCGATGCCTCTAGTAGAGGGTTAGCTTGTTGTAGAGGGAACGAATGTTTTGAAACGTGTCAGCAAGTAAGCAATTACTTATTCACTTGGTAAAGTACTTTTTAAATATAGTTTACAGATTTTGAATATCTATTAGTTTCATTTTACAATAAATTCTATCTCATTAAAGGATTGGAACTTCATTTAGTGTCATATGATTTCCACAGTCATATTTTTAAAATAGGATAATATTTATTGATCTCTGAATAATTGATAATTTGGTGAAATATAGACAGTGTCTGCAGTTTGTAGGTTTTACTGCATAAACATGGGTTTTTAATACATACATATATATACACACATACATAATAATATGAGTCTAAATCCAACTTATAAATAAAAAATATTTATAAATTAGAAAATTGAAAAATTTGATAATGTGATTCCCCAAAAAGTATAGAAATGAAAAAGCAAAATACACAAATTTGAATTTTTTTAATAATTAAACTGGTTTTATTAGACCAACCATTAACTTTCATTCTATTATCTTAACCTAAATACAGATATAAACTAAAGTGCTCATTGATTCATTAGTTCTTGTCTGAAAATTGTCAATACATATTATATTAAACTAGCACAGCACAACATAACACTACTCTAACTCAAATGGTTTGGTTCTATTAAATCTTCTAACCATGGACTGGTTATCAAGAAGTTGAAGAGCCACTGTACTTGGAAGAAGGTGAAGTCTCTTTTCATGTTTTTTCGCCATCTTCTTTATTTCTTCTGGTATCGTTGGAATATTTAGATCTCTGTGAATATCTTTGTGTGGTTACAAACCAAGGGACAAAATCTGGAGAATTTCTACATTAGATTCCTTTGCACATCCCCACAATTGACTGGCATACATCCAAATTGGTTTCAAAATCTGATTGTAGATTTTTATTATATTTCCTAATGAGAGGTTTGAATCTCTACCCAAGAGCCATCAGTGCTTACGGTATTTGATATTTAATTCCGCCTTCTTTTTTTTGAAGTGGTGTTTCCATCTTAGCATCTAGGTTCATACCTAGATATTTAGCTTTATTTTCATAAGGGATGATGATTCCGTTTACATCCATTAACTGAGGATCTTTCAGTACCTTATTTGTGAAATTAATGTGGAATGTCTTCACTTCATTCAGTTTGATTTTCCATTCTAGGAGTTTGTTTGTTGCTCTCTGGACTTTATCCGTAGATGTTTATATGTCTTTGTCAGTTGCTAACAATGCTGTCATCTGCAAACATTGCTATGGCTACTTCTGGGGCGGTTGGAATATCACAGGTGTAAAGTAGATAGAGTAATGGACCCAGTACACTACCTTGGGGCACTCCTGCTTTGATTTCCTTAATTTCGGAATATTCTCCTTCCTGTTTGATTCTGAATGTTCTGCCTGTTATATATGATGTTAACAATGAAACATATTCCTTTGAGAGCATCTTATTTAATTTATGGATCAGGCCGTCATGCCAAACCTTATCAAATGCTTGGGCCACATCTAGAAATAGCGCAGTGCAAATATGTTTATCTTCCAAGGCTCTTTCTATTATATCCTTTATTCTATGGACTTGATCTCTAGTGGAATGTTTTTCTCTGAATCCAAACTGGTATGGAATCAGATCATTTTTCTCTATGACTGTTTAAAGCCTTTTCAGTAAGAGCTTTTCGAATAGCTTAGAAATTGTAGAAAGTAGTGATATCGGTCTATATAACTTAATATCATTAGGCGATTTTCCTGGTTTTGGTAGCATTACAACTTCTACTACCTTTCAGATATCTGGTATATATTTATATCTAAGTGCTGCATTAATTATTGCTGGATAGTTATTATTAAACCAATTTTGTAGAAGAATAAACTGAATTAAAGTAAACCAATCACCAAAAGAAGATGTACATGAGGTCTTCCTGAGAGAATAATATAGATTTATTTTTTAATTTAAAACCTACCGTTGAATAATTTGTAATTTATTAAAGTAGTTACTTATTAAGTTAACTTTGTGTAACAATTTCACTAACAGACATAGTAAGAATGATATGCTATGTAGAGTGCAAACAAAAATACAGATTGTTTTAACCTGTATTTATATGAATTTAAAATGGTTTGTTGCGTAAATTCTACAACTTTTATAGAGTTATTTTTAAAAATGGTTTAATTTAATTGTTACAAACATTCTTTTTAACATACTGATTGGGACCATTCTTAGCAAATGCAAGGTCTGGAGCAAAACATTTTTGCGAAGCCTTCTTAAAAAGAGTAGTTTTGTCCAAAATATTTAAAAAATTTTCATGCAAAAAGTGTCTAGACCTTACCATCACCAAATACAATACCAGACATAATTTCAAAATGTACAAAAAACCAACACCGATATGGTCATACATAATACATCTAATCACCCCACACAACACAAACATGCTGCATTTAATCATATGTTACACTGCCTAATCAACATACCAATGCTACAGAAAGACTACGACGAAGAACTTAATACAATAAAATTCATCGCTCAACATAACGGCTACCAGCACACACTCATAGACAACATACTCAGGAAAAACATATAAATAAACACCATCACATGGCTACGCAGACAAACCACACAAAAAACAACAAATACATATCCCTCACCTAGCACAACAGAAACACACACAAAATAGCCTCTACATTAAAAAACTCCATTACCAAATATCCTACAAAACAACAAACACTTTAAGACAGCAGATACTACCTTTTCAAAAACAAATTGACAAATATAAACTCTCAGGTATTTACAAATTAACTTGTAATGATTGTCCCAACAATTACATTGGCCAAACCGCTAGGTCATTCTATACACGCTTCAAAGAACACATTACCCCAAAAAAATTAACAAACCCTAAATCCAGCTACGCAAAACACCTAAAAAGCTCCCAACACACATACACCAACATACACACTAATTTAAATGTTCTACACACATTAAAACAAAGTAAAAAACTAACAACCTTAGAAAAATATGAAATCTACAAACACTACGCAACAGATAAAGAAAACGTATTAAATGATCACACACATTTTGAATCCAACAGACTTTTCTATAATATGACACACAACTCAAACAACCCACCCATTCCACAGTCATAAATCCATTCCCGTTAGAGCCTTTACAACTAGCCGACGTCGTCCAGTAGAGGGTTAGCTTCGTAAAAGGAACGAATGTTTTGAAACGCGTCAGCAAGTAAGAAATTACGTATTCACTTAGTTAAGTAGGGTATTTTAAAATTAGCATATAGATATTGTTTTAAATGTAATTTAACAGAAATTATAGTATGTTTTTGTGGTGTTCTTAGAATTTGTATGAGTTTTTAGACCTATAAACTAGGTTTTATTATGTACCTGGGATTTAGATTTATTAATAATAATGGAAAAACAACATACATTTACAAAAAATGCAGTAGAGTTACCATTTATAAGAAATTAAACTTATTTAAAGATGCTTGATGTAATCATCTTGAATTCACTGATTGAACTATAGTTAAAAATTATTTACTTTAGTGAATACGTATTCATGGAACATGATCTTCTATTAATTCTCAGAAGAAATTCATTAATCATTTATTATTATTTTAGTTTTGATTAAATAAATTCCTCTTATCAGTTGTCAAAAGCATATTTCTTCAGCTATAACGTAATATTATCAGTATCAACACCATCCTTAGGATGAAGTGATTGGAGAGGCCGCTCCAGGTGTTGCAAATTTTTTACAGATGTGAACACTTACTACATTACACCTAACTACCTATGAGCACCCTTCAGACCGACTGTTAGGAACATTGTATATCTAACTTGACAAAAAGTAAGTAAACAAGATATGAACATTTACAAAGCGACAGAATGGCAAGATGAAATAAATATTAGCATTGAAGTGTTTGTTTTTTATTTGATCAATAGTTTTGTAATAAACTTTCATGGACGATATTTAGGTTTTACTTTAGAATACTAAACAAATAATAGTATGTGCAAATAATATTAATATTTTGTAATAACATGTGCTTATTTATGATTACAATGTTAATATTGAAAAGAACCCCAATACCACAAAAATAACAAATAAAACAAGTTACTAAAGATTAAACCCTTATGTACATTTTGATGACCATGTCATCATCATTAGAGAGTCTTATCACAAAATTACAACCTAGCAAACAAGAAGCTACAAACTGGAGTGACACTGATCGTTCTTTGTGGTCGCTATTAGAGGTGAGATAAGTTCTGCCCCCCTCTCCACCCTCGACCAACAAATAACGATTGACCTTCTTGAACCAAATAGGCTATGTAAAAAAGTACTCTATAATAATAAATATATTGAATTTTGTAGTCCATTACATTCGGTGAATCTTATTAATCACGTAAACAATAGTTTATGACTATCCGAACTTTATATTTAGTAAATTTGTTAGGACACTGATGAAGATCGGCACATAGCGATCGAAAACGTTCTGTCTCAGTAAGTTTTAACAAATTTACTAAATATAAGGTTCGGATAGTCATAAACTATTGTTTAAGTGATTAATAAATATGTAGTATAAACTACAGCTGATAACAATAAATAAAATAGAAAACTAATTAAAGTATTGCATCATATTTGAAAAAAGGGTATATAGGTAAAGAATATAGAGCTGAGTTAGGGATAGGCCCTTTTCTGCATTCATTAATTTACTATTTGATTTGATTATAAAAATACTTTCATAACTATTAAGTAACTTTTCAGAGTTAATACTTTTAGCTAATATAACATTTTTATCTAAGTCATACTGATATGAAGGATGTGTTCTGCTACACTTGATTTTTCAGGTCTATCATATTTAATATATTTATATCTAGTTACAATTTTTCTTTTGGTTTGACCTATATACATCTCGCCACAAGTAATACAAATTATCTTATAAATACCTGATTTTTCCAGCTTTGGAATTTTATCATTAGGGTTATTTATGTTTATTTATGATCGACTATTAATTATAAAAACAACAACAAAAAATTGATTCCTTATATGAATTTATTTATTTCTTGTCAGACCTGAATTATTATAATTTTCCTAGTGGTTACAAAAAATGTTAATTGTTTAAAAAATTAAAGCGGAAGAGTTTAGACCATGATCATAAATCATTTTTTTCGTATCTCAATTCTTTACACAGAGTAAAATATAGTAAACATCAAAAATAAAAATAGACAACCCTGACAAATGAAAAACAAATTTGTAAATAATTGGGGAATGGTTGGCAAGTTTTGAGACTTTATCAAAATTTCTGTAAACACACTTTTTTTAGTAAGAAATTACGTATTCACTTAGTTAAGTATTTTAAAATTAGTTTAATCAGTGAATTCAAGATGATTATATCAAGCAACTTCAATATCTATATGGTTTTTTAACTGCAGTGTTACAAGTTCTTTCCAGCTCTTTCTTTTTTTTGTTCCCAAATACTGAAATGGCTTCGTGGAGAAATATTGTCCTCTATTTCTAATTGTATATTATTAATGATTGATTCGTTGCAAATGTATCTCAAGCTGGATAAGTGTTAATTTAAAAAAATATAGCTTCTGATAAATAATTATGAATGAGAATCTAAATTTTAAAAAATATTAATTAAAAAAAATACTCATGTTCATAAAACACTCATACAAAAGATTTTGTTGTTGATATATCAGAGTTTTGCATATACAGAAATAAAAGTTGTCATTTGAAATCTGAGTTGCACCAACTCAGCCAAACTTCCAGGACTTAGATGTACATAATGATATGTATGAATCTTGAAGTAATTCTTTAAAAATAGCTGTAAAAAATTGAGCTTAGTAAATTATGACATGATGAACTTATAATTATAGAAATTTATGAAAGACTTGCTGAGATATAATATTTTTGTACTCACTGATAAAGATTTTCATAGTGTACAGGAAAACGTCATGAGTGCAAAGAGTACTTAGAGTTATATGGAGAGTAAACAGAGAGTAGGGATTCTAGATAAAAAAATATGACCTGACTAGTGCACTACTAAAGGTTTAATATCATCATTGCTATCCAGTAATTAAATGCATATTTGTTGACCACATCTTCACATGAGCTACTAGTTTTTTCTAAAAACAATTGTAAATATTTTACAACTTGGCTATAGTAGTACTTACTTATATTTGTTGAAGACAGCTGTTTCAGGAGATGTGTCCCATTGTCAACTCAGACCGTCCGAGTTGACAATGGAACATATCTCCCTAAACTGCCGCCCACAACAAATATAAGTATTATAGGAAAGTTGTAAAATATTTACAAGGGTTTTTAATTAAATGCAATTAACATAATTTTATGACTCTAATCAGGATGATGCAGGGTGCAGTTAGTAGTATTTTATCAGCACTGCAGATAGTAGTGGAAGGAGATATAAAAGAAACTATTGTTATTTTTCACTGAATTAGTTTTTAATGTGCTATGAATTGTATAAATGGAGTATTTTTATATATGGATAGATACATTTGAAAACCAACCACAAGTATTTATTAAATATTTTCTGAAGAAACAGTAATAATGACAAGGTGAGTTTAAAGAAGACAATACTGAAAAACTATTTTAAATAATTATAAAATAAATAAATAAATAAATATATACAGTAAACTCCCGATTATCCATGGGCGGATTAACCGGTTTGCGGATTATCCAGGGTCTGGCATTGTTTTACAAATATCCAATTTTTATTCCAATCAGACTCATGTGTTTAAATTTCCAAATGGTGAATTACGACGTAAATACATATAAGGCTTAATAGAAGTTAAGATGAAGGGAATAGATATGTAAATATGTACGTTCTAATTTTTAAATTGAAAGGGAAGCATCTCGACGCGGGCCAGCGAAATAAAAGAGGCGAGCAGACTACTGTATATAAGAGACAATGACAAAATGCTTGGACGCCCGAAAACCTAATGTGTATCATAAGATTGTAAACAAATGTCAGTTAATCTCGGCTATAAATAGTCTAGGACGTGACATATGCATTATCCATGTCTATCATATACATTATCGATCTTTATGGCTTTGTGACACAAGTAGACACTGTGCGACAAAATGGTTCTCAAGAAACTTAGATCGCACATTAAAGCTAAATCAATGCTCACAAAAAAACAGACGAAAGTGATAGATTGTTTTGTTAAAAAGTGAAAGTATTATGTGTAAAGGAAATTACATATGTACATACATACTTACATTTGACATATACTTATGTACGTATTGTAAATGGTTAGACATATGAATGTACATGTTATAATCCGTCAAATACATCGACATTTTAAATTATTTTCTGTATTTATTTTGTGCTCTGAAGATTATTTGTGAATTGCACTAACCGGGGTCATTATTTGTGTAACTTATGGTATAATAATCGATTATCGATCGTTTTGCGTATTCTTTGTTCATAGCGGATTATTCGGGGAATTCGTTAATTCGTTGCCAGGCCACCCTATCCACGGACAATTGGGAGTTTACTGTATATATATATATATATATATATATATATATATATATATATATAAATCAGGTTAGTGATAGTATAGTGCATACAAATTTCCCATGAAGACTTTAATATTTTATTAGACACATGCTAGTTATGCAAATAGAAGCACACAAACTATAAGGCTGCAGACTAAAATAGAACTGTCATTTTTTAAATTTTGAAAATTTGTTGCTGTTCATGACGAGCTGGTTGTTAATCACTTATTATAATATAAAATTACTTGCGACCAGACATTCTATTACCATTATTAACTCACACTCGGAGGTAACGTTTTTGTCTGACGACTTCTTTAAAGAAGTTTCTTTCCACTGCCTCACGTTTCTGGTGCTAAGATCGCTGTAGTTTTGTTTCCCGGTTCTAAATAAACAAACATGATACAGATAACACATACTTTTCGATCACATCATTTCTAACTATCAAGAATTGGAACCGGGATACACAACGGCAGCGATCCTAGTGGCAGAAACATTAGGCTGAAAAATTGTTAGACGAAAACGTTACCTACAAGTGCGAGTTAATAATGTTAACATCTTATATTATTGAATGTCTGGTCACAAGTAATTTTGTATTGTAATAAGTCATTTTTTATCATGAATGATAGAATCATATTTAGTCATGATTATATCTAAATAAACCATCATAACCCACTGTTTCAAAACAGGGCCCATATAAGAGATTAAAGTGGAAGCAGATCAGTTTTTTAATGTTCAAATATTTAAGACAAGTTTATTGAAGTTTAAAAGTATTGAATATAATTAAATTTCCTACAAACTAATTGGCACATGAGTTTAACTTGAGAAACCTTCTGCCAACTGCAACTACCTTGTTCAAATATTTTTGTAATTATCCTGTGCAATTATTTGAACATCAACATACGTACAACAGTTGTAAATACTTGACGTTGCTGGAAAGGTAAATATCTAGGTTATTTGTAACGAATGATAAGAATTGAGGGCAAAAATCTGATTTTACAAGCAGACAACCCTCTCCCTTTATATCATCAAACTAATAAGTAACAGTTATTAATTTGGTATCATCTGATTAATATACTTTTGTCACTCAAATTAAATAATTTTATTTGAGAAAAAAATTGATATTTCGGTTCAATGATTAACTAAAAATTTCACTTTGTAATTTAATATGATGCTATGCAAGGGAATAAAGTGCATATTAATAGAGAGAATGACATTAATAAGTAATGTATAAGTTAGCACTTGTACATACTTAGTATAAATATTTCCAGCTCAGCTGGTACTTGGCCTTGACGTGGCACTATAGGCGGGAGGTGGGTGGAGGTTAGGCAAAGACTATTCTGATAACATTTCTGCTGACTCTCAATGTTGACGTCCCAAACGATGACTAATAGGAGATGGTGCTGTTATGACAAATCTTGGACATTCATAAAGTCTCTTTAATACCCAGTTTTACGCTTTACAAGTGAAGTGTCATTGTGATTTGTGTAGTAAAGTGTTTTTAACGTGTAACTGTTTGTAGGTTTTTAAAGATGGCAGAATCTAAAGGTAGGGATCAGAGGGAAAGTCTTGAGTAGTCAAAATAGGAAGATAGTATCTAATGTTTATAAGTTTATGAGAGAAGAGTGTAAGAGTAATATGAAAATACAGATGCAGAAGGCAAGAGAGTGGACTGCTTCAGCAATCGCTACAGACTATCACGAATCAACAAGAAACTAGACTAGGCTAGACAATTTTAATGAATGTGTTGTTTGCAGTGTGGTGTACAAATTTTATATAACAGAAAAAAGGCTGCCAACGACAAAATTGTTGCAGAATGCACTATGAGAAATTAATAATTAATAATTATGCACAACTATGCTGCGTCGGAAATTCAATCTTCGTCATTTCGATCAAGGATATCGTCTTTTAGGAAAATAGGTAAGCGCTACGTCATTACAACATATTTTTTACAACACATTTTATAAAAGTGTTTTCAGGTTTAACAAACTTTTAACGGATGTAAACATACATCACTTATAGCACTTCATATTTCATGTACTGAAGCGCCTTCACAAGGGTCGCGAGGACAAATGCGCAACCTGCATGACTACAAACAATGTTTTTACTTAGGCTAGTACAGATAGGTCAAGTGCCAGCAGAGCTGGAGATACCTATAATAAGAATATATACATTGGCTCCTTACTGAATACTACACACACAAGTAAAAACATAGTTTATGCCAAATATCAATTGAGACTGATTATGTTCTGGTGAGAAGACGGAAGGGGTTAGGAAGTGGTGTGAGTCCTTAAGTACACATAGATTTTATACAGTCCTTGTTACTAAAGTGAAAATGAGTTAATGAGTGTGACAGTGTTAAAATATAGATTGGTTGGAAAAAGGAATTAGCACAGAATTTATGGAATAATAGATCACTTTTGCTTCTCAAGGAAAGATAATAGAATGAAATGTCCTTAATTTTGATAATACAAAGGCAAACTCAAATTGTTCGTTAAAGCAATATATTAAAATAGTGATGCCTATAAGAGAAAAGTAGCAACTCTTTTCTATCATAGTGTATAAGTCACTCAATGTTTATAAAAACTATGCCATTGCCTTTCAATAGTGAAATGAGTGGTTTTTAAAAGGAAATAGGATACTTCTAAAAGTTCAAAATGATATTACGTATAGTAATAATAATTGAAATTATTTTTTATAACAGCAATAATGCATTTATTTTTATATTTTTAAATTTAAATTATATAAAGGTGTAAATAATATTCTAAGTAAATATGAGTCAAATTTTGTGATATTGTTAAAATCAATGAGTAACATTATTCAAAATAAAAAAGTTTTACATATCTTTAAATCAGTAATTTAATATAAAATATTTATTTAACAGAAACAAAGCAAATAATTGTTAATTTAACAGAGATTTTTACAGATTTTACTGAAATTTATAATAACAAAAATGTGAAATACAGAAAGTGAATTAAGGTTTTGTCTGAGTAAAAGGGATGTTAACAATGAAAATTGTAATTATAAAACAATGTAGGCGATTCAAAACAAAACTATTATACATTATTTATACTAAGTAAAACTATTTAAATTTATAAAGTTTTTATATATTAATCAAATATAAAATACAATGTGCACATTCATTAGCAGTGAAAACAATGTCTTAATTATACTATGTGCCTTTCCTAATCTATGTGCAATGATTGTCTAGATTTTTAAAAGAAAAATAAATTTATCTAAATGTTTAATTTACAGTAAAATTGCTTAAGAATAGTTTCTTGCTGCACCATCCATCGAGTGATAGTAGCTGTTCACAACTAAGAAGAAATAGATTTGGAAAACTGAAACAAATTTAACCAGTGTTTAGAAATAGGTTTTTTTTCATCCACAGGTTCAATATAATTTTATATGCAAATGCTAATGCCAAAACCTTATTCTAATAATTGACATTAGTTTCCAAGTAAAAGAATGAGTACTGTTTTAATTAGAAACCTCATACTTATATAGAAATCTTTAAAACAGGGCACATCCCAAAACTACCATAATCATTCACTACAGTAAATAAGTGCTTCTATTATGAAACCTCCTATATTTTTATTAGTGTAAAGTTTAGCTCAAGATAGAAATAAATAAGACTATGATTATTTTATTCAGTTCCTATTCAACATCCACTGAGTGTTTGGTGAGTACATTGTCTGTAGTATTAGTGGGAGGTTATATTGAATCGGAATTCGTAAGAAAAAATGGACATGCGTATTCGTACGAATTCATACAAAACCGTCAGAAGTAAACAATTGCCATGATATTATGGGCGTTGTTAGTTTGCTTCCAATGTGTTTGTAGGAATTCTCGCAAAGTCGTATGCCTAGTATCAGAACAAAATATTTGTTTTTTGTCAGTTTTCTTACGAAGGTAGCTGTCTTTGTTTTAATTGACCATGGATTGTGAGCATCTAATAACACTTGTTGAGGAAGCGTTCACTTTGGGATCAAAAATGTAAATATACTTTGGGGAAAAATAAATAAAAGTAAAACATGAAATATGCTTTTGTTGACATTAGTTTTTCCTTGACATTACTCAAAATGTAGTTGAATGTAGAAAGTGTCATGTGGGTATATTTGAAGAACATTTGGTCATCTCTTGTTAGCTCATCATAGGATCTTGTAAAATCCCCATTCTCAGCTCTTGATTCATAAAATTCTTGAACCCGTTCATGTCTGTTGAGTTTTTCTACCAAAACATATCTTAGTGCAGGAGAGTTCAAAATATAGTTATCACGTTCACCAGGCCTCGTCTTCCACAAGTGATAGATCGTACGATTTTGCAAACATTGAAATCCACACCATTCGTACAAAGTATCACAATTCTATACCTACGAATTCGCACGACCACTTTTTCTTATGAATTCTGATGCAATGTAACCTCAGCCTTATGTATTTTACAAGCAATTTTGACCAATTTCACGTAGTTTGTTTTATAACTTGGCTATCAAAAAAAAGTTATAGTAAAACATTTTTTGCAGATGATAAAACAATAGGACAATATAATTGGTATCTATTCATAAACTACGCTTTACTCATGTTTTGTGTAAACTTTTTTAATATTTACTATTGAGTATATAGCACTTGTCGGGGATATTATCATTATAGTGGTATAAATTCACCAAATTAAAAAATAATAATAAATGTGAACACAATAGATAAATAAAAAAATATATTATAATCTGACACACATACACACACACACACACACACACACACACACATCTATATATCTATTTACATATATGGATATATTTAAAGTTATTATTGTTAATTGTAAACAATTATAACTTTATAAAGTCACTGCAATGGAAAAATAATAGACAATGTGAAATATCATGATATATTATTAATGTAAATGAATATTTATACATTAGAGCCTATATTTTTTTCTACTGGATTTCTATTGGTTTTGGTTGTCTGTATTAAAAATTGTGCAAACCCTCAACTATGGTTAAAACAACTCTGATTATACAGGATATAATAATAGCCTACATCAGGCAACTACAAAAACCTGTGCTAATAAATGATTACTAAAAGTCTTATTCCAGTAAAGTAAGAAGAAATAGAAATTTGTCAGATCCTCACCTGCTACAACAGTCTGCCGTAATGCTAGCATTTTATCCTTAGCAGAGATTAGGAGTACTAGTATTTGTACAACATTGATCAACACACAAATTGCACACACTATTGCAAAAATCAGTACAAAGTTCTCTCTATCCTATAAACACAAATACAAATTTTATTGTAAACTTACAATCCACAAAAGACATTATACATAGAATGTACAATAAAAATTTGAATATTCTGCTGGAAGTCTTCATGTAAATTATGGTATAAATATGAATTAAAATTATATTAGGATTATATACTAACACTCTGATAGTGGTCTATATGACTGACTATTGTCACCTAGGTAATTTTTGGTTGCGATTGCTGACAGTAAGGGTTCTTAACAGTTTTTTACTTTTACTTCAACTAGTTTACTAATTATCAATACTAGTTTTCAGCCGAGTGAAAATGTCTACAGTTTTTTGAAATTTACTTGTTGAAGTCCATTCATTTTGAAAGACAGTTATTATCCACGTGGCTATGGTTTTCTTGTAGTGTTTTAATATTATTATTAAACAAATGTATATTGTTTTTGTACATAATGTCAATTTCAATAATACAATTCTTAATCACTTAAACAATAGTTTATGACTACCCGAACTTTGAATTTAGTACATTTGTTAAAACTTACTGAGACAGAATGTTTTCGATCGCTATGTGCCGATCTTCATCAGTGTCTCTGAGAGACACATAGATTGGCACATAGCGATCGAAAACGTTCTGTCTCTGTAAGTTTTAACAAATTTACTAAATTCAAAGTTCGGGTAGTCATAAACTATTGTTTAAGTGATTAATAAGATTCACCGAACGTAATGGACTATAAAATTCAATGGAATAAAATTCTATTGGAAAGTGACTAATATCAATCAATACACAAGCTAAATGATTCTGAAAATTGTACTAGTGATGTAGATGATCACGATTTTTCAATGTTTATCCAGTTTATGATAGTGTTATTAAATCCGGACTTGAAAAAACATATTTTAGAAAATGTACCACCCTTGTCAGAATTACAAGAAACTATGAAAAACAAATTTCTTTCTGCTTCTGAACAGCTTCTTTCTATATTTACTCATATACTTCAAATATACTTATTAAGCGGAGAAAATTATTCTTTTATATTGTAATACATTTCACTAAAAACACTTGTGAATATGTTACAATTTGACTATGATAGCACTTGATTATATTTCTAGAGGCTTTGCTTTGTAAAAGGAACGATTGTTTTGAAACGCGTCAGCAAGTAAACCCTATGTATTCACTTACTTGAGTAATTTTTAATTATAGTGATTATATTTGTTGAGGACGTCTGTTTCAAGAGATGTTGTCCCATTGTCAACTTAGACCGTAACACCTGTGTGAGTTGACAATGCTTCCGAAACAGCCGTCCTCAACAAAAATAACAAGTGCTACTACAAGGAAGTTGTAACATATTTACAAGTGTTTTTAGTGAAAAAATTAGCAGCACACGTGAAGATGGAATCAACAAATATGTAATACATTTATTGTATGTTTATAACATATCATACTGCAAACAAATTCAAATAGTTTTATATATTTACACTAGTGAAAAAAGTTTAGTATTTAATTACAAATGCGCAGTATTTATACTGCGTAAATTATTTTACATGTAAATTATTTTATTATTAAATTTAAAAAAAATTAATATCAGTATAAGTATTTTTGTAATCAACAAAAATTTATTTTAGCAAACTAAAAGAAATTTTAGTAATAAAAATGTACCATTGGTTTATTAAACTAAGTACTAATGGTTTATCTTCTGTGACAAACTTATTGATATAAATAAAATGCCAGTGGATGAGAATAGACATGAGGACAACCAACAGTGTAATAGTCATCTGCACAACCACCTGATTGTTAAGTTTATGTCCATATCATTCTTTAAGCAGTATGTGGGCCATAAGTATTGTTAAATGATTAATAGCTTTTGGCTGTCTCTTTTCAAAAATCGCAAAAATAACATGAGTTGCATAAAGTTATGGGTCTGGCAATGTAGAGAGTTCCCATTTGGACAGAAGAAATTTTAACAGCTGGTGGGCAATTACAACCAGTTTGAACTATCTAGTAATATGGTTCTTTGTAAAAGTGACATATGAAACAGTTTCTGTCATATGCTATGAAAATGAATTGCATTATTTTACAGCAATAGTTTGCTTACAGGTTTACTTCAAACCTTGGTATAGGATAATGAAAATATCTGTTAGATTTCAGAATACTCATATAGCTAATGATCTATGATAAGTTTAGGTTTTTAATAGCCTATCAAATTTTCTAAAGGATAAGATTTGATTGAAGAAGGAAGAAGCACTTCAAGGAGGAAGCACTTTAACTGAAAAAAAAACTCGAAATATTAATAATACTTCAAAGAATTAAAACAAATTATAAATTATTTATTAAAATGTTGTTATTAAATGTTACTTTATATCGAATTGTGATGCCCTTCTGTCAGATGTGTGTAATAACTAGGTCCTCAGGGTGTGCTAGCCTAAGCTTCAGGCATGATCATATAACATATTACTAGTTAGCTAACTAATCAGTTTGACACATTAAATCAAAAGTACTTTCAACAGAAAGGGCCTTCTAGCACTTTATGTAAATTTTGGGAAAGCATATTGTTCTATGTTTTGTGAGATGAACCCATAAATAAATTAAAAAACAAGACTGTTCAATGGGAAATTTAGACTGTTGGGTCAAATGAATTTTATGGTACACTGGATCTCTACAAAGTGTAACAAAGAGTACTCAGAATTCAAACAAGTTAAAGTTGGAAATTTAGACTGTTGGGTCAAATGAATTTTAGGGTACACTGGATCTCTGCAAAGTGTAACAAAGAGTACTCAGAATTCAAACAAGTTAAAGTTGGTCATTCTTCAGTCATTACCACCAACTTACTACCACCATTAATTCTTTTCAGTATCTATATCAATGGTTAAGAAGAAAGCTTTAAAAAATAGAGGGAATCAACTTATATGTTGTAATGATGGGATAATCTGGACAAATCTGGATAATCTGGAGTAACAAATTATTCTTAAGTTTAATTTGAAAATTTAATTTGTTTTACTAATTAAACATTTTTAATTTATAGAAAATATTCTGAGAATTC
>JBAIZL010000005.1:249280822-249315822 GCA_036971475.1 Prosapia bicincta | reverse complement strand
ATCCATAGGTATGTACCTACTTTGCTTAACCCTAGAGGACTTGCAGGGGGTAATTATTCTGCCAGTGAGTTTCCAACAAAGATTATAAAACAGTTGCAAATCCAGAAATTCTTAAACAATTAAATTTAAAACTTAATAAATATCATTGGTTCTTAAAACTTATATTTTTATAAAATAAAATGTGTTTCAGAATATAACACTTACTTGTAACTGCTTTATGAATATCAGGTTCCACTTCACCTGCATGCGATCGAATAAATAATATTGTTGACACGGCTTGGATAAATAAAAGTATATTTATGACCTAAAAAAAATAACATAAGCTAATTAGAATATTCAGCAAATTTTTTTGTTTAAATATGATATTTGATTCCATCATCAATAGAGCTCATTTTTAACTAAAAACACTTGCACATATGTTAGTAGCTTTCTTTTTCCTATAGAAGCACTTATTTTTTTGATTATAGAGGACAGACGTTTTGGGAGATGTGTTTCATTGTCACGTTACGTCCCATTGTTGTAGTTAGGGTTTAAGTTGACAATGGGACGCATCTCCCAAAACAGCCGGCTTCAACAATAAAAAAAAGTAAGTGCTACTATAAGCAAGTGCAATATACTAACATTTATTTGTACAAGTGTTTTTAGATAAATATTATATTACAGTTTATATTTATTTTATAAATTATAAATTATAATTAAGTAACCATCCAGTGGAATATTTATAGTAAGAAATATAGAATTTTGTATTATGATGTGTATGTGGGAAATAAAGTTAAAATAGTTTACAAGCTAAAAAGAAGTTTTAGTTTTATAGTTAGTTACAATAGGGGTTAAAGTAATAAGGGTTATATAAGCTTAGTTGCATCATAACTGTGAATGTGCTGAATCATGATGGTGAGCATGTATAGTAAACCTGTTGGTGATGCAATTACAATAAAAGAAACCAGTTTAAAATATGAAGTGTGTAGTATATTCATGAAAGTCATTCAGTAGCTAAAACAATCTGATGTAAACTGTTTCAAAAAGTTAAAAGAAATTAATTTGTATGTTTATTGTATACAGAAGGACAAACAGATGTTCTAGATCAGGGATGGCTCATTTCTTAACAAAAAAGGGCCACTTCAATATTTTCAGTGAAGACGAGGGCCGCACAACTAATTCCATACATACATCAATAAGCTAAATATAGGCAGTACTTATATCGTATAGTATGCATCATATATAAAATAATATTAATCAATAAATGTTATGCAAAAAAAATTTGTATACATTTAATATCAAGGTCAATGTACAAAGGATCAAAATAGATATAATATTAAATCATGTATTTTACGCTTAGTTGAACACAGTTTTGGAAAAAAATTCTAATTTGTTTAAATTATAAGTCATCCATAGGTATGTACCTACTTCGCTTAACCCTAGAGGACTTGCAGGGGGTAATTATTCTGCCAGTGAGTTTCCAACAAAGATTATAAAATAGTTGCAAATCCAGAAATTCTTCCACCCCCTACATACTTTCTAATTTACTCGCCCTGTATCTATTTCAGTCCATACATCACGTAGTTTGACAGTTTTTGTGTACTTCAGTCCCTACATCACATAGTTTGACAGTTTTTGTGTACTTGTAACGGTTTAAAGTTATTGTTGCAACAGCTGGGAAAGTTTTTACCCCGTACGAGTCCTCACGTTAAATTACTGGTCTCTATAAGTGAAGTCTATTTCTATTTGTATTTTGTGAGGTTTTTAAAGTGAAGTTTATTTTAAATTGTATTTTGCAAGTTTTTAAAACATAAATTAATTTTTATATGTTTTTTGCAAGATGAGTGAATTTTATTTTGATATGTATTTTGTGAGAGTTTTATAACTAGAGTTGGTGTTAAAACCTAATGTTATAAACCTAATAATCTGTTTTAAATTACCTATGTTCATAATTTGTCATAGAGATAAAAGACAACACAAATTTTATAAATCGCTTGTAACAAAAGATGTAAATTAAAGTATATGGAGGATCTTCAAGTAAAGAAAGTTTTCCTTACTCCGAAAGTGAACAAAGTGCTTACAGTGATGTTGATCAGGCTTTGATTGGGGTTTTGCATATTTGTGGATCAACGAAGTCTTCACATACAAATTTTAAAGGTATATGGACAAGAGACAGAACTGGTTTCGATATAGTCTTGTGTACAATGTCTGCGTACACAGATTCTATTTTCACTTGCAAAGATACGGTTTGATGTAGATTGTGTTTAAATTGTGTTTAGATTGTGTAAAAATGTTTGTAATTTCCATTTCAGAGCACCTATCCATTTACATGCATTTTGTAAATTTATGCAGAATTCGTCAGTCTTCATTGTAGTAATAGGAAATAAACATCTCGGTACTTATCTTTCCGAACCGTAAACTAGAGTCTTCACACTGTTATTCGATTTAGTCATTTAACATGGTGTGTTTTAAAGTTTTGTGCGTTTACCAGTATTTTTTTGTTCTTTTGGAGTTTTGGTCTTTAAATGATTTAATGATAGCTAACCATGGGCTATACAACAGTTATTCGATGAATTCAACAGTTAAAGTAATCAAAAAATTGGAATGGGGATTAAACAGAAGGTGTGAAAATGCAAAAAATACTAGTTTTTACTAAACACTTTGTATTGAACTTAATGAGAGACTTTGTAGAAATGTTATACAATAATATAAAATCTCATTACGTAAAATCTTATGTAACCCACATTTTTTAATTTCAGAACATGCACCATATAGTAACACAAAACTCTGTAATTTGTATATTGATTCACAAATGATTGTTACTTTTTTAGAAAATAAAGTCTGTCTTAGGAAAATGCTTTCCTTTTGTTTGCTTTTACTCGATATACAAAACAGAAATGTTGTAGGCTTAAAGTCAGTTTAAACAAGAACAACTTGAAGAGTTCTCTAAGAATTTCATTGTTTTTAAGAAGTAGTGGAAACATTTTTCATGTTGAATATTCGTATTGTTTTCATAAGCATTCAAAATAGTCTACTTGTTTTCAGGAATAGTGTTTATTGTAAATATTTGTCTGTACAACTCTTGTTTATGTTTTTACAACATAAATTTAGAAAATTATCCATTATTTGTGTGAAACCATATTAATACTAGCTTAATACTTACGTCAATACTTAATTTTAATTAAGATAAAAGCAGATGAAAGATAAAATAAAAGTTGTTTGATTTGTTGCTCGTGATACTAGCTAATCTCTTAAAATGAAAATATTTTAACCTATAACTTGAATAAAATTTGCATTTATTTTGTAAATTTAGTAAATACAAAATGTTTACCCTAAAAGATTATTATTTAAATGGATGTTTTTTATTTAATTTTTTAAAAAGATTTTTATTTAGATATCACTTTAAAATTAATCTTCTTACTACATATCAGATAACTAGAAGTTCACATATCTAATTTTTTTAGTTTAAAATGCTTCATAATTTAGTAACAGAAGCAGATCCCTAATGATATTAAAGAAAGCTCAGGAGCTATGGGTGAATATTGTTGGATGTCTGAGTAAATCAATCGTAAGTTATTAAATATAATTCAATTTGAGGTTATCAAGGTAAAGTGAACCAAAGGGTCTTCTTATAAAGTATAGATGATTTAAAATTACTACCTTTGGTGAGTAATTACTCACTTTGCAAAAAAACCACAACTTACTGCTATTTTTCTACAGACTCATTTGTTCAATGCTGTGAGTGATACCAAAAGTAGTCATTTATATGAAAAACCTCAAGATTTACATGACAAAAACTGCTAGATTTAAAATTATATTAGAGGTTGAGATATACTTTAATGAAGAAAATGTTTTCCCTATAGAATTTTAGTCCACTCTGGGAAAGTAAAATAATGCTGTAGTTTGTATGTCAGAGGTTTTTGAAATCCCTAAAGATTTTTTTTCTTTCGTAGAACAAATAATAAATCACATCTTCAAATAGTTGAGTATTATTTTCAGGAAGGTTAAGATAATGCTGGAAGAATATTTTGAAAATAGACTAAAAATATACACTTTTATAATGAATAAATTTTAACATTAGTTTATGACTGTAGTTCGAATAGTCAAACTAATTTAAAGTGATTAATTAAGTTTCACTGAACGTAATAGACTAAAAAATTCAACAGTAAATTTTAGAGCTTAGACGGCAGAGTTTAACCAAATTTCAAAGCTTTTCACCATAAAATTACCGTATGTCTGAGGAAAGAAAATCAATGAAAGTGACACGTTGAAGAGTTATCATAAAGTTAAACTTGAAGAAAAAATACAATGAATCTGTTAAGGAATACTCTTCCTAAACAAGTATTTGAAAATTATGGGCCTTGATCCCCTAAGGATTGTTATTTAATGTTTTTTAGATCATATGAGGTTAAGAAATATCCCAGTATCAAGGCACATTTTCTACAAAAGAAATTAGTATTTCTAAAATAAAAAATGTTATTGGAAAAAAGCACATAATTATAAAGATTTTGTCTCAAAACAATTAACATCATCACCCATAAATTGTTTTATAATATAAACAGAAATCATAAATAAAGATAATGTTGAACTCACTAGCCCAATCCAACCTATAATTTTTGTTCCTGTCTTCAGGGTGCACACACAGCAGCATGACTCCAATGTTAATAAACCCATAGTTGATGATTACTGGAACAGTGCAAAATAAATTTTCTATAATTAAAAATCAATTAAAATTTTTGAACTATATTAGTTTGTTGGTACAACTATGTTAATCCATATTATAAACACATTTAATTATGTAAACTTTAATATTTTAAGTTGAATAATTTAAACCCTCAAAACTTCAATGCTGATTTATTCTCAACATTTATTTATTTCTATTTCTGATAAAAATACTTGATTTCATAAACAAATTTGTAATATAAAGCTACTTTAGAAAAATACAGTTTATAACTGTTGATTGTTGAGGAAGGTCTTGATAATGTCAATATAGTAATATTAAAGTGATGAAAAGCAGTGAGCTATTATATTTATAGGAATTTTTGTTTATGAAATATAAAATAATAATTAAATAAATATTTACCAAGAAAAATGTCATATATATTATAAAATACAGGAAATACAATAAAAATGTTATCAATTTTATATATACAGTATAGTCTTGATAATCCGAGTCCTGATATTTCGATCTTCTGTTAAATTCGAGCCTTTTTTGAAAGAAAATGATGAATTGTGCTTCCAAGAAGTGTTTATAGTTATACAGTATGCAAAGTAAATGAGTCCGACGTCCAAAAAATGTTTATAAAAGTATGGTATTCAAGGAAATGAATGGTCTTCTAAGAAATGTTTATATCAATATGGTATGTTAAGAAAATGAATTAGGCTTCCAAGAAATGTTCATTTAAAGTTCTATAAACTTATTTAGAGCATTTTTAAATACCAATATTATAAGGTTTCATTGAAACTCCTATTTTTTCGAATTCACAAGAATGTATTTCTATATAATCCGAGTTTTCGGTAATTCAAAAGGGTCTTGGATCCATCTACCTCGAATTATCGAGACTTTACTATATATATATATATATATATATATATATATATATATATATATATATATATATATATATATCACTTTCACTATATGTATTTAAACAAGAATCTTACTTGGTATTTATGCGAGTTAACTTTCAAAGATTGGTAGTATCTCCATCATCGGGCATCATTGACCGGGGGTTATAGTAGACTGCGAGCTGTGTGGAATTTCGGTTGTCACAAAATGTGGTGTACCGTTATTTTCTAATTATGGTATAAAATAGAACATAACGGTACACCACACCTTGTGACAACCGAAATTCCACACAACTCGCAGTCTACTACAACCCCCGGTTTAATGATGCCGGATGACAGAGATACTACCAATCTTTAAAAGTTAACTCGCATAAATACCAAGTAAGATTCTTGTTTAAGTACATATAGTGAAAGTGATAAGTGAATACAAGAAAACAGTGTTGCAAAACCTAGAAATATATATATATGAAGTTATTATTATTAATTGTAAACAATTTTTTCCACCACTAAATGCAATAATTTTACCTTATGTGATGAGACACCTTTTGGTCACTTGGCCATTGTTGAATCACTCAGGAGCAATCACGACTACTAATATTAATGAGCCTCTTTTAAAGTGTATATTAGCAATATATAGGTATATAATAGTAACTAAACTTAAAGATGGAATGAAATAATGTTTTATTTTCATTTCTAGGAAATAAATGTTTAAGTAAAAAATATTCAGAATAACTGTTATTTCAAATAAACATGTCTGCATATTTGGAAGAGCTGTATTTATAACTTAAATCATGAATTGAATATCAGAAATGAATTCCTTCATAACTTAGTTACTGCACAATTGAGAAAGTTAGTTGATATTTATTAATTTATTATCAAAAGCCATGAAAAAATAAAATATTAGAAATATTTTGTTATGTTCAATGAAATGACATTCAATGTAAACTCTAAAGTAACATATTGAAATTTTATAATTTGAGCGTTAGATCAGACAAATGAGGCTAATGAGTGGCAGATGGGTTCCCCAAAATTGATATCTCTAAATGGTACCAAGTTAGAAGGAAAATGGTCCCATTTTAGAAGAAACATACTGTTTGGCAAGATAGAGCACCTGCTCAGGTGCACTTTTAATCCAGAATATTCCTGAATAAGAAACTTCTAAATGAACAACCTTATAATTTGTCACTTTAATTGCTTTATCTTATTCTTCTGGCCTGTTTATTTTCTTGGGGAATATTAATTAAAGGAGGTGCTTATATGTTGCCTTAACCTCTTGAAAAGCTTAAATATCTCTTCACAACTGCCAAAAATGAGTTTCACCTAACATGCTCTTAAAAGTGTAGGAGGAATAAAGTTTTGAATATGTAATATTTCTAGTCAGGTAGATATTACAACAATACTTATAAGCCTAAGGCGTATTATATATTTAGAGTATTTCGAAACTACATCTACATCTAAATATTATTAAAGTATATATTTATAAACTAATTCCAGAGTAATTGTTAATAAAATTATCGATTCAAACATTATAGAGTTCAAAATCTTATTGCTGTTCATGATGAGCTGTTTGCAAATTACTTATTACACTTTTGCTATTACTTGCCACCAGACTTTTTGTTAACTAAAGGTTGTTAAATTGTTAACTTACACATAGAGCACTTACACCAGCTCGTCATGAACAGCAACAAGATTTCGATATTTAATGCCCGGCAAGCAGAAGTTCAACAATTTTGGACCACAATTTTGATGAGGCTGAAGAAGTCTTAAGACGAAAACGTTTCCTCCAAGTGTAAGTTATCAATTTAACAACCTTTAGTTAACAAAACGTCTGGTCGCAAGTAATAGTAAAAGTGTAATAAGTGATTAAAAACCAGGTCGTCATGAATAGCAACAAGATTTTGATATTTAATGAAACCCGGCAAGCAGAAGTTCAACAATTTCGGACCACAATTTTGACGAGGCTGAAGAAGTTGTAAGACGAAAACGCTTCCTCCACGTGTAAGTTAACAATTTAACAACTTTTAGTTAACAAAAGGTCTGGTCACAAATAATAGCAAAAGTGTAATATATTATAAAATTAATAAGCGGCATTATATTGCAAGTTTACAAACATAATGTAGAAATGAAATAATATTCAAGTATATTATATATTGGATGTAATAATATGTTCAAGTTAAAATACCATTAAGTAAGTTATTGTACAAATCAAGTATTTCAATGTTCAAGAGCTAAAATAATAAGTATAACAGACCTAAAATAATTTTAATTCTTCTAATTAGATTTCACATACATGAATGAGATATGCTATGAATATGTTTCAACCCACCACAGTATAAAAGGATTAAACCTTAGAAAAGAAATTATCACAATGTTACTGGAACTTTTCTATCAGAGATGAATAGAGATTGCATAATAGTTGAATTGTTAGTTTTGTAGGAAAGGCCATACTGAATGGATGCTTCTATTTAAATAGTTATATGACAATGAGTATGCAAAATAATACTCATAACAGTCAACTGTTGAGGTGTGTTAGGTATGCCCTTGGGAGTTGAAAAGTTTCTTTAGTTTTATCACAGTAGTCTTATTTTAGTTGTAATATTTTTTTGTTTCATGAGTTATTGTAGCTACTATTTAACTAACTACAAATTTAATGAACGTTTTTTTGTTAAATTATGAAAAAACGTAAATACACGGAAATTAATAATATAACAAACAATTAATTATGTAAATACACATAAAAGGTTTTAAAAAAATTAATACATTTTATGGTATGCCACATTCGGAAAATTTTTATGTTGAAACTTATATTTTTATGACTTACACAAATTTATATTGAAAATATATTTTTAAAATCTGACTGAGACAAAATGTTTTAATTAGGCTATGGAATTACCATAATAGGTAGATTGAGGAAAGAATATAATAAATTCAAGTTAATAACTTCAAAAAAAATTATATCGTTATAAAAATAAAATGTAATTATTTGATACTTTCATTTAAAGTAAAAACCAAAACAAAAATCTTTCTAGAGTTATTGCATTTAATTAATTGCCTTTTACAAGACAATGTTCGTATTGTTCAAAGAGACGAAGTCAGTTTTAACACATCATTCTAGTTTGTAACTTCTTGTGTGCTAGATTGTATTTTGTAATAAGACCCTCTGATGATGATGACATGGTCATCGAAATTTACATAAGGGTTTAATCTTAAGTAACTTGTTTTATTTGTTATTTTTGATTATTTTTTGTGGTATTGGGGTTGTTTCCAATATTTTCATTGTAATCAGTTTTAACAGATTAGAATTTTTAGGAGATCAAGCTTAAAATACCTTTTAATGAATGACCTATCCTTAGATGTTCAAGTGTTTTCAAATTTGAATTCAAGTGCCAGGAGCAAATTTGAATTAATGTTTCTTAAGTGGCTAGATATGTTTTTTTCTAAAAATAATATCATTTACTGTGTATAATACTACTTATATTATCTCTACCTTCAAATCTTTGAATGTTTTACAAATTTGTATATTTAGAATAAATTTGTAAAATTGAATATCAAAGTTTTGATAA
Organism: Prosapia bicincta; assembly: GCA_036971475.1. Classification (NCBI taxonomy): domain Eukaryota; kingdom Metazoa; phylum Arthropoda; class Insecta; order Hemiptera; family Cercopidae; genus Prosapia; species Prosapia bicincta. Next base: position 249,306,712 of record JBAIZL010000005.1, on the reverse strand, counting down.
TGTAATATAAATTGGACTTACAGTTCTAATATGAAGATAAAATATTGTTGGTCCTTTTGATCGGTCTTGAGGAGATTAGAGTCTTAAATTCATAATAATGGTTTTTATAATTAGAAGATATTGATCCCAAAGGAAGCTTCCCAATTAACAAGTTAAATTCTGAGATTACAAAATTTAATAGAAATAGTAATCAGGTCATAATATGATTGGGTAAAAGAAATAGATATATATTTAGGCCTTGTCACTTTCAACTTGATGTTAAAGTTTATACAGATTTCTTTCTAGCCTGTCTTTCAAATAAAAAGAATCAGCTGTTCTGGTTCATTACCATTCTCAGCCAACTCTTACATTATATGTGAAGAACAACATAGGGGCACTTTACTAAGTGTGTAGTAGAAGACCACGCCCCTACAAATATGATTTTAAACTTATAACTCTTGTCCAGGTGGCTCTTGCCAGGCCCAGACAGAGGGCTTGTTGCCATGACTCTTGGTACCAATCTGTAAGAGCCTTTTGGCTTTACTTTAAGGGATGAGTTTACTTTACCCACCGCTCGGATGAGTCAAATTCCAACCAGACACTTCGGCTTCAACCACTTTTACAGATCTAATCGGGACCAGTAGACCTTCCAAACGGGAAGATCTTCTGTTCCTCAGTACCCCATGTGATTAGTTCAGTCCAGGTAGTGTAAACACTCTCAGATTATCCACTCTCCATTAGCCACATGTATGGTCCAAACCCCCCAGACTAGTGATTTGATCCTAGGTGGGCATGAACCCATTCCTTTAGACCGTAAAAGCTAAATTTTATATGATAATTTTTTTACTTAAACATTTGAACAAGCCACAACGGTCAATTTAAAAAAAAAAGTTTACTCAAACTCACTACACACTACACTAGTATGAAGTGATATTTTGAGTGTTCTCTTTTAATATTTACCATTGTGACTTGTTCTCACTAGGTAAGCTCTAATTAACTTAATAATATGACTTGAACAAGCGTTTATTAATATGTGACACTTATGGTATAAATTTACAAAGGGTAACATTTCTCAAAACGGTCGTCCTGATTAAACAAGGAAAGTAACTGGTGCTACGCCAGGCAAGTGTCACATTAATGTATATCAATATGTGTAAGTATAAGCAAGTAGCTTAAGGGGAAGATGGTATGAAATAAAAATTTTGTGAAGTATGGTGTTATTTAAAAAACTGAATTTATAGTTATTATTTCAACATTTCATAAGTGCTTTAATTATTTATTTCTGCAAATTCTAGAGCAAAAAGTAAATTTACAAGCAGAGTAAGACATCTAATATTAATTAATATACGGCAGTTACACAATTAGTTTATTTAAACAAATGGTAGAAATTAAGCAAAGAACACATGTGCTCCGTAGTTTGGCCTTGTTTTTTTTCTATGGTACTGTAATTTGACATAACTGTTACACTCCCGGAATTTATTATTAACAGTTATTAATTACATAATTGCAGCGTTATTATCTAAAATTTACACATGTAGAGTTCCTGCTTTAAATAAAAATAATTAACAAATCCTATTTAAACAATGTTTCATTTCTAATTGAACTAAAAGGGATATTTTTTCTGAACATTGGAGATTGCATGACTAATACTGAAAGTGGGGAGAATTGGGATATTTTACTTTTAAATGTAGTTTTAAAAAATATTTCATAATAATTTACGGTTGTATGTCTGCATATAGCAGTCTTGTAGGTATGAAATAGGTCTACATTGTTGGGGTCCCCCTTTTAGTTTTAATTTGTGTTCTCCATATGAAGGAAAACATTTTATTAATTGCAAATAACTTTAAAATACAATTGAGCATTGAAAAATTTTTTATTCTATTTCATTATTTTTAAGTTATTTTTTTAATGACAGTTAATACATTATATTAAAGAAAGATGTAACTTTACCTCAATTAGAACTGAAGTGGGTGAAAATCAATTACAATATTTAAACTACACTAATTAAAATAGGTTGATACATCAATTAATATGTTTGTATTATGATTGATTCATGTACTGTAATCAAAAATGCAAAATCTCAGCTCAATTGAATATCGTGATGTGGGTGAAAAGTCAATTGGACCCACAAAACATAATCTGTATTGATTAAAACATGTTAATTAAGCAATTAAAATATGTGTCTTATAATTGATTCATGTGTTTTTGTAGAAAATAAATAACTAACCAAAATTTCAGCACAATTGGATATTGGAAGGTAGGTGAAGAACCTATTAGGGCTACAAGACTTAATCTGTATTAATTAAAATCAGTGAATTCATTAATTAAAATAAGTGTTTTATGATTGGTTCATGTAGCCTATTTTCATTAAAAGTAAATGACTGGGCAAAATTTCAGCACAATTAGATATGGTGAAGAACCTATTAGGAATGCAAGGATTAATCTTTATTTATTTATTATCCAACGCCCGTCTGTGGCAGTTGGGCCATTTGACGCCGAGCCTCCCAGTACCGAGCAGTGATGTCGTAAAGAGCATGGTTGAGTTTTGGGCAGGTGAGCAGGTGACTTGCCACCATAATTTCTGTGGAACAGAGTGGACACACGTTTTAATTCTGCTTCGCAAGGATTAATCTGTATTAATTAAAATCAGTGAATTAATTAATTAAAATAAGTGTTTTATAATTGATTAATGTAGCCTATTTTCATAGAAAATAAAAAAAACTAAGCAAAATTTCAGCACAATTGGATACCGGGATGTGGGAATTTGTTAATAATTAATGTATTTTAGATTCACTTAATTGTTGCAGATGATAGTTTTCTATGCAAAATTTTAGCTAAACTGGTAAGTTGGGGGAAAATTGAAAAAACATTATTATTAGGCCTATAGTCAACAATTTTTATAATAGTTTTTCGCAACTCAATTTTGAGATTAAATCATAATATTTTTTCAGTGATGTATTGCCACAACACATTTATATGCCAAATTGGAACATCTAAGTGTAATGGGAAGTTAGTGAAAAATGAGTTCCTAATTTTTAACGAACCACAATGGCCATACACAAACGAGTATCCCGCACGAATTGAATAAAAATAATTAATACATTTTTTGTTTGTTTTACACTTTACTTGTATTCTCCGATTAAAACTTAATCTGTTGATGACCAAAATTATGCACATAAGCTAAATGAATAACAATCCAAGCTAGAGCCAGGGTTGGTAACCAATAATAGGTAAGCTAAAGACATTTTATTCCATTTTAATTTATTTATTTACTAAAATACTCATTTATTAAAATTTGAAAATAAACTATAACAATGTTTTGAAGAATTTAAACTTAAATAATACGGTAGTTTATGAGATTTCTGTGTTAAACAGAAAAAAAATTGCATATGATAAAATGGGAATAATTTCTGGGAATGAGGGATAATTTCTGTAATTAATGTGTATAATTTCTGTGATTATTGTGTATATAGTGTAAAATTTCTGTGAACATTGAGTATAATTTCTGTGAACACTTCTCTTACTTCTCCAACGGTTTTTATTTTACAGTTTGTTTTTGAAATTATGTACCCCCTACTCGTAGAGTGACAAAAGAAAATATACAAACACCAAAATAAAAAGGTCATATAAACACAGATCGTGAAACATTTCAGTTAGCGAGTCAATGCTGTTAGATTTGGCCCAAATTTCAGTTCCCCCTTTGAAAAAAGATTTTACTGAAAATTTTTGGGTTTTATTTAGGTGACAAAGAAATGGTTGCGAATGGAAACACATTGAAGACATAGGCTATACCTGCGGTAGGTTTTGAAATCTTAGGCAGAAAAGAAACTAATTTTACTAAGAAATCAACATTTTTTGTTTGACGAACTTCGCCAAATCGCTAATAAAGATGTATTTTTTTTACAACAAAGCCTGTAAAATTCAGCTTTAAGAAAGTTGATGGTAATAATGTCAAGTCCAAATCGTAGTAAGTTTGACATTTTTTTTTTATTCAAGAGTACGAAAACGTAAAGATTTCGCAAATACTCGTGTCTGAAAAAAATATTTTTAAACAAAAAGCAACAATATTTATAAAATATAAGAATATGTTCTAGTTTCAAATTTAACCATTTATCAAAAATAAAATAGAAACATAATGATTAACAACTTCTGAACAGAAGATGTAATATATAATTGTAGCTATGAAGAACATTTAATAATGTAAAAGATAAATTTATATAGAACAAAAACTACGTATTTTTAAGAGGTGAGACTTCTGTTAATTTTTAAACATAATCTCCTCCAACATTAACACATTTGTGCAAGCGATGAGCAAGTTTTTTTAAAAAAAATTCCAAATTCAAAGAAGTCTTTTTGTTATTTGAACCACTTTCCCACAAACTATTTGACCTCCTCGTTATAATTAAATCTTTTTCAATTAAATAACTCTTTGAATGAACCAAATATAAGGAGATTAAAGGGAGCCAAGTCAGGATGATGAGCTAATCCATTCCCCTATGGTTCCTTGGGTTAGGTGGATGGTGGGAGGGCGAAAATTGTCATGTAGCGAAATCATGCCTTTTATTCGAGGTCCATGACGTTTTTCATTCATTGCTGGCAGTATTTTATTAATCAGCAAGTCTGAGTAACAGATATTGTGTATTGTACGCCGACCATACAAGAAACTTCGAGTATCCCAAAAGGTAGTCAACATGACTTTTCCTGCTTATGATTGTGTTATAAGTCTTTTGACAAGTGAGCAGGTGTAATTCCATTTCATGCTTTGGACCCTAGTTAACAGTAGTTAATTGAAGAAAAAAATTTAGCTGGGATTTCACCTTCTTATATAGCTTTATCACTGAACGTCGTTCAATTAATGTGGAAACATAAAGTGGAAATGCCACTGTTAAAGGTAGTTTTGAGGTTACAAAGAAAACAATTTTGATATGATAATTTTTGTCAGCTGATCCCAGTGATGTCAACATAAAGTCATAAAATTACTAAATGCCTCCTACAAACAGTTCCACTATGAAATTAATTAACGGTCAATTATTGAATGACGTTAATTATTTTTGAAACAAAATTAATACTTTCTGTGGATTGCACGTCTCTAGGTTTCTGTTATTATGTCTAATACCATTTGACATCTAAGGTAAAACATCAATATTTATTAATGTTTTTCAACAGTTGGGTTTCGCATTACATCAAGATATTGTCCAATGTTGTAAATCTTGTCTATGAGTAGGCCTATACATTAGAATAAGTATACATTGAATATTAACGCTATTGATCAATTGGATTTCGTTGTTTCGTAATTTAACAGAATCAACAACTTACAACAATCTCAGTATTCTGTGTACAGTTTCTGAACACTTTTGTACTCAATCTTGCGCACTTTCTGTTGAAATTTAAGTATATTTGATCTGCTTTCTCAAAATGCAGTTTTAAAATAAGAAAGAAATAAGTGTTAAGTTACTTATAGATTTTGCAGAAGAATCTTGCTGGCTGCAAAGAAGGGAAGAATTCCTAATACAGTAGTAGGATTCAAAATCCGAAAAACTCGAGATTTTCAAAGTTTATGTACAACCGATTCTTTTCTTGCATTTCTTATTGAGTTGAAGGAAAACAAGAGCGTCGTGACTCTGGCGAGAGAATCCAATACAGGGAGGTCAGCAAACACCACAGGAATACTAGATGAATTTCAAATGGCATTTCTTTACCGTATGGATAATTCTTTTATCCATTTCATTTTCAGAAGGATCAAAATCTACTCTCTGACGACTTAAACCGTGTTTAAATATTTGTCATTGCCTTTTTACAGTATTTTCGATATTTCGATAATTCAAAATAATTTTTGTATATCTTATTTTTGTTTTGTATGTAGATTTACGAATTTTCTAAAAGTTGATTTTTTTACAAGCCATATTTAAAAATAAGTGTTTATTGACAAATTAAAAAATTAATCACTTTTAATAAAAGCAGAAGACACTGATGAAGATCGCCACGGAGCGATCGAAAAGGTTCTGTCTCAGTAAGTCTTTACAAATTTACAAAATTTAAAGTTCGTATAGTCATAAACTAAATAATTAAGTTTCACCGAACGTAAAGGACTGAAAAATTTAATAATTTAATAAAGTTCTTGAATTTTGTAGTCCATTACGTTCGGTGAATCTTATTAATCACTTAAACAATAGTTTATGACTATCCGAACTTTAAATTTAGTAAATTTGTTAGAACTTACTGAGACAGGATGTTTTCGATCGCTATGTGCCGATCTTCATCAGTGTCTTCTGCTTGGGATGTTGGGTCAAGCGGTGACGGTTTTAAAGGTAGGTTTTCGATAGTATCAAATAGTATGTGTGTGTGTAAATAGATTTGTATTGTGTTTGTTCGTTTAATATGTTTGTACTTTGTGTTTATGTTTGTCTGTAAATTTCATATTGTTTTAGTGTGTTGAGATGTGGTCCTTTTTTGTTGATGTGTAGGATTTCTAGGTTATGGTAAATGTCTGTATTTGTGTCCTGTTTCTTTTATGTGATTGTAAAATGTCGAGTTGGTGTTCTGTTTGTGTTCCTCGACTCTTTGTTTTGAAATTTGCGGGCTATTTTGTTTGTTGTTTTGTTTATGTATGGTAATGTGATGTATTTGTTTTCCCTGTCTGTAGTGTTAATTTTAGTGTTTTTTTTTTATTTTGTACCATAGTTTGTCTATTATTGTGGTGTTGTATCCATTTATGTATGCTAAATATTTAATTGTGTTTAGTTCTTTGTTTATGTATTCGGTGGTCATTGGGGCTTCTTTAAGTCTATGGAGCATGGATCTGAAGGCAGCGTGTTTGTGTTGGATAGAGTGGTTTGAGGTGTTGTGGATAAGTGTGTCTGTTGTTATGGGTTTCGGCACATAGCGATCGAAAACGTTCTGTCTCAGTAAGTTTTAACAAATTTACTAAATTTAAAGTTCGGATACTCATAAACGATTGTTTAAGCGATTAATTAATAAAGTTGTTGTTTGTCAAACGTAATGAACTGTAATTCTAGTACATTACATTTCCATTCTACTGCACATTTCTCTACATCTACTAAAATTATAGCTCTGCGAATATTTTCGTAGCTATACTCTTCGGTGTCAGCCCATTTGGGAGAATTTCTTTTTCCTTTTAAATAGCACCCGGAAGATTTCACCTTGTTTCACAGCTCTGGAAACCGGGGAAAAGCTTGTAATTGTCTCCGGACAGAAAGTGTATACGACCTTTTTTTCCTTAGTTTTAGTTATAGAATCCACTCACGATGCAACAAAAACTAATTACAGTTCTACAATTAAAACTCTGCAATTCTATACATATTGTCACTACTGGTAAAGCTTTGAACAAAATGATACAATTTAAAGAATTATTGTTAATGTGTCTAAAGAAAGTTTATCAAAGATTGTAGCAAATTTAGCACCAATGAAATAATTACTACCACGATAATGTTTTTCTGTTATTTTTAAGTTCCTTCTATTACATCACACTCTCCTGGTATAGTTATATCTTGTACAAATTTTCAATCTTTAATAAAATACGTTTTTATTCATCCAGTAAAGTTCAAATACATTTTTTTAAACCCATAGTGGATTGAAATTTGATGTTATTACAATTTCTTCAAATATTTATTCAATAATTAAATTATACAAAATTGGAGTCTAAGTCGAATTCGAACTGAGTATTTTCATATTCAAAGTCAGGCTGTCTTGGCACTGAGCCAAATTTCCCATTGGTAGAAGTATGTTAATCAAAGATGTATATCTTTCCCATTGGTAGAAGTCTGTTTCTCAAAGATGTATATCTTTCCCATTGGTAGAAGTCTGTTTCTCGAAGATGTTGAAGCCTTTATTGTACAACCTTAAATTGTTGCCATAGTTACCACACAATATCATAAATGTTCAAGGATTAAAATTGAATGGAAAAAATTAAATAAACAAACTGGATTAACGGTATCGAACCTTGCTTCACAAACGGACAATGCGAAATAAAACTGAAAAGAAACTACAACACAATGCAAACGCCGAAAAAAATGAAAACGTGTATATAGTGACAAACAAAAATGATAGTCAAACACCATACATAGAACGGAAAATGAAAAACTGCAAGGAAATTCGCTTTCTATTTTGGCACTTAATATTGTTATTCTGACATATGTATATAGATATTTATATTGTAATTATAAAATTAAAAGCAACTCAAATAAAATTTTTCTTTGTTGACTTGAGTAGGAATTTACTTGAATTTTTTGTATATTGCTTGTTATTAAAATTTGTTTCATACAGAACAATTTAAGTAACATTTATTTATGCGTTCGCAAGTAAAATGCATAGAAACTGTACCATGGGAAGAAATACCTTTCAAAGGTAAGCAGGCGGAGAAACCACTTTCGAAGCAGATGTCATTTAGGGACGCGAAGAGTATACTATACTCATAGTAGATATGTTTTAATCCAACAGTTTTGTCTAATAGTGGGTAGCCTTTTCTCTATGTAGTCCAGAGCTGCTGCACCCCTACTCCTTTCTATTTATTTATTACAACCCTTTCTTTGCCCTCCTTAGACGAAATAGTCATATTAACTGATGGCTATAAAAAACGCAATTCCTTTATGCTTTTAATTTTTGCTTACGTGGCTTTATAATTTAAACATTGTGTAAATAACACTGGTATAAAAATAACAATATTTTTATGACTTTAATAAAAAAATAATATTTTTATAACATTTTTAATATTAAGATATAATTTGTAATGAAATTTAAATTGTTTGAATTAACGTCAAAATAAATAAAAATATTAGAAAATATAGACAAGCCAAGAATTTAAATAATTTAAAACGTTTTAAAAATGGATTAAAGCACTAATGGTTCAAGATTTTGTATGAAATAAAATTAACCTGTTTCAAGTATAAAGTATGTAATAACTGACTAGAATAACGTATCTGGTTATAGAAAGTTAAAACTGTGGGGAAAATGAAATTCAACATTTAAAAGTTTTCTTAAGGCCTAATTTTTAAAATAGTAAAACTATTTCATACAGTCCAAGAATTAAAAATGTTCAAGTCTTTATGAATATGGACGGATTTAATGTTTTAACTTGAAAGCAGACACCCTTTTAAATGAAATGTTGTCCAATAGATTAATTAAAAATCATTATAATATATGAGCCTTTTGAATTTTCTATTATATAGGCATACATGAATATGAAAGTCTTTTTTGTCTGTAAAATGCAACAAGCGGCTTTTATTTTTTTTCGTAAGCGTGGATTTCATTGAGGAGAAAATATTCCATTAAGCTTAAATGCAAACATTTCCAAAGCCACAAGAAGCTAATGTTTTCACATGGTCGTAAAATATTATACACAAAAACAAGACTATAAAAAATCTATAAAATTATTATAATTAAAGAATAAAAATATGGTACAACTCACAAATATACAATTTTTTATTTCAAACGCGTTTCAACGACTAATTTGTCGTCATCCTCAGTGAAAATACACAAATGAAATTAACTAAAATATATATATATATATATATATATATATATATATATATATATATATTAAACATAACCTACATAATATATATATTTAACCTTAATACATATATATATATATTTTTTAGTTAATTTCATTTGTGTATTTTCACTGAGGATGACGACAAATTAGTCGTTGAGACACGTTTGAAATAAAAAATTGTATATTTGTGAGTTGAACCATATTTTTATTCTTTAATTATAACTTTCACTCACAAGCCAGCTCGAATATTATTTATAAAATTATTATAGTTTTTCATTTTTGTCCATTGGTTTCTATATATTTACCTCAGAGGAATATAATATTCATGTTATAATATAGGCCTAAATGACCAAATTCTTTTATGATTTTTGAAAATAGACACCTGTACCTATTTTTCGGCATAAGCAGTATTTTACGAATATTTTGGATTACAATTTTCAAATTTGAATGTTGCTGCCAATAACTTTGGTTTAATTCTGATGAGATATAATTCATAAATCTGAATACATTTCTGTAGAAAGAAGTATTTAGGGAAATATTTTCCTAAATGTAATTTTTGCCAAAAATGTAAACAGGGAAATAGACAAAAATGGGGAAGTACATGAAATTTTCCCCATAAAAAATTTAAAATAACTAAAATAGATTAACGAAGTCAAGGAAGGATTTTTACTATTAGGAAAATAAACCTAAAAATGGCCGTCCCAGTTAGATAGAGGTAAACATATGTAAAGACTTTACTGAGTAGTCACTCACACCGGTTGAGAGCGGCAACTTCTGATTAGCGACCTGTCCACGTGGTAGCATGAGTTCTCCTATTTTCAATACCAGGAGGTTTTCAGTTACTGCAACCTAATTCCATCTGTCCTCTTTTTTACAAGGAAATGTAACTGGAAGACACTTCTTTATTTAACTAAGAATACACACACACACATACAAATATATATATATATATATATATATATATATATATATATTTACAAATATATATATATATATATATATATATATATATATATATATATATATATATATATATATTTATAATATATATACATATTTCGGAATCCTTTCCTATTTTCGTAAAAGCAAAGCAATACTTTAAAACACGACTAATAGCTTTAAAAACACTAAGAAATTCAAATAGATTTTTTAAAATGTTAACCAGAAAGAGTTACATTAAGAAAAAACAGTTTTTCCATGTAAAATCCTTTTGGCGCTGTAAATGGTTTTTATTTTACCAATTAACTAACTATCTCTCTTGTGTTTCTGTGGGGGAATAGTTGTAGCCTACAGCAATTTCCTTTAATAAGTTGGGTTTGTAATTGATCTTTTTTCCGTAATCATTATCTATCTTCGTTATCTTTTCATATTTATTGTTCTTGCCAAGCTTTTAATAAAAAAAATATAATGTCTATTTTAATTATGTTTAACTCATTCGTTTATTTTAACATTAATTGTCTAGATAAAAAGGTAATTCAATTTTCGGGATAATTTTGTTGAGCAAAATACACCACAATATCCTCATTTTGTAGGGTCTAGGTTAAAACACGTATTTAATTTTTGAAATCTACATTTCTTCTTCTACTTTGACACGGATAATAAATTGTTATTTTGGAAAATTCTTTACAATAACAAAAAAATATAAAAACCGAGTAGAAATTTTGATTTCATTACAACTTTTAATTTTAATATTCAAAACAAATTTATAATAAATACATTTTTTAAACTAAAATAAGATTTAAAGTAATTTATTTTCAAAAACAAAATCTTACGAAAATCCTAAAGTAAGTCTCATATGTTACTATTAATCATAGAGAATAAAAAATTCAATTTATGGTTGAAATGTAATAAATAAAAGTAAAAAGACATTCTTACATAGTTAATCTTGTCGTAGACGAAGCGTTCAGCTAACACGTTGCAGTAAAACTGTGAATCGAGATGACTCGTGTTGGCTGTATTACAGAATCCAAGCAACAGTTTCCAAATCCCCACTCCATTTTGACGGTGTCATTTAATCACTCAGGGGAAATGGTCTCTCATTTGTAAATGAGTTCGTTATGCTAAACATTTTATGTTCATAATTTTACAGAAATTATGGAAAACGCTTATTTTTGAGGATATAGGGTTACAAAAAGATCTGTTAAAAAAATGTCTTTAAAACAAAAAAATTTTTAAATAAAACCTTTTGTTTACAAACAATTAATTAATAAACTGTAATTATTAATATTATACAACTATCTGACCCGATGAACTGCGTATCGCCTAAAAGCCAATGCATGGCGGGTTAACATTAGCTAAACTTAATTTAGTATTTTACTAACATAATAATAGCTGAACCTATAGTAGTCGACCGAGAAAAGTGTGACAATAAAAGTTCGTGATTGAATGTTATTTCTTGAAGTGCATTTGGATATACAATATTTCCTGTATATTGTTTGAAATGTGTTGGAAAATAAATTTAGATTGTTGAGTATTGTCAAGCTACAAAAATTTGGAATGAATTTAATGAAATGTCATAAGATAAGATAGAAACTCATATTTTATGCTATTTTGGCATTTAAAAATTAAATGTTGAAAAATATTGTTATGTCACCAGAAACCTTCCCAGGAATGTGCTCAACAATTTACCAAAATAATCACTGTAACATCAGTTCATGATTTTCGAACTTTAAATTTTGTAAATTTGTAAAAACTTGCTGAGACAGAACGTTTCCGATCGCTCCGTGGTAATCTTCATCTGTGACTTCTGCTTGCAGATGTTAAGTTAAGCGGTGACGGTTTTAAAGGCAGGTTTTCGATAGTATCAAAGAGTATGTGTGATTTGTATTGTGTTTGTTTGTTTAATTCGTTAATTTGTTCGGACTACAAAATTCAAGGATTTCCTAAAGTTTCTTGGCTATCGGATCAGTGGTTTAGTAATACATAAGGCTCATACATACATACAAATATACATACGTACATATATACATACAACCACTCATTTTAGTATATATATATATATATATATATATATATAACGTTTTCTTGCTTAATAATTTAAAACAACATAGGTTATTCAAATACAAGAATATTTATTAATTTATATCCAAAGCTTTTCGTTGGCAAACAGTACCAACATCATCAGGAATGAAAATTACAATAATGTAATGATATTAATTTTCATTCCTGATGATGTTAACTGTTTGCTAACGAAAAGCTTTGGATATAAATTAATAAATATTCTTGTATTTGAATAACCTATGTTGTTTTAAATATATATAACAACATAGGTTATTCAAATACAAGAATAATTATTAATTCATTTTCAAAGGTTTTCGTTGGTAAACAGTACCAACATCATCAGGAATGAATATTACAATGATTGTATTATTCATTCCTGATGATGTTGGTACTTTTTATAAACGAAAAGCTTTGAATATAAATTAATAAATATTCTTGTATTTGAATAACCTGTGTTGTTTTAGATTATTAAACAAGAAAACATATTATATATATATATATATATATATATATATATATATATATATATACCTTATACATATTAAATCTTGTATAAGTAATAGTGACAGACTCTGAATTAGGAATACTGGGAGCGATTCTGCGTATCTGATGCCCTAATTTTCAACTATTCACGTATTTAGGTAGTTCTGGAAAAGCGAGCAACACCGTAGTGTTTGGCGGGTTATCGTCTTGTACAATAGTTTTGTCCCAGGATGACCAGTCGTGAGCTTACAGTAACATACGTGGTTACCACTCTTTAGTAACATACTGGTAACTTACTTCGGTACGTAACCTCAAGGGGGTGTTTCGGACCTGAATCTCATCACCCGGTCGGGAGTCACGAGTTTGAGGTTGGGATCATCGTGGGACAAGGTTTCACATGCTGATGTATGGTTAGTCCACAACAATGGATAGAAGACGAGCTTAAGTACTTCTTCTTGTTTCTCCATTTTTATTCTTTCACAAGCTCACTGACGATATTCACTTATGGCCTTACCTTAGTCCTACCCTTCCTTATTCTTACGTGGGGTGTAACGGATAGACAAATCGTTTTGACCTCGATAGAGTGGGTCTACCAATACACGCGATTACATGATCCACATTACAACCACCACCTGGATATTACGTCTCTCCCTTCATTCTACTTATATTCCCAACCCTTTCCTACCCTTTTAGGGAATAACAGTAATAGGCTACTATTTTGAGTAATAATATCATGCCAATCGTATCTCATTACATTCATCGGAGAGGCTTGGGTACGTATGCAGTACCATTGTATTAAGCATAGCGTATGTGGCATTTCTAATAACGTATAGTGTGAGCCACTTAACTGTGCACTTAGCCTTGAGAGATCGCAGTAGGCGAGACGGGAAGTAGAAAGTCAGTTTAAATACTTTACTACAAAAATGATAAGGACTGTCAAAACACTGACTTGCATGAGCCGGTAGATATTAGATAAATTCGATGATAAACTAGCTTCGGTATGAAATAACAAACCATATGTGTAGACATATCGTATACAGAAGGGTAGGCGTATAGAACGTTCTGAATATGTAACACGTTTTTAGAAGTGGTAGTAATCTCTTGCGATCTCTAGGCCAAGTGCACGGTTACATGGTCAGCACTATAGGATCTCCGAGTTCAACCACTCAGATGAAGGGAACGAAGTCAGAATCGGTAGATTATTGTAACAATACAGCTCATTTCTGTATGAATGCAAAGAAATTAGTTGATATCCATAAAAAACAGTACGATAAAGTTATGTATTAAACTAACCAACGTATTCAACAGGTGTGATGCAAGAAATACGTAAGTACTTCGTATGTTAGTTAAAGGATAATCCTGCTATCTATAAAAAGTAGTACTTTCGATTAACATATAAAGAATATACTATTTGAGACTTAGTAAAACAATATACTAACCAGACTAGGTTGTTTAGGTAGGTAGCACCCTTTAATTGAAAAACCCATATCTATATAATAAAAACCACTTGCATGGAAAAGGGATACATTAAGAAAATAGCTGTTTCTTAATACCGGTTCATACACACATACACACACACTCTCTCTCTCTCTCTCTCTCTCACACACACACACACACACACACACACACACACACACACACACACACACACACACACACACACACACACACACACACACACACACACACACATATTTATTTATTTAGAAAACGAATTTAAGTATTTTGGAAACTTTAGAATTTTAAATACATAAATCGGATATTAAATTAATTGAATAACAAATGGAGATTACATGAAAAATAATACCATTTATAGAGTTGATGATGTACAGGTGATGTAGAATCAAGCTAATATTAGTGAGCAAGCAAATATGACAGTAGTGTAACGTAACCTAACATTGTGCAACTGAACATGAAAGTTAATTATTATTAATAGCTCACTAATATTGGAGCCAGAAAATGTACTACTCGGCGAAAGTTCGTACATTTATGGCATTAAGTTTAATTGTGTTAATGAATATTTGTTTACTTAATAAAATATATACCTGGAAAAACTATCATCTTTTTTTAATTTATAGTATACGAGTTATAATTATAATAAATAATAATTTAAAATATTTTTTCTTTGTGCTGTTATGAATAAAATTTCATTTAAACAAACATCTATTCTCTTTCTGTGTTCTTTATTTACGCCGTTTTGTTCAGAATAAAATTTTCTACAAGTTTTATTAAAAGCTTTGATCTGTTTTTTGGTGAAATAAAAAATTTATTGTTACCCAAAAGATGGTAAAATGTGTTTTTTCACTCCAATTTGTTTTGCATTTGA
Organism: Prosapia bicincta; assembly: GCA_036971475.1. Lineage (NCBI taxonomy): Eukaryota > Metazoa > Arthropoda > Insecta > Hemiptera > Cercopidae > Prosapia > Prosapia bicincta. The sequence continues at coordinate 249,291,413 of JBAIZL010000005.1, read as the reverse complement.
CGCAGGTTTTCCTAAAAACTACTTAACCTACAGTTGTGGGACCTATTTCATTAAATTTGTCATGTCATACATCTTAAGAAATTGAATTCGCCCCTTACCAGAATTACAGGAAGGCCTTGTTTTACATGGGTAGCTAAAATCCGGGCAAAATCTTTCGCTAGTCGTAAGTCGCTAATGAAGCATTTCCGGACCCATGTTTACATGAGCTTTTTTCATTTTTTACTTGTAGAATGAGCTCCCAATGTTTTTGCATATCTTTGTAAATAATTCCGTATATATATATATATATATATATATGCATAAGGAGAATATGAGGTAATAGAAGGATGTAATAACTAATATATAAAGTTACCAGGACAAAACTTTATGTACATTTCAATGACCATATCATTCTCATCATCCGAGGGTCATATTACAATAAAAATAAAATATAGAGACGAAAATTACAAACTAAAGTCTAATAGCCCAGCTATTAGTAATTATATTGTAATGAGTTGTCTAGATGGCGTAAGACGTTTGAAGAGATGATATGGTAAGCGAAATGTACATAATCTTGATAACTTTATATAGGCCTATTACTTATTTTTTATTAGCTTTTGCGTTGTTGGGTTGTTTGGCTCTAGTTTTACTGTAATTTTGGCACTGTGCTCTTTATATCGTATTTTACTATAAATATTGCGAAAATGTTCATTTCACCTATACATAAAATCACTTTAGGTCAGTTTGGTTCACCTGAGGTTCGTGTGCCCATAGAGTAGGGTGGAACAAAAGAATAGGGCAGAATATTTTCTCCTTGATAATACTTTCCAATAGAGCTTAGATCTTGCCTTTTTATTTATATAACAAAACTACAAAATATTTTTGTTCTATATTTACATCTTGAGGTGTCTCAAAAACCTTTAAAATATAGTTATTTACAAGAAAACACATGTTTAAACATTTCTATAAATATTTCTCCTTGTGTTATTTCTAATTATTTTTCACTTAATATTGTTCCTAAGAACAATTAAAATATGTTAGCTATGTATGAGATCAATTTATGTTTTTTTTTACATTGCGCTTATGCTCCGATTTTCTAAAAACGTTTAATAAATTTTGAAATCGATAACATTTTACCAGTTTTATGAAATAAATATTGCTTATCTTTTCAGTTATTTTTTAATAGTATTCAAATAACATTTCGGTTACTAATAGGTATTATTATTATTACAGCTCTTTTATACGACATTCTATTATCCGGGACGTTCTATTAACCGGCACGTTTTAAAAACAAATCTGTACAATATCCTTCTTTGTTGCTACATGATGTGACTCATCGGAAATACAGTACAAAACAGATGGCAAGTAACCAACCTAACCTAGAAATAGTTCATGAAAAAGTAAACGTTTCATGGAGTAATGCTGGTGCCGCTTTTACAACGCTGTTGACAATTGTTGAAGGTGAGAAATGCTACTCGGCTCATTAAGTTTCGCAGCTGCATATGCTTCACTCAGAATTTGTTGAAAGGCGAATGAACATCAAATATCAGGTAGTCAGACCTTCGGGGGAGGGGGTGTTTGGTTTTAATCATTAGTCTTTGTATAGTTAAGTGTACTGGCATGGGCGTACCCAGCGAGGGGCAGGGGGGCAGCTGCCCCCCCCATGGAAGCAAATTATAATAAATTTGGGATATAATCTATGGAAAAAGAAGGATTTAGCAAGAGATAAATTAAAGGATATTGAAGCGGCTATACTTTTGGATGGGGATAATATTTTTTTCCCTGCAACAAGGCATGCTCTCCTCATTTTAAGTGTTATGCCATCCACTACTGCTACTGTTGAACCATCTTTCAGTACCCTTCGAAGGCTAAAGACCTGGCTGAGAAGTGCAATGGGAGAGGACAGATTGCCTGGGTTGTGTTTGATGAGGCTCCTTCGGAAATTCTTTAAGGAAAATCAGGATTGGATTAAAACAAGAGTTTTGAACAAGTTTTCTACAAATCCAAGAAAATGATACTGGTATAAGACATGTAACTAGAATAAAAATATTTTTTTAATGTAAAAATTGTAATAGAATAGTTGATGAAGCGCTGTTATAATTATACATAATTTTCTTAAAATGTTGGTTTTATTCACCTTTTCCGTGCTAAAATGTTACAATCTGAACGACCATGGTTTGTCCCCCCCCAGTTTTGAACCTGGGTACGCCCTTGTGTACTGGTGAATGTTTTATTTTAATGCTTTAAGAACGAAAAAGGATTTTAGCTATAAATTTCTTTTCTTTCGTCAATTTTTTTCTTATAAATTTTGTGTGCAAAAAGTGCGTATTAATGTGTACGGAAATAAAGTATTTAGAAACACACAAAAATGGAAGGTAATATTTCAATAGTAGGCCATACGTTTAATTTTCTTTGATAGGTAGCATAACGTTATGCATAGTACGAGCTGTATAAAGGCTACATAGGTTAGGTTCTATTATCTAGAAATTTTCGATAACCGGCAACATGCCGACCCGATGGTGCCGGATATTAGAGCTTTTACTGTAATAAAATTTTTGTCAATTTCGTCTATAAGAAAATGCAAAGAACTTTTAAGGGATCGACGAAAAACGTCATCAAAAAATGGTACCGACCTATTATAATTAATGTAAAAAGAACAAAGTGACATGATTATGAGAAATAACTAGATCTCATACATCAAAGTCTCCATAAAAGGTAATGAATAATATTCCATTAGGTTTATTTCATTGCTTTCACATTTTTCTAATTTCAATTTCGTCTTGAAGCTTAAATAAAGTGTTTTTTTTTCTCTCAAAGTTGCTCATAATATTTCGCGAAGCGATTTATTTCTCAAAAAGTCGTTGCTTGCTTCAAGACCACAGACACTTAGAAATGACTATCGACTATCACAAACTTTATGACTATTTCCACTGCTTGTGTGTGACATTGAAATCGTGCGAAATCCATACAACCTCACATCTAGGTACTCTCGCTTAATTTATATACATTTTAAAGTAATCGATGTTAGCCCTGTATGTTTTGTCTCAGTAACTTTTACATCTATTTAGACGATTATATCAATGTCATCAGCATTAAAGTTAAGCTGTGGGACAACCAACTGCTTCTTGATTGTACTTCAACTGTTGCTGTAACAATTTTTGGTTTCTCTCTTCTCTGTAGGGCTTACAGCCTACAGTTAGGTCACTGTGTAGACCAGTGTTTCTCCAGCTTTTTGCTGAAGGTACACTAAATATTAAAAAAATTTCAGGGGCCGTGGCATAGTTCAAATCAATTACGGGAATCCCAAAATAGCCTACTCCTCCACGATGAAATGTATTTAATTTTTTAAAATTATTTAAAAATTTTATTTCTCAAATGCTTTGTTTTGGGTATAATAATTGCTATATTATAGCGTTTTAATCTTCTAAATAACTTTAAGAATAAGTTTTTTATCTTCAGGCTGCTAGCCTATGTTATTTTAAATTTTTGTTAGTTGAGATATATTTATTCTTTGTTATTTGGTATAATGTGTTTTGTAACCTCTCAGCCGTGAGCCGTAGTGTGGGAGGAAGGAAAGGAGGGAGAGATACGTGTATTCCAAGCGAACTTTATTAGCCTACACTGTTTTTTTCTCTTATAGGTTTTATATTAAGGAATTCCCAATCCACGCATTCATCTCTCGATATCATATAAGCTATCGTTTTGTTATGATAGATATATGCATAGACCTACCCCTTCAGACCCCAAGATAAGTTTAAAGTTATTTATTATTTTTTAGCTTTTAAGTACCTAAGTATACCAAATTTTTTTTCAGATTTTTTTAATATGAGAGTGTTGGGGGACATACTGTCACGAACGTGACAGTTCAATCTCAATATTTCTTACCAAAAAGTGTCACAGTTATGATATTTTTTGTTTTAAATTTTAAAGGAAACTTATTAAAATAAAAGATATGGTAATATAAGAGGTAATGTGTAAATTAAAAGCTATAGCTATTAGAAAGTAAAAAAAACAAATAATTGAAATTGAAGTCTGTCCAAAATTTTATCGCTCACTACTTTTTGTCAGTGTGGAATTTAATGAAACAGTTAGTGTCTTTATTTAATCATAAATAAACATTACACTTGATGCATCAGGATTTGAAAAAAAAACTATCATTCAAACGCCAAATGTGTGGGGTTTTCAAAGTATCCCCCACAGACTGAAGGCAGGTGATGGAAAGTAATTTGAAAACGTGTGATTTAGTCACTGTTATTCGAAAATCACAGTTTTACCTGTTACGTAGCGAAATGATTTAGCAGGTTCTTTTCTAACTATACTGTGATTGTGATTCTGTTTTTCTTTTTCACTTACTATGACTGTGACTTGTGACGGCGACTCGTGGTGTTGTTATTGTGATAGTGATCGCTAAAGAAAGTTATAAAACAGTTTTGTTTGCAGTAGTTTGTTATTCATTTATAAATAATTTGTTTCATTTGAGCTAATTATTTTTAGATGTTATTTTTAGTGTGTATTACAAGGTATTAATAAATACAGGGAAAGTGTAAATGCCTGAAAGTGAAATATTTAGAGTGAAAACAGCGAATCTTCTTGAAGTAAAAGTCTAATTCCCTTATCTACAAGGGTTTTGTTTTACCTATCATTATTATTAAATTTTGCAAATGTGTGCGTGCAGACACACACACACACACACACACACACACACACACACTGCAACGTCCTCCCCACCTTCCTCCTCGTTCTTTTACTTTTTACTTATCTTTATTCGCGCCTGCTCATCTCCGTTCAGCTCTCGGGCTCATGTAGCCTCGAGCGTTCTTAAAATTTGTCTTGTGTTCACCCGTTATTTGCCACGCCTAAACGCAAGCCACTACCCGCTGATTTCTACCTTAAAAATTGTATGACCCCCTAAAATGGTTAACATGTTTTGTCGGGTTTTTAAATAGTCACAAATGTCAGTAAAGTAGTCTGCTGGAAAGAAACGATATTAATATGAACACACAAAATTTCCAAAGAATCTTACCATCTTAGAAGATCTGCAGGCACAGCAAGGGGACGTGCAAAATATGATCATGTTTAAGTTTCCTTCTTTAAAGGCTCCTATGTTCTTTAAACATGATATGCCAGTAGATCTCGTCTCTAAACTTCATTACAAAAAAAACAACTAATTTTTAGAATAGCTCAATAAATTTACAATAAATTTGTTCTCAGGAGAGAACTCGTTTGAAGAAACATTAGGCTCTGAATTTTATATATATTTATTAATTAATGAAATTTAATTAAAATTATGATTTGATTTAATAATCATTATTTATTAGTTGGAAAAAACTAAAAGTTTTATTTGTTGTTCAATACAGGATAAATTTAAATACCAAAAGTTTTTAGAACACATTTAATTACTTGTTTTTAAAAATAAAACTAAATATATTTTCAACTAAAATAGATTTAACTCTCTCTTTACTATTTCTTAGTCTTCCTTATAATCACAAATAATTGTTTACATTTTTCTTATATTTTATGTATTTAATTTCTACATTTTATATATAATCCATTAAATACATTTACATATTTAAACAAAAAATCTTTCCTAATTTAACATAATAAAAGTTTTATCCTTTGACTTTAAGATTGAATTGGTAAATTTTACATTTTATAAAAAATAGTTTTAAAATTTGTATAATTCTATAATTCTGGCTTGGCTTATGGGCAAAATCACTTTGTGAATTTAATATTTATTATTAATTACTTGAGCATTTTTTGTTATACAAATTAATTTTACTGCGTTTAACATTTATTTAAAAATTCAACATAGAGTGAAGTCATTGTTTAATTTTTATTGATAATTTTGAATTTAATATTTTTAACTTACTAAATTTGACGTTATTGAATATAATAGAGAAAATGACTTGGCAAGAATTTCCCTGCCGGTCCTAGAGTCCTCTCGTCTTGATTCCGGGTCCCTGGACGCTGGAAGTAGTCATCCCTGGTAAGTCGATGGAAGTCCTTCTCCATTCTTTTGATCTTCACGTCCCGGAGGCTGAGATGAGTCCGTGGATCGATTTAAACGTCAGAAACGTGACTTTTTGATCCCTTCTAGCCTATGGAGGTAATCCTAGGCGTGAACCAGCATAGTGACCGTTAGTACCTCGTATTAAAAATTTTTCACAGACTGCCTTACAGGTCCTTAAGTTCCTGTATTTATTGCGGCTATGTAACCCTTCCCCACTCGCTCTTAGCTCGTCGCTATCTCCGTGCTTTTTTCTTGTACGGGCGGGTTGGACAACGTATTCGATTCAACCTGCATAATTTTGTTATCGGTTTTGGAATATTGAAAAATGTCTATTTCTTTAAAATGGCTGTAAATTTTTTGTAATTTAAGTTTTTTAGATTTGGTTTTCACTATTGTTCTTTTTGAATTTTGCTGGTCATTTTAAAATGTCAGTGATAGTTCTACTTGGCCTGTTCTTAAGTTAGCATTTTTCGGCACTCCCGTTTGTCAAATTTAGTTAGTTATTATAGTTTTATTTTATTTTAATATTTAATTTGTCTTAATAATACTTATTCAAGATTTTACTGGCTTCTTCACTCTTTACAACGTTTCATTATACAATAAATTAAAATCTCTTTATTTAATTATTAAGTTTGTTATTTAAAAATTTAAAATTATTAATTTCTCAATTTGAACGGTCATTTGACCGTTACAACACACACACACACACACACACACACACACACACACACACACACACACAAACGCAACTATTAATTAATTTAAAACCATCATACTGACATGATTAATTCACATATCATTTTCTAACCTCGATAACTAATAGTAACTCACAATCACAGTTATACATCACAACCACGGTTAAAATCACTGTTATTTCGAAGTAGCAATCGCAGTTTGACCTGTTACTGTGAAATTACTGTTATTCACATCTGCATTAAGCCAATAGTCATAGCCATTATACAGTTTCTTTTGAAATGGCCTTGTTACTGGAACAGGAATTGTTCGTACCATTTTCACTGCAGGTTATTTACATTTGGATTATGTATTTACATTTATACGAAAGCAACCCCGTAGGCTTCTGTACATATACTGCATTGCGTATTTTTTTTTACCCGGGTCTACCTCTGTCTCAAATGCGCATGCGGTTAGTATCCCTACTGCGAGTGAAGGAAACGGGATTGATTGTCCATAGAGCGGGATGAAAAAACCTGACAAGAAAGAAACCCTGTCTGGAAAAATCCCGCAACAGATTCTTGCAGGAACCTTTGGGGGCTTGGATCACCTTATGCTAAGAGATAAGGAGGGGTATTACCTTACAAATACCTTGTTAGTGAGCCTACGGCAGGAATGACATGCACCTCTTCTTCTGCTGTCATCTGCAATCTGAAAAGACATGCAGTCAAAATTAGTGCTGGGGCTAAGCTGCGACTCTGAGGATTTGCTCCTGCGTCACCTGGAACATAACTGTGAAGCAGAATCTATTAGTATGTATATTTTTATTGATTGTATTATGGTTAGAGCTAGGCGGTCAGTAAGGACAGCGGCCGTCTGTGTGTATCGTGGGTGGGGTCGTATTTACCAGTGAGGAAATGAGTAAGGATGTTGTATGTGCACAAGCCTGTTTGTCGAACCTTGTTGCTAATTGTCGGATGTGTTGTTAGATGAAAGGCACTTTCAAGTCAGTGTGAAGCAGTGTTAATCTTGTACATCTAGGTGCCTTCATGATTATTCGCAAAACCTTGTTTTGGAATAACTGGAGTCTGCGTGTGCCTGAGTTGTCCGAATAACCCCAGACGGATGAAGCGTACGTGAGTATGATGCGCAACATAGATACGTACATAGTAGTGGCCGCCCATAGTGGAAGTGTGTTTGTTATGTTAAGCATAGGATATAGTTGTGTTAATCTAATGGTTGCTTTCTTTAAGATGTTGGTAATGTGAGGGTGCCAAGTCAGGCCTCTGTCGAGTATGTCTCCCAGATATTTGACCTGGTTCCCCAGTCGATATCCTCGCCTAATAGTTTTAGTGGTGTATTGAGTTTGTGTATCCTACGTTTGGAGAGAAGCAGAGCCGGGCACTTAGCCACGTTCGCCCTAACTCTCCAGTAGCTCAGCCATGATTCTAAGGGGGTAAGGGGGTAATGTAAATTTGAGTGTATTAGATGTGGCTCCCATGACTGAGCGGATAACGCAGTCTCATCTGCAAATATGGCCACTTGTGTGTTGAATGTTGTCGGTATGTCGTTGTTGTAAATGTTGAACAATACGGGCCCAATAATTGAGGCCTGAGGTACTCCGGCCCGTATAGTCCGTAGTGTAGATTGAGCTTTGTCTACATCAACCCCAAACTTACGATTGGACAGGTATGAGCTAACTAGGTGTTTATGCCCGTCTGAAAAGTCATAGTGTCGTAGTTTCACTAATAGCCCGCTCTGCTAGATCCGGTCAAAGGCCTTTTCAATGTCCAGGAAGACTACCCCAGTCGAGCAGTAATTGTTGAAACCCTTGTTTGCATGCCCCACCACTCTCATCAGCTGATCCATGGCCGAGTGTTTTGTCCTAAGGCCAAATTGCTCTGGTATCAGTATGTTGTGTGTGTAGATTTGCTTGTTGATACGTTTGAGCAGGATTTTTTGAAATACCTTGCCCATCTTATTGAACAAGCTTATCGGCTTGTATGAATCAGGTTTGCTGTGGTCTTTTCCCAGTTTTGGGAAGACCAGGATCTTCGCCTCCTTCCAAGCCGGAAGGGTTGGAAGGAAGGGTTGTGTCCGCAGTATAGCATTGTAGATGTTTGAGAGATAAGGGATCGCTTTCTCTGTGAGGTTTTTCAGCGTTGTGTTGGTGATGGTGTCTGGTCCAGGAGCTTTCCTGGAGTTTGTTTGTGAGATTGCCCACTTTATCTCTGTGATTGTAATGCCAGTCTTTGGCTCTAATGTAAGGTAGTAGGCAAACTGTGCTGTTTCTAAATCTACTTTAGCTGTGATGGCTGCATCAGCTGGTTTTTCGTTTGGTTGGAACGTGCTCTCAAGCGTGTCAGAAAACAAGTTAACTTTGTCGCCCACCTGCCCAGTCGGGCCGATGAGGGGGGGATAGCGCAGCAGTTCTTGCGTAAAGTGTTTAACCATCGGGCATATGGGTGTATATCTTGTGTTTAAGGTCACCAATTCCGCTTGGAAGCTTTCGACTTTGTGCTGAATTAGTTCCCGCCTAATTTAAGGAGGTTAAAAGTTGTGTGTGGAGCGCATCTGTTTACCCCGTGTTGTAATGCCCGCCGGAACCTATTTCACCCGGTAATTAGCTGTAGTATGTTCCTTGGTATAGTACACAGTGTCTGGGCTGACATTTAACTGGTACCGTGTTAGTAATCGCAATATATTTCCGTCGTATGGCTATCGACGGCTTTGTCTATATCCAGTGGTGTGTCGACATTTAGGAAGGCAGGTAGAGATCTGTCCAGCTGGAACCGAAATAATTCCCAATCAGCCAAACTTTAGTTCAGCACCTTCCTTAGCCCTCTGGTGATTAGCTGTAGAATGTGCCTTGGTATGTGCACACAGTGTCTGGACTGACATTAACTGGTACCGTGTTAGTAATTGCAGTACGTATTGCCGTCGTAAGGCTATCGACGGCTTTATCTATGTCCAGTGGTGTGTCGACATTTAGGAAGGCAGGTAGAGTCCTGTCCAGCTGGGACCGGAATAATTCCCAATCAGCCAGTCTGTAGTTCAGCACCTTCCTTTGCTCTCTGCGAGCAGGGCTTTCAGAAACCGCCATTATCACGGGGTAGTGATCTGAATTCAGATCTTTATCGACGTGAAGTTGCGGTGACACTAGCAGACCTTTCACAATAGCTATATCCAAAATGTTTTCCGTGTGGTAAGTGCTGTGATGTGTTGGTTCAGGAGGGGCCTGCAGTATAGCGGTTGTATTTTGTATGAAGGTTTGGAATTGCCATCCCCCTGTGTTTGTAGACATACCTTCCCAGATTGTGTGTTTAGAATTAAAGTCCCCGGTGATTATTACCCTACTGGAGGTCTGTAGGAGGATTTGTAAATTTGCGAGTGTATGCCTTGTACATCTGCGAGAAAGAAACAGCGCTATCTGTATCTCGCTGGGATACGTTTATTTAACCGGTTTTCTCCCTCCACTTCTAGTAGGCTTTACGTGCTAAGCATATTGAGAAGTACTGTATATATTATTTTTCATTATAGATTCCGCGGGACTCCCTGGGAAACTATTTAGACATCTGAACGGATTCGGATAAGTTTCAGAAGAAAATAGAATTTTCAAAAGTATAGTACCGCTGTATACGTAAAGTTTTGCAATTTGCGATATACGTTTACTTTTGCACACCTGAAAATTGATGATTTAGGATGTTTAGGAGATAAGATTTCCTAGGAGTTCCCCTCAGTTTGTGAAATGAGTCACATTTTCCGATAAATCGATGATTTAATGACCTAGGATGACGTCACCCTTAGACAATTAGATACTCTGTTGTTACACGCGTTACTCACAAGCGGATGCCCGTTTTAAATTAACATAACGTTTTAAGGTTATGCTACCGTTTTAAAGTTGGTGCATGTTTTCCCAGCTGGTTCTTC
>JBAIZL010000005.1:249250822-249275822 GCA_036971475.1 Prosapia bicincta | reverse complement strand
TACATATTGGACAAACTTGAATGGGGCCTTCAAATTCTTGTGATACAACATGCAAAACATTTCACGCACACTTATAGCTAAATAGTGTCTCCTGTAATTAATTGGAACTGCTTTGGTATTTGGAAGTTGGTTTATGTTAGTCACAGTTAATCAAGACCATGATGTGGTAGCAACCCTTACCAAACCTTTTTATGGTGGAAAATGCCTGTCCTTCGAAATAACACCATCGTCTCTTCTTCTTTGACGGGTAAAATACCTTTATAATATTAAATCTATTATAGTTGGTATCCAAAACCAAGGGAAGCAAACAATTAATTGCTGTACAGAATATAACGGACAAGTTTTATAAGGGTGAACAATCATTTACAAATTACAAAAAACATCTGTTAAGTTTGGCAGGATATAGGACGTCGTATGAGAAGAATGACCTGTAATACAGTAATTAACAATAAAACATTTTTTATGGGAAAAGAAATGATTGGCGACCATAAAGAAGTTGATGTTTTTATTCAGTATTCGGTTACCTAGATGGACTGTGTAGCCGATCACCTTACCTCCTGATTGCTACACCTGACGAAGGAAAAAGCTACAAGCGGCAGAAAAAGCTCGCGAAAAAAATAATTTTAAGCAACTGTAGAACATGGTCTACCTTAAAATAAATAACACAAAAGTAAGTGAAATACAGAAGCTGAAGTGAAAATACAGAAATACCTTTAAATATTATAATAATTTGAGTGATTAAAGTCTTTAGGCACGTTTGACACTTTTTAAAACCAAGAAAAAGTATTCAGTTCACCACATAAGCATCAAATGTCCAAAAATGTACTGGTTATTCTAACGATTTCCGAATGCCAAACCCAGCGCTTGTAATGGATTGGATTAAAACGGTTCTAGAAGTTATTTTGAGGTTATGTTTAGATAATTTTCTAATGAAGTTTCCTATAATCATAATCAATTTTAAAAATTAAGTAATAATCTACAGTTTTGTACAAAAGCGATTTGTATCACTCGACCGTTCGGGTATTTTCTGTAATATATACATAAGTAATATATATAAACTATTATTATTATTATTAGTTATAAGTAATAAAGAAACTAATATTGGAGTACAGCTTGTTTTAAACTATAAATTTAGTACATGTTAAAACTGAATAGAGAGCAGGTAAATTTTCTGTCTATATTCTTCCCCGTGTATCAATAAGACTTTACAATTGCAAATAACTAGTGTTTCTTACGTTCGTTTTATGTAGAATTAACAACAGATCTATATCACTTCAGAAACAAAGCGTGTTTGGGAAATTTGACTATATTCTGAGTTTTGATATTTTAAAATGTTTAATACTCGTAATTTCCCCATCTTGATTTGTATAATTGTTTTACAAATAACAACGTTAGATAAGATTCTGGAATGCTTTACGCGTGTATAAATGCGCCTCCAAATACCAGAAAGCGAATTTTTAATGACTTAGAATTAACGGTCTAAGTTTCTAGATGTTTTAATGACTTAGAATTAACGGTCTAAGTTTCTAGATTTTTTAATGAGTTGTAAAGAAAGTTTAAATGCATATCAGTGTGTGTGTAATTATTTCTCTCTTCTCTTGATAAATAATCTCGCTTTGGCTGGTGCCTTATCAGCCGTTACGTAACGACGTAAAAACACCTGACATTCCCAACAGGGCATGAATCAATGATTAATAGTGTTTTCTTGCTGGTGAACAATAAATAAGTGAGTATAAATATATGCCAATGTGGAGCTAATAACGTATATGCCAATAAATTGCCAATGTGGAGATTTGGTTTCCGTTAAGAAAAATATTCCTCAAAAAGATGCAAATTTACAAGATATCCCATAGTTGAATCCACTTCTCTGCTTTATGGCATACGAAGCCTTCCGGTAGGACTTACCGTGGCTTAGCTACGGGTTTCCAGCTCTGGAAGTAATCCCAACAGGGCATGAATCAATGATTAATAGTGTTTCATTACGTAGTTGTTTTCTTGATGGCGAACAATAAATAAGTGAATATAAATACATGCCAATGTGGAGCCAATAAAGTATATTCCAATAAAACTGCCAATGTGGAGATTTGGTTTCCGTTAAAAAAATATTCCGGGAAAAGATGCAAAATCCCAAAATATCTCTTAGTTGATTCCACTTCTTTGCTCTGCTTTATGGCATGCTTTAAGCCTTCCGGTAGGACTTGCCGTGGCTTAGTTACGGGTTTCAATCTCTGGAAGTAATCTTGGCAGAACGCCTATGTACGAGTATTAGTTGATATGAACAGACTATATAAAAACACCAGCCCTGTTCACAAGCAAATTGGCATCATCGGGAGCCAACAATTATAGAATTAATTTTTGTGGTTGGTGTCCCTGCTTTTGCTAATTTTTGAGACATTCTATATCATTTCGCCTTTTCTGAAGTGATTTTTGTCCGTGATATATATAGTGTTTAAATAACACTAAATGTAAGTTTATTACACGTTCAATATACTCTTTTCGGTTAAGTTTGTAAAAACAGTTAAATATTGTTATGTGGGCAAAAGTAAACGGGCAGGTTGAAACACGCTTGGCTCTCGCACCCCATCATATACGTTCAAATTTAAAGTCGAAACATATTAATAAATTTTTGAATTTTGTAGTCCATTACGTTCGGTTAATCTTATTATTCACTTAAACAATGGTTTATGACTATCCGAACTTCAAATTTAGTAAATTTGTTAAAACGTACTGAGACAGAACGTTTTCGATGGCTAGTTAGCGATCTTCATCAGTGTCTTTTCTGGGCTGACAGTGAGAAGACACTGATGAAGATCGCTTACTAGCGATCGAAAACGTTCTGTCTCAGTAAGTTTTTAACAAATTTACTAAATTTGAAGTTCGGATAGTCATCAACTATTGTTTAAGTGATTAATAATAATAAAATAAATACAATACTGGAAATTCTATCATCGTATATGTTACGGTAAAGGCGATAAACAGATAGTTGTGGGATAGTCACCACTAAATTTGGTAAATTAAAAAAAAACATCGAATATTCATAAAATTTCCCGGCTAGTTTATAAAACCTACAAATAGTAATGGGAAATAATAAAGTCTATATCTTTTCCAAAAATTATGCAATGTAGACTCGTTTTAATACATTACAAAATATGTGTAAAGTATCTCCTTAAGATATACGAGTAACCAAAAAATAACCGGAATTTGTTTCTTATACCTTTAATAATTAATCTTGGACAAAAACACTTTTATCTCCTTCAAAGGTCCCCCATTAGACAAGATGCACATATCTAGAGGTTGTTTTCCACTTCTGTAAACAGCTCTGGAACGTTTCTTACTTAATGGCTTTAAAAGCTTCCTCCGTTTCTTCTTTTACCTCTTCTACGGTAGTAAATGATTTTTTCAAAGTGTACTAAGGAACATACTAGTAAACTTTATTATTATTATTATTATTATTATTATAAATAAACCCATCCAACCATTATACCTACAATTTTTTATACCAGCCATTTTTTGTACTTAACATTATACCTACAATAAATAAATGTTGCTATATTACAATTATAATGTTACAATTAATATATTACAATTGAGTAATATAGTATAACTTTGAAATAGTACTATGTAGGTATATATCCGCTATATGTATTCCGATCTGATGGGTCTTTGAGTTTTATCCATTTGAACATTGAGGCCAATATAAAACAAATTGTTAAAAGTAAATTCCTACTGAGGTCAAGAAAGAAATATTTTATCATTGTTTACTTATTTTCAGTTTGTTTATTTTAGTTTATTCTTTTCATTCATTTTTAATCCTACAGCACTATTTATGATTTTGTGGTAACCATGGCAAAAGTTTAAGGTTGTACAATGAAGACTTCGACAGCAACCAGATGGGGGGAAAATTCTTATACGTCTTTGGAGTACTGGAAAGTACCGCCAAAATGCGATCGACCTAGATCATGAAGATTCACAGTTCAAATCCGTATACATCCCAAATTTTTATAATTTAATTATTTGATAAGTACTTGAAAAACAATTATTAACACCAATTGGCATCCACTTTAGGTTAAAAAAAAGTATTTGATGTACTTGATTGGATGAATAAATACGTATTTTATTAACGATTGAAAATTTGTACAAGATATGTATCAGGAGAGTGTGAGGTAGAAATGTGGATCACGTGACTTTTGGTATTTTGAGGATTTGCGGAGGGGTTTCTGGCGTATGGTAGAGCCTTATCTGGATGGTAGAATAAGGTGTTTTGTGCTGGGTAAACACGTTTATTTGCCTCTGGGAGTTTTGATTGACCCTTTTTACACATTTGTTTTACATATATGGTGTGTGACACAAAAAGGGTAATAATACCTGAATTGAATGTAACAAGAGGTCTTTTTTTAGTTAATTAGCCAGTGAGAACTATTCACAACGGTAAAAAATAAAATAGTTAACTCTGAATCTCACCAAAAATGAGTTTTTAATAAATAAAACACACTACTTCATAACACAGACTATTTTCAGCGACGATGTCACCTACTGTAGCAAAACACTGAGGAAGGTCGCCGAAACTAGTCTGTGTTATGAATTAGTGTGTTTCATTTATTAAAAACTAATTTTTTGTGATATTTTGAGGAGGTCTTTAATTAGCTTGATGCTAATATGAAATAATGCGTTTTTTAAATTTAGTTTTCAAACTATTCAAGTCTGAGACTAACAGTTCGAGTATCTAAAGCCTACTTGTGAGTTAGAGCCTTCGGTTGCAGGCTCTCAGGCAGCGTTCTATCATTTTCTCCACTACTTGTATTAGATAGGGCGGTAACTGTTTACAATGTTGTGAGGCTTACGTTTTTTGTGAATTAGGATCATCTTGGCATTTTTACAATGGTGTGGGATTCTCTTTCCACTAGTCAAATGTATTAGTTTGAGAAAACCCTTGTTTAAATGTATCCCCCAGGTTCTTGCAGAAGAGGAGGGGAGAGATGTTGTCTGGGTGGCGGACTTAATAAATAGTCTACATTTGAGTAAATTTGTAATTAAATATTAACAATGAATTCTTCACTCACGGGAATAAATAGAATAAAACGAACTTACTTTAAAATTATTCATTTATCAGTTATATAGAACAATTGTTTTGCATTTTATAAGGAATATAAAATATTTGTACAACTATTCATTCAGCTTAGCTTGTGAGGTTATGTTAATACAAATAAAATACATACACAAAACTCACAAATTAATCATTTATTGACTCATAAGATGTTGTAAGTTAGAGTTTGTAGTAGCAACACTCAGTGATGATAATTTTGTCATTGAAACGATATTTTATAAAATATTTTTCATTAAATTTATTTTTCCTAACAATATATGCGTAAAGTAATAAAAGCCAAGTGCCCATATATATTGAGCAATAATAGCTACTAGCGACATCTAACAATATGAATTTCACAGGAAACGCTGTATTGTTTATAAAAAAACAAACAATTTTGAATATTGTGTACTCTCTTGAGTGTTGACGTTGTTTTTGTTAAATATGAAGAAATTAAAACAAAGTTTTCCAAAGTTTTTCATTTAAATTTAACTTGGTTCCTATAAAAATTATTTTCTAAAAATAATACTTCTGTTGGCAAAATCAATAAAACTAATTTGCTAAATATTGGGAAACTTTTATCACTTTCAGAATTCATACGGCTAATAATCCTGTTTTTGTATGATTACTCACCCAATCACGCCCTGTCTGATAAGATAAGGCTTAACCCATTTTGAACGCTATTGGACAGGAATAATGTTTTAGAATCGTGGTAATGAGATAGCTTTAACATTTAACAGTCTGGTTCAGGTGTTTGTGTCCGCCGCTGCACTAGTTAAAAAAAAATAACTGGATATAAATTTCGAAAGTAAGTAAAAAAGGCTAGTTTGTTTTAATTGGAAATCAATGTAAAATTAATTCTTTAATAGTGAAATTAATTTGAGTAAATTCTATTACACATATTTTTCTTGAAAGACTCAACAAAACTGTAGTGTTGGGTTTATTTTGCTACAAAGTTCACGAATAGATGTAGGCATTATCTCTTGCCACTGAATCTACACAGATTCTCTACCCCCGTTTTTCTTCATCTACTTACAAATTGTTGAACTTAAGTTTTCTTTCAGATAAATATAGAGTACGTTATGGTTTTAGGACATAGGTTTTTTGTAAAATAAATGTGTTGGAAATAAGACAAAATATTTTGGAAAGGAAATAGGCTTTTAATTTTAATGTTTTAAGCAACTGAAAACGTTGAATATTTTTCCAGAAAAGAGTATATATTGTATGTGAGTGTGATTGTGTGTGTGTGTGTGTGTGTGTGTGTGTGTGTGTGTGTGTGTGTGCGCGCGCGCGCGCGCGCGTGTATGTGTATGTGTATGTGTATGTATATATATATATATATATATATATATATATATATATATATATATATATATATGACCTAACTTATTTAAAAATATTTTACCTTTAGGTTATATTTAATTACCTTATTTTTCTACAGTCACGCCTTCAGGTTTCTAAATAATTAACAATCATATAAATTTAGCATCACTTAAATTTATTCGTCTGACATCCAATTATTACAAACTATACCAAATTACTTTAATACGATGCAGTGACAAAGATTGATTGCTTAACCAATACAACAATTACTAAAAAGGTGGACTCTTGAGGCTTTAGGTTTTAATACAATAAAGTTTAATAAATACAGTGATCATTTGCTCTTTCTCTCGGGTCGTTATTACGGGAAAAACTAGATTAATTTTTATAACTACAATGACATTAAATTGGTTCTGAATTTTTTAATTTATAAAGCTCTGTTGGCTAAATCTAATGTAAGAATGTTTGTACTTATTGTTGAGTTCCTGGAATCGTGACCGTTGTGTTTACTCCTTCACTACACTTTTACATGTAAATAACTTACTTCCCTAATTTCTTTACTATCTACTTAATTCATTCACGACAGACTTTTAAATTTTTACACATAAAAATCTAACGATTCCCTTAACTATTCTAAACAAATAAACCGTTTTTAAAACCATTGCTTACAACTTGCCCTCCCCCCCAAATACATCTGCACTCTTCCGACGTCCCCCAAAAATTTAGTCTCTTTGCCCGATGAATTTAGCTTTTAAGAACCAGCATAATATCCCCACTTTCCCAGGTTATTCTTGGTCACTTGGAATACTTAATATATATATTTTTTTTAATAACTTGGGAGCGGGTTTAAACTGCCCGAAGCACCG
Source organism: Prosapia bicincta (assembly GCA_036971475.1). Classification (NCBI taxonomy): domain Eukaryota; kingdom Metazoa; phylum Arthropoda; class Insecta; order Hemiptera; family Cercopidae; genus Prosapia; species Prosapia bicincta. The sequence continues at coordinate 249,268,553 of JBAIZL010000005.1, read as the reverse complement.
CTACCTTAGGTATATTGTACTTACCTCCCTGATCTAGTCAAATAGCCCCTTCCCTCTTACCAGGTTTAGAAGTTTCCTGACTAGTTTTTTACCTTCAGCATCCTCTTCCAGAGCTGTGCTATCACCAAAGAGGTTGAAGCGCCTCTCGGCAAGTGCTTCACATCTATCAATGATGTGTGTAGCGGTCTCCAGTTCTTGCCCGTATAATCTGCACACTGGTTCATCTTTGAAGATATCCGTATTATGCAGATGTTTCCTTAGTCCACAGTGTCCCGTGAGTAGACCTGTGGCTATCCTCAATTCCTGCCTAGACAAATAGATGAGACTCTCCTGCAGCCCCAAGGAAGGTTTCCTAAGGGTTAACTTACTGTGTCTCATTCCTTCAGCCCTGACCAAGTGCTCACAGTGTCTTTCAGCCATCCACCTTCGCACTGCAATCTTGACCATGGATTTGGAAATACCTACTGCCGGCTCCAGTCCAATTAGGGGAGTTGAAGACCTCTCTTTGGCTAGTGCATCTGCGGCTTCATTTCCAAATATTCCCCTATGCCCTGGCACCCAACCTATCTTGATTTGATTGTGCCTTGCCAAGGCTTCTAGGTTATTTAGGCACTCCCTGACTATGGCCGAGGTGACCACATGTCCGTTTAGTGCCTTAATTGCTGCCTAACTGTCAGAGAAAATAGCAATCCGGGTCCTGTGTATTCCCCTTCTCGCTATCTCTCCCAGACAGGCATTTATAGCATATATTTCGGCCTGAAAGACAGAGACGCCTCTCCAAGGAAAAAGCTAGTCTTACTCTTGGGTTTTTACAATACACCCCCGCTCCAGTGCCGAAGTCCATCTTGGAGCCATCTGTGTACCAGATCTGAGCTCCCGATGTTACTGACCCTGACCATTCCATCATAGTTTGGAGGGCCTGGTCAGGTGCAAACGTCCGAGTAAGGTGGTCACTGCTCATCTCCAAGACAGGTTCTTTGACCACGCACTCGATACTCATTTGTTCCTCGATCTCATATTGTGCTGGGGTTTGGTGCTCGTGGTTGATTGTTTCCCACCTCACCCCTCACAACATCCAAGCCCTGGACGTTAACATGCTCGACTCGGTTTTGGCCTCCCCTGCGTCGTGTGCTCAGGATTATTGGCCCTCCCACTGCTCTCGCCTGATCTCTTCGGAGCCGCCTTCTGGCCGCTCCACTCATACGCTTTCTCCGTAGAGAAAGCGTACTCAACTCTACAACTATTTCACTGGTTTCTGCAGTCGGCAGCTTGGTAGCCGCCCCCGCACCCCCAGTGGTGGTTGCAGTTGACACATCTGCTACAGATTCACGGTTTGCCGTCTCATTGGCTCCCGCTGTCTGTGCAGACTCAACATCAATTTGTGTACTTACTTGATCCATTAGCTTCCCGAGTATGGGGGAAAGAACGGTCAACCAGAGCAGAGCCCCCACTGACCTGGCAAGACAACATACAATGAGGTTTTGTCTGGCTCCTCAAGGGGATCGTGTGCAACTGCATTTTATACCCTGCAGCCATTCATCCATCGTCACGATGCCTTCCACCTTGGATTGGGTATTCAGTCACTGACTTTGAAGCAAACCCCAAATTCAGGACATTATTAACTGTTGCTCATGGAGCGAACAGCCTGCTTTACTCTCTTTTGTTACAACTGTGTCGTTAAGGTAGTTTCCCGCCCATACTTCACAGCCGCATTGCTCTTGGTTCACCTGGGAGGTGAGAGTAGCATTGTGAGGACTTATTCCCAACTACCCCAGTCTCCAGTCAGAGCAGTTATTTCTACCACACCCAACCGGTTGACTGACGAGGAGGGATAATTCATCACCTTTGAACCACCGCCTTGGTCCGGGCCTGCTTATTCAGAAACCTTCTGGAATCCTTATTCACAAGTAACCTACATATCTGTAGGCCGTTCCACTATCCGCCACCCGTGGACCCGCCCAGTTGCTAAGGCAAGCTATCTGGGTACTTAATCTTAAAATACTTGGACCATTCTCTTTTGTCAATAGATAACCACAGCACAGGTTTTTATGACTACCCCCGAAATAGAACAATGGTTAAGCGCTTTATGTCGGTACTTCAGTAAACTATTCTTGGTCACTCCTTTCTTAATATTTCTATGGATTATTTTTTTTTTGAATACTTACTAAAATTATGCTATATGCCTCCTCATATGTTTATGTTATAATACACACACACATATATATATGTATGTATGTATGTATAGGCATATATATATATATATATATATATATATATATATATATATATATATATATATATACTATCGTCAAGATATTTAAAGAAACCAGAGTAATTAAAAAAATATATAAACTGAAATTTAGTCATCCCTCCCAAGGTGAAGAAAAAAATGTTATCATTGTTCGCATTTTTCCAGTTCGTTTGTTTATTTTATTCTTTTCATTCATTTTTAACCCTACAGCACTGTTTATAATATTTTGTGGTAGCCATTTCAAACGTTTAAGGGACAATTTTGGGGGAAGACAACCAGAGGGGGGAAAAAATTCATATACATCTTTGAAAAATTCATTTCTTGATATTGGAAAGTTGGCGCAGTGCCAAAGCGAGCTAGACTTTGAACATGAAGATTCATAGTTCAAATCTCGATTGACCCCACATTTTTATAATTCAATTATTGAATAAATATTTGAAGAAACTTTATTCACATCAATTGTCATCCACTATAGGTTTAAACAAATTTATTTAAACTTGATTGGATGAGTAAAAACGTATTTTATCAACGATTGAAAATTTGTACAAGATGTATATCAGAAGAGTGTGAGTTAATAGAAGGAATTTAGAAAACTTAGTACTCATTTAAATGAACTTTAATAACATTAAAGATGTACTGAGTTCTAATTAGTTTCAGGAACAAAAATAAATCTACAATATCCATAATCATAAAATAATTTACATGTTCTGTAGTACACATTGATGCCCTCTTAGCTGACCTAATTCAGTGGTAAAACTTCAGGAATGAAACTCTTTACAATTAATCAACAATTGTTTAGTCTTAAACCTAATATCATCTTAACCAACAACATAAAAATAATTAAATTTTATCTCTAGGTGTGATGTTTTATATTATAAATTTATTTATTAAGTCTGTTCCCTGATTATGTTTTGTTGGGTGTAAGAATTTCATTTTGATAAGTTTAAAATTCAATAGTTAGCCAAATTGCATTTAAGTAGAATTTGAGTGAGATTGGTTGATCCCCTGCGCTCTCTCTTCTTGGACATTCGATTGTCTCTTTTTTGGGTTCTTAACTCCTCTCTCTGGTTCCTAAAACTTAATTGTCTCTCTCCTCAAGGTCTAATCTTTTCTCATGGCTTACCTTTCTCCCTGTCTTGTTCACGAATAAAAATGATTTTATTTGTGAACAAAAAATACTATGCTAATATACATTATCAGATTTAAAAACCATTTCTGGCAATTAGCATCTCTATTTCCAGCACATAACCATACCTTTCCAAAGGTATTCCATAGTCCATGTCATTTCCAGTAGAATGGCAGCCACTGCCTGGTTGATTACGTCCTTAAGTGCTTGAGGCATTGTAGGACAAGGTTAATATACGTGTGATTTGAATTGTCCCCAAAGAAACAAAACCCAACGTATTATTTAGAGAAACCTTGGGAAGATGACAATGTTTCGTCATAAAAAAGGAGCAGCCAAATAAACAACTCTCAAAATTACTAGAAAACGCCATGAATTGTGAGATGAGGCACAATCTTGTTGGAAGCAGACTTCTCTCTCTCTCCTTTGTCCTCGATAAACTAGATTAACTTGGTCTGGGGAAGGTCTCAATTAATTGACATTCCGTTAGACCATATCCTTTTAAAAAAGAAATTTTTTTCTTTTACAATAAAAAATTTAGAAACTGCATGAAACTGAAATGTCACACGTAGGCTGTAAGTGGTAATTGATGAAATTCATAGGAGTTTTCTGCTGAGCAATATTAAAAATTTTGCTTATTCAAAGTACCTGACAAATCAAAGTGTGAATCATAAGATGGAAGAAAAACAGTGCCATTAGGACTGTTGTGAAAAATGTTCGTGCTCACACACACACACACACACACACACACCATATAATATATTTTTAACTAATTTTGGTCAATATTTTCAAGAATTTAAAAAAACTCATAGTATACCTCTACTAAATAAAACAACAAAAATAATTTTAAATTTCTCAATTTAACTTCAATTACAGACAATTCTTCATAAAATACTACTTACATTTAGTTTGAAATGTATTTTCAAAGAATGGAAGATATTATAATAAAAAAAAAAAAAACAGTTTGTAAAGGCACACCTTTTTTTTAATATTATCAATAATCTTATCAAAACTTGCTGATAGATTTTCTTTGTAAATGTGTAGTTAATTCCTGATAACATTATTAAATTTATTAATAATGATTTAAGTAACATGTAAAGCCACACCTAATTTCTTCTTATGTATACAGTATGCAACAATATCTTTTGATGTCATTTCTTATTTTGATATATTTGACAATTACAAAGGTCTTGATTAGGACAAGTAGATCAGCCTATGTTTATAATGACTTTATATTTAAATGGTGGTATATATATATATATATATATATATATATATATATATATATATATATATATATATACTCATGGTCCGAGTTACAAGTTTTGTTCTGAGGGGGGCACAAGATTGCCCTGGGGGTAACAAATTTATCCGGGGGTACCCCCCTTAAAAATAGAGAACATTTGACAACTTGTCAACAATGAGTGAGCATAAAAAAACTTACGTTATAAAGTATATGTTTTAAACTACTTTTTTTACTATGTTAGGGTTTGGTATTCAACCGTATGTTTTGTATAGAACACAAATCGGTAGCTTTTAGGCTTGTAGTTTTGAAAAATTTTAAATTGTTTAATGTTTTCTAATTTTATAAGGTTATATGTCTAAAATCAAGCCTGATTTTGTTTCTATGAGAAGCATAACATTGAATACCAAACATCATCTGAAACAATTCCTACAACTTCATTTTGATTATCTTAACTTGAAAGATTGAAATAAAGTTCATATTTTTCCTTGAACTTACATTCATATTTAGAAAATAACTCAGATAATATCAAACTAACAACTTATACTGCCGAGCATATATCTTGTCTGCACTATTATTATTTTTGTACTATTTTGAAGAGTTCATTGTCAGCTATTTCAGCTTTTGATTATAAAAAAATAATACACCTTACTATTACCCCTTTGCCCCCTTGACTCCAACCATATAAATATATATATATATATATATATATATATATATATATATATATATATATATATATATATATATATATACCACTTTTAGTTTTCTATCAATTTCATATATTGATATTATCAAGATGTTTTCATGTTGTCAACAGGTAAAACCAACTGGAGTTTAATTTGATGAAATTTTTGTACTTTAGTATAATAAATAAATATTTAACAAGGATAATTTTATAGCATTAACACACAAACAAACACACACACACACACACACACGTATACATACATACATATATATATATATATATATATATATATATTGATTTTAAAAAATAAATGAAGATAATTTTTTTGTAAAAATGTTTTAGTTAGATTTTTTAAAGTGAAGTTTTATTTTAAAACTAGAAGTTTTGTGTTATTCCTAGACAATACATATAGAGAAGAAGTGATCAGATTCATGCTGTTAAAATTGTAGTAGACAGTGTATGCAATTTGTTATACACTAGCACATTATGGAATACCATACAAAAAATAAAATCTGCTTCATAAAGTCATTCCCTTTTCAAATTTTCAGTAGCTCTCATTTGAAATTATTACAAGTACTGAAATTTTAACCTCTCAAAAACAAAATGAATGGAACAGCACCATTCAGCATAATGGAAGACTGCCATATTATATTATTAAGAAGAACAATAAATTGAGAATGTTTGATGAGAGTTGTGTACCAGTCCCTGAACAGATAAGGACAAGTATGTGAATATATTTTCCACAACTTCAAGGTCCTTTCATAGGACTGACAAAGACACTCTCTTTATAAGTTATGTTTCTTTCTCAATAGGTATTGTAAAACCTACAATGTTTTTAGTTTTATATTTATTTTTATTGTTAAAGTTCAACCAAAAACCGTATTTTTTGTTGCCTTGTTGATTTCCATCCAAATGTAGTTTAATATCATTATAACCTAAATCTTATTTTAATCAAATTATTATATTATTATTGTTTTTATAAACAAATCACAATTTGTTGGACGTATAATTTAGGTAAATTTATAAAATGTAGTAAGACAAAAGGTTTTAAAGGCAGATTATTATAAATTTGGTCAAAATCTGTATATGCACTATATACATGTTGTCTATATGTAATTTATATATTGGGTTTGTTCATTTAGTATATTATTGTTTCATGTTTTTTTATACATAAAATTTAATTCTACTCTAATGTGTTGAGGTATGATCCTTTTTTGTTGATGACTGAAAGTTCTCTGCATTAACAGAAATAAGTTCTCTGCATTACTTCTTGAAATAATTTTGTTAGAAAATTATACAATTATCCTTTTTACCATTAGAACATTTGGAAAATCTTATTCCTAAACTACGCAACAAATTTTAGTCCCTACAAATAACCTTAAATCTTGTGTCATATTACCTATTGCACAGTATTAAGTATAGGTTATCTTATCTAGATGGAGGTAAATTTAATTTGTTGTGTTATAATAAATATTATCTTTGAAGATATCTTTCAAACGTTGATATAGTTTTTCAAAATAGCAATTAATGAAATTTTTATAGGTATGTCTGGCAGATACAAAAAAGTACAGTATTTTAATTTCATGTACATCATCTCTTATCAATCCATTCTCAGACATTTTCATTCATTTATCAAAAAAAAAAAAAAAAAAAAAAAAAAAATATATATATATATATATATATATATATATATATATATATATATATATATATATATATAGTAATATACAAAAAAAATAATTACTCATTTTATCAATATTGTGTGGGTTATGATGATTGGATTGTATTTACAGTTGTCTAGTTGTCTAATTTAAAAGAAACGAACCCACACAGCTTAGAGAAATACATATTTTGTCACAAAATTTGAATTCAGAATAAACAGAAAGTGCTATTTATGTTGAGGGATTAATTAAGAGAACCAAAGATGATTTTTAACAGAATTCTAGAACACATATAGGCTACAGTTAGAATCTCCCATAAGTAACAACAACATTACGAACTTTGCATTAAATGAGATTACCAAAAACAAATTATATTGAAGCTCTAGTAAAAAGAAATTTGTGTGAAATAATTATGACCTGAAATTCAATGAACACAGTAGGAATACATAAACACACATATATAACTACTGTACAATGAATCTAGAAAAGAAACCTGCCTTGTGTACTATAAGCAAGTGTTTAAATATTGATTTGTTAGGTGTTGACAAAAAATAGGACATATTTCCTGCAACATTCCTTCAAAAACTCCCAATAAGTGTAAATACATCCTAGCATTTACATATTTCTACTGTATATATTAATGTACAATATGCACAATATATAATGTATTTAATTATGTACAATAAATTAATGTAATACTCGTATATACAAATAGCTCAAAATTAAGATTTAAACAAGAAATTCAAAGTTAGTTATACCTTTTGTGTAAATATTCTTTCTTCACACTGTATATTTTAATTTTCTTCTTTTCTATTCTAAATATCAAATTTGTATGTATCTTATTATTATTTTTAAGCATCTTATTATATCAACACTTGAAGTTTTAATTATAATTAATGAACCGACTATAATATATCTCACACATTATAAATATTGTATATTTATTCTCATCAAACAAATATATTCTCTAAATACTTTTGTTTTATCCACTAAAATAAGATTTCACTTGAAATTCCTGAAATAACATAACCCATACCCAATCTATCTTTTGGTTAGTATCAGTATACAATTACACAAGACTAAACTAGAAATCATAAATCTAGAACTATTTCTTTAATATACCGTATAATAGTAATATTAATATTGTTAATTCAAATTTTGTTTCAGATGCAGCTGCCACAAGTGTCTTCTTTTTGTGGAGTCCTTTCCTTGAGGAAAGGATCTTTTGTTATAATAGGAGTCTCCATAGTAAGTTCAAAAATAGAATAAAAGTATGATTAAAATATATTTTAAAAATATACAACTGTTATAAAATATACAAAACACATAAAATATAATAAAATAGTAATAATAGTTTAGTTCATGTTATGATGCATAACACAAGAATAGAGAAAATTTATGCATACAATTAAAAAAAAAATGGAGACAAATAATTCAAAAATATAATATAACTCACATTAGTGACTGAAAATAGGCTTTACAAACAAAAACTATTTTTTACTTGAAAAAAACATAGTTTGTTTTCCTGAAAAAGGTTTGACAAAAAATTGATAGACATATTTTAAAAATTCAAGTTTTACAATGATTAAGTTTTATTATTCATCATTAATCCTGCCAAATTTTATAAAACATTTACAAAAAGATATGTTTGTACAAAATGTTCCAAATGTATTTTAAATAACATGCAATATGTGTCAGAGATAAATTGTTTTTGTGTTATAACTTTACCTAAAAAAACATATGCACTGCTAACACCCTTTAATTTTCATTTTATCGAAATCTTGTTGCTGTTCATGACGAGCTGGTTGTTAATTACTTATTACACTTTTGCTATTACTTGGGACAAGGCTTTTTGTTAACTAAAGGTTGTTAAATTGTTAACTTGCACTTGGAGGAAACGTTTTCGTCTTATGACTTTTTCAGCCTTGTATTTTTGACGCTAGGAAAAAAAAGAGGTACCAAAGAAGCACAACTGCAGCAGTCCTAGTGGCAAAAATATGAGGCTGAAGAAGTTGTAAGACAAAAACGTTTCCTCCAAGTGTAAGCTAACAATTTAACAACCTTTAGTTAACAAAAAGTCTGGTCGCAAGTAATAGCAAAAGTGTAATAAGTTTCATTTTATATTTAAACTTTATAGAAACACCAAGTATGAACTAAAAAAATGTATGGGGACATATTTGCTTTAGACTATTCTATTATATTGTATTAGTTTTTAAAAATTATACACCATAAGTCTCTGCAGATTATCAGATCTTAGGGCTTCCATGTTTAAATGCCGTTTAAAATTAAAATTTTATATTCTTGTAACTACCATTTCTGTCATGCCATAAGTAGAAATTATCACTTCTTCGTACATCTATGTTGAAAGATCTTAATATCTATGGAAAACTCACAGTAACAGACACTCTCGTCCAAAACACTTCAAACCTTTCACTCCAACATAAAAAAACTACTTTTCGATCCATGCTCATAAACATAAAGGAGTGCCAATGTTCACAGAAAATAAAAATAAGAAATGAATTCTATTAAATAACTAGCAATAGATATGGATACAGTAACAAAATAAATTATCAAGTGTAGAACAAAGTACAAAAATCAAATAAAACCATGACAATATGGAAAAAATGTATAAAGCTCAAATATATAAACAAAACATCAAATAAAATCTCAAAAAACCAGGCAACATGATATCATTTGAAACTAAAACAAACAACAAGAGAACATTAAAAGAAAAAGAATGATGACCTTCAAACCCCAATTAAATAAAAACTCAACAGTAAAAACTGTAACAAACTTTACATTAGCCAAACATGTTCAGATTTTAACAAATGTTTAAAGGTCACAAACACTCTATGAGTCACTGACTCATCTTTTGCTACCCACTTAATAGAAACCTAGCATAGTTGGATGGAAATCTACTATAACCAGACTCTCCACACCAACAAAAAAGGACCACTTTTTACATTATGAAACCTACCAAAACCCAAAATAAAGATATGATTTAATAAATTAAACCCAATAAATTAATAAAGTAAATCCAATACAAATTATAAGCACTTTTTGGTCACATTGAAAAATCTACCTTAAAAACCATCTAGTTAGAAAATGCTTCCCAGTGGCCAACCTATATACAAAATGTAGGGGCTTAGCTTCATAAAAGGAATGATTGTTTCGAAACTCTTCAGCAAGTAAGTTCTTAAGTTACCACTTACCTACGAAACCATTAAATTAAAGCTTTATAAAACATATTTTGTCAGAATTAATTTTCATAGAATTTCTTAAATTGAATGACAGTTTGGAAAGTCATTATTTTTCAGGTTCATGTTTAAAATGTTTCTAGTTGTTAGATAGATATTTGAAAAAATAACATAAATAATAATATAACTTGCATTCTAGAGTAAAACCATGAGTGGCAGCATGGCTTTGTTACACACACACACACACACACACACATACACACACACACACACACACACACACACACACACACACACACACACACACATTTAAAATAATTAATAGTTATGTAATAATTGACTAAATACTGTACATTTACAAAATATTTTAAATCTATTATTTATACTGTTTTCAGGTATATTTTTTGATTATGTTTGCGCTGTACATTTCATTTTACATTAGTGATGTGGCCAACTGGACTAATGTTAGTGCAGGTAAGATTGAATTTAAAAAAGATTTAAAAAAACCCAAATATTTTTGAATAAAATATAAATTCATTTATAAAGTTTGAATATATCTGATACTTTAAATTTCAGGCAAAAAGAAGGCATTGTAATACAATTTTACTATAACTTATTTTATAAATAGGATACCTTATAGTGTACTTTTACAAGTACATTCAAATTTCTAAAGGTTGAAACCGTGTTTATATTATAAAAGGGTTTAACTTGAGAATTTGTAATTTATATAATTTATTAATTATATTTAAACATTTTTATTAGTTAATCACTTTAACAATAGTTTTGGACCATCCGAACTTTAAATTTTGTAAATTTGTTAGAACTTACTGAGACAGAACGTTTTCGATCGCTATGCGCTGATCTTCATCAGTGTCTTCTGCTTGGATGTGTTGGATCAAGCGGTGACGGTTTTAAAAGCAGGTTTTCGATAGTACCAAAGAATATGTGTGATTTGTATTGTGTTTGTTCGTTTAATATGTTTGTACTTTGGGTTTTTGTGTGTCTGTAAATTTCATATTGTTCTAGTGTGTTGAGATGTGGTCCTTTTTTTGCTATTCTGTTTTAAAACAACAAATAAAATGGCCAGCAAATTTCAAAAAATAGGATACAAAATAGCATACAAAACTAACAAGTTACAATACAAAATACAACACGACACCAACAACAAAGATAAACTACAAGTACCAAGCGTATACAAACTAAACTGCAACAAATGTAATAAATTCAACATTGAACAAACAGGTCGCAGCTTTAAACAAAGACTCGAGGAACACAAACAAAACACCAACTCAGCATTTAACAATAATATAAAAGAAACAGGACACAAATACACAGACATTTACCATAACCTAGAAATCCTACACATGATCAAAAAAGGACCACATCTCAACACACTAGAACAATATGAAATTTACAGACACACAAAAACACAAAGTACAAACATATTAAACAAATAAACCCAATACAAATCACACATACTCTTTGATACTATCGAAAACCTGCCTTTAAAACCGTCACCGCTTGACCCGACATCTCCAAGCAGAAGACACTGATGAAGATCACCACATAGCGGTTGAAAACGTTCTGTCTCAGTAAGTTTTAACAAATTTACAAAATTTAAAGTTTGAATTGGCATAAACTATTGTTAAAGTGATTTATTAAGATTCACCAAATTTTTTAATGGACTACAAAATTCAAGAATTTTTATTAGCATAAAATAAATGTTATGTGTAACTTAAACACTTTGTACAAATTGATAGCTGATAACTAACATTGATAAATTTATGGACAAAATATGAAACTGAAAATTGAAATTATGATTATCCTTTTGAATTTTTTAGTCCATTACATTTGGTGAAACTAAATTAATCACTTTTACGTAATTTATGACTATCCGAACTTTAAATTTTGTAAATCTGTTAAAACTTACTGAGACAGAACGATTTCGATCACTATGTGGCGATATTCATCATTGTCTTTTGCTTGGAAATGTCGGGTCAAGCGTTGACGGTTTTAAAGGCAGGTTTTCGATAGTATCAAAGAGTATGTGTGATTCGTATTGGGTTTGTTCGTTTAATATGTTTGTACTTTGGGTTTTTGTGTGTCTGTAAATTTCATATTGTTCTAGTGTGTTGAGATGTGGTCCTTTTTTGCTATTCTGTTTTAAAACAACAAATAAAATGGCCAGCAAATTTCAAAAAATAAGATACAAAATAGCATACAAAACTAACAAGTTACAATACAAAATACAACACGACACCAACAACAAAGATAAACTACAAGTACCAAGTGTATACAAACTAAACTGCAACAAATGTAACAAATTCAACATTGAACAAACAGGTCGCAGCTTTAAACAAAGACTCGAAGAACACAAACAAAACACCAACTCAGCATTTTACAATAATATAAAAGAAACAGGACACAAATACACAGACATTTACCATAACCTAGAAATCCTACACATGATCAAAAAAGGACCACATCTCAACACACTAGAACAATATGAAATTTACAGACAAACAAAAACACAAAGTACAAACATATTAAACAAATAAACCCAATACGAATCACACATACTCTTTGATACTATCGAAAACCTGCCTTTAAAACCGTCACCGCTTGACCCGACATCTCCAAGCAGAAGACACTGATGAAGATCACCACATAGCGGTTGAAAACGTTCTGTCTCAGTAAGTTTTAACAAATTTACAAAATTTAAAGTTTGAATAGTCATAAACTATTGTTAAAGTGATTTATTAAGATTCACCAAATTTTTTAATGGACTACAAAATTCAAGAATTTTTATTAGCATAAAATAAATGTTATGTGTAACTTAAACACTTTGTACAAATTGATAGCTGATAACTAACATTGATAAATTTATGGACAAAATATGAAACTGAAAATTGAAATTATGATTATCCTTTTGAATTTTTTAGTCCATTACGTTTGGTGAAAGTAAATTAATCACTTTTACATAATTTATGACTACCCGTATTTTAAATTTTGTAAATTTGTAAAAACTTACTGAAACAGAATGTTTTCAATCTCTCCTTGGAAATCTTCATCAGTATCTAAAGTTTCCCTGATACAAATCATACATATTCTTTGGTATTATTGAAAACCTACCTTTAAAACCGTCACTGCCTATCCTAACAACTCGAGGCTTTTTAGAAAATTAATCAGTAAGGGTTTTATAATACAATTAATCTCTTGAATATTGTAGTCCATTAAGTTCAGTGAAACTTAATTTATCAATTTTCCATTAGTTTATGACTATCCAAAGTTTAATTTTTTGTATAAATTAAGTAAGTAAATCAATGCAGTAAGTACAATAAGTCAGTACAAAATAAATTAATGTTCCGGTTGTCAACAACTAATGTAAAAGTGATTAATATAACTAATATCCCTTATATGGAATAAATCTTAAATCAACATTAGTAAATAGGTTTAAATAATAAAATTATAAACCTAATATCTCAACACTGGTGTATCGGGGGAGGGGGGCTGTCATGTCCCTCCCAGGTGATCCAAATTTACACTAGATACAATGACACTATGTAAATATAAGTGGATATTTAAAATTTTGGTTTTACTTGGGAAATAGGAGATGATTGTTTGGTGACAGTATTGTTCTTTGAACTTCAAAGTACTATATTTCATTACTAAACATTATTGATGTGATAACCAAATGCCACGCCACTCCTTTCCCAGTAGATTTCTCTTATATTAAATTGTTGTGGCCAACTATGATGGGGTACTGGATCCACTCCTATTTCTCAATATTTTGCTTAAAGTAAAAATATATTGTGCAGGCCGGACAAAGTGGATGGCTATTCACTTTGGCCGGGTATATTTTATACATGTATACTTCACTCATCATACAACAAAACTAGCAAATAAATTATTTAAAACGGAAACTGAAAGCAAATTTGGTTTTTCAGATGGTATACAAATATGAAAGGAAGACAAGCCAAGCTAGATGGTCTGAAGAAAGTTTAAAATTACCCATAAAATCTATTGAAGATGGTTCCAATTCCATTTCAGGGTCGTCAAATTCTTATAATATTCCTTTTCCCACTCTTTGCAAGAATCGGGATTTAAAGAAGTCTTAAAAAGAAAAAGAAACAATACCAATTGTCAATAATAAGAAAAAAGTCACAATTTTAAAAGAGAAAAAAATGATTACCGTTGTTTAATTTGCCAAGGAAAATACGACAACTCCCTCTTGATGATTGGATATAATGCGGGCATTGCCTTGAATAGATACATGAAGGTTGTTCAGATTATTATAGATTAGAATCATACTTCTTTCACCTATGTTAGGACATTTAAACTTGACGAACAATATAATTTCTTTTGATTCTACTTAATGTTAAATGATTTGGAAATATTTTGTGCTTGTGTACATTTCATCACAAAATTATTCCTTTTTCAGGTTAATGAGTACAAAATTCACTTTGCCTGGGTTAGATTATGAAGCCAGGATACCTGGGCAAAGCGAAGAATTGACATTTATATATAAATGATTTATTTACATACCTGCATTTTTAGTTGAATAAATAACTATTTCCCTATCAATAGTTGATATATGTTAGATGATATTATCACCATCACAAAATTTTTTTGACTTCATTCAAGATTTGTCAGGGGTGTAAAAAAAGTTATCCACTTTGCCAGGGTCTCCCCTATAACATTTTAGTCATATGTAAGAAAAGATATTTTGTATAAGTAAAAGTTTCAGGTGTTTTCTCAGTTCTTTTATGTTAAATGGGGATTTTGTAGGTAGGAGTAGATTACATGATTAAAACTGTTGAAGCAGTTTTAGCAAATATCTAGTTCAAGATGATTTCTATACTTAGAATTTGAAGGTAGACAAACTTATTTACACATAGATTCTTTATTTAGAAAAAGTATGAAATTTTTAATATTTTATTGATTTCAGGACTACTGGTATTCACAATGCTTGAGATAATTCTCTCAGGATTTCGCTTTCTTTTGGTTCTAGCACTTCTTCTTGGAATTCAAATCGTAAGTGGAACAAGAAATATTATTTTCTCAACAAAGTTAAAACTAAAATGTGTTTAGTTAAAGATAATAAAATAATAATCTTTCAAAGGTATTAAGAAATAATAAATAAACTATCCAAAAAAATTAACTTTTTTACAAATTTCAAATTAAATGAAAGTAAATACATCTTCTGTAAGATTGAAATCCTTCCTTACATTTTTGTTTTTATAACACTATCTGTAGCTATCAGATGGTCATCATTGAGTAGATAAAAAGTTGGAAATTTTGGTTAAATGAGAAATGAATGAATTATTATTGTTTTTTTAATTAAGAAACATATTTTTCAGAAAATAATTTTATTTGGCCTGCCATAGAGTATATAACAAAAAATAATTATATTATTAACTTTAACTTTGGCCTTTGATTTGGCAAAAGTTAGTATAATAATAGAAACAAGTTTTAAAAATGTTTATAGAATTGTGGTGCATTCCTCAACAATTTGTTAAACTTTCCATTCACTTTTGTCTATTTAACATTGTTAATTGTCAATGTTTCCTTGCAATTAATTTATTACCTTATTATTCCTTGCAATAGGCCTAAATGATTTATTCCATAGATTTTATTTACTTATAAAAAATTTCACTGCCCTTCTCATGGCATTTTCATGAAACTAATATAATTCATAGTATTCTTTTATTTATTTTTCTTAAAACAACTTTATTTTAAATTTGATTCAAATACATTAACTTGAATTATTTGTATTGTGGTAGAATCTTGATTTCAATACCCAAGGAATTAACAAAGTTTTTAGGTGTTTATCGTAGGACTGGTAAACACTAACAGGTAATTAATTTAATATACAGGGTTGTCATAAAAGAATGGTGCGGTTTAAGTAATTCATAGATAGATTGTAGGGAAATTTCTAGATGCTTTCCTCAGCTAGATGATCTCGAAAACATTCATCAAGTTCATTTCACACAAGATGTTGCTCCCCCACACTTCAGTGCATTGGTCACGGATGCTTTGAACAAAAAATTTGGAGATCGACGGATAGACCAGAAAGGACCTATGCTGTGGCCTCCAAGGAGTCCAGACCTGTGACCTTGGGATTTTTTTCTTGTGGTGGTACATCCAAAGCGTTTTATTCATAAAAAATTTATGACCTCAACTACTTAAAAAACAGCATTAATGAAGAAATGACAACCATAACTGAAGAAATGCTAACAAATGATTGGAGAGAAGTTGAGTATCTTTCGGACATTTGTCGAGTGACTAAGGGAGCACATTTTAAAATTTATTAATTATGTAAAAATAAACTGTTTCAGTCGACAAGTTGGATGAATAAACAACATTAACTGTAAGTAATTTGGGTTCTCTTTAAACCATGTTCGAAACCACACCATTCTTTTATGATGACCCTGTATATTGTTTAATACTAGGGATACATTTACTTATTTCAAAAGGATGTTTTTTGTATTAATTGTGACTTATTAACTATATCAAAGGTATAATGAAAATATACTTAAATAATGCAATATGTCCAAATAATTTTATAACTTTCAAATGTTTTAAAAAAAAATTAAAGTATAATAAGTTGACAGGTTAGTGTTTGTTTAACGTGGACAGGATGATTATGACTAAACAATGAGAAATGAAAGCCGGTACATTTAAAAACCACTAAGCCTCTATAATAATTCTATTGTGTAGAGATCTAAATAATTTGGCCAAAGATAAGAAATAAAACAGATATAAAATGAAAGAAGTCTAATCTATACTAGACAAACAACATATTTTAGTCTTTCAGTAATTAAGAAAAAAGGTGTAAGAAATTAATTTACACAATTTATTCATGTTCACAGGACAGTCCAGGAATACAGATAGCTTGGGTTTATGTCTTTGCCATTTTTACCTTAGCTTCTGGAATCGTAGAGTTTGTACTTATATTTGTGCTGTCATGGGTAGTTGTGATACAGTTCTTGACATTCTGTAAGTATTTCTACATGATTTACAAGTAGCTATAATAAAAAAAAAATATACTGTTTCCTTAAGCATTTAATGTAAATGCTTTGTACATCCTTTACATTCCACAAATATAAGGCCCCCACTACATTTTGAACAGCAATAACACTTCTGGATAAAAAAATAAATTGTGAATCTTCCTAAATTAAACATATTATGGGTTTGTTGGGTTTTAAAACAGTGCATGTCAAACAGGGGCTTAGCCAAAGGAGCTTAGCAGAAACTTTGCCGGGAGGGCTCCACTCCCTGACCCTACGAGTAGCACCCCCCAAACAATGTCCTGGCTATTCTACTGATGTTAAGTGCTTGAAGAAACAACAGTAATACAATGAGGGCTCTGTATTACAAGTTTCCCTTGCCTGTTTCTTATTTAGAAATAATAAATATAATATGGTTAATACTTTTACTCATTACCATTGAAAAGACTGTCTAAGTTTATAGAAGACATGAATGCATAAAACTAAGCTAATATAAAATAAATATAATTATATTTATATAAAATAATCAGATTATTGTTATAAAACAAAATGCAC